>CM057829.1:27684753-28284753 GCA_030068075.1 Paguma larvata
CTTGTTGATAGCGCTGCTATAAACATTGGGGTGCATGTGTCCCTTCACAACAGCATACCTGTATCCCTTGGATAAATAATACCTAATAGTGAAATTGCTGGGTCGTAGGGGGTTCTATTTTTAATTTTTTGAGGAACCTCCATACTGTTTTCCAGAGTGGCTGCACCAGTTTGCATTCCCACCAGCAGGGTGAAAGAGATCCTCTTTCTCCATATCCTCACCAGCATTGGTTGTTGCCTGAGTGATTCATGTTAGCCATTCTGACAGGTATGAGGTGGTATCTCACTGTGGTTTTGATTCGTATTTCCCTGATGATGAGCGATGTTGAGCATCGTTTCATGTGTCTGTTGGCCATCTGGATGTCCTCTTTGGGAAAGTGTCTGTTCATGTCTTTGGCCCATTTCTTCACTGGATTATTTGGTTTTTTTTGGGTGTTGAGTTTGACAAGTTCTTTATAGATTTTGGATACTAAACCTTTATCTGATATGTCGTTTGCAAATATCTTCTCCCCATTCCGTCAGTTGCCTTTTAGTTTTGCTGATTGTTTCCTTCACCGAACAGAAGGTTTTATTGTGATGAGGTCCCAGTAGTTCATTTTTGCTTTTGTATCCCTTGCCTCTGGAGATGTGTTGAGTAAGAAGTTGCCACGTCCGAGGTCAAAGAGGTTCTTACCTGCTTTCTCTTTGAGGATTTTGATGGCTTCCTGTCTTACATTTATGTCTTTCATCCATTTTGAGTTTCTTTTTGTGTATGGTGTAAGAAAGTGGTCTAGGTTCATTTTTCTGCATGTCGCTATCCAGTTTTCCCAGCACCACTTGCTAAAAAGACTGTCTTTATTCCATTGGATATTCTTTCCTGCTTTGTCAAAGATGAGTTGGCCGTACGTTTGGGGGTCTGTTTCTGAGTTCTCTATTCTGTTCCATTGATCTGAGTGTCTGTTCTTTGCCAGTACCATACTGTCTTGATGATTACAGCTTTGTAATACAGCTTGAGGTCTGGGATTGTGATGCCTCCTGCTTTGGTTTTCTTTTTCAGGTTTTCTTTGGCTATTCGGGGTCTTTTCTGATTCCATACAAACTTTAGGACTGTTTGTTCTAGCTCTGTGAAGAATGCTGGTGTTGTTTTGATAGGTATTGCATTGAATATATAGATTGCTTTAGGTAGTATTGACATTTTAACAATATTTGTTCTTCCTATCCAGGAGTATGGAGTATTTTTCCTTTTGCGTGTGTCTTATTCAATTTCTTTCATAAGCTTTCTATAGTTTTCGGTGTATAGATTTTTCACCTCTTTGGTTAGGGTTATTCCAGGGTATTTTATGCTTTTAGGTGCAATTGTAAATGGGATCGGTTCCTTGATTTTCTTTCTGTTGCTTCAATATTGGCATATAGGAATGGAATCGATTTCTGTGCATTGATTTTATACGTTGCCACTTTGCTGAATTTATGGATCAGGTCTAGCAGTTTTTTGGGAGAATCTTTTGGGTTTTCCACATAGAGTATCATGTCATCTCTAAAGAGTGAAAGTTTTACCTCCTCCTGGCCAAGTTGGATGCCTTTTATTTCTTTGTGTTGTCTGATTGCTGAGGGTAAGATTTCCAATACGATGTTGAATAACAGTGGTGAGAGTGGACATCTCTGTCTTGTTCCTGACCTTAGCAGGAAAGCTCTCAGTTTTTCCCCATTGAGTATGATATTAGCGTTGGGTCTTTCATATATGGCTTTTATGATCACGAGGTTTGGTCCTTCTATCCCTACTTTCTTAAGGGTTTTTTTTTTTTTTCCAAGAAAGGATGCTATATTTTGTCAAATGATTTCTCTGCATCTATTGAGAGGATCTTGTGGTTCTTGTCCTTTCTTTTATTGATCTGATGAATCACATTGATTTCTTTGCAGATATCGAACCAGCCCTGCATCCAGGTGGGATGGCTTCATAGAAAGAGTTTGGAAGTTTTCCTTCCATTTATATTTTCTGGAGAAGCTTCAAGACACTAAGTGTTAACTCTTATTTAAATGCTTGATAGAATTCCCCTGGAAAGCCATCTGGCCCTGGACTCTTGTTTTTTGGGAGATTTTTGATGACTAATTCAATTTCTTTACTGATTATGGGACTGTTTAATAATATATTTCTTCCTGTTTCAGTTTTGGTAATTTATATGTTTCTAGAAATTCGTCCATTTCTTCCAGCTTGCCCATTTTATTGGCATATAATTGCTCATAATATTCTCTTGTTATTGTTTTTATTTCTGCTGTGTTGGTTGTGATCTCTCCTCTTTCATTGTTGATTTTATTTATTTCGGTCCTTTCCTATTTCTTTTTTATCAAACTGGATAGTGGTTTATCAATTTTATTAGTTCTTTCAAAGAACCAGCTTCTGGTTTTATTGATCTGTTCTACTGTTTTTTGTTTGTTTGTTTGTTTGTTTGTTTCAGTAGCATTGATTTCTGCTCTAATCTTTATTATTTCCTGTCCTCTGCTCGTTTTGGGTTTTATTTGCTGTTGTTTTTCCAGCTCTTTGGGATGTAAACTTAGGTTGTGTATCTGAGATCTTTCTTCCTTCTTTAGGAGGGCCTGGATTACTATATACTCCCCTCTTATCACTAGCTTTGCTGCATCCCAGAGGTTTTGGGCTGTGGGGTTATCATTTTCATTGACTTCCATGTATTTTTTAATTTCCTCCTTAACTTATTGGTTAGCCCATTCATTCTTTAGTAGGATGTTTTTTAGTCTCCAAGTATTTGTTATCTTTCCAAATTTTTTCTTGTGGTTGATTTCAATTTTCATAGCGTTGTGATCTGAAAATATGCGTGGTATGATCTCGACCTTTTTGTACTTATTGAAGGCTGATTTGTGTCCCAGTATGTGGTCTATTTTGGAGAAAATTCCATGTGCACTGGAGAAGAATGTATGTTCTGTTACTTTAGGATGAAATGTTCTAAATATGTCTGTTAAGTCCGTCTGGTCCAGTATGTCATTAAAAGCCATTGTTTCCTTGTTCATTTTCTGTTTACATGATCTGGCTATTGCTGTAAGTGGAGTGTTGAAGTCCCCTACTATTATGGTACTATTTCAATGATTTTCTTTATTTTTGTGTGTAATCGATTTATATATTTGGGTGCTCCCACATTTGGAGGTTAAATGTTTACAATTGTTATGTCTTCTTGGTGGATAGACTCCTTAATTATGATATAATACCCTTCTCCATTTCTTGTTACACTTTTTATTTTAACGTCTAGATTGTCTGATATAAGTATGGCTACTCCAGCTTTCTTTTGGTGACAATTAGCATGAAAGATGGTTCTCCATCCCCTTACTTTCAATCTGAAGGTTTCTTTGGTCTAAAGTGGGTCTCTTATAAACAGCATATAGATGGATCTTGTTTTCTTATCCATTCTGTTGCCCTATGTCTTTTGATTGGAGCATTTAGTCCATTGAAGTTTAGAGTGAGTACTGAAAGGTATGAGTTTATTGCCATTATGTTTCTTGTAGAGTTGGAGCTTCTGGTGATGTTCTCTAGTCCTTTCTAGTCTTCGTTGCTTTTGGCCCCCTTCCCCCGTCTTTTCTTCCCTTAGAGAGTCCCCTTTAAAGTTTCTTGCAGGGCTGGTTTAGTCGTCACGAACTCTTCTAACTTTTGTTTGTCTGGGAAACTTTTTATCTCTCCTTCTATTTAGAATGACAGCCTAGCTGGATATAGAATTCTTGGCTACACATTTTTCTGATTCAGCACATTGAATATGTCCTGCCACTCCTTTCTGGCCTGCCAAGTTTCTGTGGATAGGTCTGCTGCAAACCTAATCTATCTTCCTTTGTAGGTTAGGTACTTTTTTCCCTTGCTGTTTTCATGATTCTTTCTTCGCCTGAGTATTTTGTGAATTTGACTATGATATGTCTTGTTGATGTTTGTTTTTTGTTGAATCTTGTGGGAGTCTTCTGTGCTTCCTGTATTTTGAAGTCTATGTCTTTCCCCAGGTTAGGAAAGTTTTCCACTAGGATTTGCTCACATAATCCTTCTACCCATTTTTCTCTCTCTTCATCTTCTGGGACCCCTATGATTCTGATGTTGTTCCTTTTTAATGAGTCACCGATTGCTCTTTTGCTTTACTCTCCCTCTTTTTTTCTGCTTCATTATTCTTCATAAGTTTCTCCTCTATATTGCTGATTCTCTGCCCTGCCTCAACCATCCTACCACCGTGGCATCTGTTTGAGATTGCAGCTCAGTTATAGCATTTTTTATTTCATCCTGAATAGCTTTTGCTTCTTTTATCTCCGTAAAGAGGGATTCTAATCTATTTTCCACACCAGCTAGTATTCTTATCATCGTGATGGTATATTCTAGTTCATACATCTTGCTTGTATCTGTGTTGGTTAAGTCTCTAGCTGTCGTTTCTTCCTCCTCTTTCTTTTGAGGTGAATAACTTCATCTCATCATTTTAAAGAAAGAAAAGGAATTAATAAGGTAAAAAAATTTTAAGTGAAAAAACTGAAAACAATAGACACACACACACATGAAGCAAATAAATGATGCTAGATCCTAGGTGTGTTTTGGTCTGGTTATTGAAAGGAGCTTGATTCATTGGAGAAAAAGGGAAAAATAAAATTAAAAAATAAAACACACACACACACACACACAAAATCAAATCAATGATGTTAAATCCTATGTGTGTTTTGGTCTGGTGGTTGAAAGGAGCTTGATTCTGTAGACAGAAAAAAAAAAGGAAAAAGAAAGAAAAAGAAGAAACAAAAAAGAAAAAAAAGCGTTGAAAAATTTCAGAAAGTGAATTCAATGTAATAGATTAATGGAGAGGAGCTTGACTGGGAGAGAAAAAAGGGGGAAAATTACAATTAAAAAGTTAAAAACAACCCACACCACCACAAAATCAAATAAATGATAGAAATATAATGGAATTTGAAAATGTACAAAAAGGTGAAAAATTTAGTATAAAAAACTAATAAAGGAAATGTTGCAGTTATAATAGAATTTTAAGTATTTACCAAAAAGTGAAAAATTTAGTAGAAAAAAATAAAGGACAGTATGTGGGGTACCAGAAGATGAAGAGAGAGAAATAAATATAATTTTTTTCCTTTCTGTATTCAAGCAAAAGAAAAGAAACAAAAAAGAAGGAAGAGAAAAGAAGAAAAAAGAAGAAAAAAAGAAAAAGAAAAAGAAAAATCAATAGCTAGACCAGTGAGCAGTCTGAAATAGGATTGATATTACATCTTTTCCCCCTAGAGGTCAAATTATGATGCACTTTATAGTCTGTGAACTAAGCAGGTGGATAGATTTGTGGTGTTCCTGAAGAGCAAGGTCAGCCCAGTTGGGCGGGGCTTAGTGTAACAGCTCTGTTCTCCACTAGATGGCGCTGCTTGGCTTATTGCAGTGGATCTTGTGGCGCCTATAGTTGTGCGCGCGCATGCGTGGGCGGGGTGAAATGGCATCCTCAGATCATCAGCTCTACTTTGGAATTCTGTGTCCTCTGTGACCAGGAACCGCGCACCAGTCTTTTGTCTCTGGTTTCCATCACTCTCTGCTTTACTCTGTCCGTGACCTTGCCAGTCAGGCTGCCTCGAGGCACCTCCATCCTGAGTTTTATCTGAGATGCGGCTGTTTCCCGGACCCTCACTTCTGAGGACTGTGGCTTTGTCCCACTCAGATCCTCTGGGTAAGGGTCGCCCTGATCAATGGCCGATTTGCCGTCTGCACCCAGAAATGCTCTTTGGACCTTGCTACTGCTGGTGTCTAGAGACTTGTGGCTGGGTGCAAGCCCACGCCAGACAAAGTTCACGCTATCGTGTAGCAGCAGCGTTTCCAAGATTATGGAAAATCACGCATGGTCTGAGGACCTCCCGGACCCGCTCCTCTGGAAATTTGCCCTTCCCACCAGAGCACCGCCAGGTATTTTGAACTGCAGAGTTTCAGACTCTGCGCTCCTCCTTTTTATAGAGTTTTAATGGAATTTAAACCCTCTCCTCTCCATTTAGTTCAGTCTCTGTGGCTGTTTCTGTAAGGGCAAATTGGGACTGATTCCATTCTGCTTAAGGGCAAACTGGGACTGACTCCATTGTGTTTCCGTGTCTTCCACCCTGAGTCCCCAGTGCCTGCTCAAAACCTGCAACTTCCCGGTTCCAAAAGAACCACGCCCAGTGACCTATGGAACAGGACCCTTGACCCTTCCTCAGCCAATTGGCTAGGGTCACGACCATCACCCCTCCCACTGCCCCCAGACCCCTTTAAAACTATTGTGTTTTTGGAACGGGCCCTCTCTCTCGACCCACTGATGCGTTGGTGCGGTAGGAGATTGAGCTCGAGCTAGCTCGAATAAAGGCTCTTTGTTCTTGCATCGGACTCGGCTCCCTGGTGGTTCTTGGGGTCCCCAAATTCTGGGCATAACATTTCCACTTTTCCACTTTCTCTCCGACTGACTTTGTGGGGTGTGGTTTCCTTGTGCTCTCTCCCCTGTCTCCGTCTTGTCTCCACAAGGCAGCACACCTGCCTGCCCTCCACGGCTCCTCTCTCCCCCAGTTCGCCTCTGCATGCCACATACCTGTTGAGTTCTGTGGTTCGGGTCATGCAGATTGTTACCTTATTCCTCAAGTCCATTTTCTAGGTGTGCAGGATGGTTTAGTGTAGATCTGGCTGTATTTCATGTATGCAAGACAGAAAAAAAGCTTCCATGCTGTTCCGCCATCTTGGGTCCTCCCCTCCCTTGAAGACGTCTTTGGTGCAAAAAGGTGATATTATTAATCCATGGGAATAGGACCCGTGAGCAGAAAGAGCTGCCCTGGGACCATGGGGAGAGACTCTGACTATCATCTTTTATTTATATTAGTGTAGGCTGATAGATTCTTACTTTACTTAGTGAGCTGTAATCTGTGACTGTCATTTTTTCTATATCAGTGTAGACTGATGAATTTCTGTTTTATTTAGTGTGCTGTAAGCTGTGACTATCATTATTTATTTTGATGTGGAAACTGTCTAAGATTGTATCACTGCGAGCACCTTGAAGCCAGTTTCTCTGTTTTATTGGTTATGTTCCAATTATTTGAGCATTACTTTTTGACATAAGGAAGAATTTCCAAAGGTCATCTGCCTTCCCCCACCCCAGCCCTGTGACTAGTCATTTGTCTAAAGATCTCTGGTGTGTGAGGAGGTAATTTATAAACTGAGATCCTGTTAAAAGATAGGCTCATTGGTACTGGGATGGTGGAACTGGAAACAGAGCTAGGGAATGAGTATATCTACATATATATACTTACACACACACACACACACATACACACCCCAGCAAATACACATACATACGTCTATACAGTGATGCACTCTACTACATTCTTATTCACATCTGTATCTTCTATCCGTTCTGACTCTGACTCAGCCAATTCCAACCCACTACAAGGTGCATTCTTGTTTTCTCCTTTTATTTTTTCTTTTATTTTTCATTTGCCTTCTCCACTTCCATGTTTTAAACTCATTCTTCTGATTCCAAAGTCAAAATCTGGGTCTCATTATCTTCAATATATTTACTTACTGAACAATCTTCTTATGTAACCAATTTTCTATTGCTGCTGCTGCTTTTTAAAGAAACTCTGTCATCATCTTGCAGAGGTGAGGATACTGCACGGGACCCCTGCCACCCTGGCTTCCGGTTCAGGCTTCCTGTTCAGTATTCGGCACCCCTGGCAGTCTTACTGCCAAGGCCTCTTCACCCCATACATTCCTCTTCTCATCCTCTGAGGCCCCCGACATCCTGTGCTGGGGAGCAGCAACCCCAACCTCTCCCTTTACACTATAGTGTGTATGTTGCTTGGTCCCACCTGAGGACTTCCAGACTAAGTTATTCAGGCGGGGAAGAAAAAAGATTTTTTCCTTTGGAAAAAACGTCTGTAGTATTTGATAATTTACTTGCTTTCCAGTAAGACCAGATTTCCCAGACTTTCGTATATATTTTATAGGCTGTCTTTCCAAGAAAGGCATACCTCCTCGGTGAAAGGTGGTGCTTGGAAACTATTGTCCTGGTATTTATGTGCTCATTGCTGTTGAACTAGTCATTGCTTCTAGATCTTTCCAGTGGAAAGAACTAGGAAGTACATATTATTTTTTTAAAAGAGAAAACTATGTCCTGGTTTTATATCAGTATTTCCAATTCTGTTAAAATTATATGGTTTCTATCTAAAATCATAGATTTATTGTATACCACATTTCCTTTCTCCCACACTGAAAACCCTAGTTTCCAATTTTTCTAGCAGTTATATATCTGATTAATCTTACAACAAAGCATACTTCCCCCCCCCCAAGTTTTTATTTAAATTTCAGATAGTTAACATACAGTGCAATATTAGTCTCAGGTGTAGTCTCATCGCTTACATACAACACCAGGTGCTCATCACGAGAGGTGCCTTCCTTAATCTCCATAACCGATTTCACCCATCCCCCAACCCACCTCGCTTCTGATAGTTATCAGTTGGTTCTCTGTTGTTAAGGGTCTGTTTAGGGACACCTGGGTAGCTCAGGTGGTTAAGTGCGTGACTCTTCATTTTGGCTCAGGTCATGGTCTCATTGTCCCGAGATTCAGTACTGTGTAGAGCTCTGCACTGAGATGGAGCCTGCTCGAGGTTTTCACTCGCCCTCCCCCCTCCCCAACTCACACTTTTTCTGTCTCTCTCTAAAAAATAAATAAATAAAAAAGAGTCTGTTTCTTAGTTTGCCTATCTGTTTTTTCTCCATTTGTTTTGTGTCTTAAATTCCACATATAAGTGAAACCATATGTTATTTGTCTTTTTCTGACTTATTTTGCTTAGCATCATACTCTCTATCTCCACTCAAGTCCAAACTATACTTTTAAAATACTATTACTTTAAACATGGTGATTAGTGGATGCAACATAAAACTTATTTGCAGGTAATTCTACCTCTGAGATTTATCTCATTTAGGTAAGTCAATCACTATGTTCACAATCACTTGTAATAATTATTCATTCTGGGGGCGCCTGGGTAGCTCAGTCAGTTAAGCGTCTGACTTTGACCCACAGTTTGTGGGTTTGAGCCCACATTGGGTTCTGTGCTGACAGCTCAGAGGCTGACGCCTGCTTCAGATTCTGTGTCTCCTTCTCTCTCCTCTCCCTTACTCACACTCTGACTCTGTCTCTGTCTCTCAAATATAAGTAAGCAGTAAAAACCTTTTTAAAAATTCAAAAAAAATCTCAAATCTTCTTTCTGTGGATAAGCCAACAACTTGATAAATCATTAAGTTACTTTTTTATGGTTTATATTTGTGTGTGTTTATTTAGTTTTATAAATATTTAAAGCATTTATATGATTTAGATAACTTAGAAAAGAACCAAGTCATTCCTAAAAACACACAAGTTGCCAAGGTTGATTCATGGATCTCAAATCCAAGAAAAAAAAATCATCTTAGACCAATAACAAGAATGAAATTTGAATTAGAAATAAAAAATCTCCCAGCAGAGAAAAGCCCAAGACCACGTGGCTTCATTGGTGAATTTCACCAACATTAAAAAAATAATTAATGACAGTCTTTGTCAAAATCTGAAAAATAATGGAGTAGAGGGAAAAGATTTCAAAATTATTCCATGAAGGCAGTACTACCCTGATGTGAGAACAGGATAAAAACAATACAAGATCAAAATAGTCTAGATTGTCTGATGTAAGTATTGCTACAATGGCTTTCTGTTGACTTCCATTTGCATAACAGATGTTTCTCCACTCCCTCATATTCAATTGGTAGGTGCTGTAGGTTTAAAAGGAAACTTTTGTAGGTAGCACACAGATGAGCCTTTTTTTTTTCATCCATTCTGACAACCTATCTTTATTGCAGCATTTTTGTCCCTTTATGTTCAAAGTAAGTATTGATAGATAGGTAGTTATTGCCATTTTATTACTTCTTTTGTCATTGCTTCTGGAGATTTTCTCTGATTCTTTCTTTCCTTTGTCACATTTGGTTTCTCCTTTGCACTAGGGTCCCCATTAGTATTTTATGCAGGCCTGGTTTAGTGGTCACGAAATGCTGTAGTTTTTGTTTGTTGGAGAAACTCTCTCTCTCCTATTCCGAATGATAGCCTTGCTGTCATCCTTAGTGGCGGGTTTTTTCCCATTCGGGATTTTGAATGTATCATGCCACTCCCTTCTGGCTTGCCAAATGCCTATTGGGAAGTCTCCAGCTAGTCTTCTGGGTTTTCCCCTCTAAGTTAAGGATTCTTTTGTCCCATTGCTTTTCTTTTTTCCTTTATCACTGTATTTTTCAAATTTAATTAGAATATTGATGTATTGGCCTGCTTTGGTTGATTCTGCCTCCTGCATTTGGATGTCTGTTTTCTTCCTCAGTTTAGGGAAGCTTTCAGGTATTAATTCTTGAACTAAATTTTCTGCCCCCTTTCACTCTCTTCTTCTTCTGGGTCTCTTATAACATGAATGTCATCACATGTGATGGAGTCCCTGAGTTCCCTAGGTCTGTTCTCGTGGTCTGTCATTCTTTCTCTGTTTTCTTCGGGTTCCATATTTTACAATATTTTGTCATCCATATCACTTATTCATTTCTCCGCTTCTTCCAGCCTACGTTCATTTCATCAAGCCTGTCTCCCATCTCGTTTATTGCATTCTTCATCTCTGATGGATTCTTTTTAACCTCTTTTGTCTCTGTTGTAAGGGTCTCCCTGATGTCTTCCATTCTTTTCTCAAGCCCAGGGTGTATCTTTATGATTGTTGTTCTATATTTTCCATTAGTCATGTTACTTATATCTGTTTCACTTAGAATCTGGCCATAATCTTATCTTGTTCTTTCATTTGATATGAATTCCTCCATTTTGGAATTTTGTCTGTTTCTGTCTTTTTCTCTGTGTTAGAAAAGCCAGTTATGACTCTTGCTCCTGAAAGTAATGGCCAGGTGTGTTCCACAGCTGTGTTTTGGCTACACTGTCCTTCAGGCCAGTCATCTGCAGAGGCTCTGCTTGCCTCCCACGGACAGTGTTTGGTCCCTGGCCTGAATGTGGTGAGTTTAACTAGGTGTGCTCTGGTATGCATATGAAATGAGACCTGCACCAGCTCCACCAGAACTGAGGCCCTGCAGAACTCTCTGGTTGGGAAATGTGGTGTGGGCAGGTGTTTGTGCTGGCCTGCTGGGGGAGGGGGCCTGTCACACTGAGGCTGAGGCAAGCTTACCTGAAAAGGGCCATCGTGCCAGCGCACAGTGTAGTGGGATTTGGTGAGGCAAGTTAGGCAGGAGTGTCGGTGCTACGCTGTTTCCCACAGGTGGTTCTGTGTTTATGCTGAGGGGCGGGGGAGGGCAACGGTACTGGTATCTCCCTGACAGCTGCCTCTCAGGAAAGCATTCCTAGAATAGAGAATAATCTCTCCACTGTGTGCCCCAGATGATTTTTAGATCACTGTTTCCCTGCTGTCTTCTCTAAAGTCGTTTGCCTTCCCTCCAGGAGCAGTGCAGTGCCCTCCTGGCTCTATCCTACTCAAGCCTGCCGACCTTTAAAACTCCATGGTTTAGAGACATGGTATGGGCAGGGGCCTGAGCTGGTCTTCTGGGGTAGGGACCCACCATACTGGGACTGAGGCAAACTTGACTGAAAAGGGCAGTCCTGACAGAGTGTGGGTGGAAAAGGAGCTAGGGCTTGGTGTGAGCAAGTGGGGCAGCCAGTATTAGCACTGTGCTGCCTGCCACGGTGGCTCCGCGTCTATGCTGAGGGGTGGGGGAGGGAAATGGCACCAGTCAGTCCCCCTGTGCCCAGACAGGTGTCCCTGTGAACATTGCTTACCAGGGATGCTCTCCCAGAGGATCGAATCATCTCCCCGCTGCGCACCTCGGGTGTTCTTCAGATCACTTTTTTTCACGCATTTTTCTCTGGGGTTCATTGTCTGCCTTCACTCCAGACGCAGGGCAGAACCTTCGCTCTATTTCAGCCAAGCACATAGACTTTTTGACTCTTAGGTTCGCAGCCCCAACAACCGTGTAAGATGCTTCTCTGCATCCTCGCCAACATGCAAAACATGTTGTTTCCTGAGTTGTTAATTTTAGCTATTCTGACAGGTGTGAGGTCGTGTCTCATTGTGATTTTGATTTATATTTCACTGATGATCCACGATGTCGAGCATCTTTTCATGTGTCGCTTAGCCATCTGGATGTCTTCTTTAGAAAAGTGTTTATTCGTGTCTTCTGCCCACTTCTTAGATGGGTTATTTGTTTTTTTGGGTATTGAGTTTGAGAAGTTTTTAATAGATTTTGGATATTAACCCTTTATCAGATATGTCATTTGCAAATACATTTTCCATTCTGTAGACTGCCTTTTAGTTATGTGGATTGTTTGTTTCTCTGTGAAGAAAGTTTTTTATCTGGATGAGGTCCCAATAGTTCAAGTTTGCTTTGGTTTCCCTTGCCTCCAGAGACATGTCTAGATAGAAGTTGCTCCAACAGAGGCCAAAGGGGTTCCTGCCTGTGTTCTCTCCTAGGATATTTATGGTTTTCTTTCTCACATTTATGTCTTTAATCCATTTGGCATTCATTTTTGTGTATGATGTAAGAAAGTGGTCCCGTTTCATACTTTTTCATATTGCTATTCAGTTTTCCTGAAAGAGAGACAGGACCTAAAAGGACAGTGATGAGAGAATTACAAAACAGGAGGCTAAGACTCTCCAGGAGCCAAAGCATTAGTCTCCCGGCTCAAGCGTCTTTTATTTCGCAATTTGTTGGATAAGAGCAAGCACATACCACATAGTATTCGGCATCCTGACAGGTCATGCACCTGCAGCATATTCAATACTGAGTCAGAAGTACCTCTGGCACCAGGTAAAACATTATTATCCCTGGCCTGGTGCCCGTGTCATGTCCTTCTGGAGAGAACGAGCAGTCCCAGTGGCTTTCCGAACTGGGAATGTAATTGCTTTGGGTTCCTTGCTCCTCCTATCCTTTCCTTCAGAACATTCTCCCGGCGCCTCCAGCTTCTTGTTCTCCAACATTTCCCAACATTATCTGTTGAAGAGACTGTCTTTTATCCATTTGGTATTGTTTCCTGATTTGTTGAAGATTAGTTGTCCGTATAATTGTGGGCCCATTTCTGGCTTTTCTATTCTGTTCTATTGCTCTATATGTCTTTTTTCACGCCAGTACTATACTGTTTTGATGACTACATCTTGGGAATGTAGCTTGAATTCTGAAATTGTGGTGCTTCTAGTTTTTTTTTTTTTATTCCAGAATATTCTTTGGATATTTGAGCTCTTTTGTGGTTCCCTACAAGTGTGAGGGTTGTTTGTTTTAGCTCTGTTAAAAATACTGATGGTATTTTGATGGGGATTCATTAAAAGTATAGATTGTTTTGGGTAGTATAGACATTTTAACAATGTTTGTTCTTCCACTCCATGAGCATAGAATGTTATTCCATTTCTTTGTGTCCTTTTCAATTTCTTTCATAAGTGTTCTAGGGTTTTCAGAGTGCATATCTTACCTCTTTAGTTAGGTTTACTCCTAGGTATCTTATGTTTTTTGGTGCAGGTGCAAATGGAATCAAATCATTGATTTATTTTTTTCTGCTGCTTCATTCTTGGTATATAAAATGCTACAGGTTTCTGTATGTTGGTTTTATATCCTGTGACTTTGCTGAATTCATGTGTTAGTTCTAGTAATTTTTTGGTAGTGTCTTTTGGGTTTTCTACAGAGTATCATGTCCTCTGCAAATAGTGATAGTTTGACTTTTCAATGCTGATTTGGATGCCTTTTATTTCTTTTGTTGTCTGATTTCTAGGGATAAGACTTTCGGTACTATGTGAAATAGTAATGATGAGAGTGGACACCCTTGTCTTGTTCCTGACTTTAGGTGTAAAGCACTTACTTTTTCCCCATTGAGGATGATATTAGGTGTGGACCTATCGTATATGGACTTTATCATGTTGTGGTATGTTCCATCTATCCCAGTTTTATGGAGGTTTTTTTTTTGAAGAATAGGTACTGTAGTTTGTCAAATCCTTTTTCTGCATGTATTGACAGGATCATATGGTTGTTATCCTTTCTTTTATTAGTGTGCTATATGATCTTGATTGATTTGCAAATATTCATTACAGTGTATTCTTGGCTTCATATTTTTCCCGTTCAGCATGTTGAATATATCTTGCCACTCCTTTCTAGCTTGCCAAGTTACTGTGAATAGATCTTTTACAAACCTCTTCTGCCTTCCCTTGTAGGTTTAGGACTATTTTCTGTTGCTGCTTTCAGGATTCTTTCCTTGTGTGTGTATTTTGTGAATTTGACTTGATATGCCTTGTCAGTGTTCAGTTTTTGTTGAGTTTAACGAGAGTTCTCTCTGTTTCTTGGATTTTGATGTCAGCATCCTTCCCCAGAATAGGGAAGTTTTCAGCTATAATTAGCTTGCATAAAACTTCTGCTACTTTTCCTCCTGCTTCATCTATTGGAACTCCTATAATATAAATGGTATTCTGTTTTAATAAGACACTTAGATTCCTAAGTCTCTGTCGGTGATCGATTACCATTATTTTCCTCTTTATTTCAGGTTCATTATTTTCCATAACTGTATCTTCTCTGTCACTGAATTGCTTCTCTGCCTGTTTATCCTTGTTTTTTTGGCATCCATTTGGGTTTGTACCTTGGATTATAGCATTTTTAACTTCAGCCTGACTAGGTTTTAGTTCTTTTGTCTCTGCAGTGTGGGATTTTCTGCGTCTTCCATGATTTCTTTTCAAGCCAATCTAATATCCTTATAGCCACTGTTTTAAAATTCGAGTTCACATCTTGCTTGAATCCGTATTGCATAAATCCCTTGCCATGAGTTTTACCTCCTGTTCTTTCTTTTGTGGTGAATTTCTTCATATTGTCATTTTGTCCAGAAAAGAAAAGAAGAAATAAAAACAAACAAAAAACAATGAAAACATCCAAAAAGAATCCCCAAAAAACTAGATCTTGGGTGTGTTTTTGTCTATTTGTGAAAAGAATCTATATCTAAATAAACAAACAAACAAATAAATAAATAGATGAATAAAATAAGATAGAGTAAATAACACAAAATAAAAATAAATTAGAAATAAAAATAAAAAAATAAAGGATTGAAAAAACAAGAAAATAAATTAAAATAATAATAAAAAATAAATAATAAAACTAAAAAGTAAGCTAGATCTTGTTCTCCTGAAGCTGAAGCTTTGGAGCTCTAGATATCCATTCGAATTGGTGTAGGCGAGTTCTTTGTGCTCGTCTGGGGGTCTGGACTGTTGTGCTGATTCTCAGGTAGATTTGCTGTGGTGGGTTTTTTTCCTTCAGGGAGCAGGTGTGAATGTCTTGGTGTAAGCGTCTCTGACTTCCACTAGGTGGCAATGTTTTGACATTTGAGGTGCGACTGGTGTTGGGGATGCAAAGAGTGTCTTCCTGCTCTCTATCAGCCCATTCTCCCCCCCTCCCTTTCAGGGAATTGTCACAGAAAAGCAAGTAATCACCCTTCTTGTGTCCCAGGTTTCTGTCAGAACCCTGCATTTACCCTGCCTTTGTTTGACCTTTTTTACCTCAGGTGCACAGCTGAATTTCAAACCTCCAAATTTTAGGGACTCTGGCAGTTCCTGTGGGGGAGGGTCTCATTGCCCTTTTAGTGTTTGCACACCTGTGCCAGGAAAGTGGTCACATGACTTCACAGTGGTTCAGAGTTTATGGCAAAACAGAGGAGAAAGCTGGCATGCCAGGTTGATTCCTGCAGGTGGAATGCCTGATCTTATGCCTGGGAACAGTGATCCCTTTGGTGCACCCATTCTTCTTGTGACCAACGGGATTTTCAGATCACACTCTCACCTTAGGGCCTCCACTCTACTTCTCCACATAAGCATGTTTAACCCAGGTACATCCCCCACTTCAGGGAACTAATAAAAGTTAAGATTTCTCTCGCTGCTTATAACTCTTTGCAGTAGCCTCCCTGAGCAGGCTCCCTTCCCGCCGCCACAGCCACAGTTATGTCTCCCCACAAGTCAATTCTCTGTACCTCTGATCTTCCAAAAGGTGGTCACTTTTATTCTTGTAGACTTGCACTTTTCATCCTCTCAAACCTCTGATTGATTTCTTGGGTGTTCAGAATGATTTGATAACTATCCAGCTGTGTTCCAGAGATAAGACAAGCTCGGGTTCCCCTACTCCTCTGCCATCTTAACCCCTACACTCATCAAGGATATTTTATCCGACATATTTCACATTTTTTTCATCAAAGATATTGAATATTGATAATTGGTCATTTTCCTGTGTTGTCTTTATCTGATTTTGGTATCAGGGTAATGCTGGCCTCCTAAATGAGTCTGTGTTCCTTCCTCTTTAGTTTTTTGGAAGAGTCTGAGAAGGATTGGCATTAATTCATCTCTAAATGGTAGTGTGTACCATGAGACCGTCTTGTCCTGCACTTTTCTGTGGTGGGAGGAAGTTTTGATTATTTATTCAATTTTCTTACTCATCAATCTGTTTAGATTTTCCAGTTCTTCATGATTCAGTTTTGGCGGATAGCATGTTTTAAGGAATTCACCCATTTCTTCTATGTTGTCTAAGCTGTTGGCATATAATTGTTCATAGCAGCCTTTCATCCTTCGGATTTCTGTTGTGTCAATTGTAATGTCTCGTCTTTCATTTTAGATTCTGTTTATTTGAGTCATCTGTCTTCTTACTTACCCTAGCTAAAGATTTGTCAATTTTGTTTGTTTTCAAAAAACCAGCTCATACTTTAATTGGTCTTTTCTATATGATTTGTTAAATCTTTATATCCTTGATTTCTGTTATCTTTATTTTTTCCTTTGGTTTGCTAAATTTGGGCTTAAATTTTTCTTCTTTTTCTAGTTTTTTGAGGTGTCAAGTGAGGTTGTTTATTTAAGATCTTTCTATTTTTTATAAGGTATTTATTGCTACAAACTTTCCCCTTATAACTCCTCTTGAAGCAACACATAGACTTTGATATGTTTGATTCCATTTTTGTTCATTTCAAGATATTTCTTGATTTCCCTATTGATTTCTTCATTGACCCATTTTGTTGTTCAGGACCATGTTGTTTTAAACTCCATATCTTTTGAATTTTCCAGCTTTTCTAGTTTTAGTCAATAGTAGTTTTATAACATTTTGGGAAGGAAAGATACTTGATGTGTGATTTGAAGCTTCTTAAGTTTGCTAATCTATTATGTAACCTATCATATATTGTATACTAGAGAATGTTCCATATGTGCTTCAGAAATATGTGTATTCTGTTGTTGTTAGATGAGATATTCTGTATATATCTGAATTCTCTATTGTTAAAGTTGGGTATTGAAATTACGTATTATTGTTGTTTGCTGTCTGTTTTCCACTTCAGATTTTGTTAATATGCTTAATTTTTTAGGTGCTCCAATGTGGGTGAAAATAGTTGAATTTTTTTCTAAATCCATCTAGTCATTCTATGCTTTTTAATTGGAGAATTCAATTCATGAACAATTTAGAGTAATTTTTGACAGTTATGGATTTACTATTGCCATATTATTAATTGTCTTCTAGTGTTTTGTAGTTCTATTTCCTTTCCTCCTTTCTTGCAGACTGCTTCTGTTAATTCATGATTTTCTGTAGTTGTGTGCTTTGATTTTGTTCTCTTTGTTTCATATATCTACTGTAAATTTTTCATTCTTCCCCTGAGACACGCATATATATATAAATTATTGATATAATGTATATATTATATACATACATATTGTGTGTATATATATATACATATATATGTGTGTGTATATATATATTTACATATATATAAATATAAATTGTTCTCTGACATTTAAGTTAAAAAAATTCACAGCTATTTTTAAAGATTTTTTAAATTCCAGTCAGTTACATACAGTGTAATATTAGTTTCAGGTATAGAATTTAGTGATTCATCACTTAACATATAACACCTGGTGCTCATCACAGTAAGTGCCCTCCTTAATCCCCATCACCTATTTATTCTATTCCCCCACCCACCTCTCCTGCAGTAACCATCATTTTGTTCCCTATAGATAAGAGTCTGTTTCCTGGTTTCCTTCTTTGTTTCATTTTTTCCCCACATATGCTCATTTGGTTTGTCTCTTAAATCCCACATATGAGGGAAATCATTTACCATTTGCCTTTCTCTGATTGAATTATTTTGCTTAGCCTAATACTCTCTAGCTCCATCCCCATTGTTTCAAATGGCAAGATTTTATTCTGTTTAATGTTACATACTATTCCATTGTATGTATACACCACATCTGCTTTATCTCTATCCATCCATCAGTTGATGGACATTTGTGCTAATTTCATATATGGCTACTGTAGATAATGCTGCTATAAACAGTGGGGTGCACATATCCCTTTGAATTAGTGTTTCTGTACTCTTTGGGTAAATACATCGTAGTGTAATTGCTGGATCATAGGGTAGTTCTATTTTTAACTCTTTGAGGATCTTCCGTACCGTTTTCCAGAATTGCTGCACCAGTTTGCATTTCCACCAACAGTGTCAGAGGGTTTCCCTTTTCCTGCATCATTACCGATATCTGTTGAATCTTTTGTGGATTTTAGCTACTCTGACAGGTGTGAAGAGATACCGCATTGTAGTTTTAATTTGTATTTCCTTGATGTGGGAAATTGAACATCTTTTCATAATTCTTTTGTCCATCTATATATCTTCTTTGGAAACATGTCTATTCATGTCTTCTGCCTACTTTTTAGCTGCATTATTCATTTTTTGAGTGTTGAGTTTTTAGTAAGTACTTTATGCTTTTTGGATACTAACCCTTTCTCCAGTATATCATTTGGAAATGTCTTCTCCAATTCCGAGGTTGCCTTTTAGTTTTGTTGCTTGTTCCTTCCCTGTGCAGAAGTCACTGTGATAATGTCCCAGTAGTTTATTTTTACTTTGTTTCCCTTACCCCAGGAAACATATTTAGTAAGAAGTTGGTATGGCCAGTGTCAAAGAGGTTATTGCCTGTGTTCTCCACTAGGATTTTTATCATTTCCTGTCTCACAGTTAAGTTTTTCTTCCATTTTGAATTTATTATTGTATACAGTGTAAGAAAATGGCTCGGTTCCATTCTTCTGGATGTCACTGTCCAGTTGTCGAAACAGCATTTGTTGAAGAGACTGTGTCTTCTCCATTGGATATTCTTTCCTCTGTCAAAAATTAATTGTCCATATCACTGTGGGCTCATTTCTGTGTTTTTTCTATTTTGCCTTATTGATCTGTATCTACTTTTGTTCCAGGATCATACTGTTTTGATCACTAAAACTTTGCAATACAACTTCAAATCTGGAATTGTTTTCTTCCTCTTTGCTTTTATTTTGCAAAGTTGCTTTAGGATGAATTGTTCTGAATGTATCTGTTAAGTCCATCTGATGTCAGTGTGTCATTTAAAACCATTGTTTCTTTGTCAGTTTTCTGGTTGGATGATCTGTCCGTTCCAGTAAGTGGGTTGTTAAAGTTCCCTATATTATTGTATGATTACCATTGAGTTCCTTTATCATTGCTATTAATTGTTTTATACATTTGATTGCTCCCATGTTGAGGGCTTAATTTACAATTTTAGAACTTCATGTTGCATAGTCCACTTTATTATAATGTAGTGCCCTTCTTCATTTTTTGTAAGAGTCTTTGTGGTAAAATCTAGTTTGTCTGATATAAATATGCATGCCCCGACTTTCTTTTGTCATCCATTAGCATGATAAATGTTTCTCCTTCCCCTAACTTTCAATCTGGAGGTGTCTTTAGGTCTAGAATGAGTTTCTTATAGGCATCATATAGATTGGTCCTGTTTGTTTGTTTTTAATACATTTTGACATCTTATGTGTTTTGATTGGAGCATTTAATCCATTTACATTCAGAGTAAGTACTGAATGATATGAATTTACTGCCATTGTGTTACCTGTTGAACCACTGTTTCTAAGGATTTTCTTTATTCCTTTCTAGCTTTTGTATTATTTGGTATTTCTTTCCCATGCAAGGAATTCCCCTTAATATTTATTGCAGGGGCTGTTTAGTGGTCAAGAATTCATTTAGTTTTTGTTTGAGAAAGTCCAGTGAGTATCCATATGATTGATGCTTTAAATTCTCCATCAGGCATTTTACTTATATCTGTTTTGCTAGCTCTCTGTGCCTGTGACCTTATCTTGTTCTTTCATTTGGGATGAATTCCCCTGTCTTGGTATTTTGTCTAGGTCTCTGTCTTCTTCTATGTTACAAGACCTAGTTATGTTTCCTACTCCTGAGAATAATTACTTTATGAAGATGTCATGTAGTGTCTAGGACCTGTTGCTTCAGAACCTGTCTCCCATGTGTGCTGGGTGAAATCTGTTGTTATGTTTTGGCTCATTTATCCTTCAGGCATTTCTTCTTCAGAGGCTCACCTTGTTCCCTAGGGCCTGGAACTGCAGGGAGTATCTTTAATGTGTCCGGTGTGCACCCTCTTGTTGTGTCTTGGCTAATTTATACCTCAGACCATTTGTCTGTGTTGGCTCTCATGGCCTGTCGTGGGCAGTGTTTGGTCCTTGGCCTGAATGTGGCAGGTTTTAACTAGGTGTACTCTGATCTGCTTGTGAAATGAGATCTAGTGCCACTGCTACATGAACTGATGCCCTGTAAAACTCCCAATATGGGAGCTATGCTGTGTGCAGGGGTTTGGGCTGGTGTAATGGGGGAGGGTGTTCGTCATGCTAGAACTGAGGCAAGTGTGATGAGGAAGGGCAGTTCCACCAGAGCATGGGGGGGGGGCGCTTGATGACAGCAAGTAAGGTATCTGCTGGAGGCACTGTGCTCGTTTTCACTACTGGCCCTTTGCTTCTACTGAGGGGCAGGGAGGGAAATGGTGCTGTCAGTTCCTTTGTTCTTGGAGGGGTCTTTCTGTGAATGCTGTCTCTCTGGGACATGCTCCAAACTGAGCAGCTGGCAGCATGTCCCTCCTTCTTATCCTTTCACTGGAGCTTGGCTTGGGCTCATTCACATTGTGGCCCCAGGGTTTAGGTCCAGAGAGTCGAGATGGTCCCAGTGTGCAGGTGTTCTTAAAACTTGTGGTTGGGGGGGCACCTGGGTGGTTCAGTTTTCTAAGAACGAAAAACCTAGGATCTAGCTTCCTTTATTTGATTTGTTGTTTTCTTAAATTTGTTGATTTTAATTTTTTATATTATTAACTTTTTTATTCCTCCAAAACATAGGAATTCACCCAAAAATAAATAACAGGAAGAAATGACAGCTAATGGCTTACTCAACAGAGATATAAGCAGAAAGACTGAACTAGAATATAGAACCACGATAATAAGAACACTACCTGGGGTTGAAAAACACATAGAGAACAACAGAGAATCCCTTCCTGCATAGATAAAGAAATAAAATCTAGTCGGGTTAAATTAAAAAAATGCTTTATCTGAGATGCATTCTGAAATGGATGCCATGATGTCAAGGATGGTGAAAATAGAGCAGTGAGTCAATATACAACAGAGCAATATAGAAAATATATGTGAGCAAGTTATAGTGGAAAACTTTCTTAGCCTGTGGAAGGACACAGACATCAAAATCCAAGAAGCACAGAGAACTCCCATTAGATTCAACAATAATGACCATCACCAAGGCATTTAAAAGTCAAATTCACAAAGTACATAGACAAAGAAAGAATTATGAAAGCGACAAAATAAAAACAAAACAAAACGAAACTCCTTGACTTATAAGGGAAAACGGATCAGGTTCACAGAAGACCTAGCCAGAGAAACTTGATGGGGAGGAAGGAGCGACAGGATATATTCTACGTGCTGAATCAGAAAAATATCCAGTCAAGAATTCTTTATCCAGCAAGGCTCTCATTCAGAATAGAAGGAGATATAGAGATGTTCCCAGAAAAATAAAAACTAAAAGAGTTCATGACCACTAAACCAGCCCTACAAGAAGTTTTAAGGGTGACAATTTGAGTGGAGAAAAGACAAAACAAAAAAGACCAAAATCAACAAAGACTAGGAAGGACCAGAGAACATCACCAGAACACCAACTCTACAGGCATCATAATGATACAAAATTCATATCTTTCAGTACTCACTCTAAATGTCAATGGGCTAAATGCTCCTACCAAAACACATAGGGTATCAGAATGGATCATGAAACAAGACACATCTATGTGCTCCTTACAAGAGACCAATTTTAGACCTAAAGACACCTGCAGATTGAAAGTAAGGGGTTGGAAACTATCTATCATCCTAATGGTCATCAAAAGAAGCTGTAGTAGCCATATTTATATCAGACAAATGAGATTTTAAAATTTGACTGTAACAAGAGATGAAGGCATTAAATCATAACGAAGGGGCCTTCTATCAATAAGATCTAACGATTGAAAATATTTATATACCCAACTTGAGACATCCCAAATACATGAATATTTGAATATTCATATATGAATATATGAATCAATTAATTGATTCAAATGATTCAATTCAGATTGATTCGATATGAATCAAATATATGAATCAATTAATCACAAACATAAAGAAGCTTATTGAAAATAATCCCATAATAGTAGGAGACTTCAACACCTCACTTACAACAATGGACAGATCATGTAAGCAAAACATTGACAAGGAAACAATGGTTTTGAATGACACACTAGACCACTAGGACTTAACAGATATAGTCAGAGCGTTTCATTCCAAAGCCAAAGAATACACGTTCTTGTAGAGTGCATGTGGAACATTCTGCAGAATAGAAAACATACTGGGACACAAATCAGCCCTCACAAATACAAAAAGGTCAAGATCATACCATGCATATTTTCACACCACAACGTTCTGATACTTGAAAAAATGCACAGGAAAAAATATGGAAAGACTATGAATACTTGATGATTAAAGAACATCCTACTAAAGAATGAATAGTTTAACCAAGGAATTAAAGATGGAATTAAAAAGTACATAGAAGCCAATGAAAATGAAAACACGACAGCCCAAAAGGTCTGGGATGCGGCAAAGGTGGTAATAAGAGGGAAGTATATAGCAATTCAAGCCTTTTTAAAAAAGGAATAAAGATCTCAAACACACAGCGTAACCTTATACCTACAGGTGCTGGGAAAAGAACAGCACATAAAGCCCAAAACCTGCAAAAGAAGGGAAATAATTAAGATTAGAGCTGAAGTCAACACTATCAAAAAAAAAAAAAATAAAACAAAACCAAACACAGAACAGTAGAACAGGTCAATGAAATGAGGAGCTGGATCTTGAAAGAATTAACAAATTTGATAAACCACTAGCCAGACTAATCAAAAAGAAAAAGGAAAGAACCAAAATAAATAATATCACAAATGAAAGAGGAGGAATCACAACCAGCACCACAGAAATACAAACAATAAGAAGGGAATATTATGAGCAACTATATCCCAAGAAATTGGGCAAACTGGAAGAAATGGACAAATTCCTAGAAACATATAAACTACCGAATCTGAAACAGGAAGAAAAAGAAATTTGAACAGACCCATATTCAGCAAAGACATTGAATAAGTAATCAAAAATATCCCAACAAACAAGAGTCCTGGTTCAAATGGCTTGCCAGGGCAATTCTACCAGACATTTAAAGAAGAGTTAAACCTATTCTCCTGAAAATGTTCCAAAAAACATAAACGTGAGGAAAACTTCCAAACTCATTCAATGAGGCCAGCATTACTTCGATTCCAAAATCCAAGACCCCACTAAAAACAACTACAGACTAATTTCCCTGAACAACATGGATGCAAAATTTCTCAATATACTAGCCAACCCGATCTAATAATACATGAAAAGAATTATTCACCAGGATCAAGTGGGACTTATTCCTGGGGTTCAGGGCTGTTTCAATATCTGCAAATCAATCTATATGATACATCACATTAATAAAATTAAGGATAAGAACCACATGATCTTCTCAATAGATGCAGAAAAAGATTTGACAAAATACAGCATACTTCCTTGATAAAAACCCTCAAGAAAGTGGGGCTAGAAGGATCATACTTCAAGATCATAAAAGCCATATATGAAAACCCACAGCTAATATCCTCAATGGAGAAAAAAACAGAGCTTTCCCTCTAAGGTCAGGAACACGACAAGGATGTCCACTCTCATCACTGTTATTCAACATAGTACTGGAAATCCTAGTCTCAACAATCAGACAGCAAAAAAACAATAAATAAATAAAAGGCATTCACATCAGTAAGGAAGAAGTCAAACTTTTCCTCTTTGCAGAACACATAATACTCCACCTGGAACACCCAAAAAACTCCACCAAAAACCTCCTAGAATGGATACTTGAATACAGCAAAGTCGCAGGGTAGAAAATCAACGTGCAGAAATCAGTTTCATTTCTGTAAGCAGAAAAAGAAATAAAGGAATCAATTCCATTTAAAATTGTACAAAAACCCATAATATACCTAGTAATAAGCCTAACCAAAGCGGTAAAAGGTATATACTCTGAAAACTATAGAAAGGTTATGAAAGAAATTGAAGAAGACACAAATAAATGGAAAGACATGCCATGCTTATGTTTTGGAAAAACAAATACTGTTCACATGTCAATACTACCGAAAGAGATCTACACATTCAATGCAGTCCATATCATGAAATCACCAGCATTCTTCACAGAACTAGAACACACAATCCTAAAATTTGTATGGGACCACAAAAGACTGCTAATAGCAAAAGCAATCCTGAGAAAGAAAACCAAAACTGGAGGTATCAATTCTGGATTTCAAGCCATATTACAAAGCTGTAAGCATTCAACAGTATGATATTGGCACAAAAACAGATGCAGAGATCAATGGAACAGAATAGAGAACCCAGAAATGGACCCACAAATGTATGGCTAACTATTCTTTGAAAAAGTAGGAAAGAATATCCATTGGAATAAAGACAGTCTTTTCAACAAATGGGGCCGGGAAAACTGGACAGCAACATGCAGAAAAATGAATCTGGACCACTTGCTTACACCCTACACAAAAACTAAACTCAAAATGAATGAAAGACCTAAACATAAGACAGGAAACCATCAAAATCTTAGAGAAGTAAACAGACAACAACCTCTTTGACCTTGGCCACGGTAACTTCTTACTCAACACATCTCCAGAATCAATGGAAACAAAAGCAAAAATGAACAATTAGGATCTCCTTAAGATAAAAAACTTATGCACAGTGAAGGAAACAATCAGCGAAAATAAAAGTCAAGTGAAGAAGTGGGAGAAGATATTTGCAAATGACATATCGGATAACGGGTTAGCATCCAAACTCTATAAAGAACTCATCAAACTCAGCACCACAAAACAATAATCCAGTGAGAAATAATCCAGTGAGTGCTGTACTTTCTAGGTCCAACCATGGTGTTGAAATGGCACGATTTCAATCTAAAAAGCAAAATGAACAAACAAATCCACGAAGAGACTTGTAAACACAGAGAATGAACTGGTAGTTGCCAGAGGGGCAGGGGCAGGTAGGGGGACCGGTGAAATAGGAGAAGGGGATTAAGAGATACAAATTTCAAGTTATAAATACATAGGTCATAGAGACCTATAGAGATTAAAAATACAACAGAGGGATTATAGTTAATTATATCATAATAACATTGTATGGTGACAGATGGTGACTATATCCATTGTGGTAAGCATTTCATAATGTATATGAGGAGTCACTAGGTTGTACACGTGAAAACTAGTATAATATGGATGTCAACTATAATAAAAAAAAACTTTCCAAGGTTTTGGTCACTTGAATTTTTCTGGCCTTTCACTGTCCTTTAAGTGAAAAATAAACGTTTTTTAAATCTTTGATTAGTTATCTTAACTACTCATAGGGCAGTTATCTAGAAGGGTAGTGAGGAATGACCAAGGCCCTGTCATTTGATTTATTGATGATGGTCCCACTGTGTTCTGAGAAATTTTAGACTTGTTGCATTTGCTCGTCCTTTTTCCTAGAATGGCGTTGACATCTCTGTGGACCTGGTTAAAGAGCAGTGTTTATTGTTTGAAGTTAGATATGGAATTAGGGAGATATTCAAAGTATCCACTTCTTCCTAAGGAGGAAGGCAGACCCTTGGGATCTCATTATTGAGCTGGGTGAATACAGGGGCTGATAGCGAGTAGCTCATTTTCTCTTGGCCCCCTGGGTTCTGTCATACTCAGAAGAGAGCCCCGAGGAGGTTTTCTGTCCCCATGCTCAGTCAGCTATTGAGGTTTCCAATATTTCATTTCTGTTTGCACAGCGATGTAACCCCGGGGTTGTTTCTTTCAGGGAAGAAAGAAGCCATTAAAAACTGTTTATTGATGAACGCTAAGTGAATAGGTCATCCCCCTCCTTGGGTCCTGCCCCTTGTGGACACTGCCCTGATCAGTGGGGCTGCTGGGCCATTCCCTCACTGCTGCTGCCACCTCAGTCCTCAGATGTCAGTAATCAGTGTCATTCACTACCCCAGAATGGCAGCAGGTGAAGGATTTGGTAGGAAGCTCTGTGAGAAATAGGTCCTAAAAGGGGCAATAGCTTTTGGTACGTTCCAGAGATTAAGATCACAATGATCTCTAATGCATAATTATTCTGTGTAACAGGGCTTGAAAAGACAGGCTGCAGTAAAATACATATATTGGCATGTACTTGAAGTTTAAATTCCTGTAGCACCTTATTTCATATTATGTAAGGATACATTAATACATAATAAAATAAAAAGAAAAGTTACATTGTATTTTGTAATTTCAGCAGTGTGGGCAGGTGTGTATTTGAGAAGAATGAAATGGTGGCAAGGCCTAACCTTAGATTCAGTAACAGTCCAATTTGATGCTGTTTCAATATTAACCAAGTCTGGACCTTTCAATCTTATGTCCACACTTAATAGAGAACCCACACCATAGAGAATGTCTTCTCTGGCTGTGTGTGTGGGTTGAGGGAGAAGCAGGAAGTCTGTAAGACAACACAAGAGGCTGGGCCTGGCACATGCATTTCACTTGTGTCTGAAAGTGGGTGTGAGCACCACCCCCAAATGAATTGCATGCTCTTCTCTATCCTATTCAGGCCTGGTCCTATGGTGACATTCATATTTAAATATGAAATGTCCCCTGGAGTGTCCAACTTTATGATTTTGGTAAATTAGATAACACTTATTTCATGATAGATAGATTGAGGACACAGTCAGCGTGACCATATAACTTATTAGCTAAATTAGGATATTTCTGAGCAGAAAAGGGAACACTATTGAAATTATGCATAAACTTGGACAATATGACCTCCCTAGTTGTAGCTGTCCTGTGATGGCTCTCCTTGCACTTCAGCCTGGGCCTATTGTAGAGCCTTTTCTTGCTCCAGTTCCTCCTACCCCCATAATCCAATATTGACAGCCTCAGAGATTATCTAAAAGTGTGGTGGAACTTCATACTTACATTAGGAATATTTGCCTTCTAAATTTGTAACTGGTCTACCAAATTTGAATTGTTTTTTAAAGTATGAGTGGTACAAGATAAATCAACACACATTCTGATTTGCTTGGAATAATAATCAAAACCATGTAACTTTATAATATAGTTGGAATTGGGGAATTAGGTGACTGTAGCATGTTCCTCTTTCTCAGGATTCCTTTAGCTATTCAGGGTCTTTTGAGGTTTCATACAAATTTTAGAATTTTTTTTCTTTTTCTGTGAAAAATGCCTTTGGAATTTAGGGGGGGGTTGCATTTATATATATAGATGGCTTTGGATATTATGGACATTTCAACAGTATTTTTTTGATCCATGAGCAAGGCTTATTTTTCCACTTATTTGTGTCTTTGTCAATTTCTATCATCAATGCCTTAGGGTTTACAGTGTGAAAATGATTTACCTCCTTGGTTAAATTTTTTGCAAGTAGTTTATTGCTTTTGATGCTATTGTATATGGGATTATTTTCTTATTTTTTCATATAATTCATTGTTGGTGCATAGAAATGCAACTGATATTTGTATGTTGATCTTGTACCTACAACTTCACTGAATTTATTAGTTCCAAAAAGTTGGTGTGGTGGAATCTTTAGGATTTTCAGTATACACGATAATGGCATTTGGAAACAGAGGTAATTTTACTTCTTCCTGTCTGATGTGGGTGCCTTTTATTTCTTTTTCTTATCTTATTGCTTTGACCAGGACTTCTAGTCATGTTATTGGACAATTCAGATGTTCTGTTTCTTCATGATTCAGTCTTGTATGTTTCTAGGTTGTCCAATTTGTTGGTGTGTAATTATTTGTAATAGTCTCTTATGATCCTTTATATTTTTGTTGTATCACCTGAATGACTCTTTTTGTTTTATAATTTTCTTTCTTTGGATCCTCTCTCTCAGTTAATATAGCTAATGGCTTGTCAATTTTGTCCTTTTAGAGAACAACTCATGGTTTTTTAAATCTTTTCTGTTGTTTTCCTGTTCTCTATTTCATTTATTTCTGCTCTAATCTTTATTTCCTTCCTTCTACTAACTCTGTGCTTAGTTTGTTCTTTCTTTTCTAGTTCCTCAAGGTATATGCTAGGTTTTCTATTCAAGATTTTTCTTTTTCTTGTTGTATACATTTATCGTTCTAAACTTCTTAGAACTGCTCTTGTTGCATAAGATTTGGTATGTACATACCCCCCTTTTTTGTGTGTTAGGATATTTTTTTTAATTTCCTTTATAACTTCTTCAATCCAATGGATCCATTTGATCCAGCAGTGTGTTCTTTAATCTCTACTTGTGAGTTTTCCCGCTTTCTTACTGTTACTGATTTCTATTTTTATACCATTGTGGTCAGTAAATATACTTGATATAATTCCTATCTTCTTGAACTTTTTGAGACTTGTTTTGTGTCCTACCGTTTGATCTGTCATAGAAAATATTCCATCTCCACTTCTCTACTTGAGAAGAATGTGTGTTTTGTTGCTGCTGGATAGAATGTTCTGTGTATATCTGTTATGTCTATTTGTTCTAATATGGTGTTGAAATCTTCTATTTCCTTATTGATTCTCTGTCTAACGGTCTAACCATTGTTGAGAGTGGGAAATTAAACTTCCCAACGTTATTATGTTGCTGTTTAATTTCTTCTCTAAGTTCTGCTAGTATGTACTTTATATATGTGGGTGCTCTGACGTACACATATCACAGTTTTTATATCTTTCTGATGAATCAATCATTTATAATTATATAGTCCCCTTCTTTGTCTCTTTTGACATGTTTTAGCTTAAAGCTTAATATTTTTGTGATATTAGTATGTATCCTGCTTTCTTTGGTTATCTTTTACCTGAAATATCTTTTTCCATCTTCTCATAAGACTATGTGTGCCCTTAAAGTTGTAGTAAGTTTCTTATGGGCAGCATATTTCTGTATCTTGTTTTTTAAATCTATTCAGCTATTTTTCTCTTTTGATTGGAGATTTTAATTCATTTACATTTTTTTTTGTTATAATAGTTTATTTTCAAATTGGTTTACATATAACACCCAGTGTTCATCCCAACATGTGCCCTTTTTAATGCCCATCACCCCCTCTCCCCCCTCCCTCATCCCCCTTACCCTCAGTTTTTTCTTAGTCTTTGAGAGTCTCTTATGTTTTATCTCCCTCCCTCTCTGTGTCTTTTTTTTCTTTCCCCTCTTCCCCTCCCCCTGGTTTTTGCTTAGTTTCACAAAGTCCACCTATTCGTGGAAACATATGGTATCTGTCTTTTTCTGACTGACTTATTTCACTTAACATAATACCCTCCAGTTCCATCCATGTTGCTACACATGGCCAGATTTCATTTTTTCTCATTGCCACGTAGTAGTCCATTGTATATAAGTACCATAACTTCTTTATCCATTCGTCAGTTGATGGGCACTTGGTCTCTTTCCATGATTTGGCTATTGTCGAAAGTGCTGCTATGAACATTGGGGTACACGTGCTCCTATGCATCAGCATTCCTGTGTCTCTTGGGTAGATTCCTAGCAGAGCTATTGCTGGGTCATAGGGTAGCTCTATTTTCATTTTTTTGAGGAACCTCCACACCGTTTTCCAGAGTGGCTGCACCAGTTTGCATTCCCACCAACAGTGTAGGAGGGTGCCTACTTCTCCACATCCTCGCCAGCATCTATAGTTTCCTGATTTGTTCATTTTAGCCACTCTGACTGGTGTGAGGTGGTATCTCAGTGTAGTTTTGATTTGTATTTCCCTGATGATGAGTGACATTGAGCATCGTTTCATGTGTCTGTTGGCCATCTGAATGTCCCCTTTGGAGAAGTGTCTATTCATATCTTCCGCCCATTTCTTCACTGGGTTGTTTGTTTTTCGGGTTTGGAGTTTGGTAAGTTCTTTATAAATTTTAGATATTAGTCCTTTATCCGATATGTCATTTGCGATGATCTTTTCCCATTCCGTTGGTTGCCTATTCGTTTTGTTGGTTGTTTCTTTTGCCGTGCAGAAGCTTTTTATCTTGATGAAGTCCCAATAGTTCATCTTTGCTTTTAATTCTCTTGCCTTTGGAGACGTGTCGAGTAAGAAATTGGTGCGTCTTAGGTCAAAGAGGCTTTTTCCTGTTTTCTCCTCTAGGATTTTGACGGTTTCCTGCCTCACATTCAGATCTTTTATCCATTTAGAATTTATTTTTGTGAGTGGTGTAAGAAAGTGGTCTAGTTTCATTCTTTTGCATGTTGCTGTCCAATTCTCCCAGCACCATTTGTTAAAAAGGCTGTCTTTTTTCCATTGCAAATAAAAGCCCTGGACCAGATGGCTTTCCTGCGGAATTTTACCAGACATTTAAAACAGAGTTAATTCCTATCCTCCTCAAGCTGTTCCAAAAAATTGAAACGGAAGGAAAACTCCCGGACTCATTCTATGAAGCCAGCATCACTTTGATTCCCAAACCAGATAGAGACCCAGCAAAGAAAGAGAATTACAGGCCAATATCCCTGATGAATATGGATGCAAAAATTCTCAACAAGATACTAGCAAATCGAATCCAACATCATATAAAGAGAATTATCCACCATGATCAAGTAGGATTCATCCCTGGGTTGCAGGGCTGGTTCAATATTCGCAAAGCAATCAACGTGATACATCACATCAACAAAAGAAAAGATAAGAACCATATGATCCTGTCAATAGATGCAGAAAAAGCATTTGACAAAATACAGCATCCTTTCTTAATAAAAACGCTCGAGAAATTCGGGATAGAAGGAACATACTTAAACATCATAAAAGCCATATATGAAAAACCCACAGCTAATATCATCCTCAATGGGGAAAAACTGAAAGCCTTCCCCCTGAGATCACGAACACGACAGGGGTGTCCACTCTCGCCACTGCTATTTAACATAGTGCTGGAAGTCTTAGCATCAGCAATCAGACAACAAAACAAAATAAAAGGCATCAAGATTGGCAAGGAGGAAGTCAAACTTTCACTTTTTGCAGATGACATGATACTTTACATGGAAAACCCGACAGAATCCACCAAAAGCCTACTAGAACTGATTCATGATTTCAGCAAAGTTGCAGGATACAAAATCAACGTACAGAAATCGGTGGCATTTCTATACACCAACAATGAAGCAGCAGAAAGAGAAATAAAGAAGCTAATCCCTTTCACAATTGCACCAAAAACCATAAAATACTTAGGAATAAACCTAATCAAAGATGTGAAAGACCTCTACACTGAAAACTATAAAAACCTTATGAAGGAAATTGAGGAAGACACAAGGAAATGGAAAAACATCCCATGCTCATGGATTGGAAGAATAAATATCGTCAAAATGGCAATACTACCCAAAGCAATCTACACATTCAATGCAATCCCAATCAAAATTGCACCAGCATTCTTCTCAAAGCTAGAGCAAACAATCCTAAAATTTGTATGGAACCACAAAAGACCTCGAATAGCCAAAATAATACTGAAGAATAAAACCAAGGCGGGAGGCATCACAATCCCAGACTTTAACCTCTACTACAAAGCGGTGGTCACCAAGACTGTATGGTATTGGCACAAAAACAGACGCATAGACCAATGGAATAGAATAGAAAACTCAGAAATGGACCCGCAAGTATATGGCCAACTAATCTTTGACAAAGCGGGAAAATGTATCCAATCATTTACATTTAAAGTAATTATTGATTAGTAATATCTTACTAATACCATTTCATTAATTGTTTTCCAGCTGTTTTTTAATTATCTTGCTCCTTTCTTTCTCTTTTGCTGCCTTCCTTTGTGAATTGATGATTTTCCATAGTGAAATGTTTTATGTTTTAAATGTTTATTTTTGGGACAGAGAGGGAGAGAGTGTGAACAGGGGAGGGGAAGAGAGAGAGAGAGGGAGACACAGAATCCAAAGCAGGCTCCAGGCTCTGAGCTGTCAGCATACAGCCCAATACGGGGCTTGAACCCACAAACTGTGAGATCATGACCTGAGACGAAGTCGGATGCTTAACCCACTGAGGCACCCAGGTTCCCCCCACAGTTAAATGGTTTGAATCCCTTCTCTTTATCTGTCAGATCTTTTGGAAACCTACTATAGGTTTTTGCTTTGCAATTACTAGGTAGCTTAGATAAATCATCATATATATATATATATGATGTATATACACACACACATAAATATATAAATATATCTGTGTATATATTATATAAAACATTCTACTTTATGCTGATAACAACATCAGTTGTAAAAGACCCTTTACCACTTTTATTTCTTTTTGTGATGTAATGTAACAAATTACTGCTTTTTGCATTCTTTATTAAGAAGTTTATTAGCTATAGTTATTTTTAATACTCTTGTCCTCTAGTCTTTATACTACAGTTAAGTGGTTAATAAGACCCCACCATATTACAGTATTAGAGTATTCTGAATTCTATTGTATATTTACAATTTCCTGTAGCTGCATATTTTCACATGTTGTTTTACTTCTGCTTGAGTAACTTTTATCTGGAAGGCTAGTCTAGTGACGACGATTTCCTTCAGCTTTTGTTTTTCTGGAAGTCTTTATTTCTCTTTATTTCTAAAGGATAATTTTCCTGGATAGAGTATTCTTTAGCTTTTTTATTTTCTTGTTGCTTTTAGGATTCTCTATTTGTCCTTGATTTCGGATGGTTTTATTATAATGTGTTTTTGAGAAGATATTTTTTTAATTTAAAAATATTTTAGAGAGAGAGAGAGCACAGGAAGGGCAGAGGGGCAGGAGGAGAGAGGGAGAGAATCTTAAGCAGACTGCATGCCCAATGCAAAGCCTGACTTGAGGCTTGATTCAATGATGCTGGGATCATGATCCAAGCTGAAATCAAGAATCAGGTACCCAATTGCCTGACTCATCCAGGTGACCCAGAGAAACTACTTTTGTAACCTAATAGCCTGACAGATATGGATATTCAAATCTCTCCCAGGTTTAGGAATTTCTCAGCCATTATTTTTTTTATTTATTAAAAAAGATTTTTATTTTTTTTAATTTTATTTTTAAGAGGAGAGAGAGAGAGAATATGAGAATGGGCGGTGGAGGGGGAGAGAGAGAGGGAGACACAGACCCAAAGCAGGTTCCTGGCTCTGAACTGTCAGCATAGAGCCTGACACGGGCCTCAAACTTACAAACTGTGAGATCATGACCTGAACTGAAGTCAGCGCTCAACCAACTGAGCTCCACAGGTTCTCCTCAGCCATTATTTTTTAAAAATAAGCTTTCTTCTCTCTTTTGCTTCTCTTGTCTTTCTGGACCTACATTAATTTGTACGTTGTTTCCTTCGATGATATCCCATACATTATTGGCATTCTTCACTCTTTTTCATTCTTCTTTCTTTATTCTTTTCTAACTCAGTAATTTCAAACTTCTTATTTCCACATCATAAGTTCTTTCTTTCCTTCGATATATCCTATGTTAATACTCTCTATTGCATATTTCCTCTCATTTATTGTATTCCTCAACTCCATAATTTCTGTTTGGTCTTTCACGATATATATATCTTTGCTAACCTTATTTTATTCATATATTTTTTTCCTCATTTTAGTGACTTGTCTTTCTGTATTTTCCTATAACACATCACATTTCCTTAAATATTGAATCGTTTATAGGGTAAGTTGTAGATGTCTACCGTTTATAGGGTAAGTATGTAGATGGGTTAAATTACTAGAAGATTCCTGTGACTCTTTGGTGAAGTCATGTCTTCTTGATTTTTCATCTTCTTTGAAGTTTTGTGTTCCTTGCTTTGCTTTTGAAATATCAGTCACTTCTTACACTTTTTATAAATGTATTCATGGGAGGAATACTTTTCATCAGCCCTACAAAAGATTCTGAGGTTTTCTCAGATCTTGTGCAGATACACCCACTCGGTGCTAGCACACATCTCAAGCTTGTATGTCTTCTGTTGATCCTTCCATTCACCAGGCTGGCTGCTGATGGACTCTCTTTTGTTTTCCTGCAGGTGATGCCACAGATTAAGTATGTAATTTCTGAGCTGCTCTCTAGTCATCCACTTGAAATCACTCTTGCCACTGTGGTGGCAGTGTGTGTGTGAGGGGGTCACACAGGGCATGGGAGGTGACTGTGGGTATTTTATGTCACCATTATGCTGATGTTACTCTCCCTGAATTTCTATTCCTGGTGATCTATTCCTTATAATCATTTCTGTTACAAAACATAAATTTTGTTCAGGGTTTAGTACATAAACCAGGGACATCTTAGACAAAAAAAGACATAACATAGAGAACTAATTCATTACAAAAGCAGTGGAAAGAGTAGAGGAAAAACTCCAGGCTGGGCAGGAGAGTAAATGGCAGATATGGTAAGCTGTCACCAGGTTTACTGAAGTCAAGAACATATTGTTCTGTCTGCAATCCATTGATCAGGAACCAGTACCAGTGCACAAACGGAAAACACTTCTCTCAACCAGACGCTGATGGAATAAAAACTATATTTGTCACAGATAAGAAGATCACCAAAAGAGAATGTGCTTCACAAGAAAGAAAAAGGCATAGGATCCACTAACACAGACTACTACAGAAGAAAATGGAAAATGATTTTAGGATGATGATTAAGGGAAGGGAGTTCCAAGATGGCACCCATGTGCGGGAGGATGTCGTCACTGAGGAGAGTAAGTGTGCTTGTTAATTAATTACCGGATACATACAGGGGAGGAAGCTGGTAGGCCTGCTCAGGCTGGATTTAGTAGATATTATCTAAACAAAAGAATAATTAGCAGTTTAACTGTACTATTTGGAAATAGTTAAATACCAAAAGAAAGAGCCAAGATATTTCAAAGTGGGTGCTTATTTGTGAAAGGTATCAGGGATAGAGAAGGATGGAACAGATGACCGTTCCACAGGTAATCAAGCAAAATTATAGTATAAATTTTATTTCGTATACATATGTAAACTTTACATTATGTAATGTTTTTATTTATATACACATATATTTCACATACTTATTTGTATATTGTTACATGTTAATATAGACATTTATATACAATATATTTGCATATATTTATTATACATGCTTATATAATATCATATATGTATAAAAACTATATAAAATCTTTATACAATTTTTAAAATTCGAATCCAGGTTAGTTAACTTATAGTGTCACAATGTTTTTAGGTATAGAATTTAGTGATTCATACTTACATATAACACCCAGTGCTCACCCCAACAAGTGCATTCCTTAATGCCATCACCCATTTATCCCTTGTCCCCTACCCTCCAGCAAACCTTAGTTCTTTGTATGTAAGAATCTCTTATGCTTTGCCTCCCTCTATGTTTTTAACCTTATTTTTCCTTCCCTTTTCTATGTTCATCTGTTTCGTTTCTTAAATTCCACTTATGAGTGAAATCATATGATATTTGTCTTTCTCTGACTGACTTATTTCACTAACTAATTTTAGTTCCATCTACACTGTTGCAACATGGCATGATCATTCTTTGATGGCTGAGTAATATTCCATTGTGTATATAAACCACATCTTCTTTATCCATTTGTCAGTTGGTGGACATTTGGGCTCTTTTTTTCCCCCCCAACTAAAATGTGAGCTCTCTACAAGTTAGGGTATTTTCCAGTTTTATTCACTGTTGACACCCCAGCACTCAGAACAGATCTGGCACATGATAGATACTTAATATATACCTCCTTAATAATTATTTTACTTCTAATTTTTTTTAACAGAGCTTCACATTTCAAAGAACTTTCATACATGTTAATAGTAACACCGTGGAATAGGTATGGTAGCTATTTATATCTTCATTTTATTTATTTATTTATTTAATATATATTTTTATAATAGTTTGTTTTCAAATTGGTTTACATATAACACCCAGTGTTCATCCCAACATGTGCCCTCTTTAATGCCCGTCACCCCCTTTCCCCCCTCCCTCATTCCCCTCACGCTCAGTGTGTTCTTATTCTTTGTGAGTCTTTTATGTTTTATCTCCCTCCCTCTCTGTGTCTTTTTTTCCTTTCTCCTCTTTCCCTCCCCCTGGTTTTTGCTTAATCTCACAAAGTCCACCTATTCGTGGAAACATATGATATCTGTCTTTATCTGACTGACTTATTTCACTTAACATTATACCCTCCAGTTCCATCCATGTTGCTACACATGGCCAGATTTCAATTTTTCTCATTGCCACGTAGTAGTCCATTGTATGTACCAATACATCTTCTTTATGTACCACATCTTCTTTATCCATTCGTCAGTTGATGGGCACTTGGTCTCTTTCCATGATTTGGCTACTGTCGAAAGTGCTGCTATGAACATTGGGGTACACGTGCTCCTATGCATCAGCATTCCTGTGTCTCTTGGGTAGATTCCTAGCAGTGCTATTGCTGGATCATAGGGTAGCTCTATTTTCATTTTTTTGAGGAACCTCCACACGGTTTTCCAGAGTGGCTGCACCAGTTTGCATTCCCACCAACAGTGTAGGAGGGTGCCTGCTTCTCCACATCCTCGCCAGCATCTATAGTTTCCTGATTTGTTCATTTTAGCCACTCTGACTGGTGTGAGGTGGTATCGCAGTGTGGTTTTGATTTGTATTTCCCTGATGATTGTGCATTGAGCATCGTTTCATGAGTGACATTGAGCATCATTCCATGTGTCTGTTGGCCATCTGAATGTCCTCTTTGGAGAAGTGTCTATTCATATCTTCCGCCCATTTCTTCACTGGGTTGTTTGTTTTTCGGGTGTGGAGTTTGGTAAGTTCTTTATAGATTTTAGATATTAGTCCTTTATCCGATATGTCATTTGCGATGATCTTTTCCCATTCGGTTGGTTGCCTATTCGTTTTGTTGGTTGTATCTTTTGCTGTGCAGAAGCTTTTTATCTTGATGAGTTCCCAGTAGTTCATCTTTGCTTTTAATTCTCTTGCCTTTGGAGACGTGTCGAGTAAGAAATTTGTGCATCTTAGGTCAAAGAGGCTTTTTCCTGTTTTCTCCTCTAGGATTTTGACGGTTTCCTGTCTCACATTCAGATCTTTTATCCATTTAGAATGTATTTTTGTGAGAAAATGGTCTAAGAAAGAAAATGGTGAGAAAATGGTGTAAGAAAGTGGTCTAGTTTCATTCTTTTGCCTGTTGCTGTCCAATTCTCCCAGGACCATTTATTAAAGACGGTGTCTTTTTTCTATTGGATACATTTTCCTGCTTTGTCAAAGATTAGTTGGCCATATACTTGCGGGTCCATTTCTGAGTTTTCTATTCTGTTCCATTGGTCTATGTGTCTGTTTTTGTGCCAATACCATACAGTCTTGATGACCACCGCTTTGTAGTAGAGTTTAAAGTCTGGGATTGTGATGCCTCCCGCCTTGGTTTTATTCTTCAGTATTATTTTGGCTGTTCAAGGTCTTTTGTGATTCCATACAAATTTTAGGATTGTTTGCTCTAGCTTTGAGAAGATTGCTGCTGTAATTTTGATTGGGATTGCATTGAATGTGTAGATTGCTTTGGGTAGTATTGCCATTTTGATGATATTTATTCTTCCAATCCATGAGCATGGGATGTTTTTCCATTTCCTTGTGTCTTCCTCAATTTCCTTCATAAGTTTTTTTATCGTTTTCAGAGTAGAGGTCTTTCACATATTTGGTTAGGTTTATTCCTAGGTATTTGATGGTTTTGGTGCAATTGTGAAAGGGATTAGCTTCTTTATTTCTCTTTCTGCTGCTTCATTGTTGGTGTATAGAAATGCCACCGATTTCTGTACGTTGATTTTGTATCCTGCAACTTTGCTGAAATCATGGATCAGTTCTAGTAGGCCATTGGTGGATTCCGTCAGGTGTCCATGTAAAGTATCATGTCATCTGCAAAAAGTGAAAGTTTGACTTCCTCCTTGCCAATCTTGATGCCTTTTATTTTGTTTTGTTGTCTGATTGCTGATGCTAAGACTTCCAACACTATGTTAAATAGCAGTGGTGAGAGTGGACACCCCTGCGTGTTCCTGATCTTAGGGGGAAGGCTCTCAATTTTTCTGCATTGAGGATGATATTAGCTGTTGGGCTTTTCATATATGGCTTTTATGATATTTAAGTATGTTCCTTCTATCCCGACTTTCTCAAGAGTTTTTATTAAGAAAGGATGCTGTATTTTGTCAAATGCTTTTTCTGCATCTATTGACAGGATCATATGGTTCTTATCTTTTCTTTTGTTGATGTGATGTATCACGTTGATTGCTTTGCGAATATTGAACCAGCCCTGCAACCCAGGGATGAATCCTACTTGATCATGGTGGATAATTCTCTTTATATGATGTTGGATTCGATTTGCTAGTATCTTGTTGAGAATTTTTGCATCCATATTCATCAGGGATATTGGCCTGTAATTCTCTTTCTTTGCTGGGTCTCTATCTGGTTTGGGAATCAAAGTGATGCTGGCTTCATAGAATGAGTCCGGGAGTTTTCCTTCCGTTTCAATTTTTTGGAACAGCTTGAGGAGGATAGGAATTAACTCTGTTTTAAATGTCTGGTAAAATTCCGCAGGAAAGCCATCTGGTCCAGGGCTTTTATTTGCTGGGAGGTTTTTGATAACTGATTCTATTTCTTCACTAGTTATGGGTCTGTTCAAATTTTCTATTTCTTCCCGTTTGAGTTTTGGTAGTTTTGGTGGCTATTTAGGAACTTGTCCATTTCTTCCAGGTTGCCGAGTTTGGTGGCATATATTTTTTCATAGTGTTCTCTGATGATTGTTTGTATTTCTGAGGGATTGCTTGTAATTTCTCTCTTTTCATTCACGATATTATCTATTTGAGTTCTCTCTCTCTTTTTTTTTTTTTTTTTTTTTTTTTTTTTGAGAAGCCTGGCTAGGAGTTTGTCTGTTTTGTTTATTTTTTCAAAGAACCAGCTTTTGGTTTCATTGATCTGTTCCACTACCATTTCTGTCTCCATATGATTAATTTGTGCTCTGATCTTTGTTATTTCTCTCTTTCTGCTGGGCTTAGGTTGTTTTAGTTGTTCTCCTTCTAGTTCTTTTAGGCGTGCTGTTAGAATTTGTGTTATTGATTTTTCTTGTTTCTTGAGGTGGGCCTGGATTGCAATATATTTCCCTCTCAGGATTGCCTTTGCCGCACCCCAGAGCATTTGGATTGTTGTATTTTCATTTTCATTTGTTTCCATGTGTTTTTTAATTTCTTCTCTGATGGCTTGGTTGACCCAATCATCTTTTAGTAGGTTATTTCTTAGCCTCCATGTATTTGGATATTTTCCAGGTTTTCTCCTGTGTTCGATTTCAAGTTTCAAAGCATTGTGGTCTGACAGTGTGCACGGTATGACCTCGATTCTATTATATTTATTCAGAGCTTCCCTGTGCCCCAGAATGTGGTCTATCTTGGAAAATGTACCGTGTGCTGTTGAGAAGAATGTAAACTCCTTTGCTTTTGGGTGAAGGACCCTGAAGATGTCTGTTAGGCCCATCTGTTCCAAAGTGTCGTTCAATGCCATTGTTTCTGTGGTGATTTTCTGTTTTGTAAATCTATCCAATGCTGAGAGTGGAGTGTTAAGGTCCCCTACTATTAGGACATTTATATCGATGAGGTTGCTAATGTTTGTAATTAGTTGTTTTACAAATTTGGGTGCCCCCGAATTCGGTGCGTAGATATTTACAATTGTTAGCTCTTCCTGCTGGATGGTCCCTGAGACTATTATATAATGTCCTTCTTCATCTCTTATTACATCGTTCATTTTAAAGTCTAATTTTTCTGATATAAGTGTGGTTACTCTGGCTTTCTTCTGACTTCCAGTAGCATGGTAGATAGTTCTCCATCCCCTCACTTTCAATCTGAAGGTGTCCTCAGGTTTAAGATGAGTTTCTTGAAGACAGCAAATAGATGGGTCTTGTTTTTTAATCCATTCTGTTACCCTGTGTCTTTTGATTGGTGCATTTAGTCCATTTACATTCAGTGTTAATATGGAAAAATATGGGCTTATCGTCACTGTGTTATCTGTAGGTTTTATGTTTGTAAGGCTGTCTCAGGTAGTTTATGTTCTTTGCAACCTTTCCTTCATAGAGTGCCCCTCAGGATCTCTTGTAATGCTGGCTTATTTGTGATGAATTCCTTCAGTTTTTGTTTGTTGGGAAAAACCTTGATCTCTCCTTCTATTCTGAATGACAGGCTAGCCGGATACAGAATTCTTGGTTGCATGTCCTTCTTGCTCATCACATTGAAGATATCCTGCCATTCCTTTCTGGCTTGCCAAGTTTCTGTAGATAAGTCTCCCACTACCCTTATGTGTCTGCCTTTGTATGTTAAGGTTCTTTTGTCCCTAACTGCTTTCAGGATTCTCTCCCTGTCTTTATATTTTGCCAGCTTCACTATGATGTGTTGTGCAGAAGGTCTATTCAAGTTATGTCTGAGAGGAGTTCTCTGTGCCTCTTGGATTTCCATTACCGTTTCCTTCCTCATGTTGGGGAAGTTCTCAGCAATGATTTGTTCAAGAACGCCCTCGACTCCTTTCTCTCTCTCTTCTTCCTCTGGAACTCCTATGATACGGATATCGTTTCTTTTGAGTGCATCGCTCAGCTCTCGAATTCTCCTTTCCTGTTCCTGGATCAGCTTCTCTCTCTTTTTATCTGCTTCCTCTTTTTCAATTTTATCTTCTAATGCACTAACTCTTTCCTCTGTCTCTTTAATCCCTATTGTGGCTGCTTCCAATTTGCCTTGTATTTCTTCCGAGGTCTTTTTTAATTCTTTCTGACCATTTTTAAGGTCCTTGAACTCTGCCGCGTGGGACCTCTTGCATTCATCTATGCTTTTTTCAAGCCCAGTTATTAGTTTTATGATTATCATTCTATATTCATGTTCTGTTATGTTTCTTATATCTGTTTTCATTAATTCTTGAGCTGTCACTGCTTCTTGTAGATTCTTTTGAGGAGAATTCTTCCGTTTAGTCATTTTGTCTAGTTGTGTTTTGGATTGTTTCTTGGAGTTGCCCTGGAAAGGAAAACAGACTGACAGACAAACAGAAAACAGAAATACTCAAAAGTAGCGACAAATGATACAGACAAGTGGTTCACCACAGAAAAATGAATAAGAATAACAAATGACACTCTGAGGGCAATGTCCTGATGTACCAGCTACACAGTAAGGACAGGGTATGTAGTGTGCTGGTGGCAGAGCGTCTACAGAGAGAATAATGACAGGTGTGGGGGAAAGAAGGAAATGGTCTTTGCCCAGTAGAGTGACTAAAGGGCTTAATCCAGACTGAGAGAAATCAGAATTAGGACGGATGCAAGGCAAAAGGAATGAAGACAGAAGTTGCTTGGATGAGATTATGCGGCCTGGTTATTCCAGAAAGAGGGATAGGGAAGTACAGAAGCAAATGCAGAACATGCCTTGAGAGAGTGGGTGAAAAAAAAAAAGTTTAAGCCAGTCAGTACCCTGGATAACCAGCTCAGGGATGGGGATCGGTAGGAATGAGAAAGGGAGGGATAAATTTAAAAAAGAAAAACAATGACCTGGAGTTACTCCAGGCAGCAGTCTGCACTTGGCATCCGTTGCTCCTGCTGATAGGTGGGGAGGGGTTTAGTTTGGTTAGGCGGGTCCCGCCTCCACTGCCGCAGGGATGGCTTTTGGGGTGACTTCCGGCTTGTGAGACAACAATGGCGTCTCTCCAGTCCCTCGCCACCAGTCCTGGAGGCTTTATTTGCCCCTTTATTTCTGTTCTCTCTCCACCACGGACGTCGGCCTAGTGCAGTTCGCTGGGCGGTGACGGGATCGTCTGCTGCCCCTGATTTCGCTGTAATTGTGCCGGGGTTAGAGGCGCTCCACAGGCGGCGCCGCCTCGGGCTGACTGGGTCCCCGCTGCCCGTCCCGGCGGTTCGCGCGTCCCCGACATTTGAGCTCTTTCCACAATTTAGGCATTGTTGATAGCACTGCTATAAACAATAGGTTGCTTGTGCCCCATTTCAACAGCATTTTTATATCCTTTGGATAAATACATGGTAGTGCAATTGCTACTTTTGATCTAAAATAATTTTTTAAAAACTTTTTGAGGCATGTCCACATTGTTCTCCAGAGTTCTGCACCAGTTTGCATTGCCATCAACAGTGGAAAAGTGTTCCCTTTTCTCTGCATCCTCGCCAACATCTATTGTTGCATGAGTTGTTAATCTTAGCCATTCTGACAGGTGTGAGGTGGTATCTCATTGTGGTTTCTACTTGTATTTCCCTAATGATGAGTGGTGTTGAGCATCTGTTCATGTATTTGTGACCCATCAGGATGTCTTCTTTGGAAAAGTGTCTGTTCATGTATTTTGCCCATTTCATTGTTGAATTATTATTATCATCATCATCATCATCATCATCATCATCATCATCATTATTATTTTGGAATTTGAGTTGATAGGTCCTTTACAGATTTTGGATACTAACCCGTTATCTGATATGTCATTTGCAAATGTCTTCTCCTATTCTGTCAGTTGCCTTTTAGTTTTGTTGATTGTTTCCTTCACTGTGCTGAAGTTTTTTATCTTGATGAAATCCCAATAGTTCGTTCTTGCTTTTGTTTCCATGCCTCTGAAGACATGTCAAGTAAGAGGTTGCTGTGGCTGAAGTCAAAGAGGTTGTGGCCTCTTTTGTCCTCTAGGATGTTGCTGCCTTCCTGTCTTCTGTTTACATCTTTCATCCATTTTGAGTTTATTTTGGTGGAGGGTGTAAACAAGTAGTCCAAGTTCATTCTTCTTCCAGCCACTGTCCAGTTTTCCCAAATCCATTTGCTGAAGAGATTGTTTTTTTCCCCCCATTGGATATTTTTTCCTGCTTTATTGAAGATTATTTGACCATACATTTGTGGGTCCATTTCTGGGTTCTCTCTTCTGGTCCATTGATCTAAGTGTCTATTTTCATGCCAGTACCATACTGTCTTGATTATTATAGCTTGTAATACAGATTAAAGTCTGGATTTGTGATGCCTCTAACTTTGGTTTTCTTTTTCAACGTTACTTTGGGTATTAGGGGACTTTTGTCGTCCCATTCAAGTTTTAGGATTATTTGTTCTAGCTCTGTGAATAATGCTGGTGGTACGTTGATAGGGGTTGTGTTGAATATGTAGATTGCTTTGGGTAGTATCGACCTTTATTTTTTTTTTCAGAATTTCAGAATTTATAATAGTTTATTTTCAAATTGGTTTACATATAACACCCAGTATTCATCCCAACAAGTGCCCTTTTTAATGCCCCTCACCCCCTCTCCCCCTCCCTCATTCCCCTCACCCTCAGTTTGTTCTTAGTCTTTGAGAGTCTCTTATGTTTTATCTCCCTCCCTCTCTGTGTCTTTTTTTCCTTTCCCCTCTTCCCCTCCCCCTGGTTTTTACTTAGTCTCACAAAGTCTGCCTATTCGTGGAAACATATGGTATCTGTCTTTTTCTGACTGACTTATTTCACTTAACATAATACCCTCCAGTTCCATCCATGTTGCTACACATGGCCAGATTTCATTTTTTCTCATTGCCACATAGTAGTCCATTGTATATATTTGCTCTTCCAGTCCATTAGTATGGTCTTCCAATTCATGCGAATGAACTGTAGTGTCTTTTTTTTGTGTGTCTTTCTTTTCATTTCTTTGTGTCTTCTTCAATATCTTTTATAATCTTCTATTATTTTCAGAGTACATATTTTTTATCTCTTTGGTTAGGTTTATTACTAGGTATTTAATTGTTTTTGGTATAATTTAATTTTTATTTCTTAATTGATTTTAAGTGTGTTTATTCATTTCGAGAGAGACAGAGAGAGCAAATGGGGGAGGGGCAGAGAGTGAGAGAGAATTTCAAGCAGGCTCTGCACTGTCAATATAGATCCTGATGCGGGGCTTGAATTCACAAAATGCGAGACCGTGACCTGAGCCAAAACGAAGTGTCAGACACTTAACCGACTGAGCCACCCAGGCATCCCTGATCTGGTGTAATTTTAAATGGGATCGAATCCTTTATTTCTGTTTCTGTTGCTTATGAAAATGGAACTCATTTCTCTATGTTGATTTTATATTCTGTGACTTTGCTGCATTCATGTATCTGTTCTAGCAGGTTTTTGGTGGAGTCTTTCTGGTTTTCTAGTATTATCTGGTCTGCAAAGAGTGAAAGTTTGACTTCTTTCTTGCTGGTTTGGATGCCTTTTATTTATTTATTTAATTATTTTTGCGTTTGCTGTCCGATGGTTGAGACTAGGATTTCGAGTCCTATGTTGAATAACAGTGGTAAAAGTGGACATCTTGTGGTGTTCCTGACTTGGCGGGAAAAGCTCTCAGTTTTTTCTCATTGAGGATACTATCAGCTGAGAGCCTTTCATTTATGACCTTTACCAGGCTTCAGTACGTTCCTTCTAGCCCTACTGTCTTGAGGGTTTTTATCTAGAAAGAACACTGTATTTTGCCAGATCTTTTTCTGCTCCTATTGAGAGGACCATGTGGTTCTTATACTTTCTTTTATTAACATGATGTATCACATTGATTCATTTGAAAATGTTGAAACACCCTGCAGCCCAGGAATGAATCCCATTGATCTTGGTGAATAATTCTTTCAATGTATCATTGGAAAAGATTTCCTAGTGTCTTGTTGAGTATTTGTTCATCCATGTTCATCAGGTATATTGGTCTGTAATTGTTTTCAGTAGAGTCTTTGATTTTGGAATCAAGGTAATGCTGGCCTCATAGAATGAGTATAGAAGTTTTCAAATATTAATAAAATTGATTAAAAGCTAAAATAAAATATACTTTGAGATTAATATTGTGTAATCTTAATGTAACAAACATAACAAAATGTATTGCACTTTGCTATCCTCATAAAACTGAATATTACATATTTTTATCTATAAAATCACAGGAGACTTTAATGGTTTATGTTAATGGAACATGGCTTTGTATAGCAATGGTTTTTCTCCCACATAAAATTGCAAAATGTGTGTGGCTGACCTCTAATATCACATGAAAGCAACAAAGAGTTCTAACTTAGGAGCCAGCATACTTGGTTTCAAATGCTGCTGTCTCTGCTCACATGGTGGAAGTGGATGAGTGACTTAAGTTCTCCGTACCTCAATTTCCTCGTATTGAGAACTTGATAATTAGCGGTGGGGATTTAATGGAAAGTGTTTAAAACTGTCTAACTCCTATTAAGTGCACCAGAATGTTTGGTATTCTTATTAGTGAGGGCATGTAAGAACCAGTGTAAAATTGGAAGCCAGTATATAAAGCCAAATGTACACAGAGTTCAATATGAAAGGCAAGTGACATAAATTTGGCTCATTGTAGAGCTAAAACACTGCTAGAGTTTTGAGGGAATAGGGGAGATACAAACTTAAGACATTTAAATGAATGTCTTTGTCTCCTGCTAGACTCAGAGGAGTTGACAGGCAATACAGAAAAAGGGCCACAACATTAGCAGTGTGATTAGTTATTAGAAAACAAAAATCCCTTCCTGACATAGGGATTTTGATGGGAAGTCAAGAAAAGTTGTTAATGGAAGATTTTTGAAATATTAAACAAAATTGGTAGAGATCATCTTAATGTTCAGTATAAAAGATTGGAGTGATATTTGGATTGTTTTCAATTTTTAAAGTTTTTATTTAAACTCCAGTTAGTTAACATACAGTGTAATATTAGTTTCAGGTGTAGAATCTAGTGATTCAACCCTTCCATACAACACCAGGTGCTCATCACAACAAGTGCCTTCCTGAATCCCCATCACCCATTTAACCCACTCCTCCACTCCCCCTTCCCTCTGGTAACCCTCAGTTTGTTCTCTACAGTTAAGAGTCTTTTTCTTGGTTTGCTTCTCTCTTTATTCCCCCTTTGTTGTTGGTTTTGTTTCTTAAATTCCACATATGTTTGAAATCATATGGTATTTGTCTTTCTCCGATTGACTTACTTCCCTCATCCTAGTGCTCTCTAGCTCCATCCATGTCATTGCAAATGGTGAGATCTCATTCTTTTTTGGCTGAGTAATATTCCATTGTATATAGATATATATACCACATGTCTCCCCCTCATATCTAGGGTCAGGGTAAGGTTTAGGGCTCGGGTTAGGGAAAGTGTTAGTGTTAGCACCAGAGTGATAGTATGTGCCTGGTATCCTGTAGTTCAAAGACGTCTCTAGAGGGTCAGGTTTAGGTTAGGATTTGAATTAGGGGTTAGGAATTATGGGTTTGGGTTAGGGTTAGGGCCAGGTTTAGGGTTTAGTTAAGGTATGTGCCGGGCAACCTGTAGTGCAGAGCCCTCTCCAGAGAATGCAATATCAGGGTTCTATCGGAGAGGGAATGACATGGCAGCTATCTACTAAGCTGAGGGAAGGAGTGGATTCAGGGCTCTAAGTACTCTTACATAGATTCCTAAACTTTTGTAGGCGTAAACTTGGAATTGAATCTAAAAGACAATCAGGAAGGCGTGGTCTAGGTTGACTCTCAAGGAGCACCAGGTTAATAAGGAAAAGGTTAGTATTAATGTATTCCATCTTTTCTGTTTCATGGCTGCTGAATCTACCCTACCTCTAACCAGTTGTATGGTGAATTTGGGCCTTACTCCCATGGGGAGCAGGGGAAAATCAGGAGAATCAGTAGAATCCATTCCCTTCATTGACAGTAGAACTGAAAGCAAGTTTTTCCCTTTTGGTTGGTGGTAAGTTGTGGCGTCCCAGTACAAGGGCAACATCATGTTGAAGGCATTTCCGTGAAGAGTTTTTTTCTTGTAAACATTAGACTTTTCTAACCTGGAGCATTCCTTGAAGGTATTAATTGCAATTTTGGGATTTATCTTCCCCATGGACTCCATCAAGGAAAGAAAGTCACATTATTCTTTTTGTTTTCTTAAAGGCCCTATTTGCTCAGGGATGAGGATTCCATCCCCTGATACATTAAATGCCCTAAAGAATTCCTGCATTCTGCTCAAAGCACATATTCTGGACAAGCCCAACCTTTCTTTTCTGTGACGATGATACCCACAGTTTGTTTTAGACTCAGCTTTCCTTGGTTAGATTTTGAACATTAGCACAGTGGGTACAGGAGGGCAGTTAGGTCCATGTTCTCGGGTTGCATGACTGTCAGAGAGCCTGAGTGCTTTGTAAATGGTAAAGCATAGACCACGACGAGACCAGCGAGGAGAGGGGACAAATACAGGAAGGTCAGTATGGAAAAGCTGAGAGAGCCCTGAATAAGAGCAAGACTTAGTTCAAAGGAACAGATATGACAGGAATTAGGAGAATGTCTGTTAGTGACAGCGGGGTGAGAAGAACGTGCTAAGCCATCCATTTTCCCCAAGAATTTTTGACTTCAAAGAATAGATATTTTGTTCCACAATTCTAAAACTACCTTTGATAGGGTCTTCATTCCCTCTTTTCACTAAGAAGAATATCAAGCCATTAAATCTCCAAATTTCTCTTTTTTTATTATTTATGGACATGAGTAAACACCCAAAAATGAGTATTCACAGTAGGATGTAAGCTGAAGGTCTTATCCTAACTGAGAAGTGAAATAGCCTTGGGGATTCCGTGGCTGGTGTAACAGTTAAAGAAAGGTCACAGAACTTCTGTTTTCTTTGAATTAATGCAGAAAGGAATTCAGACAGCTTTGTAAGGCAAGAAAATTGTGTCTACATCAGAGAAAATACCACAGTATTTGAGTTAAAATATTTAGTGGTGTGTTACCTCTCGTTTTAGTGAAATAAAAAAGAAATCCCTTGAAGTTTCCCCCATCCCTCATGATATTAATGACACTTACATTATGAATAATATTAAAGGGTGTATAGATATATTGTGAATAGATCTTAACAATCTTGGGCCACATTCAGTGTTCCTGTCTCTCTAGCTGTAACTTGACCAAATAACATCCTTTACATCTTTTTCAAGTGCTAAGATTACAATATTTGAGATACTAAATGTCCTTGAAAAGGCTGCATTTGAGTCAGTTCTGGTTGGATTTGTCTCTGCTGTCTTCTGTCAGAGAGTGATGGGAGACGTGGCTGAGTAAAGCTATTTGGGAACATGTAAATGCGGGTTAGTATGTCTTTTAGCAAAACCTATATAGTAAAATGTTAATTTTTCCTATGAAAGATTGGTAATACACAAAAGAAAATAAGTAACTGAAAACCAAATTATTAATGCATATTGGAGTTCCTTAGGCTTATTTTTCACAGTGGAACAACCACAAGATAAACTTATGATTGCATTTTAGGCAATATTCACATATTTTTCTATTATAAATCAATGAATTTTCTATTTAGAGGCTCGATTTGAAATTATAGAAAACGTAAAAATGTGGAATAATTATAAACTATGACCCAAAGTTCAAATGTCTTATTGCTGTCCTAAAGCATGTGAAATTTTGTGGAAACTGTCTTTCCACGCTGATGTCCAGGCCTCACAGCCTGGGACTCACACACATTCAGTCCCAAGCACCACGGGTTCCTGTCCAATCTCCTAATCTAAATACCCTCCCTTTTCCTCTTGCTCCCTCTGTAGTTTCCTTCAATTCTGTAATTTCATTTTGGTCTTTCAAAATTAGTTCTAGTCTCATTGATGGTTGGAAGTATTCCATCACGGAATCTCCCAGGCTATTTCACTTCTCAATTAGGATTAAGACCTTCAGCTTACCTCATAGTGTGAATACTCATTTTTGGGTGTATATGTGTACACGTGTGCCTTTGTTTATACGTCTAGTGGCGTGCTACTTCCTTTTTGTCTAAAAATAAGGCATTAGCATACAGGAATGTATAAGAATATTTTGTTTTTCCTATAATCATAATCAAAATGAAATTTAATTTTTTCACCCAATATTAATATTTTAAAATTGCTACTGAGTTGTTTTTCCTCTCATGGTAAGCTCTCATTTATATATGTTTATTAAAAATCGAGATATTCCTTTCTGTGTAACCGCAAAATTAGAAATATTCTGAAAATAGATAAAAGAGGAATAAATTGAAACATCTTTTGTTTTCGGTTAGAAAAGATTATTTTCCATCAAAATTGTCTTATTGGCCATGGAACTTAATCTTTAATTTTTATTTATCTAATACTAACTTAGGGATTTATAAAAAGAACGCATTCACTTGAGAACTTATTGATTGTATCCACAACAGGAAAAATATCTGCATGAAACATAAGAATAAAACTATAAAAATGTTAGTGTAACAAGAGCCTTTTGGAAATGACTTAGGTTTTCCTCAGTCTCCTGACAGGTGTTTCACAATGAGTGGGCAGCCTTTGAGTGTATGATTCTTCTTCCAGGTACTGGAAAAAATAATGATGGGGAAAAATGCAAGTTCTGAAAGCTACTTCGTTCTACTGGGTTTTTCACATTGGCCTCATCTGGAAGTGGTTCTCTTTGTGCTCATCTTGATGTTCTACTTGATGACATTGATAGGCAACCTCTTTATCATTGTCTTGTCATACCTGGATGCCCATCTCCACACTCCCATGTACTTCTTCCTCTCAAACCTCTCTTTTCTGGACCTCTGCTACACCACCAGCTCCATCCCTCAGTTGCTGGTCAACCTCTGGGGCCCAGAAAAGACCATCTCTTATGCCGGTTGCCTGACTCAACTTTACTTTGCCCTTGCACTGGGAACCACAGAATGTGTCCTCCTGGTGGTGATGTCCTATGACCGTTATGCAGCTGTCTGTAGACCCTTGCATTACACTGTGCTCATGAACCCTCGTGTCTGCCACTGGTTAGCTGTGGCTTCCTGGGTCAGTGGCTTTACCAACTCAGCACTTCATTCCTCCTTAACCTTCTGGGTTCCCCTATGTGGCCATCGCCAAGTGGACCATTTCTTCTGTGAAGTTCCAGCATTGCTGCGATTATCATGTGTTGATACTCATGCTAATGTGCTGACCCTCCTTGTCACGAGCTCCATTTTTGGTTTCATACCACTCATCCTCATTCTCAGCTCATATGGTGCCATTGCTTGGGCTGTGCTGAGGATGCAGTCATCAACCGGACTTCAGAGAGTCTTTGAGACATGCGGAGCCCATCTTATGGTTGTGTCCCTCTTTTTCATTCCAATCTTGTGCATATATCTGCAGCCACCATCAGGAAATTCTCAAGATCGAGGCAAGTTTATTGCCCTCTTTTATACTGTCATCACACCTAGCCTTAACCCTCTAATCTACACTCTCAGAAACAAAGACGTAAGAGGGGCAGTGAGGAGACTAGTGGGACGGGAGAGGCCCATGCACTCATGAACTTCACAGGCCAGCACATAGCCTCTTCAGCAAGGACTCAGCTGCATCCATCAATCTCCCATTTACTCACTCTGTCAGCACTAGTGGACTGTGCGACTCTCAGGACCACAGAGCTCTGACTCACAGATATGAATTAAACAGTCTGCCTAAATGCCAATCACTCTCCACTGGAGAAAACAGCCATGTAAAACCAAGACCAGACATCAATATTTTTGTTGGTACAATAAATAAAACAAAGGTATCCTATTCTTAATTGAAAATTAAGAAATGAAATTCCTATAGAAAGATGACATACTTAATTTTTAAAAACCCACACTATTGTCTTCTAATTTCTTGCTTTTAAAGCAGAATTTGCCATAATTTGTTTTTCTATGTTTGGTTTAGCTAAAGACATAGTGAAATATCCTAAACATTTTCCGCAATACTGTTATTCTTTTTTGAATTACTATAGAGAGGAATTTTTGTCTGTATTCTTTAATATCCCATAGCAATAGTAAGAAAATAAGTTTTATGAATTATAGCAAGAACGTCTCTGTAGTAGTGAAGCATCTTGCCTTTCTTTCTCGAGGCAGTGGTAAGTGTATATGAGGTGGAAATCACTTATAGAGCTATGGGATATATAGCCTGTAAGGTAAGGGTCATTATGGGCCAGGTATCAGTAGGAAAGGTGCTTGGGGCACAAGTATAGCCTGGGGAGCAATGAAGAATATCTGAGGCAGACAGACTTCTAGGCTCTGGAAATGACTGCATTAAGCTAATGCAGAATTACCTGAAAATGTAGTAGAAAAATTTTGTATTAAAAGCTTTATGGAAAAGATTAGTTTTCTTTTTAAGCTTGATCTAATTTGAATGTTTGAGATTAGAAAGTCCATAATGAAAATCAACTTGTACATTTTCCAAATAAAGAAATATATTTTTTATAAAAGTAGTAGTTTTGTTACCTCTATTATTGCCAACCTCCTCCTTATGAAATACGTGTGCTATGTACATAACACTAAACTGGCACCTGTATTCAGCTAGAGCAGATGAGGAATAATTCACTATAAAGTAAAATCTTGAAACCTGAGTTATGTATGGTAAACCAAATCTCATTTGTAGTTTTTGAGGCCTTTAGATATGATGATTCGAACCCTATTTCCTAGAGTATTAAGATGAAAAATACATCCACAAACTTTCCCTCCATTTCCTGTGTGCTGAAACTACTTTGTTAGTTTCTGTTGACTTTCTCTTCTCCTTTGTATATCTGTGATCCTTCCTTTATGGCCAACTAGGTATAAACAACAATACAATGTATATGCAGTTGTCCTTACTGTCCAAGAAATGAAGAACCAAGAATCATGCAAACAAAAGAACTTTTAGTGAATAACTGGGACCCCATAGAGTGAACCATCACAGAGCAAAAACAAACTTTACAAAACAAGAAACATAGCTTGGTTCTTCAAATCGTCTTGCACTATGGAAATCTTATTATTTGGGATGCCTCGTGTAGTACCAGAGCATTCAGTATCTAACTTTAGTTTTATTTAAATTTTTAATATTTATTTATTTTTGAGAGAGAGAGAGAGAGAGAGAGAGAGAGAGCGAGCGCATGAGCAGAGGATGGGTAGAAAGAGAGGAGACACAGAACCCAAAGCAGGCTCCAGACTTCGAGCTGTCAGCACAGACCCCAATTGTGGGGCTCAAATTCATGACCTGAGCTGTAGTTGAGCTCTTGACTAAGATTAACTTGCATGTGATGAAAGAGCTAAGCTTAACTTGCATGTGATTAAAGAGAGTAATGACAATAGATTTTTAGCCCTGGAGTTCCTTTTAGGGTCACTAATACCCAAGATAGAGCAGAAGCCAAGGGATCCTCCCATTGCCAACTCTAAACTTCAAACTAACTTTTGGAAAATTGTCATTTACACAGTATGCGTGGATTTGGGCCACAGGCAACCTTCCTGAGGAACTAGCGATGGATCTGACTTTCTCCCATCTGCCAATGGTGTCCAAATCCACTGACGTGCCAGCTGCTGCATGGCCCCAGGAAATCTCTCCCCCTCAGCCAGACAAGTGTAACCCATTCTTTTCCCACTTCCTCTTGTACTTGCTGCTGTGCAGAATATGCGTACCTGACTATTTCTCCCTGTTGTGGCTCAGCATACAGGATTACTAGCACAGGCATTGCATCCAGGTCATCACAGGATCCAGCTCTGGCTTATAGGAGGTACAGTCATTCACTGTTCTTCTACTGGCTTCAGAGTCACATCTTCTGTATCTGTTGGACAAATGTGTGGCTGGCAGGTTATGTTATGACAACATGAAGTGATTTCAAAAATAATAAAAATTTTAAATTCATATTCATCCTATTCCAATTATAATTTTACAACAACAACAACTTACAAAAAAGATAAATAGTACAAAGACTTACTGTAGACCTTCACCAGATTCCCCAAATGTTAACACTTTACCATGGGTGCCTTATCATTTTATATCTCTAATAATGTAATGTTAATATGCACTTTATATATTTCTCTGAAAAAATATAGAGAATAATATACATAGTTACCCCTAAGTGCCCTTGAGAGTATTTCCTAAAGAAATGATCTAACCCAGGATCACACGTTGGATTAGGTACTATATCTCTTACTGTGCTCTAATCTGGAAACATTTCTTAGTCTTTCTTGGTCTTTAATGGACTTAACATTTTTGAAGAGCATAGGCTATTTATTTAATATACTTATCTTTCAGTTTAAGTTTTGTTTATGCATGACCACATTCAATATATTCAGTTATTGGCATGAATACCATAGAAGTGATATTGTGGTATTAGTGATACTGGTGCCTGCCAGGATTTTTTTTCTTAAGTTTTTATTTAAATTCCAGTAGGCTAATATACAGTGTAATATTAGTTTCAAGCGTACAATACAGTGAGTTAACACTTCCATACAATACCTACTGCTCATCACAACAAAGTGCCCTCCTTCATTCTTTTTGATGGCTAAATAATGTTCCATTGTATATAGTATATATATATACACACACACACACCCACTACCTCTTTTTTATCCATTCATCTATTAATGGAAACTTGGGCTTTCTGTTATAAGGTTATTATGTTTCTTTTGATAATTTAAAAGTGCCTTATGATGAGATACATTAAAATTAGGTAGAATTCTGTTTTCACTTAATTTTACCTACTTGGTTTATAATCAACCATCAGTTACTAATTCCTCCCAGAAACAATTATTACCATGTGGTCACCAAAGTTGATTTTCAGAGTTTCATCATTCATCGTATATATATTTGGTGGTGTGATCGACTTAACAACGCCTCCTCCTTCTCTTTTGTCAAGGTGTCCACATCCTAATCACTGGGACATGTGATTACATTACATATACTTACATTATATATTATAAGTTATATAATACATGGCAAAAGAACTTTTAAGGATGTGAATAAATTAAGAATCTTGAGATGGGGAGATTAGCCTGCGTTATCTAGGTGGACTAATGTAATCACAAGGGTCCTTATAAGAGAGAGGCAGCAGGTCAGAGATGAGAAGACATACTACACTGCTGGCTTTAAGATGGGGGAAAGAGTCAACAACTGAGGCACGTAGGTGGCCTCTAGAAGCTGGAGAAGGCAAAGAGAGGACTGAAATGAATAAAATCAGAAATGAGAGAAAAAAGCAGTATGGAGGTTCATCAACGAATTAAAAATAGAACCTTTATATGACCCACTTCAGGGAAAATATCCAAAGGAAGATAAATCAGTATCTTGAGGATAATGTGCATTCCTATGTTCATGGCAGCTTTATTCATTGTAGGTAAGACATGGAAATAACACGTGTCTATCAACGCATGAATGGATAAAGAAAATGCAATATATATTTTATATATATTTTCATATATATAATATATATTTTATATGTGCATGTTTATATATCATATACACAAATATAATAAATAATTATATATAAATTACATATACAACTTATATATAATCACATATATTACACATGTAAATATATATATAAATTACATATATATATACATACATATATATACACATGCATGAAATCGAATATTATCCAGCTACAAAAAGAAAGAAATTCTGTCATTTGTGACTACATGGAAAAACCGAGGACATCATGCTAAGTATTATTAGCCAGACAGAGAAAAAAAATACTGTGTGAAGTCACTCAGATGTGGAATCTAAAAATTAAAGTAGAATTTATATAAACAGACAGTAGTGTGGTGGTTATCAGGGCCTGTGGCTGGATGGCAGGAACGGGGAGATGCTGGTTACAGGATACAAGACTTCAGCTGTACAAAGAATAACCTGTTAGTATCAAATGCACTGCAAGGTGACTTTAGTTAATAACATGTTGCATGCTTGAAATTTTCCAAGACAGCAAACCTTAAGCATTCTCACCACACACACACACACACACACACACACACACACACTTACACGCACACACACACACACACACACTTACACACATACAAGGTAAGTATATGAGGTGATGGATGTGTTAATAAACCAGATTTTTGTGTTAAATATTTCACAATGTACCCATACGTCAATCATCGCATTGAGCACTTTAAATATATAGAATTTTGTCGATTGCATCTCGATTAAGCTGAAAAGCATGTTTTTTTCTCTTTTCAAATTTTTACTTAAATTGTAGTTAATTCAGTGAAATATTAGTTTCAGGAGTAGAATTCAGGGATTCATCACTTTCATACAACACCCAGTGCTCATCACAAGTCCCCTCCTTAGTACCCACCACACATGTAGCCCTTTCCCCCACCCCACCTCTCTCCATCAGCCCTCAGCTGGAGCTCTGTATTTGAGAGTCTCCAGGGGTGGCTGAGTGGCTCAGTCTGTTAAGTGTCTGACTTTGGCTCAGGTCATGATCTCACAGCTCATGAATTCGAGCCCTGCATTGGGCTCTGCGCTGACAGCTCGGAGCCTAGATCCTGCTTGGGATTCTTTATCTCCCTCTCTCTCTGCCCCTCACCTGTTCACATTCTGTCTCTCTCTCTCAAAAATAAATAAACATTATGAAAAAAGAGTCACTAGTGGTTTGTTTCCCTCTCTCCTCTACACCGACTTCCCATATGTTGATCTGTTTTGTTTCTTAAATTCCACATATCAATGAAATATGATATCCAGTGAAATCATATTATCATATCCAGTAAAATCAATGTTAAAAAAGATGAATTCTCTATTTTAACTTTCAGGTTAATAGTATATAAACATAATCTGATCATCTAAGAGGGAGGGGGGAGAGGGGGTGATGTGCATTAAAAAGGGCACATGTTGGGATGAACACTGGGTGTTATATGTAAACCAATTTGAAAATAAACTATTATAACAAAAAAAAAATAAGAAGGTCATAAAAATAATAGCCAGGAGGAGAATAGAAAAGAATATACAATCATTTATATATGATATTTATTGTTAATGCAAAATCAAAGCGGTAGGATAGAGGTGTGTACTTTATACCATTATGGCCATTTTGGAGTGGATCGTAGAAAAGTTTTGGTATATAATGTACGATTTTTAATAACTGAACAGCTGACTTAATCTAAGTCATGGAATCAAAATGTAAGTTTGGGCAAAGAATTTCCAAAAACTCATTAGCATGTTCAGTTTTCAGATCTGTTTACCACATATTATATTAATAATAATGAATAAGTCAGTTAGGAAAAACCATGGGGGAGGGGAAGAGGGGAAAAGAAAAAAGACACAGAGGGATGGAGACAAAACATAAGAGACTCTCAAAGACTAAGAACAAACTGAGAGTGAGGGGGGTGTGGGAGGGGGGAGAGTGGATGACGGGCATTGAAGAGGGCACTTGTTGGGATGAACACCGGGTGTTATATGGACACCAATTTGAAAAAAAATTAATGAATAAGTCAGTAGTAACTGCATGTTAAGAACTTAGATCCATCTAAGGGGGTGTCTCTGACATTAGGACATATGACAACCCTTTATCAAATCTTTTAAAAGGAATGCATCTCATATTTTCCTCCTACAGCTATATAAAATCTATTTCAAATGACATGTTTGGAAAGTACTTTGTATACTGTCAATTACTTAATAATACAATGACTTTTTTGGATATGTGTGTCAAGTAGAAAAGTACCTGGCCACTCCGCAACATTCACTAATTATATTTTTTAATTTATTGCATTTATTTTTTATTGAGTTTTTAATGACAAATAACTTGTGTAAGTATAAGATGTACAATGTGTTCATCTGATATATTTATACATGATCATGTGATTACCATCATAATGTTAGCATCTTTCTCATATCACAAAATTACAATCTTTTTTGTGTTGGGAACAATTAAGGTCTAGTCTCTTGGCAATTTTAAAGTTTATCATACAGTATTGTTGACTACGATTTCGATGCTGTGCATTAGATAATTTCTATCCTGACCAGGACTTACTTATCTCCTAGTTGCAAGTTTGTAAATTTAAACATCTGCCCAGTTTTCCCACCTCCAAGACCCTGAAAGCCAGCATTCTATCTACTCTTATGAATCTGGCTTTTCAAGATTACACATATAAGTGATATTACACAGTATTTGTCCTTCTATTCCTGACATTTTGCCTAACATAATCCCTTCAAGTTACATCCATGTTGTTGCAAATGGCATAATTTGGTTCCTTCTCATGGATGAATATTCCATTATATCTTCATATCTATTTATCATCTATCTATCTATGTATCATCTATCATCTGTGTCTTTGTATTGAATATATATTTTATGTATACATATATACACATGTATACACATGTACACACATAACACACATGTATTATGTGTATATGTATATATATTGAGTGAATATACATATATATTTCATATATATCATTCATATATATATATATATATATCACATTTTTAACCATTTATCTGTTGACAGACACTTAGGTTGTTTTCATATCTTGGCTATTGTGAATAATGTTACAAAAAACATGAGAGTGCAGATATCTCTTTGAAATTCTGTTTTCATGTCCTTTAGAGATGTAACCAGAAGTGGGATTTATGAAATAAAATGAATAAAATTTGTATTTTTAATTTTTTGAGGAACTTCCTTACTCTATGTTTTCCACTGTGTATGAACCAATTTACATTCCCACCAACAGCGCACAGGAGCTCCGTTTTCTCCACATCTCACCAACAGTTGTTATCTCTTGTGTTTTTGATGATGGCCATTCCAACAGGTGTGTGGTGATGTCACGTTGTGATTTTGATACGCATTTCCCCGATGATGAGTGATGTCGATGATCAACATCAGGAATAAATCAGTTGAATGTGGTGAATAATTCTGTTAATATACTGTTGGATTTGATTTGTTGGTATCCTCTTGAGAATTTTTGCATCCATGTTCTTCAGGGATATTTGCCTGTAGTTCTCATTTTTAGTGGGGTCTTTGGTTTGAGAATCAGTGCAATGCTGGATTACATAGAATGAGCTTGTAAACTTTCCTTCCATTTATATTTTTTGGAACAGTTTCAGAAGAATAGGTATGATTTCATCTTTAAATGTCTGGTAGAATTCCCCTGGAAAGTCATCCAGCCCTAGACTCTTGTGTTTTGGGAGATATTTATTCCTGATTTGATTTCTTTACTGGTTATGGGTCTGTTCAAATTTTCTATTTCTTACTGTTTCCGTTTTTTAGTTTATATGTTTCTGGAATTTATCTATTTCTTTCAGGATGTCCCATTTGTTGACATATAATTGCTCATATTATTCTCTTTTAACTATTCGTATTTTTGCAGTGTTGATTGTGATCTCTCCTCTTTCATTCATGATTTTATTTATGTGAGTCCTTTCTCTTTTCCTTTTGATAAGTCCAGCAAGGGATTTGTCAATAAAATATTAGAACAGAAATAAATGATAGAGAAATGAAAAAAAAACCAGTAAAACTAGATCCACTAAATAATTTCAGGTTGCAGTTCATTATTAATAGTACTTCCTTGTACTTTTACTGAGTCAGAAGACACACTTATGACCTTTAAAAGGAACATTAAGAAACTTATCTATATTATTTGTCCTTATTTTTATTTTAAAATTTAATGATATATTCCTTAGTTAAAAAAATGAAACACTGCACACCTGTTTGTTAAACAAGAGTCACAGTGTATTTTTAAAGAAGCAATAGCATCTCCATAATTGAAGTTGATAGGCTTAGGAGGCTCTTGATTGTATTAAAGGCTCTGGTGCCCCACGTGGAATGCACAGTGTAGTGCAGCTGCTGACTGAGACATGGACTAGTGTGGCAGAGGGTGATGAAATGCTTCTCAGGTGATGCTGTAATAGATAGAAAGTTCACAGATTAGTAGTTGCCATACAATTTTATGATGATTAGTTTAGATGAATGAGTTTATATTTTAATTTATATTATTACATATTTTATTACTTAATACAGTTAGCATTTAGTATGTACCAACTAGAGTGGAACTATTTTTAATGCATTTTCACAAACAGTGAACTTAGTGTTGCATATAGCCAAGTATCTTTGTTGCCTAACATCGTTATATTGATTATCAGAACATGATGTGTTCTGCAAGAAGATCTCACATGAGATTTGGGGAAATAGGAGACAAGGCTGAGTTACTAGAGAAAACCCTGTAAACCGTCTCTAACTGTGAAATAATTTCAGCTGTCACTTGGAAGCAAAAATGCCCCTGACTAGGATGCCTAGTGCCCCCTTTACGTCCTTATTCCTCAGGATGTAGATAAAAGGGTTCAGCACAGGGGTCACCACTCCATAGAAGAGTGCCATGAATTTGGGCTGGTCTCTTGAGATGGAGGAGGGAGGCTCAAGGTACATGCTAATGGTTGGACCATAAAACAAGAAAACTACAATGAGATGGGAGGAACATGTCCCTAAGGCCTTTTTCCTTCCCTCAGAAGACTTGATTTTAAATACAGCGTGTCCGATCCAAGCATAGGAAGCAAGAATTAAGCATAGTGGAACAGCTAACATAAAAATACACACCACAGAGAGTGTGAGCTCATTAGCAGCCTTTTCTCCACAGGCAGCCTTTATCAGAACAGGTATCTCACACAGCAAGTGGTCCAATTTATTGAGGCTGCACAGTGGTAACTGTAAGGTAGCTGTGGCCTCCGAGACAGCATAGGTGATTCCAGTCAACCACACAATGGATACCAGCAGGATGCAGATGCGTGGGTTCATGATGAGGGTGTAGTGTAGAGGCTTGCAGATAGCCATGTAGCGATCAAAAGACATGATAGCCAGAAGCAGACATTCTGTGCCCCCCATCGTGTGGAAGAAATAAAGCTGAGCCGCACACCCCACATAGCTGATGGTCTTCTTGGTGCTTCCCAGGTTAAACAGCATCTGAGGGACGATGTTTGTGGTGTAGCACATGTCCAGGAAGGAGAGGTTGGTGAGGAAGAAATACATGGGGCTGTGCAGACAGGCGTCTAACTTGGACACCAGAATGATGGCCATGTTTCCTGCCATGGCCATGGGGTATGTTATAAGAAGAATAGCAAATAGAGGAAGCTCCAGCCAAGGACGGTCTGCAAAGCCTAGTAGAACAAACTCTTCTGGATGGCTGCTGTTCATTGTGCCGCCGTCTTCACTTTATTTTACCTATAGCAGGGAAGTGGCAGAAAAGATACGAAGGGTTAGGAGAAGTGCATCTGCCATCCACTCACAGAAGATGGGTTACAGTTGCTTGTGGGGGAAATAATAGGAACTGGCACCCAGTGACTTACTTTCTTTCACTACAAAATAGAGGTAATGACTTTAGACAAGTAAACTGACCACTCCAGAACTGAATGTAGAACAAGGATGATGGTAACTATCCCCTTGTGTTACAAGGAGAGTTAGATGCAAAGTGGAAGCATCTTGTATTTGGGAAACTTGAAAGCAGGGTTTTTCAAACTTGGCTTGCTTGCATAAAACTCATCTGGGGACGCCATTAAAATGCAGTTTATTGGTTTCTGTCTCTGGGTGTCTGATAGAGTGGATGTGGCATGGACCCAAGAGACACAGATGCAAGGGGTTCCTGAAATATTATGAACAGTGTAGTTCTTGAGGTCGCTAATGCACAAGTAGGGGAAGAGAAGCCAGAGCTCTAATACTCATCACGACAGCCTTGTTCAGACTCAACTAGTTCTGAATAGTTATATCATCTCTATGGGGCGTAGGAAGGTAGGTTTTAAACAAGTCTATTGTAGTATTTTGGAAGTAAGAAATGCCAGCTTCCTGAAGTATGAACTGAGAGAGATGAGCCTTGACATATGTGTCACTGCTAAAGAATTAATTATTGGATGCATATTTTCTTACATAAGTACTTCATTCAAACTGGGCAATTTTTAAATTAAATTTTAATTTATTTATCTGGTAGTGATTTTCCTTTATCAAATGAGCTTAAAATTCTGTTTTTGTAGGAGTTTGGATGGTAATTAATTAGTGATCCATCTGATTGTATGTAGCTACCAATACAACTTTTAACTCGGAGAACTGATTTCAAGAGGAAAGTCAATATTCCATTTCAGTCAGGACCAGACACTTGCATATAACCACAAATTTTTTTCCGTATTTCTTTCCTTTTAAGATAAGAGGCACATAGTAACAGCCAAATTAAGTATCTGAGTAAGGCAGTAATTTGGAAAGATTAACTAGGTAATGAATTTTTAAATTTATACTACTCTTTCCTTTAGTGATAAACTGTTTCACAATATTTACAGTTTTCTGTAAGATAAGCTAGATCATGATTATGGTTATGATGCACCCCACTGACAAATTCTAGGTTACCCTGCCAGTGAGTTAGTGGTTTAAGGGTAACATCACTTTCTGTATTTCATTAAATCCTCCAAGCCATCCTGTGAGGTGTCGCACAAAACTCGCAGCTTGAGAGCTTGTGTGGAGGTGCTGGCTGGGAAAACAGCTACTCATATACTCTTGACAGAAGAATGGTCCTCCTCCAAGCAGGAAGGCCAACCTCGTTGACCCAGCACACAGCTCCGGGAGGGATGCACATGGAGTGGCGTGAGAGGAGGGGGACGCCTGCCTAGCCAGCCAGATCAGCCGAATCAACCCTGGCGATTGATGGGGTGACAGATGTTGCAGCCAGGTCACCCTGCGCTTGTTGTGAGGAGCACGTTGAGTGTGATATGGAAGTGAGGAATCACTATGTTGCACGCCTGAAACAAAATAGCACAGTGTATGCTAACTACCCGGAATTTAAATATAAACAAAAAATGACTCATGGCTAAGATGCGAATGTTGTCATTTGATTACAAACTATCCCTAGGTCAGAAGTGCACAGATAACAATAAAATAATAATAATTCCAACTAACTCTTAAAGAGACCTGTTTACTGAAAACTCCAGGGAACATTTTGCACCCCTTAAATCGTTTAGTACTCCTTCCCAGACCTTGTGAGAAAAGAAATTTTGGTATCCAGATTTTAGAATGTTGTTTATCGTTCATTTAGGTTACTGTTAATCATTCAATGAAAGATTGTCTGCTCATAACTAGGGAGGTTCTAACGATCAAAAAGCAATCAATTCCTTAAACAATGTAGGGAGATCATGAAATTATGATTTCAGAGTTTTAAGATTCCAAAGAAAGCATCTGTAGTCTAGAGATGTTTCCTGAAAGATGTTTCTCCTACACCTTATTTGACCTTGACATTTTCAAGGTGTGGTCTGAGTGCACTGTGTTAAGATCACATGTTGGCCTAAGTTGTTTTTCGGGTGAAAACCCTGTGTTTTAGATGGGATATGACAGAAAAGCATGGTATGAATTAATTTGGTTGTTAAAATAAATATTCTAAAATTGTGATCCACCCACATTATTAAATAATTGCACATTAAGATCCTTATTTTCTACTCATGGCTATATCCACCTTTTAGATTTTTCCTTTATGGAATATTGTTCAATTTTTTAAGGAGTAATTTCAGGCTCTGTGAATTCGTCCAGAGTTAATTCTATCTAACTTTGAGGAGTCAAGTGTGCTTACAACAATTTTGCTAAATTCATACTATTTGGGATTTTGTTCACATTTTCATCTCAGAGGCTAGTTTTTTTTTTGTGATGGTGACCAACCCAGGGCGGACTTTATTTCTTTAGATAATTCCCTAGGTATACTATGGCAATATCCTAATCACTAAAATTCATTCTCAATTGAAGTTTACAATTTTATCCTGGATTTATCGTCTTATCCAAGTCATTCTCATGGTGCTTCATTATTGTTAGCTCTTGGATCCATGAGTTTTGGATCTTCTAACTTCCATTGACTTTTAATGACTGTTTTACTGCCTAGAGGTCTATTTATCGATGTATGCTTAAAATCACATTAATGAAGTGCCAGACTTCATTCTATTTGACATCTCCTTTGCATATTCAATCACATTTTCATCCCAGTTTATTTTATCCATACATCGTCTTCATCACACACACACTGTTGGTATAAGAGAGACTCTAAGAGGGATCTATTACCAGAGAAATCTACTTGCATTCTAGGGCCACGAAATTAGATATTTCCAAAGTCTAGAAAAGATTTCCCGAAATGAAATGCTTTCTCTTTACTTGTGTGTATTAGGTACTGTGATGTACATACATTCCCACCATCCCTCAGAATGGGCACTTTAAAACACGTGTCTCTCTACTCACCTTCTTTTGAGAAATAGCCCTTGATAAAAAGGAATTTTGGAGGAATACATGAATCTCCGAACTTTCAGAGAAGGGCAGAGAAACACGGATGAGTATCAGAATTGGCTTCGGAAATGTTTGTTTTTCATTTGCAACAATGCTGCCAAAGAAAAAAAACTTAGGTTAGGAAGACAGTACTACATAATATGGAGCATGCATTCTGGGTGTGTTATTTATAGTATGTTCTCCAGATTCTTGAGCATTGTTTCAAACAGGCCACTTATGTTTATCCCAGATGAGTTAGCAGAGAAAGCTCCTTGGGAGATGTTGCCATAGAAATGCTTCTTATTATGGTTAATTACCTCGTGAACCGAGGGTGGTAGCAAGTCGCATCTGTTATTAAATTTGTTTTAAAATAAACTCATTTAATTTCCCAACATGAACACTAAGTCTAAATAGGTGACAATTGTAATAAAGCTAGTTTGAAGAAATGATTCTGGGGAATTTAAGTGACAGTTTCTTTAGCATTTATGTTCATTTATAGAATATTCCTCCTAGATTTAAGACACAAGAGTTTGTCCAAAATTTTATTTAAATTCCAGTTAGTAAACATATAGTGTAATATTGGTTTCAGGTATAGAGTGTAGTGATTCATCTCTGACATACAGTGCCCAATGCTCATCACAACAAGTACCCTCTTTGGGTATTTCACCCATGCCTCACTGACCTCCCCTCTAATAACCATCTGTTGGTTCTCTACACTTAAAGAGTCTGCTTTTTAGTTTGCCTCTCTCTCTCTTCCCCCCACTATGTTCATTTGTTTTGTTTCTTATTCCAAAATATGACTGAAATCATATGGTATTTGTCTTTCCCTGATTGACTTATTTAGCTTACCATACTACATCCTAGTTCCATCTACATCGCGGCAAATGGCAAAATTTCATTCATTTTGATGGTAGAGTAATATTCCATTGTTGGAATGGGCACTTTGGATGTTTCCATAGTTTGCCTATTGTTGATAACACTGCTATAAACATTGGGGTTCATGTATTTCTTTGAGTTAGTATTCTTGTGTTCATGGTTAAATACCTAGTAGTGCAATTGCTGGATCATAGGGTAGTTCTATTTTTAACTTTTTAAGGAACCTCCATAATATTTTCCAGAGTGACTGCCCCAGTTTGCATTCCCATCAATAGGGTAAGAGGGTCCCCTTTCTCTGGATCCTCGCCAGGACTTGTCATTTCCTGTGTTAATTTTAGCTATTTGGACAATTAGTGTAAGGGTATATCTCATCATCGTTTTCTTTTTGTTTTGTTTGTCTTTTAAAACTTGTTTTATTTAAATTTCTTTTTTTTAATTTTTTTAACGTTTATTTATTCTTAAGAGACATAAAGACAGAGCATGAGCAGGAGAAGGGCAAAGAGAGAGGGAGATACAGAATCTGAAGCAGGCTCTAGGCTCTGATGAGCCATCAGCACAGAGCCTGACGTGGGGCTCGAACTCACAGACCGTGAGATCATGACCTGACCTGAATTCGGCCGCTTAACCAACTGAGCCACCCAGGCGCCCCAGTTTTATTTAAATTTCAGCTAACTTACAGTACAACATTGAGTTCAGGGGTAGAAGTCAGTGATTCATCACTTACATACAACACCCAGTGCTCATCACTAGTGTCCTCTTTAACACCAACACCAATCTAGCCCATTCCTCACCCTCCTCCCTCCATCAACCTTCAGTTTGTTCTCTATCATTAAGTCTCTTGTGGTTTGTTTCACTCTCTTCTCTCCTCCCCGCCCCCCACCTTCCCATGTGTTCATCTGTTTTGATGAACAGCATTCTATACATTCTACCCATTCACCCAGTCTACAATGGGTGGAATCATAAGGTATTTGTCTTTTCTCTGACTTATTTAGCTTAGCATATTACATTCTAGCTCCTTCCATATCATTGCAAATGGCAAGATTTCATTCTTTTTGATGGCTGAGTAATATTCCGTTTTTTATGTATAAACAGTCACTTCTTTATCCATTCATCAGTCGATGGACATTAGAGCTCTCCCTAGTTTGGCTATTGTTGATAGCGCTGCTATAAACATGGGGCTGCATGTGCCCATTCAAATCTGTATTTTTTTTTTATCCTTTGCGTAAATACCTATTAGTGCAAATGCTGGATTGTAGGATAGTTCTACACTAGGATTTTAATGCATTTTGGTGTGTGTTTGTTTTGTTTTTTTGTATGTGGTATAAGAAAGTTTTCCAGTTTCATTACTTTGCTTGCTGTTGTCTGGTTTTCCCAGCACAATTTCTTGAGGTCACTGTCTTTTTTTTCCATTGGATATTCTTTCCTGCTTTGTTGAAGATTTGTTGACCATATAGTTGTGGGTTCATTCTGAGTTTTCTAACCTATTGAACTGAACTATGTGCTATTATTATGGCAGTACCACACTGTGTTGATGATTACATCTTGGTAATATAACTTGAAGTAGGGAATTGTGATGCCTCCAGCTTTGATTTTCACTTTCAACTTTACTTTGGCTATGTTGGGTCTTTTGTTACTCTATACAAATTTTGGAACTCTTTGGTCTAGCTATTTGAAAATGCTGGTGGTGGTATTTTTATAGGTGTTGCATTAAATGTGTAGATACTTCGAATAGTATAGACATTTTAACAATATTTTTCTTTCATTCCACGAGTATGGAGTTTTTTCCTTTTCTTTGTGTCATCTTCAATTTCATTCATCAGTGTTCTATAGTTTTCAGAGTACTGACATTTTGCCTCTTAGGTTTATTCCTTGGTGTCTTATGATTTTTGGTGCAATTGTAAGTGGGATAGATTCCTTGATTTCTTATTCCGTTACTTAATGATGGTATATAGAATGCAACAGGTTTCTTTACGTTGATTTTGTATCCCATGACTTTGCTGAATTCATGTATTAGCTTTAGCAAGTGTTGGGTGGAATCTTTTGGGTGTTCTACATAGAGTATCATGTCACCTGCAAATAGAGAAAGTTTGACTTCTTCCTTGCCAATTTATATGCCTTTTCTTTCTTTTTGTTGCATGATTGCTGAGGCCAGGACTTTGGTACTGTGTTAAATAACAGTGCTGAGAGTTGATATCCCTGTTATGTTCCTGACCGGAGAGGAAAATCTCTCAGTTTTCCCCATTGAGGGGATGATATTAGCTATGAGTTTTTCATATATGGCTTTTATTATTTAGAGTTATGTTCCCTCTACCCTCACTTAATTGAAGGTTTTTATCATGATTTGTACTCTGTCAAATGATTTATCTGCAACTGTTGACAAGATCATATGATTCTGATCCTTTGTTTTATTAATATGATGTATCATGTTGATTGATTTGCAAATTTGCACCATACTTGCAATCCAGGAATAAATCCACATGATTGTGGTGAATGATTCTTTTAATGTACTGTTAGTTTTGATTTGCCACTACTTTGTTGAGAGATTTTTTATCTATATCCATCTGGAATAATGGTCTTTTGTTAGTGGGGTTTTGTCTGGTTTTGGAATCAAGGTAATGCTGACCTCATAGGATTAACTTAGATGTTTTACTGTTATTTCTGCATTTTTTGGAACATATTGAGAATACGTATTAATTCTTCTCTAAATCCTTGGTAGAATTTCTTTGTGAAGTCATCTGGCCCTGGACTTTTGTGTGCTGGGAGATTTTTTTTATTACCGACTCAATTTCCTGACTTGTTATCAGTCTTTACAAGTTTTCTATATCTTCCTATTTCAGTTTTGGTAGTTTATATTTCTAGGATTTTATCCATTTTTTTCCACGGGGTCCAATTTGTTGACATATAGTTTTTCATAACAGTTTCTTATATATATATTTTTTAATTTCTCTGGTGTTAGTTGTTATTTCTCCTCTCTCACTTGTGATTTTATTATTGAAGTCCTTTGTCTTTTCTTTTTGGTACATCTGTCTAAGGGTTTATTAATTTTTTTCTATTTTTTTCAAAGAACTTGCTCCTGGTTCCTCTCTCTGTTCAATTTTTTTTTGTTTCTATGTCATTTACATGTGCTCTACTGTTGATTGTTTTCCTTCTTCTGCTGGTCTTAGGCTTTTTTAATTGTTCTTTTCCTAGCTCATTTAGGTATATGGTTGGAATGTATATTGGAGATTTTTCTTGCTTTGTGAAGTAAGCCTGTATTTCTATCTTATGAAATAAAGTGGCTGCATCCAATGGTTTTGGACTGTCATGTTTTCATTTTTTTATTTCCATTTATTTTTGAAAATTCATTCTTTTATTTCTGGTTGATACATTCATTGTTTAGTAGCATGCAATTTAACCTCCATGTGTTTGTGGTCTTTCCAATTTTTTTCTTGTGGTTGGCAACATGTTTTTTAGCATTCTGATCAGAAATGATGCATGTATGATCTCATTCTCTTTGTACTTGTTGAGGCCTGATTTGTGACCTAGTATGTGATCTATTCTTGAGAATGTCCCATGTGCATTTGAAAAGAAAATCTGTTCTGATGCTTTATGATGAAATATTCTGTATATAACAGTTAAATCCATCTGGTCCAGTGTGTCATTCATATCTGTATTTTCCTTGTTGATTTTCTGCTTGAATGAAGTGTCCATTGATGTAACAGGGATGTTGGGGTCCATTGCTATTATTATATCGGTGAGTTCCTTTATGTTTATTCTTACTTGTTTTATACATGTGGGTACTCCCAAGTTGGGTACATAAATATTTACAATTGCCAAATCTACTTGTTGGATACTCCCTTTTTTATGGTAGGGTGCCCTTCCTCATCTCTTGTTACAGTCCCTGGTTTAAAAATCTACTTTGTCTGATGTACAATATTGCTACTTTGGCTTTCTTTTGACATCCATTTGTATGACAAATGTTTCTCTGTCACTTCACTTTCTATCTGCAGGTGTCTTTAGGTCTTAAGTGATTGTCTTGAGGGAAACCTATAACTGGATCTTTTTAAAAATCCATTTTGACACCCTGTGTCTTTTAATTGGAGTTTTTAGTCTACTTGCATTCAGAGTAATTAGTGATAGATATATATTTAGTGCCATTTTTTACTTGTTTTGCTGTTGTTTCTGGAGAATTTTTCTGTTCCTGTCTAGTCTTTGTTGCTTTTGGTCTTTTTTTTTTTTCACCAAAGATTCCCCTTTAATATTAGTTTAGTCACCATTAAATCCTTTAGTTTTTGATTGGTAAACTCTTTATCTCCTTCTATGCTGAATGAGAGCCTTGCTGGATAGACTATTCATGGCTGCAGATTTTTCCCATTTAGCATGCTGAATATATCATGTCACTCCCTCTGGCTTGGCTAGTTTCTGTGGAGATATCTCCAGCTGGTCTTCCCTTGTAAGTTAGGGATTTCTTCTGTCTTGCTGATTTTAGATTTTTTAAAAATATTTATTTCTCTATATATTTTAGAATTTTAACTACCATATGTGTTGGTGTTGGTCTACTTTTGTTGATTTTGATGGGATGTCTCTCTGCTCCTGGATTTCAGTGTCTGTTTCCTTCCCCTGATTAGGGAAGTTTTCAACTATTATTTTCTCAAATAAACCTTCTGCCCCCATTTTTCTCTCTTCTTCTTTGTGACTCCTATGATAAAAATGTGATTATGTTTGATAGAATCCCTGAGTTCACTAAGTCTATTCTCATGATCCACAATTCTTTCTCTCTTTGTTCGGCTTCATTATTTTCCATTATTTTATCTTCTGTATCACATATTTGTTTCTGTGCTTCTTCCATCCTTGTGGTCATTACATCCAGTTTGTTTCAAATCTCACTTTTCATTTCTGACCACATTTTTTTTAACTCTCTTACCTCTGCCATAAGGGACTCCCTGAAATCCTCCGTTATTTTCTCAAGCATAGCAAGTATCGTTTTGATTGTTGCTTTTAATTCTCCATCAGGCATATTACTTATACCTGTTTCAACTGGATCTCTGGCTGTGACATTTCTTGTTATTTCTTTTGGGATGAATTACTCTGTCTGCATTTTGTCTAAGTATGTCTTCTCTGTGTTAGAAAAGCCTGTTCTGTTTTCTGTCCCTGAGAGTAATGACTTTATTAAGAAGAGGGGTCCAGAGTAACACAGTGCACTATGGGCCCTAGATCAGCCAAGCCTACTGTCTTTTAAAACCCCCAAACTTGAGTGAATCTTTACCCATTCATCAGTCGATTGACATTTGGGTTCTGAAACAAGAAGAAATAGAAAATGAACAGACCAATAACCAGCAAAGAAGTTGAATCAGTAATCACCCAACAAACAAGAGCCTGTGGCTGGATGGCCTCTCAGAGGAACTCTACCAAACATATAAGAAAGTGCTAACACCTATTCTTTTAAAGATGTTCCAAAAAATAGAAACATAAGGAAAACTTCCAAACTCATTCTATGAAGCCAATATTACCTTGATTCCAAAACCAGACAAAGATCCCCACTAAAAAGGAGAATTACAGATCAATTTCCCTGATTCACATGGGTACAAAAATTCTCAACAGGATACTAGGAAATTGATTTCAAGTTTTTAAAAGAATTATTCTCCATGATTTAGTGTGATTTATTCCTGGGCTGAAGGGCTGTGTCAATATTGAGAAATCAATCAACATGATACATCGTATTAATAAAAGAAAGGATATGAATGACATGATCTTTTCAATAGATGAATAAAAATATTTGATAAAATATAGCATCCTTTCTTGAAAAACCCCACAGGAAAGTTTGGATAGAAGAAACAACCTCAAGATCATAAAGGCCATATACAAAAGACCCACAGCTCATATCATCCTCAGTGGGGAAAAACTGAGCTTTCTCTCTAAGGTCAGGAACATGACAGAAATGTCCCCTTTTATCGTTGTTGTCAAACATAGTACTGGAAGTCCTAATCTCAGCAATCAGACAACACAGAGAAATAAAAGGTATGCAGACTGGTAAGGAAGAAGGCAAACTTTCACTCTTCATAGTCGACATCACACTATATGTGGAAAACATGAAAGACGCCACCAAAAAACGCTAGAACTGATACATGAATTCAGCAATGTTGTAGGATATGAAAGCAATGTAAAGAAATAGGTTGCATTTCTATACACCAATTATGTAGCAGCAGAAAGTGAAATGTAGGACATTTACAATGGCATCCAAACCATGAAATACCTAGGAATAAACTTAGCCAAAGAGTGAAAATCTGTACGCTGAAAACTATTGGTCAATAAAGAAATGAAAGAAAATATGATTAAATGGAAAAACATTCCATGCCATGGATTAGAAGAACAAATATTGTTAAGATGTCAATACAGCCCAAAGCGGTCTACACATTCAATGCATTCCCTATCAAAATAACACCAATATCCTTCACAGAACTAGAACAAACAATCGTAAAATTTGTATGGAACCAGATAAGACCCTGGCTAGCCAAAGCCATGTTGAAAAAGAAAACCAAAGCTGGAGGCATCATAATTCCTAACTTTAACCTGTACTACAAAGACATAATCATCAAGACGGTATGGTCCTGGGACAAAAACAGACACATAGGTCAATGGGACAGAATAAAGAACCCAGAAATGGACCCACAAATGTATAGCCAACTAATCTTTGCTAAGGCAAGAAAGACTATTCGATGGAATAAAGACAGTTTCCTCACCAAATGGTGTTGGGAAAACTGGAGAGTGACATGCAGAAGAATAAACATGGACAACTTTTTTCCACCATACACAAAAATAAACTCAAAATGAATGAAAGACCTAAACATAAGACAGGAAACCATCAAAATCCTAGAGGAGAAAAGAGGCAACAACCTCTTTGACCTTGGCTGCAGCAACTTTTTAATCAATACATCTCCAGAGGCAAGGGAAACAAAAGCAAAATGAACTACTGGGACCTCATCAAGATAAAAAGCTTCTGCACAGCGAAGGAAACAATCAGCAAAACTAAAAGGCAACAGACAGAATGGGAGAAGATATTTGCAAATAACATATCAGATAAAAGGTTAGTATCCAAAATCTATAAAGAACTTATCAAATTCAATACCCAAAAATAAATAATCCCATGAAGAAATGGATAAACCCATGAATAGACACTTTTCCAAAGAAGACATCCAGATGGCTAACAGACACATGAAAAAATGTTCAATGACACTCATCATCAGGGAAATACAAATCAAAACCACAATGAGATACCACTTCACACCTGTCAAAATGGCTAAAATGAAATACTCAGACAACGACAGATTTGGCAGGGATGCAGAGAAAGAGGGACCCTTTTGCACTGCTGGTGGGAATGCAAATTGGTAAAGTTTGGGGAACAGAATGAAGGTTCCTGAAAAAGTTAAAAATAGAACTACCCTATTACCCAGCAATTATACTACTAAGTATTTATCCAAAGGACACTAAATGCTGATTTTTAGGGGCACCTGCATCTCAGTGTTTACAGCAGTACTATCTACAATAGCCAAAGTATGGAAAGAACCTCATTGTCTGTTGACTGATCAATGGATAAAAAAGATGTGGTGTGTGTGTGTGTGTATATATATAATATATACATATATATATATGTATTATGCTAAGTGAAATAAGTCAGTAGGAGAAAGACATATCATTTCACTCATGTGGAATTTAAGAAACAAACAAGATAAACATGAGGGAAGGTAAGCAAAACTAAGATAAAAACAGAGAGGGAGGCAAACCATAAGAGACTCTTAAATACAAGAACAAAATGAGGGTTGCTGGTGTGTTGTTGGTTGGAGAGATGGGGTAAATGGGTGATGGGGCATTAAAGAGGGTACTTGGGATGAGCACTCAGTGTTATATGTAAGTAATAAATCACTAAATTCTATTCTTGAAATCATAATTAACTAGATGTTAACTAACTTGATTTAAATAAATTTTTAAAAAGACATAAAATGGTCTGCACGGTGAAGGAAACAATTACCAAAACTAACACAGTTGATAGAATGGGAGAAGATATTTGCAAATGACATATCTGATGAAGGCTAAGTATCCAAATCCACAATTAACTTACCAAATTCAGCACCCACAAAACAAATAATCTAGTGAAGAAAAGGACAAAAGCCATGAACAGACACTTTTCCAAAGAAGACATCCAGATGGCTAATATATATATGAACGGATGGGCAACATCACTCATCATCAGGGAAACACAAAGTGAAACCACAATGAGATACCACTTCAACCAGTCAGAATGTCTAAAATTAGCAACTCAGGCAACAACAGATGTTGGTGGGGATATAGAGAAAGGGGAACACCTTTGCACTATTGGTGGGAATGCAAACTGGTGCAGCCACTCTGGAAAAGAGTATGGAGGTTCCTCAAACAATTCAAAGTACAGTTACACTATGACCCAACAATTAAACTACTAGGAATTTCCCCAAGGGATGCAAAAATGCTGATTAGAAAGGACACATGCACCCCAATGTTCATAACAGTGCTATCATAATAACCAAACTATGGAAAGAACCCATGTCTATCCAAATGTATTTTCAGTTTCAATTATTGTGCTCTTTATGTCTGGTTTGTTCTTTTTTAAAATCTCTTTATTAAGTGTCTCAGTGATGTTCTCCACTATTTTCTCAAGATGGTGAGTATCTTTATTTCATTATCTTAAATTCTCTCTGAGACATATTATTTATGTCCATTTCACTTAGGTCTCTTGCTGTCATTTTGCCTTGTTCTTTCATTTGGAACACACATCTCTGACTTCTCATTTTGTCTAACTCTGTGTGTGTGTGTGTCTGTGTGTCTGTGTGTGTCTGTGTGTCTGTGTGTGTGAAGAACACCAGCTATATCTCATGCTCTTGTTAGTAGTTGGCAGTGCACACACCTTTAACAAGGTTGCTGTGGTCTTCTTCCATATAGGATCCACAGGCAGTGCACGGATTGGGCTGGCAGGATCTGCTTCACAAAGCACACATGGGTGAGGTGCAGTTTTAACAAGTGTGTGCATCTTCCCTAGGAGTTCATGGGCCACAGATTCCACTAGACAGAGGCCCCACAACATGCGGATTCAGGAGACATGGCGTTGGCAAAGGTTGTACCGGTATCCTGGTGCACAGGATCTGCAGTGCCAGGACTGATGCAGACTTGGCTGGAGGCGCCAGGGTGTGGTTTGAACTAGTTAGACCATGAATGCCAGAGGTACCAGAGGTTCCTGCAGGGATCCTTGTATCTATGCTGGAAATTGGGGGAGGATAATGCAACCCACCAACTCCATTTTTCTCGAATAAGTCCCACAGTAAACCCTGAGATTAGTAAATAACTCCCTCACGTCAGCCTCGAATGTTTTTCAAACTTCTCTGCTGTGTCTCAGAGGGCTGTTTGTTGTTTTAGGGGACTCAGTAAAGGATGGGAACTCAGTTTCCTATTGCCCTTCACACTCTCCCAAAGCTAGACCACTAATTTTCAAAGTTCTGGGCTTTAAGTCCCTTTGTTATAAGAACTCACAACATCTGGCCCCTCTGTTTTCAAAGCCAAACTTTATTGGGATGTGTTTTCCCCATGCAGCCTTCCAGGTGGAATAGTTTGTTTCTCTCTCCTCTCTTTGACCACCAGCCCCTCCCTCTGAGGGCCAGACTCTGGGAATTAGCTCCTGGGCATGTCTCGACTCTTCCTACCCTCTTCAATGCGGCTTTTTCTCTACGTTTAGTTGTGGAGTTTTTTTTCTGCCAGTCTTTGAGACGTTTTCTGGATAATTTACACTGATGTATTACCTAGTTGTATTTGTCATAAGAAGTGAGTTTAGGGTCCTCCTACTTCTCCATCTTCCCCCGGAAGAGTTCCCCATTTTCTTACATGAATTTTTTCCAGTAAAGTTTTATTTTAGAAAATAAATGATTTATTTATGAAATGTGAGCATGGCAAATAAATATATTTGAAGACATGCTGTATCCTGAATACTAAGATAGACGCTACCAAGACACTAGGGTGTTGACAGTTCTCCATTTGTATTTGATATACTGATCACACATTAGTAATAGCAAACATTTATCAAGAGCTGTTCTGCACGAGGCACTTATGGCCATAACAATCTTACAAAGTAGGCTTAACGATTAGGAGATTGTGGCTCAGAACATTTAAAGAAAATACCAAGTATCTTATCATTGGTAGGCAGTAACTGCTGCTGACCAGGATCTATTGGTGACAAAGCCCACATTCTATTGTGTTAGTTTTGGTGATTGTTTCCTTTGCTGTGCAGACCATTTTATGTCTTTTTTTAAATTTATTTAAATGAAGTTAGTTAACATATAATGTAACATATAGTGTAATGGTCGCTGTGCAGACCATTTTATGTCTTCACTGTTTCCTTCTATGGCTGATCCCTGAACAACACAAGGGTTAGGGTACCTCAATGCAGCTGAAAATCTATGTGTAACATTTTTGGTTTAAATTTATTTTTTATTGAAGTATAATTGAGATAAAATATTAGGTTAGTTTCAGATATAAACAGTATTCAACAATTCTATACATTACTCTGCTCACCACAGTAAATATAGTCACCACCTGTCCCCATACAGTACTATAGTTTAGCTATATTCCCTATGTTGTACTTTTCATACTCATGACTTATTTTATTTTTATTTTAGAGAAATAGAGAGCGAGCAGAGGAGAGGGGTAGAAGAAGAGAGACAGGAAGGGAAAGAGGGAGGGAGAGAGAGAGAATCTTAAACAGACACCAGGCTCAGCACAGAGTCCAACATGCAACTCAGTCCCGTGATCCTGGGATCATAACCTGAGCTGAAATCAAAAGTTGGATGCTCAACTGACTGAGCCACCTAGGTGCCCCATGACTTGTTATTTTATAACAGGAACTCTGCAACTCTTAATCCCCTTCACCTATTTCACCCATCACCACTCCTGTTCCCTCTGGCAACTACCAGTTTGTTCTCTGTATTTAAGTTGTTTTGACTTTTGTTTGTTTTATATTCCACATATAATTAACACATGAATTTTGTAGATTTATAGCATTCTTTTATAAATTATATATATTTATGAAATCTCTATATACATACTTTCCCAACCATTTTCCTACTATTAAATATTTGCATTTTCTAAATTTGTTACTTTATACTATAGATCATTTAGATTAAAAAATTATTTCAGTATCTTACTTTCTTTTTATCAGAATGGAATTAGTGGATTTAAAAAGTGTATGAAGCACACATTCCTAGGTAGTTTTTAAAAGTATAACTTGTTGGACTTGGATTATAATAGAAAAGTAGTTTTAGGGGAAGGTTATGGAAGATAAGTGTAGTAGCAGAAGCTGTACAGACTACCAAAGAAACATACATGGTGACAGAATTTCTGAAATTACCTGCGTTTTGATCTGATTGAGATGTTGTCATGACTGTAAAGAAACAGTTACATTCTGTGAAATATCATGATGGTCAAGATTCCGACAGACAGAATTTTCTAAGCAAATGAGTTACCATAGCTTCAAGGAGAGACAGAGAATGTGTCCAATTGTTCCTTCCACATACCAATAAATTGTCTTAGATTTTCTTCACTAATGGAGATTGAAAATGATATATTATGGGGCGCTTTGTGTGGCTTAGTGGGTCTGACTCTTGATTTTGACTCAGGTCATGATCTCACTGTTCATGGGTCCAAGCCCCTCATCTGGCACTGTTAGTGCAGAGCCTGCTTGGGATTCTTCCTCTATCTCGCCTTTCTGTTCCCTTTCTGTGCTCGCTCGCGCACTCTCTCTCTCTCTCTCAATCTCTCGTAAAATAAATAAAATGAACTTAAAAAGAGTAAATTATGAAAATAAAGAAAATAACACATTTGATATATCAACGACATGCCAGAGTAATCTTTTCTGGTTAAGATTCTACAGCTGATACAGCAGTACAATTGGGACAACCACTGTTAAAGTCAAGATAACGCACTCTCATATGCCTTAGTACCTCTGGTTTTTGTACTTGGGAGCCAGCATCCCTTTATTCTTCATCCTTTATGTTTCAAAGGCATTTCCTTAAGATATATTTTTGTTTCTGATCATGGCTGATAAAGGGCAGGTTTTTTTAATTTCAATTTTTATTTAAATTGTATTTGGTTAACATATATGATATCATTGGTCTCAATCTAGAATTCAGTGACTCATCAATTATATCTAACACCCAGTGCTCATCAAAATAAGTGACCTAATTAATACCAATCACCCATTTAGTCCACCCCCTACCCACCTCTCTCTATCAACCCTCAGATTGTTCTCTATAGTTGAGTCTCTTACAGTTTATTTCCCTCTTTTTCTCTCCTTCCTCTGTGTTCATTTGTTTTGTTTCTTATTCCATATATGACTGAAAATATATGGTATTTGTCAATTATTTGTCAGTCAAATAATTGAATGATTATTTGCTTAGCATAAAGTACTTTAGTTCCATCCACATCGCTGCAAATGGCAAGATTCCATTGTTTGATGGCTGGTAATATAGCACATATTTATACACCCCTCAGTTGATGGACATTTGGGCTCTTTCCATAATTTGGCTATTGTTGATTGTGCTGCTATAAACATTGGGGTGTAGGTGCCCCATCAATCAGTATTTTTGTGTCCTGTGGGTAAATACCTAGTAGCGCAATCGGTGGGTCAGAGAGTCGTTCTATTTTTAGCTTTTTGAAGCACCTCCACTCTGTTTTCCAGAGTGGCTGCCCCAGTTTGCACTCCCACCAACAGTGTAAGAATGTCCCCCATCTCTACATCATCACCAGCATCTGTTGCTTCCTGTAGCTTTATGGCATTTTCCTTGACTCTTACTCCATTAAAGCATCAATGAGGTAGTTCTCCAGATGGTAAGTATATTTGACCCCAGTATGCATAGAGGGACCAGAAAATCCCTAGGGTAGATCCACAAATACACTGGACTTATAAGTTGCATGTAGCCCAGGACTCCACTGATCTCTATCTTCTATAAGCTTCCACTCTGACAACGGGTATTATGGCATTTTTGTGTGGTCTGCCTGGTTTGTGTCAACTATGACTCCATATTTAATGGCTTTCAAAATTTCGGTCCCAATATTTGTCTTTACTCTTTTACAATTACTCAGATAAATACCCACAGATTTTCTTGAGGAAATATCATGGGGAATGTTTCTTATATATTCTTGCATTGGCTTCCAAAAGTTCTTCCTTAAGGGCCTGTCATTCCTTTTAGTCGTTAGCATCTAGGTCTGAGAACAGGCTTATATTGGAAACTGAGTGAAAGATGAGTATATTTCCATTTCAGGTCTCATCTCCATTTCACCAACTCTTAATTTTTCCATGACTGATAAACTCAAGCAACCTTCTAATTATCCCTATACCAATGTCACCTCTGATAAGTTTATAGTCCCTTAGCCATTACCATAGATCTTTGTAGAACAAGGCAATCTTACTGTTGATCCGGCTCCACCATTCATTGTATATTATATCTGACCAGCCCAGAAATAAACCTGCACCTATATAGTCAACTGATCTGTGACAAAGGAGGCAAGAATATACAATGGGGAAAAGACAGTGTCTTCAATAAATGGTGTTGGGAAAACTGGACAGCTACTTGTAAAAGAATGAAACTGGACCACTTTCTGACATCATACACAAAAAAAATGAGCTCAAAATGGACTGAAGACCTAAATGTGAGAACTGAAACAATAAAACTCCTAGAGGAGAACATAGGCATTAATTTCCTTGAAATCAGCCATAAATAAATTTTCCTAGATATGTCTCCTAAGATGAGGGAAATGGAAGCAAAAATAGGGGTTCCTGGGTGACTTAGTCAGTTAAACATCCAACTCTTGATTTCAGCTCAGGTCATGATCTCACGGTTTGTGGATTCGAGCCCTGTGTCAGGCTCCATGCTGACAGTGCAGGGCCTGGTTAGGATTCTCTCTCTCTTCCTCTCTCTACCCTTCCCTGGCTCTCTCTCTCTCTCTCAAAATAAATAAATTTTAAAAAATAAGCAAAAATAAACTATTGGGACTACATCAAAATAAAAAGCTTTTGTACAGCAAAGGACCATCAACAAAACAAGAAAGCAACCTCTTAAATGGGAAAAGATATTTGCAAATGATATATCTGATTAGTGATTAACAGCTAAAATATAGAAAGATGTTATACAACTCAACACGAAAAAGACCCCCAAATAATCTGATTTAAAAATGACCTGAAAGGATAATTTTCCAAAGAAGACATCCAGATGCCCAACAGACTAATAAAAAGATGCTCAATGCCACTCATAATTAAGGTAATGCAAGTCAAAAGCACAATGAGATATCACCTTGCAGTAACAGATGGCTAAAATAAAAAAGACAAGAAATAATGAGTGTTGGCAAAGATGTGGAGAAAGATTGTTGCACTCTTCCTGGGAATGTAAATTGATACAGCCACTATTCAAAGCAGAATGGGGGTTCCTCAAAAAGTTAGAAATAGAATTATGAATTATGATATGACCCAGTTATTGCACTATTGGGTATTTATACACAGAAAACAGAAACACTTACTTGAAAAAATATATGCTCTCCTATGCTTATTGCAGAATTATTTACAACAGCCAAGATATGGAAGTATCCCAAGTGTACTGATGAATGGATTAAGAAACCAGGGTATATGTGTGCAATGAAATATTATTCAGCCATAAAAAAAGAATGATATCTTGCCATTTGCAACAACATGGGACCTAGAGGGTGGTATTCTGAGTGAAATAAATCAGTCAGTGAAATAAGTCAGTCAGTGAAATACCAGTATCAAATAATTTCACTTACATATGGAATCTAAAAGAAAAAATGAACAAATAAAAACGCAAACATATCTACAAACTGATAGTTGTCAGAGGGGAGAGGAAATGGGTGATGAGTAAAATTGGTAAAGGGAAGATAAGATATAGGCTTTCAGTTATGGAATGAGTAAGTCACAGGGATGAAAGGCATAAAGTTGGAAATATAGTCAATGGTATTATAATAGTGTTGTGTATTGGTAGAAGGTGGCTACACTTGTGGTGAGCACAGCATATTGTATAGAGGTGTTGAATCACTGTGTTGTACACCTGAAATAATGTAACATTGTGCATCAACTATACTTAAAAACAGAAAAAAAATCTAATTTGCTTCCGTTATAAAATGCCCTGCATCTCCAGCTTATTTGGAATCTTGTTTGCCACATTCACAGTAGAGAGCCCAGTTCCCTGAAGGCATCTTCTCCTGTCAACACTGGTCTACAGAGGACATAAAGCTGCTCAAAAATCCCTTGCCTCTTTAACTAGTACTTTCTATAGGGTGCCCTCTGGGACACAGGAGTGTAGTTAGGTGATCGGTTCTCTGCTTGTACTTGATAAATCCTTGCTAGCCTTCCTAACTCTGACTGCTGTGCTGCCTACTTCACCATTCCGTCATGACACCTGCAGCAACTCCATTGCATCCATGTAGATGTAATTGCATCAAAGTTTTAATGAGACATCTCTGTGGGATTAGAACTGTATCCAGAGTTCTTTTTCAGGAGTTTCAATCTTAATTCTTGGGAAAGTGTCCCCGTGCCTATAAGCTTTCTTACGTCCAGCTTTCTATTCTGATTCTCCCCTAAGAGTTCTCGATGGCATTTTTCATTGGATACTCTTTGCTGCTTTGTCAAATATTAGTTGGCCATATATTTGTCAGGCGATGTCTGGCTTCTCTATTCTATTCCATTGATTTATGTGTCTGTTACTGTGCAAATATCATACTGTCTTGATGATCCAGCTTGTAATACAGCTGAATTACATCTGTAATTGTGATGCCTCCAGTTTTAGTTTTTCTTCTTCAACATTACTTTGGCTTTTCTTGGTCTCATGGTTCCCTGCAAATTTTAGGATATTTTTATCTAGCTCTGTGAAGAATGTTGGTGTTATTTTGATAGGGATTGCATTGAATGTGTACATTGCTTTGGGTAGTATCAGCATTTTCACGACATTTGTTCTTCTGATCCATGAGCATGGAATGTTTTTCCATTTCCTTGTATCTTGTTCAATTTCATTCATAAACTTTCTGTATTTTTCAGCGTACAGATCTTTTACCTCTTTGGTTTATTCCTAGTTATCTTATGGGTTTTGGTATAATTGTAAATGGGATTGATTCTTTGATTTCTCTTTCTGCTGCTTCATTATTGGTGTATAGAAATGCAACTGGTTTCTCTATATTGATTTTATATCCTGTGACTTTGCTGAATTCCTGTATCAGCTCTACCAGTTTTCTGGTGGAATTGTGTGGGTTTTCCATGTAGAGTATCCTGTCATCTATGAAGAGTGAAATTTTGACTTCCTCTTTGGCAGTTTCTATGCTTTTTATTTCTTTGTGTTGTCTGATTGCTGAGGCTAGGACTTCCAACACTATGTTGAACACAGTGGTGACAGCGGACATCCCTGTCATGTTCTTGATCTTAGGGGGAAGGTCTCAGATTTTCCCTATTGAGGATGATATTAACTGTGGGCCTTTCATATATGGCCTTTATGGTATTGAGATATGTTCCTTCTATCCCTACTTTCTTGACGGGTTTTATCAAGAAAAGATGATGTATTTTTTGAAATGCCTTTTCTTCATCTATTGAAAGGAAATATGGTTCTTATCCTTTTATTAATGTGACATATCACATTGATTTATTTGCAAATATTGACCCAGACCTGCAGAACAGGAATAAATCCCACTTGAATGTGGTTAATAATTCTTTTTATGTAGTGTTGAATTCAATTTGTTAGTATCTTGTTGAGAATTTTACATCCAGTTTCATCAGATATATTGGCCTATAATTCTCCTTTCTAGTGGGATGTTTCCTGGTTTGGGAATCAAGTTAATACTGCTTCATAGAAAAAGTTTGGAAGCTTTCCTTCCATTTCTAATTTTTGGAACAGTTTGACACAGGTATTAACTTTTCTTTCAATGTCTGGTAGAATTTCTCTGGGAAGCCATCTGGTCCAGGATTCATTTGTTGGGAGATTTTTTTTCTAATTAATTCAATTTCTTTCCTGGTTATGGGCCTTTAGATTTTCTATTTATTCCTGTTTGAGTTTTGGTATTGTGTGAGTTTCTAGGAATTTGTCCTTTTCTTTCAGTTTCCTATCTTCTTTTCTTTTTAATTTATTTATTGTTTCATTTACATCCGAGATAGTTAGCATATGGTGCAACAGTGATTTCAGGAGTAGATTCCTTAATGCCCCTACGCATTTGGACCATTCCCCCCTCCCACAACCCCTACAGCAACCCTCTGTTTGTTCTCTATATGTAAGAGTCTTTTATGTTTTGTCCTCCTTCCTGATTTATATTTTTTTGCTTACCTTCCCTTATTTTCATCTGCTTTGTACCTTAAGTTCCTCATATGAGTGAAGTCATATGATATTTTTCTTTCTCTGACTAATTTAATTTAGCATAGTACCCTCCAGTTCCATACATGTAGTTGCAAATGGTAAGATTTCCTTCTTTTTGATTGCTGAGTAATGCTCCATTGTATATAAATACCACATCTTCTTTACCTATTCATCCATTAACGGACATTTGAGCTCTTTCCATACTTTGGCTATTGTTGATAGTGCTGCTATATACATTGGGGTGCATGTGTTGCTTCAAAACAGCACAACTATATCCCTTACATAAGTACCTGGTGGTGCAATTGTTAGGTCATAGGGTAGTTCTATTTTTCATTTTTTGAGGAACCTCCATACTGTTTTCCAGAGTGGCACCATTTTGCACTCCCACCAGCAGTGCAAAAGAGATACACTCTCTATGCATCCTCACCAACATCTGTTGTTGCCTGAGTTGTTAATGTTAGCCATTCTGACAGATGTAAGGTGGTATCTCATTGTGGTTTTGATTTGTATTTCCCTGATGATGAGTGATGAGCATTTTCATGTGTCTGTTGGCCATCTGGATGTCTTCTTTGTAGAAGTGTCTATTCATGACTTTTGCCCATTTCTTCGCTGGATTATTTGTGTTTTGGTTGTTGAGTTTGCTAGGTTCTTTATAGATTTTTGGATACTAACCCTTTATCCTATATGTTATTTGTGAATATCTTCTCCCATTCCATCAGTTGCCATTTAGTTTTGCTGATAGTTTCCTTCACTGTGAAGAACGTTTTTATCTTGATGAGGTCCCAATAGTTCATTTTTGCTTTTGTGTCCCTTGCCTCCAGAGACGTGTTGAGTGAGAGATTACTGCAACAGAGGTCAAAGAGGTTTTTGCCTGCTTTCTTCTCAGGGATTTTCATGGTTTCCTGTCTTACATTTATGTCTTTGATCCATTTTGAGTTTATTTTTGTGTATGGTGTAAGAAAGTGGTCCAGGTTCATTCTTTGCATGTCACTGTCTAGTTTTCCCAGCACCATTTGCTGAAGAGACTGTCTGTATTCCATTAGATATTCTTCCCTGCTTTGTCAAAGATTAGTTGGCCATACGTTTGTGGATCCATTTCTGGTGTCTCTATTCTGTTCCATTGATCTGAGCATATGTATTTGTGCCAGTACCATTCTGTCTTGAGGATTACAGTTTTGTAATACGTCTTAAAGTCTGGGAGTGTGATACCTCCAGCTTCGGTTTTTCTGTTTCAAGATTGCTTTGGCTATTCGGGGTCTTTTCCGGTTTTATACAAATTTTAGGATGGTTTGTTCTAGCTCTGTGAAGAATTCCAGTGTTATTTTGATAGGGATTGCATTGAATACGTAGATTGCTTTGGGTAGTATTGACATTTTCACAACATTTCCTCTAATCCATGAGCATGGAATATTTTTCATTTCTTTGTGTCTTCTTCAATTTCATTCATAAGCTTTCTATAGCTTTCAGATTTTTCACTTCTTCGGTTAGGGTTATTCCTAGGTGTTTTATGGTTTTAGGTGCAATTGTAAATGGGATCGATTCCTTGATTTCTCTTTCTGTTGCTTCATTGTTGGTGTATAGGAATACAACCGATTTTTGTGCATTGATTTTATATCCTGTGACATTGCTGAATTCACGGATCAATTCTAGCAGTATTTTAGTGGAATCTTTTGGGTTTTCCATATAGAGTATCATGTCATCTGCGAAGAGTGACAGTTAGACCTCCTCCTGGCCGATTTGGATGCCTTTTAATCCTTTGTTGTCTGATTGCTGAGGCTAAGACTTCCAATACTATGTTGAAATACAGAGGTGAGAGTGGATATCCCTGTCATATTCCTGACCTTAGGGGAAAAGGTCTCAGTTTTCCCCATTGAGGATGATACTAGCAAGGGATCTTTCATATGTGGCTTTTATGATCGTGAGGTACGATGCTTCTATTCCTAGTTTCTTGAAGGTTTTTATCAATAAAGCATGCTGTATTTTGTCAAATGTTTTCTCTGCATCTATTGAGAGGATCATGTGGTTCTTGTCCTTTCTTTTATTGATGTGTTGTATCACATTGATTATTTTGTGGGTATTTAACCACCCTTGCATCCCAAGTATAAATCCCACTTAGTCATGGTGAATAATTTATTTAAAGTATTGTTGGTTCTGGGTGGCTAGTAGCTTGTTGAAGTTTTTTGCATCCATGTTCAACAGGGAAATTGGTCTATTGTTCTCCTTTTAGTGGGGGTCTTTGTCTGGCTTTGGAATCAAGGTAATGCTGCCTTCATAGAAAGAATTTGGAATTTTTCCTTTCCTTTCTATTTTTTTGGAACAGCTTCAAGAGAATAGGTGTTAACTCTCCTTTAAATGTTTGGGAGAATTCCCCTGTAAAGCCATCCGACCCTGCACTCTTGTTTTTTGGGAGATTTTTCATTACTAATTTGACTTCTTTACTGGTTATGGATCTGTTAAACTTTTCTATTTATTCCTCTTTCAGTGTTGGCAGTTTATATGTTTCTAGGAATTTGTCCATTTCTTCCAGATTACCCATTTTTATTGGTGTGTAATTGCTCATAATATCCTCTTTTATTGTTTGTATTTCTGCAGTGTTGGTTGTGATCTCCCCTCTTTCATTCTTGAATTTATTTATGTGGGTCCTTTCCTTTTTCTTTTTGATCAAACTGGCTAGTGGTTTATCAATTTTGTTAATTCTTTCAAAGAAGAAGTTTCTGGTTTCATTGATCTGTTCTAATGTTTTTTTGTTTGTTTGTTTTTGTTTTTGATTTCAATAGCATTGATTTCTGCTCTACTCTTTATTATTTCCTGTCTTCTGCTGGTTCGGGGTTTTATTTACTGTTCCTTTTCCAGTTCTTTGCGGTGTAAGGTTAGGTCGTATATCTGAGACCTTTCTTCTTTCTTTAGGAAGGCCTGGATTGCTACATAATTTCCTCTTATGACCGCCTTTGCTGCATCCCAGAGGTTTTAGGCTGTGGTGTTATCATTTTCTTTGGCTTCTATGTACTTTTGAAATTCCTCTTTAACCTCTTGGTTAGCCCATTCATTCTTGAGAAGGATGTCCTTTGGTCTCCAAGAATTTGTTATCTTTCCAAATTTTTTCTTGTGGTTGATTTCGAGTTTCATAGTGTTGTAGTCTGAAAATATAAATGGTATGATCTCGATTCTTTGTATGTGTTGAGGGCTGATTTGTGTCCCTGTATGTGATCTATAATGGAAAATGTTCCATGTGCACAGAGAAGAATGTGTATTTTGCTGCTCTAGGATGAAATGTTCTGAATATACCTGTGAAGTCCATCTGGTCCAGTGTGTCATTCAAAGCCATGGTTTCCTTGTTGATTTTTTGTTTAGATGATCTGTTCATTGCTGTAAGTGGGGGTATTAAAGTCCTCTACTGTATAGGTATCAAAATCAATGTATTTCTTTATGTTTGTGATTAATTGATTTATATATATATGTGTTTCTCCCACGTTTGGAGCATAAATTTGTAAAATTGTTAGGTCTTCTTGGTGGATAGACCCCTTAACTCTGATATAATGCTTTTATTCATCTCTTGTTACAGTCTTTATTTTAAAATCTGGATTGTCTGATATAAGTATGGCTACTCTGGTTTTCTTTTCTCTACCATCAGCATGATAGATGGTTCTCCATCCAGTTATTTTTAATCTGGAGTGGTATTTAGGTCTAAAATGGGTCTCTTGTAACAGCATATAGATGGATCTCGTTTTCTTATCCATTCCATTGCCCTATGTCTTTTCATTGGAGCATTTATACCATTGACGTTTAGAGTAAGTACCAAAAGATATTAATTTATTGCCATTATGTTACCTGTAGTGTCGGAGTTTCTGTTAGTGTTCTCTGTCTTTGTTGCTTTTGGTCTTTTTTTTTTTTCCCGTCTTTTTCCCCCTCAGAGATTCCCCGTTAAAATTTCTTACAGGGCTGGTTTAGCAGTCACAAACTCCTTTAATTTTTTATTGTTTATTGTTTTATTGAATGATAAAAAATTCTTGGCTGCATATTTTTCTGATTCAGCACATTGAATGTATCCTGCCACACCTTTCTGGATTGCCTAGTTTCTGCGGGTAAGTTGTCTGTGAACCTGATCTGTCTTCCCTTGATGGTTAAGGACTTTTTTTCCTCTTACTGCTTTCATGATTCTTTCCTTGCCTGAGCATTTTGTGAATTTGACTATGATATGCCTTACTGATGGTCAGTTTTTGTTGAATCTAATGGGAGTTTTCTGTGCTTTCTGGATTTTGATGTCTGTGTCTTTCCTCAGTTTACGAAAGTTTTCTGCTATGATTTACTCACATAAATTTTCTACCCCTTTTTCTCTCTCTTCATCTTCTGGGATCCCTATGATTCTGATGTTATTCATTTTTAATGAGTAGTAAATTCTCTAATTCTAATCATGCTCTTTTCCCTTGGTCTCCCTCTTTTTTCTGCTTCATTAGTCTCCATAAGTTTCTGTTCTTTATTGCTGATTCACTAATCTGTCCCATCTATTTTGCCATGGCATGTATTTGAGACTGCAGCTCAGTTATAGCACTTCTTATTTTATCCTGACTAGCTTTTACTTACTATTTGAGATGGCAGCTCAGTTATAGCATTTTTTATTTCATCCTGAATAGCTTTTATGTCCTTTATCTCCGCAGAAAGGGATTGATTCTAATCTGTTTTCAACCCCAGCTAGTATTCTTGTTATCATGATTCTCAATTCTGGTTCAGACATCTTGCTTTTATCTGTGTTTATTAAGTCCCAGGCTGTCATTTCTTCTTGTTATTTCTTTTTAGGTGAATTCTTTCATTTTATCACTTTGAAGGAAGAAAATTAATTAATAAACTAAAATAGTAAAATTAAGAAATTAAAACAACACAAATAAAATAAATGATGCTAGATCCTAGGTGTGTTTTTGTCTGGTTTTTGAAAGAAGTTTGACAATTAGAGTAAAGAAGGGAAAGATAAGAAAAGAAAAAAAAGAAATAAAGGAAAACTTTTAAAAATTTGAAAAAATGAATACAATAAAATAGAATATAATGAAATGATGGAAATAAAATAGAATTTAAAATTTTACAAAAAAAGTAAAAATATAGTATAAAAAACCTTTTAAATAAAAATGGAAAATAAAAATAATTTTTTCTCTTTCTGCGTTTAAGAATAAGAAAAGAAGAGCAAACTATGGGAGGAGGGCCAACATGGCAGAGAAGTAGGGGGACCCAGTCTTCCTGTGTCTCTGAAACAAAGAAGGACCAAAGCCAAAGGAATCTCAACCCCAAGAGTCGGGAGGAAAGGAGACGGAGTCTACAAGGAAGAAAGTGCGAAATCCAGGAAGCAACTAAATAAGTGTGTGAGTGCAACCTGGGGGAGATAAAACAGACTGAGGAGGTACTGAGGGGAGGAAGCCCCCTCTGCGGAAAGACAAAGGGAAAAGAAAGAGGGGCTTCAGAAGCATAGGACTGTATCTGGACAAGAGAAAAACCTCGGACAGGGACAGAGAGGGATCCTATCATCCATTCCCTAACTGCAGGCCTTTTGAAGAGAAGGTCCGTCTCTAACAGCCGAACTTTCTTCAGACTGGGGCTGGCAGCGGCCCAGACTGCATACTGGTGAGGAATCACCTCCAGATTCAGTGTTACACCAGGGATGCAATCTACACCAGGAAAATGGGGATAGCGGTCATAGCGAGTTTAAAACTCAGATAAGTGTGGGATACAGGGGACCATGCAATGACAAAACCCACTGCACCTGTGTCCCTGGCAGAGTGAAGACAAAAACAAAGGGGAGATTTGAGACTCTTGGCCCATGAAGAAGGGACTGGGGCAACGCCATTTTTCTCCCCAAAACCAGGAAGGTGAGACCTCAGGGATCAATCTCCCGGCCCTCAGTAGAGGCGTGATCCGCCTACACCAAACCAGTCCCCTCCTCGCAGGATACCCACTTTTCTATGGGAGCTGGATAGACACTGTGAAACAAGCACTATAGCATTGCCTAGATGGACTCCAGGCAATTCTTGTTATTCAGACATATTCTCCCTTTTCTCCTTCTTATCTCTCCCCACCTCTAGGCTGGTTATTCAGAGTAGTGGTTTCCTTAAACAGGCATATTTAACCCATTCTCTCGATGCATGTTCTACACCTCCTTCTTTACTTTCCTATCTCTCTGGAATAATCAGTCCATATAGTTCCTCTGGGTAACATTATCTTCTTTTATTTTTTCTCTCCTCCTTCCTTAATCTCATTTATTTCTCTGGATTAAGGCTTTCAGTCTCTCTTCCTGGTCAAAGCTCATTTTCTCTTTCTCCCCGCACCTGTCATTACTCTCTTTGTATAAGCTCTTCCATCAGCACCGCACACACCCTGTTCTTAACTTGTAGCTGGTATTTCAGGTTGTATGTCTTCAGAATGTCATCCATTATTCTTTTTTTCTGTTTTGGTCTGCTTGCCTGTTTTATATGTCAGTGTGTTTGTGTTTTTGTTTCCTATTTGTCTGTATGTTTTCCTTTCCAGGGATACATCAAGAAATAAACCAAAGAACACCTGGTGGAGGATAACCAAAGTGACAACAACAGAGCAAGTAACACTCTCCAAAAAACACCTCCCAAAAGGCCAGGCCCTGGAAAGTATATGAGCCCCCTTTCAATATAGCAGTTCCTGCAGAGGCAGAGCACCTAACAAGCTTTTAAAACTTATAAGCAGCAGGGACACCTGGGTGGGTCAGTCGGTTAAGCGACCAACTTCAGCTCAGTTCATGATCTCACAGTTTGTGGGTTCAAGCCCCGTGTCGGGCTCTGACTAATAGCTCAGAGCCTGGAGCCTGCTTCAGATTCTGTGTTTCCCTCTCTCTCCCTCCCTCTCCCATGCTCATGCTCTGTCTATCAAAATTAAATAAACATTTAAAAAAATTTTAAAAAAACTTATAAGCAGCAGAAAACTAGCCAAATAACAAAACAGAAAAATTCTCCTCAAAAGAAATTCCAGGAAATAGTGACAACTAAAGAATTGATCAAAACAGATATAAGCAACATAACTGGACAAGAATATAGAATGACAGTCATAAAATTAATCACTGGGCTTGAAAAAATGCATAGAGGACAGCAGGGACTCCATCGCCGCAGAGATCAAGGACCTTAAAAATGGTGAGGATGAATTTAAAAATGCTATAAATGAGGTGCAAAACAAATTGGAGGCAGTTACAGTGCGGATTGAAGAGGCAGAAGAGGAAATAGGTGAATTAGAAGATAAAATTATGGAAAAAGAGAAAACCAAGAAAAAGAGACATAATCTGACTCAGAAGTGCGAAAGGAGAATTTGAGAGCTGAGTGATGCAATCAAATGGAACAATATCCATATCATAGGAATTCCATAAGAAGAGACAGAGAAAGGAGCTGAAGGGGTACTTGAACAAATCATAGCTGTGGACTTCCCCAACCTGGGGAAAGAAACAGACAATGAAACCCAAGAGGCACAGAGATGTATCTTGAATCGATCTTCTGCACAACATATCATAGTGAAACTGGCAAAATACAAGGATAAGGAGAGAATTCTGAAAGCAGCTAGGGATAAACAAGCATTAATGCACAAAGGTAGACACATAAGCGTAGTAGCAGACCTATCTACTGAAACTTGGCAGGCCAGAAGGGAATGTCAGGAAATCTTCAAAATGATAAACAGGAAAGATGTACAGCCAAGAATCCTTTATCTGGCTAACTTGTCATTCAGAATGGAGGGAGAGATCAAAGTTTTCCCAAACAAACAAAAAATTAAGGAATTCATCACCAATAAACCAGTCCTACAAGAGATCCTGAGGGGGAGTCTATGAAGGAAATGTTGCAAGGAACACAAAGTAGAAGAGATAGCGCTACAAGCATGAAACCTACAAGAAACAAAATGACTCTAAACCCATATTTTTCAATATTAACACTGAATGTAAATGGACTAAATGCTTCAATCAAATGACATAGGGTATCAGAATGGATTAAAAAAATAAGACCCATCTATTTTCTATCTATAAGAGACTCATGTTAGACCTGAGAACATCTTCAGATTGAAAGCGAGGGATGGAGAAATATCTATCATGCTATTGGAAGTCAAAAGAAACCTGGAGTAGTCAAACTTTCACTTTTCACAGATGACATGATAGTCTACATGGAAAACCTGACAGAATCCACCAAAACTTGCTAGAACTGATCCATGAATTCAGCAAAGTTGCAGGGTACAAAATCAATGTACAGAAATGGTTGCATTTTTATACAACAATAACGAAGCAACAGAAAGAGAAAAAAGAAACTAATCCCATTCAAAATTGCACCAAAACTCCTAAAATACCTAGAAATAAAGCTACCCAAAGATGTAAAAATCTCTACACTGAAAACTATAGAAAGCTTTGAAGGAAATTGAAGAAGACACAAAGAAATGGAAAAATATCCCATGGACAGTAAGAATAAATATTGTTAAAATGTCAATACTCCCAAAGCAATATACACATTCAATGCAATTCTAATCAAAATTCAACCAGCATTCTTCTCAAAGCTAGAGCAAACAATCCTAAAATTTGTATGGAAACAGAAAAGACCCCGAATAGCCAAAGTAATATTTAAGAAGAAAACCAAAATGGGAGGCATCATAATCCCAGACTTTAGCCTCTACTACAAAGCTGTAATCATGAAGACAGTATGGTATTGGCACAAGAAAAGACACATAGACCAATGGAATAGAATAGAGAACCCAAAAATGTACCCACAAGCATATGGCCAACTAATCTTTGACAAGGCAGGAAAGAGTATCCAATGGAAAAAAGACAGACTCTTTAACAAATGGTGCTGGGAGAACTGGACAGCAACATACAGAAGAATGAAACTAGACCACTTTCTTATCATCACTCACAAAAATAAACTCAAAATAGATGAAGGATCTGAATGTGAGACAGGAAACCATCAAACTCCTAGAGGAGAAATCAGGAAAAAACCTTTTTGACCTCAGGTGCAGCAATATCTTACTTTACACAACTCCAAAGGCAAGGGATTTAAAAGCAAAAATGAACTACTGGGACCTCATCAAGATAAAAAGCTTCTGCACTGCAAAGGAAACAACAAACAAAACTAATAGGCAATTGACGAAATGGGAAAAGATAGTTCCAAATGACACATCGGATAAAGGCCAAGTATCCAAAAATCTATGAAGAACTCGCCAAACCCCCCCACCGGAAAAACAAATATAAATAGACACTTCTCCACAGAAGACATCCAGATGGCCAACAGATGCATGAAACAATGCTCTACATCACTCATCATCAGAGAAATACAAATCAAAACCACACTGAGATACTATCTCACACTGGTCAGAGTGGCTAAAATGAACAAATCAGGAAACTATAGATGCTGGTGAAGAAGTGGAGAAACAGGAACCCTCTTACACTTTTTTGTGGGAACGCGAACTTGTGCGGATGCTCTGGATAATGGGGTGGAGGTTCCTCAAAACAATGGAAATAGATCTACCCTATGACCAAGCAATAGCACTGCTGGAAATTTACCCAAGAGGTACAGGAGTGCTGATGCATAGGGGCATGTGTACCCCGATGTTTATAGCAGCACTTTCACAAATAGCCAAATAATGTAAAGGGACTAAGTGTCCATCAACTGACAAAAGGATAAAGAAGATGTGGTATATAAAATGGAATACTACTTGGCAATGAGAAAGAATGAAATCTGTCCATTTGCAGCAAAATGGATGGATCTGGAGAGTATTATGCTAGGTGAAATAAGTCAGTCAGAGAAAGACAGATACCATATGTTTTCAGGTATAGGTGGATTTTGAGAAACTTAGCAGAAGACCATCAGGGAGGGGAAGAGGGGGGAAAAGTCACAGAGAGGGAGGGAGACCAAACATAAGAGGCTCTTAAATACTAAGAACAAACTGAGAGTTGGTGGGGGTTGGGGGAGAAGGGAAAGTGGTGACGGACATTGAAGAGGGCACTTGTTGGGATGAGCACTGGGTGTTGTATGGAAACCAATTTGACAATACAGTATTGAAAAAAAAGAGAGAGAATGTCACATATTTGGGGCACCTGGATGGCTCACTCAGTTGAGCATCTGATTTCTGCTCAGGTCGTGATCTCACTGTTCAGGAGTTCGAGCTGTGTTGAACTTTGTGATGACAGCTCAGAGCCTGGAGCCTGCTTAAGATTCTGTGTCTCCTTCTCTTTTGCCCCTCCCCTGCTGACTTCCTCTCTATCTCTCTCTCTCTAACATAAATAAACATTATAAAAAAGATTTTCACACATCTGATAGAAGTGTATTGAGAAAAGACTCTTACAACTCAAAAGTAAAAAGTCAAATAACTTGGAAAATGGACAAAATGTCTGAGACATGTCTCCAAAGATTTACAAATGGCTATAAGCAAATGCAGAGATTCTCAATGTCGTTAGTCATCAGGGAAACACAAACCACAAACACAAGGAGATACCACATCACACTCACTAAGGTGGCTAGATTAAAAAGCATAGACAATTACAAGTGTTGGAAGGAATGTGGATAAATCAGAATGCCCTGCACTGTTGGGGGGAAATGTGAATGGTACACCCAGCGTGAGATAGAGTCTACCAGTTCCTCCACCTCTGCATTCTTCACCATAGCGAAAAGATTAAAACAACTAAGGGTCTATCAACGGATGAACAGATAAGTAGAATAGTTATATTCACACAATAGAATAATTTTAGCAAAAAGTAATATTGCACACTGACATGTTGTATACAGACATAACCTACAACATGGTCCTTGAAAAAAGTGGATCCCAAGAGAATATGTACACACTCCTTCATTTATGTGAAAAGTGCACAAGGCTCAAATCTACAGAGGCAGCAATTTAGGACATTGGTTGCCTGGGCCTTCATTGGAGGGTCAGATGGAAGTGAGAGTCATGACCAGGTATTGGGTCTCTTTTGAGGCTGGTGAAAATGCCCTAAAATTGAGTGTATAACTCTACGAAAACACTTTAAAAAATGGACAAATTGTGTGGTATGTCAATTATGTCTCAATAAAACCTTTTTTATAAAATGCCACTAGAGACTTGTGACTGACCAAGATTGAGTAGTCCCATCCCTATCAGATCTTTCATCTATAACTAAAAATTCCATGGACATAAACCAACCAATAAATACAGGACAATTCCGAGGAACAGTAGGGTAACATCTGAGGAGACTCAGGATGGTCGGAGTGGCTAAATGGTGTGTTCTGTGGGCCTTTGCTTTGCCTCACACAGTAGGACGGGGTGTGGAGATCCTGTACCCAGAACTACACACGTTAAAGTGAAGCCTCAGGAAGAGTGTTCTCCTTCGAAAAAGAGTGTCCTAACAGAACAAGACATTTTAACAACGGTCAACCTGTGTCCCCCTCTGGTTTCAGCTGTGTGAGCAGCAAGCTCACAAGCGGGGATGGGCAGCCCCAAAAAAGATTGGGGGACCTTCTACTACACCCCTACCGGGGCTGGAGGCAGAGGCCTACAGGGAGCTGAGCTCAAACCTGCTGGGACGCAGGGCTGCGGGAACAAACCTCATGTCCTCACGGCCGGCTGCCAGCAGCTCGGAATAGTCACATTGACGGTCTTTCCATGAGGGAGCCACAAATTGGAGGGGCATTGGCCAGACATCTACACAACTAAGGTGACCCAAGTTAAGCAAGTACACCTGTGCGAAGCAAGAGGCCACCATTTCTAACCACAAGCCAGAGGTCTTGCCCGGACACAGGACGCCACTGCTGTAAGGGCTCTTGGCCACTGATGACACAGACACGTGGCTCTGGCAGGTCCATCCACCTCCAACAAGTAACAGCTCCGCCCAACACCAACCACCGAGAGGTCTGTCCACCGCCCACCACCCGTCCCGGTGAGCTCTGCCCACCACCCACTAGGGGAGCTCCTCCCACTGCCCATCAGCCACCACCCACCACGGAAGGCCCTGCCCACCGCCCTGCCCACCATAGATGGCTCCGCCCACCACCCACCACCCACCACAGACAGCCCTGCGCACCACCCACCATCCACCACAGACCACTCCTCCCGCTCCACCAGGTTCTTCTCTAAGAGACACGCAGGAACCTTGACTCTTGGTAAGCCCAGGACCACATTAGTCGTTGGGACTGACTTTGCCCTTTCAACTTGTCACCTGAGAAGTGTTGGGGGAGGGGATGCCTCCTTTATCTGCAGGGTGATGGAGTGATTCATACTGACCTGAATTTCCACTGACTTGGAGGGTCTCACCTGGCTGACCGAGCGTGCTTTACACTTTAGAGGGCTGCCCGTGTCCGGGAGCAAGGACCTGGGGTGTGGCAGGTGACGGGTGTGACAGCATATCCAGGTGGGCTGTGGTGGCACATACACTGTGCTTATTTGCAAGCCTGAACCTACACAAATGCATGTATTTCCCTTTAAGCCTGAGCTGAGGGAAAGCGGACAGTTTGCCAGGTGGATCTGAGTCCATTGACTGTGTTTCCTTTGATAAGAGACACCTGGTGCCTTGAGCCCCTGTGAAGGCGAGGCCTTGTTCATGCAGCCAGTCCACAGAGTGGGGCTGATTGTCACCAGTTTAAAGCTGCTGCTCAGATATACTGGCGGGGTTTTGATCTCAGTGGCCAGCTGGCTAGGCAGGAGCTTCAGGACCAATTTTTTTGGCACAGGCCTGGAGCACCCAATACCGTTGGCGAGCAGACAGGGTACATACTATGCCTGGGAGAGCCATGGTGGGTTGTGTAGCCAGCGAGTTAAACAGAGCAAGTCCACTGAGGTCCTTGGTCTCAGAGTCAGCTGTTGGGGTGACAGTGCATGTACCCGTTTCAAATGATCTCACACAATGGTGCATAGTCCCTCTGAAGGTGCAGGTGGAGGAGTCTGCACTCATTTGCCAGGACACGGCTTGTTGGCTGCAGGAATATCCTTCACTAAGAGACACCTGTGAGCCTTGATGACTGGCAAGCCTGGGCCCAACAGGCAGCCAGTCCAAATACGGACTGAGCTTGGCCACTGGAAAGGTGCATGCACGGAAGAATTCGGGTGGTGGGCTCCCCTGCCTGGAGGTTATGAATGTGGTTAAGGACCAACCGAAACTCCACAGGCTCAGATAGTGCCCAGCTGCACTCTGTGGGCTGATGGGGTGCTTACTGAGCAGCTATAGCCGCACAGGTGAGTTTAGTCAGGGATCTGGTATAGGGCAAGTGTCTGGAGAGGCAGGTTCACAAGAGTAGGCTGGAGGTGTACTAGGCATGTGCCTATTTCCAAGTGCAGTCTACACAAATTTGAATATTCCCTCTGAAGACAGAGCAGAAGAATCTGGAAAGCTTGCTAGGACTGATTCCAGCTTGCCGACTATGGTGTCTTCGGTAAAAAACTCCTGGGATCGCTTTGCTGCCGAAGCTGGGACTTCAAAAACAGTAAGTACAGTTGGATGACTCTCGCTCATTTCCGTGGCTGCCTCAAAAGTAATTTCAGGGGTGGTCTCCCTCTGGGTATGATGCAATGCGTAGGTAGTTGGAGAGGGGGCCTGGCTGCGCACAAGCAGCTGACGGAGTGAGTGTCCATGTGTGAGCCCCACAGGTCAGGGGAGCAGGGGCCTGGAGCAGGGCAATGTTGAGGGAGGTCAGGACACAGTAGCAGACTCTTGCGGGTTCCTGCCTCTGCCCAAACCCCAGCCCTAACCTCCACAAACGCACATAAGCTCCCTTAAGTCTGTTGGCTTCGTGGGGCCTATTTGCCAACCGTGTCTTTAACACTGGCTCACTGTGCAGGTATCTCCAGCTAATTAATGCTTTTTAACTTACCATTATAGCAGTGACTTCACAAATTAACGCTAGGTTAATCATACTGTTGATCCAGGCAAGGGGAGAAGAAAGAAAGAAAGTTCCAAGTAGTTGTGGTATATTTTTATAGGAATGGGCACCTGGAGAGACAGCGTAGCCAACTGAGATCTGACCTCCAGCTGCCAGAGTCACAGTACAAGGCTAATGTTGCTGGAGCTCCTTTCTAGGGAAGGAGGGTGTGGGAGCTGACGGGCGGGATTCCTTCCCGGAGGGGCCTTTGCACGGCTTTTACCACTGCCTCTGAGCAGGGTTCCTTTAATGTGGCAGGAACTAATTGTTCCACAGTTTTGTTGAGAGATATATTAGATGATCAATTTGTAGGCTTGTCCAGATAGAACACTCTCAGATAGTCTCCCAACTCTCTGTATTTATAGTCTGCGTGTCTCCTGTCACAGTGCCTTTAAAGGGGAGCCCCCAGAAGGGCTCCACAGCAGCTGGGCTCCAGAGTTCTTTGGGGAGAGAGCAAATGAGACGATGCCATCCAGACACTACTTGCTGCATTCTTATACAAAAACATCTGACTCCTAAAAACAATTTTTTGGAGCTTAGCTAGAAATGATTTGAAATTGTGTGAAACCAACACACAGCAATGCGCCCTGTGATTTCAAATGACTCACACACTAATCCATAGTAGAGCCTAAAGGTACCATATGTGGTTGCCAAATGAAAGAAAGGTAACTTCTTAAAACAGTTTAACTTTTTCTCACTGATGTTTCCAAGTAACGATCAATGCTCCAAGGCTCCCAGAGGCACTGGCTTGTGCAGCACCATCAGTACATGTTCCGTGGCCTTCACATCAGAATCTAGGCTTGTCAGTATTTTAGAGGACGCAGGGTTTTGCTCTCCTTTCAGTTCCTGCGGTTGATTTCCTCTATTATTCTCAACTTCCAAATGTTCCTTCATCGTCTTCACTTCTGTAACATATGGCTCACATGTATTAGGTTAATTTTTGGAGAGCTATGTGAAGTATCTCTCTGGTTATATTGATAATTCCTTTATCTACTCTAACTCAAATAATATCATTTTCTTCTCATGTCACATTCATGGCCTGTTCTAGTTGTACACATTCCATCATGTCGTGTCCTGTTTTCCTCTTTTGACTCCATTAAGTTAGGCTGAGGCTTGACTCCAAGCATCCTATCCTGCTCCAAGCTCCTGTGTTCTATATAACTGGTTGGGGAGTGACAAGGTGATATTTACAGGTACTCGTATCATAGGTATAGCCATAGGTCTAAGGCTTAGAATGGTATTCTCCTTGCATTCCACTAACATATCCTTAGGAATATGTGTTCTTTCCTTCATAAGGGGTCTTTCTGTGCCCTGTAGGCTTGCTCCACTGTCTCATTTGATACTGGGGAACCTCAAAAGGGTCTTAAGCCAATATCCTGTTTCTTCCTTTAAGTGCCAATACTCAATTTCACACTGACCCAGGGAACCACAGTCATGGAGATGTGTGGTATCGGCCTTACTTCTGGCTGGTGGTCTGGCGTCTCGGAGAATCAGGATTGCCCCCAGGATTATAGCTGTTCAGAGAATGTTTCTGGTATCTATCATCTTAACTGCACCAGTTGTCAGTCCACAGTTAGAGGCACAGTTTTCATGTTATTAGTTTATAATTTTTTAATGATTTCTTCAAAAGTTTTATGTTGAATTTTCTTTGTTTACTTACTTCCATGTGCAAGTCATTTATACTTTGCAATATACTGCTAGTTTTATCCATCTGTGTACTCAACAGTGACAGAGCTAATCTGGCATCTGTGTTTAATTGAGATTGTTGAGTTTTAAAATATTGAAAACTTGATGTGATTTAACTGATTTCATACTTAGAAACATTGCAGCCATTGTTTCTCCAGTGAAACCTTCTAGTTCCATAAGGAACTGTATGTAAGGATCTCCTTCCTTTCAGCAAATTTGATTATTCTATAAGCTGTAAAGTGGGCATAAATGAAGTTGCATAAATCTTAGCACATTTAGAGGGTCTGTATCTGTCTAGAAAGTCTTGCATATTAAATTTCAAATTATAGACTATGACCGTGGCTCCTGGTATGATCATGAGATAATGTTAAGAGAGAATTCCAAATTGTTGAGTTAGAAATATGTCGTATAAAATTGAAGACTGATATATATATATCCCCAAGGATGATTTGTGTTAAGTGCTGTTTCCTATGTGTCCCTTTTCTGCTAAAGTCTAGACATAATATCCATGGATCTGTTGTTTGTGATCTAATCAGTGACTGTAGCTTTCTTGAAAGTTTTTGGGAAGCTTCCCAGAAGTGATCCAAACATGGCCTCTGTTCTGAGGACAAGTAAAGACCAAAGGAAGGGTCAGGCCACTTCAGACTGGTACATAGCAGGTACAGTAATTGAGGGTTCTCACATTATGTGGCTTGTCTGAGACAGCATCAAAGAGTAGGTCTCCATACCTCCCTGCCATATCCTGGAGGTTTATATAGAGCCCTTAACTAAGTTCAGTGACTTACACTATCCAGGTAGTTTCAATACCAAAACACCATCCGGTGGCCAAATTTTGGAACAGACTCAAGGAGCAGGGAATCAAGTAAAACCCACATTCCAAGAACATGGGAGGGTATTGAGACTCTGATTGCCTGGGTCCAGGTTATAGCAAGTGGTGGTCATATCCTTTTGATGACTTATTCCAAACTCCACGCCTCGTGACTCTCTCTTAGTGTCTCACATCAGTCTTTCTTCTGCATGTGCCCTTAGCTTTCGCTAGCGTGGAGATGGCTCCTGCAGCAGCTGTCCACCTGTAGTGGAGGGAGAGGTTATAGCAATAATACAGGCACATGCAAGAGAAAGCACAGATTAAGACAATGATTTACAAAATGAGTGCCATTTTTTTTCCACTGAGAGGCCCATGATCCCAACCACCGATTTAGTACATCCCCAAAACTAGATTTCAGATAACTCAGGGTACTCTTTGTGTCTTTACATTAAGAAATATGTGTTATTAGAGGACTCACTGGGTGTGAACACACATCATTAAGCTTGGATAATGGCCCAGAGGTCTCCTCACCAGGCAGAAATGACATCTAAGGCCATTGTATTTTATAGGACAACTTTTCACAAGAGACCTTTCAGTGTTCAATAAGTAGAGGATTTTTTTTTTATATCTCTCAAGGCTTCATGACTGGACTGCGCAAGGGCTGTACATGCTGCAGTGCATGCAAAGCCAGTGGAGCAAAGACTGCAGCCAAATGACCATGCCAAGCAAAGACAGAGTGTGCCCTTCGGGCCTTAAGGAGATGGAGCTTGTCACTGCTTCCATGAGGTTATCCCCTTTTCCCAAGGAAAACCCAGGCACCATGGACAAACCTCCCAGGTGGGAGCCATAGCCAAGGACTTGTGCCACAAAACTACCAATCCCCATTTGGGGCTACCTAATAAGTACCTGGATGCTGTGACCCATCATTACCAACCAGTCACTATACCTTCATAGGGAAGGACGGCTGCAGTCCCAATGGTATCCATTCCATGTTACTGGTACAGTTGGGTTGATTTTGTGAGGAGTGATTTTTCCGTTCCCTACATAGGGGTAACCCGTTGCTCAAAGGTTCACAACCTGGAATAAACCACATAAACCCATTTCTAATCTGAGCATAGCCACCTATGGGTCTGCTGGTGGTCTTTCTAGGACTTTACAGTGAGTTATTGGATGGCCTACCTTTACAATTTACAGGAAAAAATACCCATGTTCAATGTTACTGATACACTGTTGGTAATATCAGATGAACCAAAAGTGCTAATACTAGCTTGTTCTTGCTTAATGCCTTCCAATTTCTCCCCTGGAGGGGCAATACCCTACAATGGCAATCCCAAAGAGCTAGAGAGAGAAGCTGTCCACATACCCAATAGTTGGATATATTTCCTTGTATGGCAAATGAATGGGTCCCCTGTAGAGACGTATATACTCCAGGTGACCTTCCTGGACTGGACACCACAAGAGCAGCAGTCCAATGTCAAAAAGACATATTTAGTAAGAGCTGCAAGGGGAGATCTTCCTCTGCTGTAAAAAAGATGCTTTCTGCAATATCTGTAGATACTGATGTAGTTGTTTCTTTAGGAATTTGACCAGGCTGTGCAAGTCAACCATGTTGAAAATGGGAGCACATATCAGGAATGAGGATGTGGACTGTGGGCCAGATATGGCAGACTAGAATTCCCACCTTCTATTTTGTTTCAATTTTTTAAAGCATTTATTTATTTATTTTTGAGAGACAGTGTGCGAGTGGAGAGGGGCAGAGACAGAGGGAGAAACAGAATCCAAAGCAGGTTGCAGGCTCTGAGCAGTCAGGACAGAGCCTGACATGGGGCTCAATTCACGAACCCTGATATCATGACCTGAGCTGAAGTCGGACGCTCAACCAACTGAGCCATCCAGGCGCCCCTCCCCTCTCTTGATGGTGGTATTCCTATCCAGGTACAATGTACTTCCTTAGGTCTGACTGCAGCAGGACAGTGGGATTGAATACTGTCCCATCATCCAGGGGGTGTGAAATAACTCACCTGTCCTGGAGGGACTTCACCATTGAAAATTTTAGGACTTACCACCTTTCCAGGTGTGATGGGCGTGTTGCTCCCAGCAGCATAGTGTGTGGATCCTGAGAGTCAGGGCAATGGCTATGTCCTGCAACTTTTGTACCTTTAGTATTGGGTGCCTCAACTGGGGTTTCCATTCTGGCATATGTGGCAACAGGCCATACTGGTTGACCAATTGTGTACTAAGATCTAGACAGTACTTTAGTTCACCTGACCAAGATGGTTTTAACTATTAGTAATTAAATCTGCAGCTTTCATAGTGCATTTTAACTTTCTTCCAAATTACAGGCTGGAAGTTTATAGGAGAGATAGAACCTTATAGGTTGGACGGCTATAAGAGAGATAGGTTATAGGAGAGATAGAACCTCCATTCGCTGCCACATTATTTTCCCCAATCCTGCACATTATGATCTTTCACATTCACATGTGATCACTGTCTTTTTAGTGAGGGTATCCACACAAGGTACTCAGCTTGTCTAATCCCCTAGAAGTGGCAGATTGGTTTGCATGGTGACAGGTGAAAGCCTGGGTTAGCCACAACCAGTGTCCACACAAACTAAGGCATATTTAGAGCCCTTACTTAGAGGAGGGCAGGGCAGTACAATCAATTTGCCTATTCAACCCTGGTTGGGAACTTCAGTGGGTGGTCTTGGACTCCTTTGGTAATTTGCTTTTACATTGTTGAAAACACTCAGAAGGTAGTATTACTGCACTAACCAAGTGCCCATACTTCAATGCATCCATGGCAATATGCCACCCCATCCAGGAACTGGACGCACACTGGTCTTTGCACACGGTCTGCTGTATCTACTGAAGAGTCCGTTGCTAGGGCTCATACCTCAGCTAGGGCATCTGCTTCCTCATTGCCTGGAATTGTCAGTGCCCTTATGAGGGACTCAAATAACATGAACACCACCTCAAGCTCTTGCAGCTGGACCCCAAGGTCTTTCTTATATCCTGACCCCACATGAGCTTATTCATGATCATCCAACCCTTGGATGCCCATTGTCCAAGCCACAGGGTTCATTCCTTTAGAGGAGCTCCGCCGTACTACAGTGGGTGGCCAGCCAAGGCTCATGAGTGATCACCCATCAAGCAGCTCTGAGTTTAGCGCTGGCTGAACTGACTGCTGCGGTTCATACTTGTTTCTTTCTATCCAGATGGTGTCAGTGTTGGCTGACTAGTGACTACAGTCCAGGTAGTGGATCCATGTGTACACCAGGCATCAGCCAGGAGTTCCTTCACTCCCTCTCTACAGGATAAAAACGATGTTCCAGGAACAAGCACCAGGATATCTAGAGGATCTACATTCTCTAGAGGTCCCAGTGGCACCCACATTTCTAGAAATAGTGGGCTGGTAGACAGAGTGCTCTTCTTCTACAAGCTGTCATGGCCCTTCATCACAATGAGTGTTTAAGACATGGCAGAGGTGGACTGATTAAACATTCTCACTCAGCATTTGGACAGTCAGGGAAGTTCTTACCACAAAGTGCTCTCCCTTAGTGAGAAGCTGTACTTGGAGGAGTTCTGTGTATATTGCTAGGCACTGGTGCACTTTGGGTTTTTTTTCAGCCTCCTGGCCATTTCCAGAGCTGAGAACAAAATCCTAGGGGTACTGTCTTGTTTATGCCACCCTGGCAGCCCATATCATCTGGAGTCACAGACACATCTATTTCTGATGGCAGCCCTGCTTGAATGGTGCCCAAGACTACAACCTCCTTCAATAATTGTTTTACCTTCTCAAAAACGGTGGCCTCTCTGCCACCCTGTCCTCTACATGCTTGCTCTTTACCAGAGGCACTGTGCCAGATGGGGAATACAAGTCCTCTAAAGACTCCAAGTCCCTCCGAAGTCTTGCATCTTGTTCACATTCCCAATTTTTGAGTAGGTGTGCATCTTATCAATCATAGTATTTGGGATAACACCAGACAAATCCAAACACTTTATGGAAGGGTCTGGGCCTTGAATTTCTTGTGGTTTCACTGATCATCCTCTCTCTCACAAATTCTACAAAAAGATTGCAGGATAGACCTGGAGCAGGGTCAAACTTCACATGTGAACATTATCATCAACATAAGGGACATGTTTTACTGATGTTGGGATGTACAAGAGGGGCAAATGTGAAGCTAATATCCCATGACATATGGCGGGGCTCTGGAGGTAACTTTGGGGAAGCACACTGTTCCCCTCTCCCACATAAAGGCAAATTGATCTTGTGACTCAGTAAATGAGAGTATACTGAAGAGACCTTTGCTCAGTTCTGCACAGCATGGTACACTCCTAGGACCATGAGCAAGGTATTAGACATGGTGTCAATGTTGAGTCGGCTTCATGGAATGGGAGGGGATCCTACCTTGTTCAGTTGTCTGTAGACCACCATCATTTGCCATGAGCCATCTGGCTTTTTATTGGCTGTATGCAGCTATTGAAACTATCAGGGGTAGGGCTTAGGATAGCCACATGGCGTGGTGTTCAGATAGTCTCACCTGTCTCCTTATGCCCCCCAGGCAACCCATATTGTTTGACAGTTCCCACTCTTCATAGGCCACTCTTACTGGCACCCAGCTCCCATTTCCCCTCAGCACTGGTTTGATGACTGTACCTGGAGGTGGAGTTCACTAATAGAAGTTTGCAGAATTTGACCTTGGAGAATATCCATGCCCCATATGTTGTCGTCTTGGAGAGCTATAAACCTCATGTTCTCAGTGTGGGTGGGGAAGAATGCCATATGTCCAGTGTCAGAGGACCTTCCTGACAATAATTTTATTCTCTATAACCATCGCTGGCAATGACAGTGCCAGAAACCTTGTGAGTGTCACCCTGTATTAGAGTATATTCAGCTCCAGTGGATACTGTGACCAGAGTGGTAGCCCTTTGTTTCTGGATAACTACTGAACGGTGATCTTAACATGACACCTCTTGGCCTCCAGTGTCCCCTATGAGGAAATCCTGGCTTGAGTCATGTATCTAGGAGAGGGAGACATTCACCCCGCATAGAAATGTGTTTCTGAGGCTTCACATTCTAAAAGCAGAGTTGGGTCATATATTTTATCTCATAGAACCAATTCTTTATCCTGACAATGATCTGAATTGGTTATATTCATTTCAGTAGGTGGTGAGGCTGATGTGTTCCCAAGTTAGGCCTATGGTTCAAATAATAATGTATTAAATAAGAGGTATTTCCATGGAAATAAAAGAACGATAATGGATAATGAGTGGAGCATATTAGAAACCATTTTGTGAGTTCTGAGGATAGCCATCAAGAATTCTAGATGTCCATGTTGAAGCATGTTTAGATGGAGTGAAGGGGAAGTGGCATACAGAGAGAGTTTTTTGTTTTGCAGTGGGACTATTTCTGGTGATCTTTATGATTGGCACACACGTCAACAGGCTCCGAGATCATCTCCATATGAGCCTTTGTTGAAATCTCTGAATGTTACAGCATTTCATTTATATTCAGTTTTCAAGGCCTCAGACAAAGGCAGTTTCACCTTTCAAGGGGCTTCCAGTCAAACGAATGGATGAAAATTGGAAATGTTAGCTTGGAGAGTTGTAGGATGACACCGTAGGCTATGTGAGAACTCAGGGTCTAGTCCAGTGTATGGGTACAAAACAAAACATCAATAACCATGAACAAAACTAGACTCTAACATGCAAAAGTATGTATTATTGCCACATTGGAAACATAATTTTTCTTCTCAACAATTACCCACATTTCTGTCACCAGTAAACATAGTAAGACTAATTTATTTGCAAATTAAGTCTAGTTTCAATAAACATAACTTTTTTGGTTTATATCAGTGCAGGAAGATCAATGATAGATATAGGTTTTTTTATTTTTTAAATCCAGTGTAGTTAACATACAGTATTATAGTGTTTTTGGGTGCACAATATAGTGAATCAACTCCTTGCTCATCAAAATAAGTGTACTCTGTATCTCCTTCACTTAATTCACCGTACCTCCCCTCTGGTAACCATCACTTGGTTTTGTGAAGGTAAGACTCTGTTTTTGGTTTGTATCTTTTTTCTCCCTTTATTTATTTGCTTTGTATCTTAAATACCACATATGAGTGAAATAGTATGGTATTTGCCTTTCTCTCATTGGCTTACTTTGCTTAGCATAATATTCTCCAGCTCTATCCATGTTATTACAAATGGCAAGATTTCATTTTTATTATGGCTGAATAATATTCCGTTTTATATATGTACATACACACACACACATCTTCTTTATCCGTTCATCTTCTAATCAACACTTGGGCTGCTTGCATAATTTGGCTGTTATAAATAAACTGGGGTGCATATATCCCTTCAAATTAGTGTTTTCATATTCTTTGCCCAAATACCCAGTGGTGCTATTACTGGATTGGAGGATACTTCCATGTTTCACTCTTTTATGAGCCTCCACACTGTCTTAAGAGTGACTGCAGCAGTTTGCATTCCCACCAATAGTGTAGGTGGTTCCTCCTTTCTCCACATCTTCACCAACACTTAATGTTTCTTCTCGTTTTTAATTTTAGCCATTCTGACAGGTGTGATATCATATGTCATCACAATTTTTATCTGCATTTCATGATGATGATAATGGTTTTTCATCTCTTTCATGTGTCTCTTGACCATCTGGTTGTCTTCTGTGGATAAATGTTCAATTCTTTGGCCCATTTTTGAATTGGACAATTTGTTTTTTGGTGTTGAGCTGTATAATTTCTTTATATATTTTGGTTACTAATCCTTTATCAGATATGTCATTTGCCAATATCTTCTCCCATTCTGTGGTCTACCTTTAATTTTCTCGATCGTTTTCTTTTCTGCACAGAGTTTTATTTTGATGTAGTCCCAGTAGTTAATTTTCATTATTTACAAGGTATGTCTAGAAAAATGTTGCTATGGCTGATGTCATAGATGTTACTACCTGTGCTCTCTTGAATAATTTGTGGGGTTTCAGGCCTCACATTTAGGTTCTTAATCCATTTTGAGTTTGGTGTAATAAAGTCGTCCAGTTTCATTCTTTTCCATGTTGCTCTCCCGTTTTCCCAACATTATTTGTTGAAGAGATTGTCTTTCTCCCATTGTGTATTATTTTCTGCTTTGTTGAAGATTAATTGACCAAAAACTTGTGGGTTCGTTTCTTGGTTTTCTATTCTGTTCCATTGACCTCTTTGCCTATTTTTATGCCAGTGCCATACTGTTGTGATCACTACAGCTCTAAAATATAACTTGAAATCTGGCATTGTGATACTTCTTGCTTTGCTTTTATTTTTCAAAATTGCAATGGCTTTTTGGGGTCTTTTGTGGTTGCCTATAAATTTTAGAATTGTTTTTTCTAATTCTGCAAAAAATTCTGCTGATATTTTGATGGGTACTTTATTAAATGTGTGAATTGCTTTGTGTAGTATATACATTTGAACAATGTTTGTTCTTTTAGTCCATGAGCATGGGATGTCTTTCCATTTTTTGTGTGTGTCTTCTTCAATTTGTTCCCATAATGTTTTATAGTTTTCCAAGTATGGGTCTTTCACTTTTTTGGTTAGGTTTGCTCCTAGGTTTTATTATTTTTGGTGCAATTGTAAATAGGATTGTTTTCTTAATTTCTCTTCTACTGCTTCATCATTAGTTATAGAAATGCAACAGATTTATGCACATTCACTTTGTATCCTGTGATCTTACTGAATTCATTTATCACTTCTATTGGTTTTTTTAAAGTCTTTAGGGTTTTTATATGTAGCATCATGTCATCTGCAAATAGTGACAGTTTTACTTCTTTTTTTAAAAAAACAATTTAGATGTATTTTATTTTGTTATCTAATTGCTGTGCAAGGACTTCCAATTAGTTTGTTGAATAAATGTGAGAATGGATACCTTTGTCTTGTTCCTGACCTTAGGGGGAAAGCTCTCAGTTTTTTCCCATGTCACCGTGCATTTTTCATATGTGTCCCTTATTACGTTGAGGTATGTTTCATATGTTTCCACGAATAGGTGGACTTTGTGAGACTAAGCAAAAACCAGGGGGAGGGGAAGAGGGGAAAGAGAAAAAAGACACAGAGAGGGAGGGAGATAAAACATAAGAGACTCTCAAAGACTAAGAACTAACTGAGGGTGAGGGGGATGGGGGGGAGAGGGGGTGATGGGCATTAAAAAAGGGCACATGTTGGGATGAACACTGGGTGTTTTATATAAACCAATTTGAAAATAAACTATTATAAATGAAAAAAAAATAAATCTACTTCATTGAGGGTTTTTTTTTAAAAAACAAAAATAAAAACAAAAACAAGGGATGCCACCTTGTCAAATGCTTTTTCTGCATTTGAGATGGTCATATGGTTTTTTTTTCTTTCTTTTACTGATGTAACCTCTCACATCGATTTGAAATTTTTGAAACAATATTGCATCCTGGGAGTAAATTCCACTTTATTGTGGTGAATGATTTATTTTACTGTATTGTTGAATTATGTTTGCAAGTTTTTGTTGAGAATTTTTGTTTTTACGTTCATCAGAGATATTGCCCTGCATTTCTCTCTCTCTCTCTCTTTTTTTTTTTTTTTTTTTTTTTTTGTGATATCTTTATCTGATTTTGTGTCAGGGTGATACTCCCTTCAGGGAATAAATTTGGAAGTTTTTCTTTTTCTTCTATTTTTTGGAGTAGTTTGAGTGAATGGACATTACCTCTTCCTTAAATGTTTGTTGGAATTTGTGAAGCTATCTGGTACTGCACTTCTGTTTGTTGGGAGTTCTTTGATGACAGATTCAGTTTCATTGGTGGTTACTAGTCTGTTCAAGTTTTCTGTTTCTTCCTGTTTCCGTTTTAGTAGTTTATATGTTTCTAGGTATTTATGCATTTCTTCTAGGTTTTCTAACTTGTTGCCATATAATTTTTCATAGTATTTTCTTACAATTGTTTGTATTTCTGTGGTGTTGGTTATTTCTCCTCTTTCATTGGTGATTTCGTTTGAGTTCTCTCTGTCTGTGTCTCTCTCCCTCTATCTCCCTCTCCCTCTCCCTCTCCCTCTGTCCCTTTATCTCTCTCTCTCTCTTCTTTGATGAGTCTGGCTAGAGGTTTATCAATTTTGTTAATCTTTTCAAAGAACCAGCTCCTGGTTTCATTGATCCAGTCTATTGTTTGTTTTTTAAGTTTCTATATCATTTATTTCTGCTCTAATCATTATTATATCTGTTCTTCTGCTTTTTGTCGTTCTATTCCTAGCTCCATTATGTGTAAGGTTAGGTTGCTTTTTGAGAATTTTCTCGCTTCTTTTTTTTTTAATTTTTAACGTTTATTTGTTTTTGAGAGACATAGAGACAGAGTATGAGTGGGGGAAGGGCAGAGAGAGAGGGAGATGCAGAATCCAAAGCAGGCTCCAGGCTCTGAGCCGTCAGCACAGAGCCCGATGCGGGGCTCGAACTCACAGACTGTGAGATCGTGACCTGAGCTGAAGTCGGCCACTTAACCGACTGAGCCACCCAGGTGCCCCTCTCGCTTCTTGAGATAGGCCTGTGTTACTATAAACTTCACGAAAGTTTTGGACTGTTGTATTTTCATTTTTGTTTATTTCCATGTGTTTTTTATGTCTACTTTGATTTCCTGGTTGACTTGTTCATTCATTATTTAACCACGTATGTTTGGTCTTTCAAGAATGTTCTCTTGTGGTTGGTTTTTACTTTAAAAGTGTTGTGGTCAGAATAAATGCATGGTATGACTTCAATTATTTTGAATTTGTTGAGTCTTCTTTATGACCTAATATGTGATCTATATTGGAGAATGTTCCATGTGATCTTGAATAGAATGTGCATTTTGCTCTTTTATTATGGAATGTTCTGAATATAGTTGTTAAGTCTATGTGTTCAAGTGTGTCATTCAAAGCTACTATTTATTTTCTGTTTGGATGATCTGTTAATTTATGTTAGTAGTATGTTAAAGTCCCCTACTTTTGTATTTCTATCAATTAATTCCTTTATGCTTGTTCTTAACTATTTTAGGTAGTGTGAATCTTGGATTGAGAGTAACTTGTTCTGTGAGTGTTCCACACTCACACAGAGCAACAGAGCAAACATTTCTAATAAATTTTAACTTCATAAACCAGCAATGTCCTGCAATATCAGTAGTATGGGATGCCAAATGTCACATGATCACAACTGAGTCAGTGGTTCTTCATCTCTTGCTGCGGGATTGTGGGTGATCGTCTCCCATGCTCAGATACTCAGTCTCAGGCCATGGTGTTTGGCAGAAATCAGTGATTTTTCAGAACGTTGGAAGGGCTCAAACTGGCACTGGTGTATTATTTTTTGTCACTTAAAAGCACCTATGGGGGCGCCTGGGTGTCTCAGTCGGTCGAGCGTCTGACTTTGGTTCAGGTCATGATCTCCAAGTTTGTGGGTTCGAGCCCCGCATCAGGCTCTGTGCTGACAGCTCAGAGTCCGGAGCCTGCTTCAGATTTTGTGTCTCCCTCTCTCTCTCTGCCCCTTCCCTGCTCACACCCTGTCTCTCTCTCAAAAATAAAATAAAAACATTTTTAAAAATTTTTAAAAAGCACCAATGGATAGCCCTTTGCTTTTCTATCCAAGAGTAAGCTTAAAAATGTTTTGCTTCATTCTAGGTCAGGATGCCTGCAGATACAGACCTTTTCCTCTGCTACCTTATTGCCAGTTACATTAAATACAGTATATGGCAAGAGTTTATTAATACTGTACTGTAGTCAACATCTATGTAAGTGTATACAATGGCCACAATGCAGAAAAAGATTCCATTGAGCCAAGAGACTACTGTGATTCCATTAGTAATAGTGAAAGTCATCCTATGCAATAACCCTCCTCTCTCTTGTCTCCCTCACACGAGCCAGGAAGCTTTTCAAAGGTAAGTGCCGATTAATTTGTTTATTTTTCTCTATAGTTTGTATTACAGTATTCTAATAATTTTATACGAATATTTTTGGGTTGTGAAACAAAGCATCTGAGTTTCCGTTGTTTCTTATGTGGAAATTTGCTTTGCTATACAAGTGCTTTGGAGTACAAGCGAGTTTTTGTTTGTTTGGGAAACTCTCTCTCTCCTTCAATTCAGAATGACAGCCTTGCTGGATAGAACATTCTTGACTGTGTATTTTTCTCCTTCAACACGTGGAATACATCATACCACTCCCTTCTGGCCTGCCAAATCTCTGTGGATAAGTCTGCTGCTAACCTTGTTTGTCTTCTCTTGTAAGTTAGAAATTCTTTTTTCTTGCCATTTTTAGGACTTTTCCTCATCTTTGTATTTTGCAAATTTTAGTAAGATATATCTTTATGTTGTCCTGCTTTAGTTGAATTTGACAGTTCTCTCTGCCTCCAGATTAGGATATCTGGTTTATTTTCCCAAACTGAGGAATCTTTCAGCTATAATTTACTCAAATAATCCTTCAGCCCTTTTCCCCACACTTGTTCTTCTTGGACTGCTATGATATGAGTGTTATTATGCCCTATGAGGTAGCTGAGTTCCCTAAGTCTAGATTCATGATCCAACATTTTTCTTTAGTTTTCAGCTTAATTATTTTCCATAATTTTATCTTCCATATCACTTATTCATTCTTCTGCTTCTTCCATCCTTGCAGTCCTCTGCGCTCCCACTGTTTATAGAATCTTAATGGAATTTAAATCCTTTCCTTTCTCCTCTATCTCTTTTTTGTTCAATCCCTGAGGCTGTTTCCACTCTTACTTTTTCTCTCCAGCTGCTTTTTTTGGGGGGAAGGGCGGGTCTTTTCCCATACCCTCCTCCCATCTTCACCCTCTTTCTGCGACAAAAACAGTTTCTTGTCCTCCACGGCTTCTCCCTTCCCCAGTAGACCTCTCTGTGCTGTGTACCTGCTGAGTTCTGTGATGCAGGGAGTAGAGATTATGGTGTTAATCCTCAAATCAGTGTTCTAGGTGTGCTGGATAGTTTAGTGTTGATCTGGCTAAATTTCAGGGATGAAAGACGCAAAAAAACTTCCATGCTCTTTTGCTCTTTGGCCCCTCAGATTACCTAGTGTCCTGACATAATTTTTCATATTATTCTCGTATAATTGTTTGTATTTCTGTGGTGTTGGTTGTGATCTCTTTAGCAAATGATGCTGGAAAACTGGACAGCGACATGTTAATGAACGAAACTGGTCAACTTTATTACACCACACAGAAAATAAATTTAGAATGAATGAAAGATCTAAATGTGAGACAGGAAACCATCAAATTCTACATTATAACACAGGCAACAACCTCTTTGATCTCAGCCAAGGCAACTTATTTCTAGACACATAGCCTAAGGCAAGAAAAACAAAAGTAAATAGGAAATATTGAGACCTCATCAAGATAAATAGCTTCTGCACACAGAGGAAAACAATCAACAAAACTAAAAGGTAACTGATGGAATGGGGATAAGATGCTTGTAAGTGACATGTCAGTTGAAGGGTTAGTATCCAAAAATCTGTAAAGAAGTTAAAATGCCAACAACAAAACAAATAATCCAGTGTATAAATAGACAGAAAACATGAATAAACACTTTACCAAAGAAGACATTCAGATGGCTCACAGAAACATGAAACAATGCCTCAATATCGCTCATCATAGGGAAATGCAAATGAAAACCACAATGAGATACCACCCCACACATGTCAAAATGACTAAAATGAACTCTAGAGAAACAACAGATGTTGGCGAGGATGCAGAGACAGAGGAACTCTGTTGCAATGTTGATGGGAATACAAACTGGTGTGGCCACTCTGGAAAACAGTATGGAGGTTCCTCAAAAAGTTAAAAATGGAACAACTGTATGACTCAGCAATTGCAATAGTAGGTATTTATCCAAAGGATACAAAAATGTTGATTTGAAGGGGCACATGCACCCCAATGTTTATAGCATCACTATCGACAATAGCCAAAATATGGGAAAAGTCCCAATGTCCATCAACTGATGAATGGATAAGGAAGATGTGGTTTATATATATAATAGAATATTACTCAGTGTTCAAAAAGAATGAAATCTTACCATTTGAAACAATGTGAATGGAACTAGAGTGCATTATCCTAAGAGACATAAGTCAGGCAGAGAAAGACAAATATATGATTTCACTCATATATGGAATTTAAGAAACAAAAGAGTTAAACATAGGGGAAGGGAAGGAAAAATAAGATAAAAACAGAGAGGGAGGAAAAACGTCAGAGAGTCTTAAAAACAGAGGCAAACTGAGGGTTGCTTGAGGGGAGGTTGGTGGAGTGAAGGGCTAAATGGAAGATGGACATTAAGGAAGGCACTTGTTGGGATGAGCTCTGGGTGGTATATGTAAGAGATGAATCACTGGTCTCTAATCCTGAAACTACTAGTACACTGTATATCAAGTAACTTAAATTTAAATTAAAAAAAAAAGATTTCCTAATGGCATGTTAGCCAAGTCCTACAGATTTTAGCATAAGCTATTTTCTCTCAAAGCAGGGTCCATAGACAAGATTCTGGGGGTGCTGAATAGGGCAATGAGGGATTTTGAGAAGGATCGTATCATCTTTACATGATCTCCAGGCATTGGAGCTTTCTCACTTCTACGAAGAGGGAGGAGACAACTTCTACCAGTTTCAAAGGTTCAGAGAAATCTGGAAGTTCATGTTTTTAAGGTGCAACTAAACAGATGTACAATTTTCCAGGTCTAATTGTCTGACTTCTTCCCCATTAGGGTACAGCTTTGGCCTAAAATGTACATTGAGACTGAGCATTTTGTCTCCTTTGCAGCCCTGTGACCCTAACAACTCCTGGATCTGACTTTTCACAGTCTTCCCTATGTAGTATAGAGGAATCTCCTTCCTAACTTTCACTGGAGCTATCTTGCATTTGAAACATTCCTCAAGTAAGTTGTTCTCAAAATGTGTCCCTTGACCTGCATCGTCATCATCACCTGGGACCCTTTTAGAAATGCCAGTTCTTGGGCCTCACCCCAGATCTATGGAATCAGGAACCTGAGTCACAAGCAGTTGGAGAACCACAGCCATAAGTTGATAATTGGCAGACTGGACTACTTTTTCTTCATGGCTCCCAAGATAGCCAATGAAACCAGCAAGGTCGACAATACTCTAATTATCATTATCCCCATGTCTTTCAAGGTCTAGATGTAGTATATACCCGATGCTTCTCCTCCTACCCATACCTCCTCCCAAGCTGCGCCAGATAAGACCATTAGTGATGCTGATGTTAGGGCAAGCTAAGAGTTACCACAATTCCATTTACTCCACATAAATGGGGGAGGGCAGTCTGTTGCAGTCTGACTCGTGAACTATGTCTCTCCTGAAATGTCTTCTGAGAGTCTGTGTTCTCATGTTGCAGCTCTGCTCAGCTACCTGACAGCAGAGCTGAAGACAAGAAATTGGGTTCAAGTATCTGATTTGGGAGATCATTTCCAGGAGAATGAGTGACGGAAGCAGAGTGAGAGAGATAGGGAAGCCAGCCAACATACGTATGTACTAGCCAAGATGTGCACAGTGGGAGCTCAGTTCTCCCAGGACCTCTTGAAAAGCCTACAGAAGGTATCCTTCAACCTGAAGGAAGAGTTGCTGTGACATTTTCCCACTAACTACCATCCTCCCTTGTTTGAAGATTTCCCCCAGGGTCATTAAATCTCCTGAGTTTCTGTGCAGCACTTGTGTATGTGCCTTGTGTGCTCCCCCAGCGTCAGATAAGGACTTGAGGCAGACGGTAAGACATATATGGCATGCTCAGGGTGGGTCAGTGCAAGATGAATCTGAGTTCCCACAGGACTGTTCATTGCAGCTCTGCTGAAATCAGAGGTGGGCTGAGGAGATGAGCTGCACTGGCACCAGAGACACCTACCTTAGAAGGTGAGATGGAAATATTGTAAGTATTATTTTCCACATTGGCAACCAGAGGAACCACAGTGCACTGACTCTCAGGAAAACTCCTCCAGATACTGTTCTGAGAGGCAACGGAGGTGAGCTAAAGAAAAAAATCACAGGGGAAGTTGATAACTGAAGGAAGAAGACAATGCCAAGAGAAGCAGGGATGAAGAGAATGCTTATATTTTGCATTGTTAATATTAGTTAAACTAAGACTGTCTCCCCCCTCCCAAGAAACTTTTGAGAATAGCTGATCCAGGGAGAAAACGTACATCTCCAATGATGAGAAGGTAGAGAGGAACTGAGATAAGATGGATGGATCGGGATACAGATATATACAAAAGGACAGAAATAGATACAGACGTCGTAAGCATTCCTATTGAAAACAGAAAACCAGAGAAGGAGGAAGAGTCTTAATGGAAAAAGAACAGTAACCAGCAGCTACTGGAGGTGGATGAAGGTCGCAGGATGGAATAAGAGGCTGCTTGGTTTTGAAGACTGGTAAATCTGCAAGACTCTGAGGGTCTTTGAAACATGACACTGTATTCTTCTATGAAGTATCAAACTCAGATTGACAACATCAATGCTAACATTCCAACTCTACTTTGCAAATATTATACAAAAAATAAATAAAGGAACAACAGCACTGAAAAGAGGACCGGGACTAGAAGAATATATGTGCATTTTGTAAAATACACGGCTGTGAAATAAATATAGGACACATGAATGATACTGTGTTTGAGAACACCCGTGAGCACGGGCATTGCAGACTGATATGTCCACTTGCAGTGTGTGGTTGAAGTTGGACGTGATTCACTATAGGCCAACAGATAGGGAACAATAAGGCGAGAATATTATGGAAGGAACTTCCAGCAAGTTGAATGAAAGCAAAATCACACCCTGCTGTGAAAACTTCAGCTAAATAACTGCACGATGTATTAACTTGAGGTCATGAATTCACCCCTAGGTACAACAGACTGTAAATATCAGCTTATGCCATGATTTTTCTTAAACTTTGGCTTGAGTAGTCCATTTAACTCAACGTTATGTTCTTATAGGATTTTACACATTTTCAAATGTATTTCCAAGCATTTTGTTTTCTCCAGTTTGCCCTATCATTATTAGAACTATTTTAAAGCAATGAAAATTATATGATAAAGTATAAGAAGATGAATCTGGAATGTTTTATCACACACACAAAAAAAATGTTGAGGATTAAATAAGCTAATCCATTTGCCAAATCATCAGTTACATGATAACTCAGACCACCATAGCTGCTCTGCTGCTCACCTTAAATATCGATTTCATTTATGGGCCACTAATTTTTAAAATTCCTCTCTATCCATTGATTACAGGCACATTTTCTCAAATCTCTGTGGAATAATTTGGGGGGGAAATGAATAAACTGTAAAGAAAGAGTTAAGAATCATATCTGGGATTCCATCACTAGAATTTTGATGACTTAGCTTAATTCCTTAATATTTGGTTAACTGGAAAATGTGTTGGAAAAGGAATATTTTTCTTTAAATGTTGGCATGAGTAAGAGTTTATTACACATATTGATTTGGGAGAAGGAAAGGAGCCAGGAGTCCAAATTTTTTTGGATGAACATGCAATCAAAGGAATTCCTGCAGGGCACAGATTTGTAAAACCTGCTTCAAGCACTAATATGGAATTTGTGTGTGTATGTGTGAGGGATGCCAGGGAACTCCCCTGTAAAATGCTTCTTGTAAATGGAAACACTAAATGTACAAAGTGGCTATAAACAGGCTTGAAGTGAGGACACACGGTTATGCTACACAAGTAGCATGGTTGGTGGGAGCAGAGAAGCAGGAACATGAGTGAGGAAAGAATGGAAGATGAAGAAGGAAAAGAAGCCATGGGCCCTTTTCTCTAGTATGTTAGGTAAAAAGGACAGTGATTGAGTGAAAGGAGTATCTCCTAAATCTCTTTTGATCCACTGCATAGATGAATGAAAAATAATGTATTTTCCTAACTTGGGTTGTAATCAGATTGTAAGCTAAAGAAAGAACAATAAATATGCATGCATGTGCTCTGTAATATAAAGATAGTTAATTTATAATGGTGAATAAGTGAGTATGATTACTTTTCATTTCTTTTAGAAAGGAGATAATATAGAAATAGGATATTTCTTTTTTTCTTAATGATATCACCCATATTCTTTGTAAAGTGTTGCATATATATTTTGATGTTTTTCGTCTGGAACAAGCATCTGAATAGTGTCGTCGTTATCATCATCATCATCATCATCATAATGATAATTGTAGCTAACACATCATGCAGTTACTATGGGCCAGGAATAGACACAGGCACTCACTCTCTCTCTCTCTCTCTCTCTCTCTCTCTCTCTCTCTCTCTCTCTCTCTCTCAAAGTATTTTCATTGTGTTTTCACATTAAATTCCTCCAAAACATATAGGTAGTTTCTATGATTGTCCTCTCTTTTCCAAATAGAAAATCTAAGGAAAGGACCAAGGTAAGTAAAAAAGTTTAAACAACTTTCCTAAGACTACATAGCATAAAGTTGCCAAGGAGGAATTCAAGCTCAGAAATCGTGAGAAGGTGGGAAGAGGAAAGGAAGAAAAAGGAGAGTTAAAGGAGACAGAGGAACAAAAGAGTAGGATATTCAGATAAATTGAGATATAAAGACACAGGAAAACAAGAGAATAAAATGAAGAGAAAAGGACTGAAAGATGATATGATTGAACAGTGATATGTATAAAAAACTGTGATAAATGTTGAAAATGTGCAACTTTTGAGAGCAAAGATAGAATGATCTCTTAATAGATAGAAAAGTGATTCTCATTAGTGTTTACTGTGCACTTTACTTAGTAATTATAATGCAGAATTCTAATCAGATGAAAATGAAGAAGATGTGTAAGAGGTAGATAAAGAGATAATGAATGATGGGCATCAAATTTAGGACAAGTCACTGAATCTTTTCTTTTTCCCTGCACTATAGGAGGCAGAATCTCATCCTTGAGTAGGAAGGAGGCAAATGTCTTCCTGTCTCTGTACTGGAACCATCACAGGCTTTTGAGCAACTGCTTTTGAACCATTCCCCAAAGAGGTGACTGCTCCAGAAGCTATGATCACAGTTTGCAATGACAGCCACAGTGATTTCATTCTCCTGGGCTTCTCTGAGAAGCCATATTTGGAGAAGATACTCTTCTGGGTTATTATGATCTTTTATTGTTTGACTCTTGCAGGAAATATGATCATAATTCTTGTTTCCTCAAAGGATCCTAAACTCCACACCCCCATGTATTTCTTCCTTTGCAACCTTTCCCTGCTAGACCTCTGTTTCACCAGCAGCTGTGTTCCGCAGATGTTAGTTAATTTCAGGGGTCCAGAGAAGACCATCAGCTACATTGGCTGTGCCATTCAACTCTATATCTTCTTGTGGCTTGGGGCCACCGAATGTGTCCTTCTTGTGGTCATGGCTATGGACCACTATGTGGCAGTGTGTCATCCGCTGCAATACACTATCATGCACCCCAAACTTTGTCTGCAGCTGGCCATCCTTGCATGGGGGGCTGGTCTGGTCCAGTCTCTGGTCCAGTCTCCTGCCACCCTCCAGTTACCCTTCTGCTCCCACCGCAGGGTGGAAGACATTGTGTGTGAAGTCCCAGCCCTGATTCAGGCCTCCAGTGCAGACACCACCTACAATGAAATCCAGATGTCCATAGCCAGTATCATTTTCCTGGTGCTACCCCTGGTCATCATCCTTTCCTCGTATGGGGCTATTGCTAAGGCTGTTCTGAGAATAAAGTCAGCTGCAGGGCAGAGGAAGGCATTGAGCACCTGCACTTCTCACCTTCTTGTGGTATTCCTCTTCTATGGCACAGTCATAGCTGTCTACCTCCAACCCAAGAACCGCTATGCTCAGGAACAGGGCAAGTTCCTCACCCTTTTCTACACTGTTGCAACCCCAGCACTTAATCCACTCATCTACACTCTAAGGAACACGGAGGTCAAGGAGGCACTGATAAGACTGAGGAGGAGGACTTGGTGTTTCCAGAATAACTGAAGCAGTTGGCATATGTTGGTCTCTTGCTTAACCTGAGAAGAGAGAATAACCGCATTGCAAAAAGCTGGATATTTACCTTCTCAGCTGGAAATAGGGTGCATTTAGTTCAAGCTATGGTTTCAGGTCTATTCATCAATTGCTGATTAGGCCTTTAATTTCTGCAGGGTTCTGGCTGAGGCACGGTGTCGTGTAGAAATGAATATGTTGAATAATCACTGTCTTAAAGAATTCTCAATACAGTTGAATTGGGGGAACAAAAGAAACAGACTTGCAAAGTAAAAGAATATGTTTTATGCCTTGCCATTTCTTTCTTTTTCTTTGCTCTATCGTTCTCCAAGCTCAACCAGAACTTTCATCCAAATATCCAGTCCAGCAAGGGTCCTAAAGTTTTGAGGCAGAGAAGTTTAAGAAACTTCTGTGTTCTCACACTCTGAAATGTGGCTCTTGGTTCTGAGTCCGTGTTGCCTCATCAACTCAGCAGGTGATGTGTCGTCTGCCCAAAGCTACCCAGTGCAAAGTGTTGGCCAAGCAGAAGCCCACACTCACTGCTCTCTGGGTCCATGTTCTTAGTTTGAGCCCTGAGATGCCAAGCCCCCAGTTACAGGAATAGATTCTGTTTCTAGTTCATTCCGAGTCTCTGTTGTAATGAAATGGGTTTCTTTTTATCACACCTAATTATTCATTCATCTTGTACATATGTATTCATTTCTTGTTATACATCTATCATGTCCTAGATGCTGGAGATATAATGGTATATAAGACATAAAATCACCAACAACATAGAAAATATGGTCAAATTGTGGATGCAGATACTAAATGAAATATTCTTTATTTAATGGAGAGAGAGTTGTTCCTTGGCTCCTGTGTCAGGCTGATTAAGATGCCGCATGCTTTTTGATTTTTTAAAAAAATATAATTTATTGTCAAATTGATTTCCATACAACATCCAGTGCTCAACCCAACAAGTGTCCTCCTCAATGCCCGTCACCCTCTTTACACTCTCCCTCTCCCCATGAAACCTCAGTTTGTTCTCAGTATTTAAGAGTCTTTTATGGTTTGCCTCTATCCCTCTCTGTAACTTTTTTTCTCCATTCCCCTGTCCTTCCCTCCCCCATGGTCTTCAGCTAAGTTTCTCAAGACCCACATATGAGTGAAAACTTGGTACCTGTCTTTCTCTGACTTATTTCACTTAGGATAATACCCTCCAGTTCTATCCACATTGCTGAAAATCGACATATTTCATTCTTTCCTTGTCAAGTAGTATTCCCTTGTATATATAAGCCACATCTTCTTTATCCATTTGTCAGTTGATCGACATTTAGGCTCTTTCTATGATTTGGCTATTGTTGAAAGTGCTGCTATAAACATTGGGGTACATCTTCTCCTATGTATCAATACTCCTGTTTCCCTTGGGTAAATTCCTAGCAGTGCTATTGCTGGGTCATAGGGTAGTTCAGGGAGTTTGAGTTTGAGGAAACTCCATACCGTCTTCCAGAGTGGGTGCACCAGTTTGCATTCCCACCAATAGTGCAAGAGGGTTCCCGTTTCTCCACATCCTCACCAGCATCTGTAGTCTCCTGATTTGTTCATTTTAGCCACTCTGACTGGTGTGAAGTGGTAGCTTGGTGCGGTTTTGGTTTATATTTCCCTGATGATGAGTGATGTTGAGCATCGTTTCATGTGTCTGTTGGCCATCTGGATGTCTTCTTTGGAGAAGCATCTATTTTTATCTTCACTGGATTATTTGTTTTCTGGGTGCAGGGTTTGGTGACTTCTTTACAGATTTTGGATACTAACCCTTTATCTGATATGTCATTTGCAAATACCTTTTCCCATCCTGTCGGTTGCCTTTTAGTTTTGTCGATTGTCTCCTTTGCAATGCAGAAGATTTTTATCTTGATGAGGTACCAATAGTTCATTTTTGCTTTTAATTCCCTTGCCGTTGGAGATGTGTCAAGTAAGAAATTGCTGTAGCCGAGGTCAAAGAGGTTATTTCCTGCTTTTTTCTCTAGGATTTTGATGGTTTCCTGTCTCACCTTCAGGTCCTCCATCCATTTTGATTTCATTTTTGTGTATGGTGTACGAAAGTGGTCTGGTTTCATTCTTCTGCATGTTTCTGTCCAGTTGTCCCAGCACCATTTGTTAAAGATACGGTCTTTTTTCCATTGGATACTCTTTCCTCCTTTTACAAAGGTTAGTTGGCCATATGTTTGTGGGTCCAGTTCTGGGTTCTCTATTTCATTGGTCTATGTGTCTGTTTTTATGCCAATATCGTACTGTCTTGATGATTACAACTTTGTAACAGTGGCTAAAGTCTGGCATTGCGTTGCCTCCCGTTTGGGTTTTCTTCTTCAGTATTACTTTGGCTATTTGGGGTCTTTTATGGTTCCATACAAATTTTAGGATTGTTTCTTCTAGCTTTGAGAAGAATCTTGGTGCAATATGATTGGGATTGATTTGAATGTGTAGATTTCTTTGGGTATTTTTGACGTTTAACAATATTTATTCTTCTAATCTATGAGCATGGGATGTTTTTCCATTTCTTTGTGTCTTCTTCAATTTCCTTCATGAGCTTTCTATAGTTTTCAACATACAGATCTTTTACATTTTTGGTTAGCTTTATTCCTAGGTATTTTATTGTTCTTCGGGCAATTGTGAATGTGATCAGTTTATTTCTCTTTCTGTTGCTTCATTATTGGTGTATAAAATTATAACCGATTTCTGTACATTGATTTTGTGCCCTGCCACTTTACTGAATTCATGGATCAGTTCTAGCAGGCTTTGGGTGTATTCTATAGGGTTTTCCATGTAGAGTATCATGTCATCTGTGAAAAGTGAAAGTTTGACTTCATCTTTGCCAATTTTGATGCCTTGTATTTCATTTTGTTTTCTGGTTACTGATGCTAGGACTTGCAACAGTATGTTAAACACCAGTGGTGAAAGCGGACATCCCTATTGTGTTTCTGATCTCAGGGGGAAAGCTCTCAGTTTTCCCCACTGAGGATGATATTAGCTGTGGGCTTTTCATATATGGCTTGTATGATGTTTAAGTATGTTCCTTCTATCCCGAATTTCATGAGAGTTATTAAGAAAGGATGCTGTATTTTGTCAAATGATTTCTGCATCTCTTGATAGTAATGGTTCTTTTCTTTCATTAATGTGATGTATCACGTTGATTGATTCGCAAATATCAAACCAGGCTTACAACCCAGGAATGAATCCTACTTGATCATGGTGAATGATTCTTTTTATATGCTGTTGAATTCGATTTGCTAATAACTTGTTGAGAATTTTTGCATCCATATTCATCAGGCATATTGGCCTGTAGTTCTCTTTTTCGCTGGGTCTCTCTCTGGTTTCAGAATCAATGTGATGTTGGCTTCATAGAATGAGTCTGGAAGTTTTCTTCCATTTCAATTTTTGGAACAGCTTGAGAAGGATAGATATTAACTCTGCTTTAAATGTCTTGGAGAATTCCTCAGGGAAGCCATCTGGCCCAGGACTCATTTGTTGGGAGATTTTTCACAAATGATTCAATTTCTTCACTTATGGGTCTATTGAAAGTTTCTATTTCTTCTCGTTTGTGTTTAGGATCCATCTATTTGGGTCCTCTCTCTTTTCTTTTTGAGAAGCCTGGCTAGAGGTTTGTAATTCTGTTTATTTTTTCAAAAAACCAACTCTTGGTTTCATTGATATGTTCTACTGGTTTTTTTGGATTCTATATTGTTTATTTCTTCCCTGATCTTTATTATTTCTCTTCTTCTGCTGGGTTTGGGGTGTTTGTGCTGTTCTGTTTCTAGTTCCTTTAGGTGTGCTGTTATATTTTGTAGTTGTGATTTTTCTTGTTTCTTGAGATAGGCCTGGATTGCAGTGTATTTTCCTCTTAGGACATCCTTTGCTGCATCCCAAAGGGTTTGGATTCTTGTAATTTCATTTTCATTTGTTTCCACATATTTTTAAATTTCTTCTCTAATTGCCTGGTTTACCCATTTATTCTTTAGTAGGATGTTCTTTAACCTCCATGCTTCTGGAGGTTTTTTAAATTTTTTTCCTGTATGTAATGTCAAGTTTCATAGCTTTGAGATCTGAAAATATGCATGGTATGATCTCAATTCTCTTATATTTGTTGAGGGCTGCTTTGTGACCCACTATGTGATCTATCTTGGAGAAAGAGCCATGTACACTCAAGAAGAAAGTATATTCGCTGCTTTGGGATGTAGAGTTCTAATATATCTGTCAAGTCCATCTGGTCTAATGTATCGTTCAGGGTCATTGTTTCTTTACTGATCCTCTAAGGACCTGTCAAAAGCTATAAGTGAAGTATTAAAGTCCCCTGCAATTATCACATTGTTATAAAAAGATTCCTGATGTTTGTGATTGTTTTATATATTTGGGTACTCCCGAATTCGGTCCATGCACATTTATAATTGTTAGCTCTTCCTGATGGATGGACCCTGTAATAATTATATAATGCCCTTCTTCATCTCTTGTTACAGCCTTTAATTTAAAGTCTAGTTTGTCTGATATTTTCTTCTGACTTCCAGTAGCATGGCTGATAGTTCTTCATCCCCTCATTTTCAATCTGAAGGTGTTCTTGGGTCTAAAATGAGTCTCTTATAGACAGCAAATGATAGGTATTGTTTTCTTATTCATTCCCATACTCTATGTCTTTGATTGGAGCATTTATTCCATTTGCATTAAAATTTATATTAAAAAAAATTAAAAAGCATGCAGCATCTTAATCAGCCTGACACAGGAGCCAAGGAACAAGTCTCTCTCCATTAAATAATAAAGAATATTTCATTTAGTATCTGCATCCACAATTTGACCATATTCTCTATGTTGTTGATGATTTTATGAGAATTCTCTCTTTATCCTTGTATTTTGCCAGTTTCACTATTATATGTCATGCAGAAGATCAATCGAAGTTACATCTGAGGGGAGTTGTCTGTGACTCTTGGATTTAAATGCCCGTTTCCTTCCCCAGATTAAGAAAGTTCTCAGGTATGATTTGTTCAAGTATACTTCAGCCCCTTTCTCTCTCTTTTCTTCTTTTGGAATACCTATGATATGAATATTGTTCCATTTGATTGCATCATGTAGTTCTAGAATTCTCCTCTTGCGGAATGGGGCACACATGCCCTTGTGATCTGGATTTTTTTTTTCTCTCTTTTTCTCAGCTGCTTCTTTTCCCATTATTTTATCTTCTAATTTACCTTTTCTCCCCTCTGCCTCTTCAATCCGTGCTGTGGCCACCTCTCCTATTTTGTACTGCATTTATACCTTTTTTTGATTTGTCCTATTTTTAAGATCCTTGATCTCTGTAACAATAGAGTCTCTGCTGTCTTCTATGCTTTTTTCCAGCCCAGTGATTAATTTTATGACTCTTATTCTAAATTCTTGTTCAGTTATGTTGCTTATATCTGTTATGATCAATTTTTTAGCTGTCACTCCTTCCCAGAATTTCTCTTGAGTATTCTTCCATTTCATCATTTTGCCTAGTTTTCTGTCCCTTATAAGTTTTGAAATCTTGTTATGTGCTCTGCACCTGCTAACATTGCTATATTAAAAGGGGGTCATATGCTGTCCAGGACCTGGCTGTTCAGGAGGTGTTTTTGGAGAGTGCTACTTGCTCTCTGTTGTTGTGACTTTGGTTATTTTATTTCCCTGCTCACAGTGATGTTTTGGGCCCTCCACCAGGTGTGCTTTGATTTGTTGCTTGAAGTAGCAAGCAACCCCTATGGGTCATCAGCTTTCCCTGGTTTCTCCCTGTAGACTCCATCTCTTTTCCTCCCAGATCTTGGGGTTCAAAGTCTTTTGACTTCAACCCTTCTTTGCTTGGGAGACATGGGAAGTATGAATCCCCCTACTTCTCTGCCATGTTGGCCCTGCTTTTTGACTTTTGAATGTCATCCACCAAAGATATATTTGGTGCTGCTTTGTCTCTATTCCTTTATAAATCTCTGTTTCACTACAATCACGAAGATAAATTATTGACTTTGCTGTGCAGTTTCTCTAATTACCTGTGTTCAGTCCTTAGCTGCTGCCACTTTCCAATATAGGTAAAACTAGGATTGAGCCCTATAACCCTTCATCTTCTGCTCAGAAATAACAGCACGATTTCTATGAAGATGCAACATCGTTTCTCACTGTCTATAAAGAACAATACTTATAAAATGATTTTTATATCCTTCTACTACTTGCAAAGAGTAAAGCGAGTGACCAAGAAGAAAACTACAAAGACAGAAGTTGTTTTGTGTGTTTACTCTGAGCCTGTGGTGCAGAGCAAGCCTGGGGGATGATGGGCTTCTGGTGTGCCACAGTTGAACTCTCCTGGAGGTGAAAGCAGACATGTCAATGTATTCAAATATTCATCTCCTTTGAAGGAGGCTGGGGTGACTGCAGGTACTGGGGAAAGAGGAATACTGTTAGCCAGATGTGAATGCACAAGGGACAGAGGTTAAGATTCCAATAAATGAAAGCAGCAAAACAAGAAGGAACAAAGTTCATCCAGCTTGAGGATTCGTAAGATTCCATGGTACACTTGTTAAAAATTAAGATTCTCGGGTTTATTACTGATAATTTCTGACTTAAGACTTCAGACTGTGCCCTCGAAATGTGCATATTAATGCTGTGATTCTGACGCAATCTGACACCATATGTGAGAAACGCCCTGTCTAGTTGTTCAGCCTGAGTGACAGAAGCTTCAAATGAATCAGTGTATTTTAAGAATAGTAGAGAGGAGAAGAAAGATTTAGAAGTAGAATAAAGGCAATTAGCTCAACCCCCACATTCCGAGGTACTAAGGGTGGAATTATTTTCTCATTATGGAGTTGGGGATAAAATAGTGTCTTCAGGGGAGATTCAACTCAGGTAATATCAAGAGGTATAGAAAATGTCAAGTAAATAATTTGAGGATGGAGGTGAGTTTACTAATCATGGAACTGGAGATCCCAGTGGTACACTAAATAGTTTTGGAGAGAGAAAGGCAGGTGTCTAGGGAAAGGAAAGGGATTCCATGATAGGAATTACAGCGTGGAAAAATATAAATGACCAAGATATGTTTACATTTTGGGAGATGGCTGAGGAAACAGTGATGAGAGGTGCTGTGTACATAGCTGTGCACTTATTGGTCGAAAAAAAAAATCCTTCCTTAGTCAAATCACAAATATTTATGGAATATATACAAAGAGCCAGGCACTGCTATAAAAGAGTGAACAAGTCAGGAAAGATCACTTCCTTCATAGACATTCTAGATAATAGGCCAGTACTTCCTTAGGTAAGAGACTTATTCAGAAACCTGCAGACCATGCTAGGACCTCAGGCATTTTGTTCCTTTGACATTTCTGGGATGTGGAGCAGGGAGTTCCTGAGATAGGTCATCATTTTCTGGCACACGTGTGTACATGATGGCGGACCAAACCTTCTGATAGGTGCTATGATAAGCTCTGAGGCTATATCATCCTCTATTAGCCTATAATCCAGCCCTTCACGCAAGGATACATGTTTCTGTAACATTCAGTGTGACAGGATGTGGGTACATGCAAGTAAGCCCCAGAGTCTACTGAATTACAGAGAATAAACTGATGGTCACCCAAGAGGAGGCAGGGGAGATGGTAAGATAGGTGATGGGGCCTAAGGAGTGTGCTTGTTGTGATGAGCAGCAGGTGATGTATGGAAGTGTTGAATCACTATATTGTACACCTGGAATTAATGTTATATTGTATGTTGACTAACGAATTAAAATAAAAACTTAAAAGAAATAAACTTATGTTTGCAAGCACAAAAAAAGCCCCAGAATCTACCGTGGTCACCAATCACTACTAGTCTCCAACCTACTGTCACTGGTATGGGCACGTGTGTGTGTGTGTGTGTGTGTATGTGTGTGTGTGTGTGTGTTTGCATTTTTGCTCTTATTGTGTGCTGCTATGGAAATGTAAATATTTATGAAAGAAATAGCACTTTAGAGTGTGTTTATTACAAAAACTATTGTACAAAGACTATTCTGCGCCCTTTCACGTGGTGACCAGGTGAATCCAGTAAGAGCAGCATTTGAAAAGAGCATTGGGGGCAAATGTCACTGCTCACAGCAAGACCTGTGTATGCACGGGATCCACCGATCCAACTGGGCTTACATTTGCCTTTTGGGTTCCTTTCTCCCTTGCCAAGATAGTGTACACTCCAACAACCATATTATTATTCCACCAATAGACACCAATGACTATTCCCTCTACCTTTGGATGCTATAGGGTTTCTGTAATTGTTGGTATCTTGCTCATACTTTAAAATCAGATTTAAATGTTAGAAACTCTTACCATCTCCCTGTTATTCTTCAGTGTAATGAAAGGAATCATGCCCTCCTCAATGTACTCTTTTATCAATGTACTCCGTAGATAATTTTACCAAAATTGGTGCATGTGTCTGTGTCACTAGCACTTGTGGACAGAGGCATCTTACTCATTATTGTTGAGCCAGTGCCCAAGAAGCTTCACCTGTGGATATGGGTGCTGAGTTAAAGTGTAAAGAAAACCGTAAAATCCTTAAAGAACATAAGATGACATCATTGAGTAGAAATTTTGAGTGAGGATTCTGAAGTTTCCAGAAGTCTATATTTGGATCCGAGAAGAAGGCATAAATTAAACATGCTGCTAAATCTGGAAATAACTTTTCCTAAACGGTTCTTTATGTCATGCTCAGTATGTTGAAATGCAGGCATTTGTACAGGATGGTGCCACGTGAGTTTGAGGAGAAATAGATAATGATACAGAGCTCCGCCCAGGCCAGAAATCCACATATATTTCAATGCCAAGGGCGAAAATGAAAGACAGTGTGAGGGAAGCCAAGAAGTTATGTCAGGTCTCCGCTGTCCCAAGTAAGATCTTTATTTTTGAATTTAAAAATTTTTTTAATTTGTTTTTTCTTTTTATCTTCATTCTTTAAAAAAATAATTCTAGTAAAGTTAATATACAATGTGTGATACATTGCATGATATAATGATTCAACACTTCAATACAACACCTTGTGCTCATCACAAGAAGTGCCCTCCTTAATGCCCATCACATATTTAACCCATCCCTCAACCCACCTCCCTTCTGGAAATCATCAGTTCTCTATGGTTGAGAGTTTGTTTCTTATTTTGTCTCTATTTTCCTTTTTTTTCCCTTAAATTCCACATATTAGTGAAATCATAGGGTATTTGTCTTCCTGTGACTGACTTATTTCGTGTAGCGTAATACCCTCTAGTTTCATTCATGTCGTTGCAAATGGCAAGATGTCATACTTTTTATGGATGAGTAATATTCCAGTGTGTGTGTGTACACACCAAATCTTTATCCATTCAGAGGTCAATGGACACTTAGGATGCTTCCATAATTTGGCTACTGTAAATAATGCTGCAATAGACATAGGGGTTTCTATATCTTTTTGAATTCATGTTTTTCTATTTTTTGGGTAAATATCCACTAGCATAAATATGGCATATATGGTAGTTCTATTTCTAATTTTTAAGGAACCTTCAAATTGTTTTTCAGAGTGGCTGCACCTGTTTGTATTCTCACCAGCAATGCACAAATGTCCTTTTTTCTCCACATTCTCACCAACACCTGTGGTTTCTTGTGTTTTTGATTTTACCCGTTCAGACAGATGTGAGGTGGTATCTCATGGTGTTTTTGATTTGTATTTCCCTGATGTAGAGTGACATTGAGCATCGTTTCATGTGTCTGTTAGCCATCTGGATGTCTTCTTTGGAGAGGTGTCTATTCATACCTTCTGCACATTTCTTCACTGGATTATTCGTTTTTTGGGTGTGGAGTTTGGTAAGTTCTATATAGATTTTAGATACTACTCTTTTATCCGATATGTCATTTGCTATTATCTTTTCCCATTACATTGGTTGCCTATTCGTTTTGTTGGTTGTTTCCTATGCTGTGCAGAAGCTTTTTATCTTGATGAGGTCCCAGTAGTTCATTTCTGCTTTTAATACCCTTGCCTTTGGAGATGTATTATATAAGAAATTGGTGTGGTTCAGGTAAAAGAGGTTTTTACCTGCTTTCTCCTCTAGGATTTTGATGGTTTCCTGTTTCACATGCAGGTCCTTCATCCATTTAGAGTTTATTTTTGTGAGTGGTGTAAGGAAGTGATCTAGTTTCATTCTACTGCATGTTGCTGTCCAGGTCTCCCAGCACCATTTGTTAAAAAGACTGTCTTTTTCCCATTGGATACTCTTTCCTTCTTTGTCAAAGGTTAGTTGGCCATATGTTTGTGGGTACAGTTCTGGGTTCTTTATTCTATTTCATTGATCTATGTGTCTGTTTTTGTGCCAATACCATACAGTCTTGATGACTACCGCTTTGTAGTAGAGGTTAAAGTCTGGGATTGTGATGCCTCCCGCCTTGGTTTTATTCTTCAGTATTACTTGGGCTATTCAAGGTCTTTTGTGGTTCCATACACATTTTAGGATTGTTCGCTATAGCTTTGAGAAGAATGCTGGTGCAATTTGATTGGGATTGCATTGAATGTGTAGATTGCTTTGGGTAGTATTGCCATTTTAACGATATTTATTCTTCCAATCCATGAGCATGGGATGTTTTTCCATTTCCTTCTGTCTTCCTCAATTTCCTTCATAAGTTGTTTATAGTTTTCAGTGTAGAGGTCTTTCATATCTTTGCTTAGATTTATTCCTAAGTATTTTATGGTTTTTGGTGCAATTGTGAAAGGGATTGGCTTCTTTATTTCTCTTTCTGCTGCTTCATTGTTGGTGTATAGAAATGCCACCGATTTCTGTACGTTGATTTTGTATCCTGCAACTTTGCTGAAATCATGGATCAGGTCTAGTAGGCTTTTGGTGGATTCTGTCGGGTTTTCCATGTAAAGTATCATGTCATCTGCAAAAAGTGAAAGTTTGACTTCCTCTTTGCAAATCTTGATTTCTTCTATTTTGAACAAATCATTTCTGAGAACATCCCCAACATGAGGAAGGAAACGGGCATGGAAATCCAAGAGGCACAGAGAACTCCCCTCAGACATAACTTGAATAGACCTTCTTCACGACACACCATAGTGAAACTGGCAAAATATAAGGATAGAGAGAGAATTCTGAAAGCAGCTAGGGAAAAATGGGCCTTAACATACAAAGGTAGACACATAAGGGTTGTATCAGACTTATCTATACAAACTTGGCGAGCCACAAAAGAATGGCAGGATATCTTCAATGTGATGAACAGCAAGGATAGGCAACCAAGAATCCTGTATCCAGCCAGCCTGTCATTCAGAATAGAAGGAAAGATCAAGATTTCCCCCAACAAACAAAAACTGAAGGAGTTCATCACAAATGAGCCAGCACTACAAGAGATCCTGAAGGCCACTCTATGAAGAAAAGATGCAAAGAACCCAAACTACCAGAGACATCCTTACAAGCATGAAACCTACAGATAACACAGTGATTCTAGACCCATATTTTTCAATATTAACACTGAATGGAAATGGACTAAATGCACCAATCAAAAGCCATAGGGTAACAGGAAGGTTAAAAAAAAGACCCATCTATTTGCTGTCTGTCTCCAAGAGACTCATTTTAGACCCGAGGACACCTTCAGATTGAAAGTGAGGGGATGGATAACTATCAACCATGCTACTGGAAGTCAGAAGAAAGCTGGAGTAGCCACACTTATATCAGACAAACTAGACTTTAAACAATGTGATAAAAGATGAAGAATGACATTATATAGTAATCACACGGACCATCCAGCAGGAAGAGCTAACAATTATAAATATCTATGCACCGAATTCAGGGGCACCCAAATTTGTAAGCCAATTAATTACAAACTTAAGCAATCTTATCGATAAAAATGTCCTAATGGTAGGGGACCTTAACACTCCACTCTTAGCATTGGATAGATCCACTAAATAGAAAATCACCACAGAAACAATGGCACTGAATGACCCATTAGAACAGATGGGCCTAACTGACATCATCAGGGTCCTTCATCCAGAGGCAAAGAAATTTACGTTCTTCTCATCTGCACACGGTACATTTTCCAAGATACCACATTCTGGGGCACAGGGAAGCTCTGAATAAATATAAAAGAATTGAGATCATACCATGCACACTTTCAGAACATGATGCTTTGAAACTTCAAGTCAACCACAGGAAAAAGCGTGGAAAATACCCAAACACATGGAGGCTAAGGAACAACCTACTAAAAGACGAGTGGGTCAACCAAGCAATCAGAGAAGAAATTAAAAAATACATAGAAACAAATGAAAATGAAAATACAACAATCCAAACGCTCTGAGATGTGGCAAAGGCAGTCCCGAGAAGGAAATATATTGCAATCCAGGCCCATCTCAAGAAACAAGAAAAATCACTAACACAAATTCTAACAGCACGCCTAAAGGAACCAGAAGCAGAACAGCTAAGACACCATACCCAGCAGAAAGAGAGAAATAACAAAGATAAGGGCACAAATTAATCATATGGAAACAGAAAAAGTAGTGGAACAGATCAGTGAAACCAAGAATAGGCTCTGTGGGGAAAAAAAGCAAAATAGACAAACCGCTAGCCAAGCTTCTCAAAAAGAAAAAAGAGAGAACCCAAATAGATAAAATGATGAATGAAAAGGGAGTGGTTACAACCAATCCCTCAGAAATACAATTGTCAGAGTATATTATGAAAAATTATACACCACCAAACTCAGCAACTTGGAAGAAAATGGACAAATTCACAAACAGCCACACACTACCAAAACTCAAACAGAAAGAAATAGAAAATTTGAACAGACTCGTAACTAGTGAAGAAATTGAATCAGTTATCAAAAATCTCCTATCAAATAAAAGCTCTGGACCAGAGGGCTTCCCTGCGGAATTTTACCAGACATTTAAAACAGAGTTCATTCCTATCCTCCTCAAGCTGTTCCAAAAAACTGAAACTCAAGGAAAACTCCTGGACTCTTTCTATGAAGCCAGCATCACTTTGATTCCCAAACCAGATAAAGACCCAGCAAAGAAAGAGAATTATAGGCCAATATCCCTGATGAAGATGGATGCAAAAATTCTCATCAAGGTACTAGCAAGTCGAAACCAACAGCATATAAAAAGATTATTCACCATGATCAATTAGGATTCATCCCAGGTTTTCAGGGCTGGTTCAATATTCCCATTTGACAAAATACAGCATCCCTTCTTAATAAAAACTCTCGAGAAAGTCGGGATAGAAGGAACATACTTAAACATCATAAAAGCCATCTATGAAAACCCACAGCTAATATCATCCTCACTGGGGAAAAACTGAGAGCCTTCCCCCTAAGATCAGGAACACGACAGGGGTGTCCACTCTCACCACTACTATTAACATAGTGTTGGAAGTCTTAGCATCAGCAATCAGAAAACAAAACAAAATGAAAGGCATCAAGAGTGGCAAGGAGGAAGTCAAACTTTCACTTTTGGCAGACGACATGATACTTTACATGGAAAACCATACTGCCAAAACAATACTGAAGAATAAAACCAAGGCGGGAGGCATCACAATCCCAGACTTTAACCTCTAATACAAAGTGGTAGTCATCAAGACTGTATGGTATTGGCACAAAAACAGACACATAGACCAATGGAATAGAATAGAAAACTCAGAAATGGACCCGCAAATATATGGCCAACTAATCTTTGACAAAGCGGGAAAATGTATCCAATGGGAAAAAGACAGCCTCTTTAACAAATGGTGCTGTGAGAACTGGACAGCAACATGCAGTAGAATGAAACTAGACCACTTCCTTACACCACTCACAAAAATAAATTCTAAATGGATAAAAGATCTGAATGTGAGAGAGGAAACCGTCAAAATCCTAGAGGAGAAAGCAGGATAAAGACTCTTTGACCTAAGACGCACCAATTTCTTACTCGACACGTCTCCAAAGGCAAGGGAATTAAAAGCAAAAATGAACTACTGGGACCTCATCAAGATAAAAAGCTTCTGCACGGCAAAAGAAACAACCAACAAAACGAATAGGTAACCAACAGAATGGGAAAAGATAATCGCAAATGACATATCGGATAAAGGACTAAAATCTAAAATCTATAAAGAACTTACCAAACTCCACACCCGAAAAACAAATAATCCAGTGAAGAAATGGGCGGAGGATTTGAATAGACACTTCTCCAAAGAGGACATTCAGATGGCCAACAGACACATGAAACGATGCTCAAAGTCACTCATCATCAGGGAAACACAAATCAAAACCACACTGAGATACCACCTTACACCGGTTCGAGTGGCTAAAATGAAGAAATCAGGAAACTATAGATGCTGGCGGGGATGTGGAGAAGCAGGCACGCTCCTACACAGTTGGTGGGAATGCAAACTAGTGCAGCCACTCTGGAAAACGGTGTGGAGGTTCCTCAAAAAAATGAAAATAGAGCTACCCTATGACCCAGCAATAGTACTGCTAGGAATCTACCCAAGAGACACAGGAATGCTGATGCATAGGGGCACGTGTACCCCGATGTTCATAGCAGCACTTTCGACAATAGCCAAATCATGGAAAGAGACCAAGTGCCCATCAACTGACGAGTGGATAAAGAAGATGTGGTACATATATACAATGGACTACTACGTGGCAATGAGAAAAAATGAAATCTGGCAATGTGTAGCAACATGGATGGAACTGGAGGGTATTATGCTGAGTGAAATAAGTCAGTCATAAAAAGACAGATACCATATGTTTCCACGAATAGGTGGACTTTGTGACACTAAGCAAAAACCAGGGGGAGGGGAGGAGGGGAAAGGAAAAAAAGACACAGAGAGGGAGGGAGATAAAACATAAGAGACTCTCAAAGACTAAGAACAATCTGAGGGTGAGGTGGGTGAGGGAGGGGGGAGAGGGGGTGACGGGCATTAAAGAGGGCATGTGTTGGGATGAACACTGGGTGTTATGTGTAAACCAGTTTGAAAATAAATTATTATAAAAAAATTAAAAAAAACTTTAAGAAAATAAAAGATGTCCCATCTGTAGTCAAAAAAAAAAAAAAATGATTTGTTCAAGTACCCCTTCGACTCGTTTCTCTCTCTCTTCTTCCTCTGGAATTCCTATGATACGGATATTGTTTCCTTTGAGTGCATCACTCAGTCCTCGAATTCTCCTTTCCTGTTCCTGAATCAGCTTCTCTCTCTTTTTCTCTGCTCCCTCTTTTTCCATAACTTTATCTTCTAATTCACTCTTCTCTCTTCTGCCTCTTCAGTTACGCTGTGGCCGCCTCCCATTTGTTTTGACCCTCATTTAAGGCATTTTTTCAATCCCTCTGACAGTTTTTAAGGTCCTTGATCTCTGCCGCAAGGGACCCCTTGCATTCTTCTATGCCTTTTTCAAGCCTAGCAATTAGTTTTATGTTTATCATTCTATATTCATGTTCTGTTATGTTGCTTATATCTGTTTTCATCAATTATTGAGCTGTCACTACTTCCTATAGTTTCTTTTGAGGAGAATTCTTCCGTTTTGTCATTTTGGCTAGGTGTTTTTGGATTGTTTCTTGAGGTCGCCGTTTCCTGGTATTTTTCTGGGTTTCGCTTTCCGTTCCTCGTACAACACCTTTCCTCCCAGACTCAAGGGGTTGAGAGTCCTTTGGTTTCAGTCCTTCTTAGTTTGAAAGACCTGGGGAATAATGGGTCCCCCTACTCCTCCACCATGGTGGCCCTTCTTTATATACTTTTGATACTAACCCTTTATTGAATATGTCATTTGCAAAATCGTCTGTGTGATCTTGAGTCCGGTCTTGTATCATGTCTAAGATAAATGATATTCCTGTGAGGACACAGTTTTTTTTAACGTTTATTTATTTTTGAGAGACAGAGAGACAGAGCATGAGCAGGGGAAGGGCAGAGAGAGAGAGGGAGATACAGAATCCGAAGCAGGCTCCGGGTTCTGAGCCGGCAACACAGAGCCCGACGCAGGGCTCGAACTCACAGACCGTGAGATCATGTTTTTAAGGCTTGAACTCTGCTATGCAGGACTCCTTGCATTCATCTGTGCGTTTTTCAAGACCAGTGGTTAGTTTTCTGATTATCATTCTATATTCATGTTCTGTTATGTCGCTTATATCTGTTTTCATCAATTCTTGTGCTGTCACTGCTTCCTGAAGATTCTTTTGAGGACAATTCTTCCGTTTAGTCATTATGGCTAGGTTTGTTTTGGATTATTTCTTGAAGTCACTCTGGAAAGGAAAACGGACTGACAGACAAACAGAAAACAGATACTCAAAAGTACTGACAAATGATACAGACAAGTCTTTCACAACAGAAAAAAGAATAACAAATGACATTCTGAGGGCAGTGTCCTGAAGTACCAGCTACAAGTTAAGGACAGGGTGTGCAGTGTGCTGGTAGCAGAACATATACAGAGAGAATAATGACAGGTGCAGGGGGAAGAAGGAAATGGACTTTGCCCGGGTAGAGCGACTGAAGGGCTTAATCCAGCCTGAGAGAAATCAGAATGAGGACGGATACAAGGAGGATGGAATGAGGATAGACGTTGTCCAGATGAACTTATGTGGCCTGGTTATTTCAGATACAGATATAGGAAAATACAGAAGGAGGTGTAGAACATGCCTTGAGAGAGTGGGTTAAAAGTCTTTTTAAGCCAGCCAATACTCTGGATGTCCAGCTCAGGGGTGGGGATCGATACGGAGGAGAAAGGGGAGCATATACTTAAAAAAGAAGAAATGACCTGGAGTTACTCCAGGCAGCCATCTGAACTTGGCCTCTGTAGCTCCCGCTGAAAGATGTCTTCCTGTGAGGACGGACGTGGTTTGGTGTTGGCAGTCCTGCCTCCACTGCTGCAGGGATGGCTTTGGGAGTCACTTCCTGGGGCTGGTGTTTGTGTGCTTGTGAGACAGCAATGGCTTCCCACCAGTCCCTTCTTCCCAGTCTTGTAGCCTCTCTTCGCCCCTTTATTTCTGTCCTCACTCTGCAATGGGCGCTGTCATAGTGGGGTTTTCTGGGCAGTTGTGCTCGCAGGGCTCCCTTTCCGGTCTGCCGGGCAGACCCCACTCACTCTGCCTGCTACACTGATTTCACTGTAAATTTTGTGCCTGGGTTAGATGCACTCTGCAGGCGGCTCGGGGCGCCACTGGTGGCAGCTCTCAGCGCCTCTGTGTGATGCGGGCTAACTGGGCCACCGTTGCGGGTCCGGTGTGAGTACAGTTTTGCTGGAGTTCTGCTGTTAACTACAGAACTTCTCTTCAAAAGCCCTGCATTTAGGGACTGGATGGTGGTGGTCTCACCCTCTCTGACCCTCTCTTCCGGATGTGACCTGTTCGGCACTTTCCCAGCTGCCTCCGAATACAGCTCACCCTCCCCTCAGCTCAGCTCCCCGAGTTCGTTTTATCCGTCCCAGATTAAACTCACAGTTCCTGGGGCATTTTCTGGGTTTCGATTTCCGTTCCTTGTAGACCGCAACACTTTTCCTCCCAGACTCTTGGGGTTGAGAGGCTCCTGGTTTCAGTCCTTTTCAGTTTGAATGAAAAAGGAATTACTGGGTCCCCCTACTCTTTCGCCATGTTGGCCCCTCCTCCACCTAAAATATTTTATCCAGTTCTGTGAATTGACATTTCATTGACTTGATAGAGATTTTTGATGAGAGAAAGATTTAAATTATGAAGATATCCAGTTTATCATTTTTAATGGCTTTTGCTTTCTGTGTGTTCTCAAGGAAATATTTGCCCTCCCAGAAGTTGCAAGGATATTCTTCTCTATGGTATTCTGTACACTCACATCCCTGATACATCTCAAGTTGATTTTTTCTCACCGGGGTAGAGTTTGAGGTTCTGCCTTTGTATGTAGTTACCCGGTTGTTTCAGCACAATATGCTGAGGAGATATTTATATTCCCATTGAATTGCCTTCATGACTCTGTTGAATATCACTTGGCCATCTATTTCTGGACTCTATGCTGTTCTACTCCGACATGGTCTTGAATACTGTAGCCTTATAAAAAGTCTTGAAACGTGTAGGGTAGGATCTCAGTTTTATTATTGTTTTCCAAGATTGTTTGGACTATTCTTTTCCTTTACAAATACATTTTAAAATAATTTCTGTAATTTCTAAGAAAGAAGTTTGGTGGGATATTTTGACTAGGATTGCATTGCCTCTATCTATCTACTGGCGAGGGTGGGATACTTTCCTTTGAACTCGACATGTGGTCTTAATTTTCCTAGGTAATTTTGTCATTTTAAGGTCCATTGCTGGCACAGAAATTCTATATTAAAAGTTGATTTTATCTTTCCTGACCAAAATAAATCAAATAATTGAATCATTGGGAGATTACTTTTTGTTGTTACCTTTTCAAATTTTCTCTCTCAGAGATGCCTAAAAACAAACAAACATACCTTCATTTCAAAGTATGTTTCACACACCCCAGATATGATATAGTTATCACCAGAACTCCAACCTTTAGTGATTACTCAGTCTATCAATCCATTTATCAAAAGGAGGAGTCATTCTCATTATCCACTTAATTTTCATTTGCCAGAGTAGAATAGGATCCTTCTTCCTTTGGGCTCACTTATTCCCAATTGCCTCACTAAAGCAAAATTTATTGATGTCGAAAAACATTACATTGCTAGAAACTATCACTTACATCACACAGTATCCCTGATTTAACAGAGTTGAGCCACTCTGCGTATTTTCTGAAATGTTTCTGAACAGTTCATCGGTGTTAATTCTCAATTTTATAATGTTACAAAGCAGATTAAGTATTTCTAATGAAATCAAAATGCAATGTGCACTATGCAAAAATATAATTTAAAAAATTTGAATAGATGTGTACATTTGAAGGACTCTTGGGTATTTGGGATTTAAAATGTATTAAATGTTGCATATGACAAGATAATTACCAATAAGAATTAAATTTTTAAATATTTTTGTCATTGAGATATAGTTAACATACAATGCCATCTTGGTTTCAGGTTTATAACATAGTGACTCAACATTTGTGTATGTTACAAAATGATCATGATAAGCTTGGTTACCATATATCACCACACACAGTTATTACAATATAACTGACTGTATTATCTATGCTGTAATTTACATCACCATGGCTGATTTATTTTGTATTGGAAAGTTTGTAACTCTTACTTTTCTTCATCTGTTTCACCCACCCCCCCACCTCTGTCCTCTCTGGCAACTGTAAGTTTGTTCCCCATTTTTAAGAGTCTATTTTCTGTTTCATTTGTTGGTCTTTCTTCTTAGATTCCACATATAGGTGAAATCCTATGGTATTTCTCTTATTCATCTAACTCATTTCACTTAGCACAAATGACAAGATTCCATCTTTGTATATGGGTTGAGTAAATCTGATTGTGTAAGTGTGCATATATATATTCTTTATCCATTCATCTCTTGATAAATACTTTGGTTGCTTTTGTATTTTGGCTATTATAAATTATGCTGCAATGAACAGAGGAGTGCATATAACCTTTTCAAATTAGTGTTTCATTTTTTAAGATAAATACCCAGAAGTTAAGTTGTTATAATGGTAATTCTATATTTTGGTTTTTTGAGGAACTCAAACCTGTTTTTCAGAGTGGCTACACCAGTTTTCATTCCCACCAACAGTGCAAGAGCTCTCCTCTTTCTCCAAATCCTCACCAATACTTGCTATTTCTTGTCTTTTCTACTAGCTATTCTGGAAGGTATGAGGTGATTTGAGTTCTTAATATTAGCCATTCTGAGAGGTGTCAGGTGGTATCTCATTGTGGTTTGGATTTGTATTTCCCTGATGATGAGTGATGTTGAGCATTTTGTCATGTGTCTGTTAACCACCTGTCTGTCTCCTTTGGAAAAGTGTCTGTTCATGTCTTTTGCCCATTTCTTCACTGGATTATTTGTTTTTTTGGGTGTTGAGCTAGACAAGTTCTTTATAGATTTGGGTAGTAACCCTTTATCTGATATGTCACCTGCAAATATCTTCTCCCATTCTGTAGCTGCCTTTTAGTGTTGTTGATTGTTTCCTTTCTGTACATACACTTTTTATCTTGATGAGGTCCCAGTAGCTCATTTTTGCTTTTATTTCTCTTGCCTCTGGATACATGTCAAGCAAGAAGTTGCTGCAGCCTAGTCAAAGTGGTTGCTGCTGCTTTTCTCCTGTTCGATATTGATGGTTTCCTTCTCATATTTGGGTTTTTCATCCATTTCAAACTTATTTTTGCGTATGGTGTAAGATAGTGTTCCAGTTTCATTCTTCTGCATGTCGCTGTCCAATTTTCCCAGCGTCATTTGCTGAAGAGACTCTTTTTCATTAGATTCTCTTTCCTGCTTTGTCAAAGATTAGTTGGCCATATGTTTATGGGTCCATTTCTGGTTTCTCTAATCTGTTCCTTTGATCTGTCTCTTTTTTTGCCAGTACCATATTGTCTTCATAACTACATCTTTGTAGAACAGGTTAAATTCTGGAATTGTGATGCATCAAGCTTTGCTTTTCTTTTTCAGGATTGCTTTGGTCTTCAGGGTTTTTCTGGTTGCATACAACTTTTTTAAGACTGTTTATTCTTTTTTTTTATGCTTATTTATTTTCGAGAGAAAGAGCAAGAGCAGGGGAGGGGTAGAAAGAGAGAGGGAGACACAGAATTCGAAGCAGGCTCCAGATTCTGAGCTGTCAGCACAGAGCCTGATACAGGCCTCGAAACCGCAGGCCATGAGATCATAACTTGAGCTGAAGTTGGATGCTCAACCGACTGAGCCACCCAGGCACCCCTAAGACTGTTTGTTCTAACTCTGTGAAGAATACTGGTGTTATTTTTATAGGGATTGCGTTGAATATGTATATTGCTTTGGGTAGGATCAACATTTTAAGAATATTTGTTTTTCCAATCCATGAGCATGGAAAGTTTTTCCATTTTTTTGCATTTGTCTTCTTCAGTTTCTTTCATCAGCTTGTTATAGTTTTCAGTGTTTAGATTTTTCACCTCTTTGGTTAGGTTTATGCCTAGGTATTCAATGTTTTTGTTTGTTTGTTTGTTTGTTTTTTTGAAATCGTGAATGGGATATATTCCTTGATTTCTCTTTCTGTTGCTTCATTATTGGTGTATAGGAATGCAACTGATTTCTGTGCATTGATTTTGTATCATGCGACTTTGCTGAATTCATGGGTCAGTTCTAGAAGAAGTATGGGTCTTTCACTTTCTTGGTTAGGTTTACTCCTAGGTTTTATTATTTTTGGTGCAATTGTAAATAGGATTGTTTTCTTAATTTCTCTCTCTGCTGCTTCATCATTAGTTATAGAAATGCAACAGATTTATGCACATTCACTTTGTATCCTGTGATCTTACTGAATTCATTTTTCAGTTCTAGTGTTTTTTTAAAAGTCTCTAGGGTTTTTATATGTAGCATCATGTCATCTGCAAATAGTGACAGTTTTACTTCTTTTTCTTTAAAAAGAATTTAGATGTATTTTATTTTGTTATCTAATTGCTGTGCAAGGACTTCCAATTAGTTTGTTGAATAAATGTGAGAATGGAACCCTTGTCTTGTTTCTGACCTTAGGAGGAAAGCTCTCAGTTTTTTCCCATGTCACCGTGCATTTTTCATATGTGTCCCTTATTATGTTGAGATATGTTCCTTATAATTCTACTTTGTTGGGTTTTTTTTAGTATGAGTTGATGTCACCCTGTCAAATGCTTTTTCTGAATTTGAGATGATCGTATGGTTTTTATTCTTTCTTTTCTTGATGTGACCTATTACATCGATTTGAAAATATTGAAACCACTATTGCATCCTCAAAGTAAATCCTGCTTTATTGTGGTTATTGATTTGTTCTACTATATTGTTGGATTATGTTTTCAAGTTTTTTGTTGAGTATTTTTGTTTCTATGTTCATCAGAGATTTTGCCTTGCAGTGCTCTTTTTTTTTGTGGTATCTTTATCTGATTTTGGTGTCAGGGTGATATTCGCTTCATGGAATGAATTTGGAAGTTTTCCTTTTTCTTCTACTTTTTGGAGTAGTTTGAGTAGAATGGACTTTACCTCTTCATTAAATGTTTGTTGGAATTTGTGAAGCCATCTGGTACTAACTTTTGTATATTGGAAGTTTTTTTTTATATATATAACTGATTCAATTTCATTGTTGGTTATAAGTCTGTTCAAGTTTTCTCTTTCCTCCTGTTTCTGTTTTTGTAGTTTATATGTTTCTAGGAATTTATGCATTTCTTCTAGATTGTCTAACTTGTTACCATATGATTTTTCACAGTATTCTCTTACATTTATTTGTATTTCTGTGGTGTCGGTTATTTCTCCTCTTTCATTGGTGATTTTGTTTGAGTTCTTTTTGTCTATGTCTCTCTTCCTCTCTCTCCCTCTCTCTCTGTCCCTTTCTCTCTCTCTCTCTCTTCTTTGATGAGTCTGGCTAGAGGTTTATCAGTTTTGTTAACCTGTTCAAAGAACCAGCTCCTGGTTTCATTGATTCAGTCTATTGTTTTTTAAGTTTCTATATCATTTCTTTCTACTCTAATCATTATTATATCTTTTCTTCTGCTGCTTTTGAGTTTTGTTTTTTGTTCTTTTCCTAGCTCCTTTATGTGTAAGTTTAGGCTGTCTTTTGAGATTTTTCTTGCTTCTTGAGATAGGCCTGTGTTTCTATAAACTTAAAAAAGTTTTGGACTGTTGTATTTTCATTTTTGTTTATTTCCATGTGCTTTTTGATATCTTCTTTGATTTTCTGGTAGACTCATTCGTTCATTATTTAACCTCCATATATGTTTGGTCTTTAAGGAATTTTTCTATTGTGGTTGGTTTTTACTTTAAAAGTGTTGCGGTCAGAAAAAATGCATGGTATGGCTTCAATTTTTTTTTGAATTTGTCGAGTCTTCTTTATGACCTAATATGTGATCTATTTTGGGGAATGTTCCATGTGAACTTGAATAGAATGTTCATTTTGCTCTTTTATGATGGAATGATCTGAATATAACTATTAAATCCGTGTGTTGAAGTGTGTCATTCAAAGCTACTATTTCTTTATTTTCTGTTTGGATGATCTGTTAATTTATGTTAGTATGTTAAAGTCCCCTACTATTGTATTTCTATCAATTAGTTCCATTATGCTTGTCATTAACTATTTTAGGTTGTGTAAATCTTGGATTGAGAGTAACTTGTGAGTGTTCTGCAAGATAAGCAAACATTTCTAATAAATTTTAACTTGATAAATGAGTGTCATCCTGCAATAATAGTAGTATGGGATGCCAAATGTCACATGATCACGACTGAGTAATGGTTCTTCTGTCTCTTGCTGCGGGATTGTGGGTGATCGTCTCCCATGCTCGGATACTCAGTCTTAGGCCATGGTGTTTGGGAGAAACCAATGATTTTTCAGAATGTTGGAAGGTGTCCAAACTGGCACTAGTGTATTTTTTTTTTTTTTGTCACTTGAAAGCACCGATGGACATTCCTTTGCTTTTCCAACCAAGAGTAAGTTTAGGAATGCTTTCCTTTATTCTAGATCAGGCCGCCTGCAGATATAGATCCTTTCCTTTGCTACCTTATTGCCAGTTACATTAAATACAGTATATGATAAGAGTTTATTAATGCTGTACTGTAGTCAACATCTATGTAAGTGTATGTAATGACCACCATGCAGAAAAAGATTCCATTGAGCCAAGAGACAACTGTGATTCTGTTAGTAATAGTGAAAGTCATTGTATGCAATAACACTTCTCTCTCTCGTCTCCCTCATACCAGCCACGAAGGTTTTCAATGGTAATTACAGAAATTTGTTTAATTTCTTTATATTTTGTATTTTATTATTTTTATTATATTTCAGTATTTTAATCATTTTTATATGAATATTTTTGGGTTGTGAAACAAATAATCTGAGTTTATGTTATTTCTTATGGGGAAATTTGCTTTGCTATACAAGTACTTTGCATTACAAGCAAGTTTTTGTTTGGGAAACTCTTTATCTCTCCTTCTATCCAGAATGACAGCCATACTGGATAGAGCATTCTTGGCTGCATATTTTTCCCATTCAACACATGTAATACATCATGCCACTCCCTTCTGGTCTGCCAAATTTCTGAGGATAAGACTGCTGCTGACCTTGTTTGACTTCTCTTGTATGTTAGGAATTTCTTTTTCCTTGCTGTTTTTAGGATTTTTTCCTCATCTTTGTATTTTGCAAATTTTAGTAAGATATGTCTTTATGTTGTCCTGCTTTAGATGAATTGGATAGGAATTCTCTGATTTGGATGTCTGTTTTTTCCCCAGATTAGGGAAACTTTCAGCTATAATTTTCTCAAATAAACCTTGTGCCCCCTTTCCCCTCTCTTCTTCTTGGACTTTTATGACATGAATGTTATTATGCTTTATGATGTAGCTGAGTTACCTAAGTCTAGATATATGATCCAACATTTTTCTTTTCTTTTTAGCTTAAATATTTTCCATAATTTTATCTTCCATATCACTTATTCATTCTTCTTCTTCATCGATCATGTGGTCGCTGTATCTAGTGGGTTTTTCATCTCAGTTATAGCATTTTTTAATTTGGTCCAACTAGTTTTTAGGTCTTTTTCTCTGTGGCAGGGGACTTCCTGGTGTCTTCTTTGCTTTTCTCAAGCTCTGCTAGTATCCTTATGATTGTTGATTATTTTGTGAGTTTTTTTATTTTTATTTATTTCTACTTTTTAAAATTTATTATTTAATTTACAACCAGATTAGTTGGCATATTTTCCAACAATGATTTCAGGAGTAGATTCTTAATGTCCCTTACCCATTTAGACCATCCTCCTTCCAACAACTACCACAGCAACCCTCTGTTTATTCTCTATATGTAAGAGTCTTTTATGTTTTGTCCCTCTCCCTGTTTTCATATTATTTTGACTTCCCTCCCATTATTCTCATCTGTTATGTATCTTAAATTCCTCATATGAGTGAATTCATATGATATTTGTCTTTCTCTGACTAATTTCGCTTAGTATAATACTCTGCAGTTCCATCCAAGAAGTTGAAAATGGCAACATTTCATTCTTTTTGATTGCCGAGTAATACTCCATTGTATAAATATATACCACATCTTCTTTATCCATTCATCCATCGATGGACATTTGGGCTCTTCCCATACTTTGGCTATTGTCGATAGTGCTGCTATAAACTTTGGGGTGCGTGTGCCCCTTTGAAACAGCAGAATTGTATCCCTTGGTTAAATTCCTCATAGTGCAATGGCTGGGTTATAGGATAGTTTTATTTTTCAGTTTGTGAGGAGCCTTCATGCTGTTTTCCAGAGCAGGTGCACCAGTTTGTACTCGCACTAGCAGTGCAAAAGAAATCCTCTTTCTCTTCATCCTTGCCAACATCTGTTGTTGCCTCAGTTGTTATATTAGCCATTCTGACAGGTGTCTCATTGTGGTTTTGATTTGTATTTCCCCAATGATGAGTGATGGTGAGCATTTTTTCATGTGTCTGTTAGATATCTGGATGTCTTCTTTGGAGAGGTGTCTATTCATGTTTTTGCCCATTTATTCACTGGATTATTTGTTTTTTTGGGTGTTGAGTTTGATACGTTCTTCATAGATTTTGGATACTAACTCTTTATCTGATATGTCATTTGCAAATATCTTCTCCCATTCCATAATTGCCTTTTAGTTTTGCTGAATGTTTCCTTCACTGTGCAGAAGCTTTTTATTTGGATGAAGTCCCAAAGTTCATTTTTGCTTTTGTTTCCCTTGCCTCTGGAGACATGTTGAGTAAGAAGTTGCTAGGGCCGAGGTCAAAGAGGTTTTTGCCTGCTTTCTCCTCTAGGAGAAATGTAACAGGTTTCCCCTGTTACATTTGGGTCTTTTATCCATTTTGAGTTTATTTTTGTGTATGGTGTAAGAGAGTGGTCCAGGTTCATTCTTCTGCATGTTGCTGTCCAGTTTTCCCAGCACCATTTGCTGAAGAGATTGTCTTTATTCCACTGGATAGTCTTTGTCAAAGATTAGTTGACCATAATTTGTGGGTCCATTTCTGGATTTTGAATTCTGTTCCATTGATGTGAGTGTCTGTTTTGGTGCCAGTACCATACTGTCTTGATGAGATTAGCTTTGTAATACAGCTTTAAGTCTGGGTGTCTTTTTCAAGATTGCTTTGGGCATTCCAGGACTTTTCGGCTCCATATAAATTTTAGAATTGTTTGTTCTGTCACCTTGAAGAATACTGGTGTTATTTTGATAATGATTGAATTGAATATGTAGATCGCTTTGGGTAGTATAAACATTTGAGCAATGTTTGTTCTTCCAATCGAGGAGCATGGAATATTTTCCCAGTTTTTTCTGTCTTCGTCATTACTTCCATGGTTACGTTTCTTGCTAGGAATTGTATGGTTTTTGTGCAATTGTAAATGGTATCAATTTCTCGATTTATCCTTCTGTTGCTTCATTATTGGTGTATAGGAATACAACCGATTTCTGTGGATTGACTTTTTATCCTGCGACTTTGCTGAACTCCTGGTTCAGTTCTAGCAGTTTTTTAGTGCAATTTTAGGGTTTTCCATATGGAATATCATGTCATTTGCAATGAGTGAAAGTTTGACTTCCTCCTGGCTGATTTGGATGCCTTTTAATCCTTTGTTGTCTGATTGCTGAGGCTAAGACTTCCAATACTATGTTGAAATACAGAGGTGAGAGTGGATATCCCTGTCATATTCCTGACCTTAGGGGAAAATGTCTCAGTTTTTCCCCATTGAGGATATTATCAAGGCGTCTTTCATATATGGCTTTTATGATCGTGAGGTATGATCCTTCTATTCCTAGTTTCTTGAAAGTTTTTATCAATAAAGCATGTTGTATTTTGTCAAATATTTTCTCTGCATTTATTGAGAGGATCATGTGGTTCTCGTCCTTTCTTTTATTGACGTGTTGTATCACATTGATTGTTTTGTGGATATTTAACCACCCCTGCATACCAAGTTTAAATCCCACTTATTCATGGTGAATAATTTATTTAATGTATTGTTGGATCTGGGTGGCTAGTAGCTTGTTGAATTTTTTTGCATCCATGTTTAATAGGAAAATTGGTCTATAGTTCTCCTTTTAGTGGGGGTCTTTGTCTGGCTTTGGAATCAAGGTAATGCTGCCTTCATAGAAAGAATTTGGAATTTTTCCTTTCCTTTCTATTTTTTTGGAACAGCTTCAAGAGAATAGGTGTTAACTCTCCTTTAAATGTTTGGGAGAATTCCCCTGTAAAGCCATCCGACCCTGCACTCTTGTTTTTTGGGAGATTTTTCATTACTAATTTGACTTCTTTACTGGTTATGGATCTGTTAAACTTTTCTATTTCTTCCTCTTTCAGTGTTGGCAGTTTATATGTTTCTAGGAATTTGTCCATTTCTTCCAGACTGCCCGTTTTTATTGGTGTATAATTACTCATAATATCCTCTTATTATTGTTTGTATTTCTGCAGTGTTGGTTGTGATCTCCCCTCTTTCATTCTTGATTTTATTTATGTGGGTCCTTTCCTTTTTCTTTTTGATCAAACTGGCTAGTGGTTTATCAATTTTGTTAATTATCTCAAAGAAGTTCCTGGTTTCATTGTTCTGTTTTTTGTTTTTTTTTTTTTTTTTTGTTTGTTTGTTTTTATTTTTTATTTCAATAGCATTGATTTCTGCTCTACTCTTTAGTATTTCCTGTCTTCTGCTGGTTTGGGGTTTTCTTTACTGTTCCTTTTCCAGTTCTTTGAGGTGTAAGGTTAGATCGTATATCTGAGACCTTTCTTCTTTCTTTAGAAAGGCCTGGATTGCTACATACTTTCCTCTTATGACCGCCTTTGCTGCATCCCAGAGGTTTTGGGCTGTGGTATTATCATTTTCATTGGCTTCTATGTACTTTTGAAATTCCTCTTTAACCTCTTGGTTAGCCCATTCATTCTTGAGAAGGATGTCCTTTGGTCTCCAAGAACTTGCTATCTTTCCAAATTTTTTCTTGTGGTTGATTTCGAGTTTCATAGTGTTGTGGTCTGAAAATATATACGGTATGATCTCGATTCTTTGTACTTGTTGAGGGCTGATTTGTGTCCCTGTATGTGATCTATAATGGAAAATGTTCCATGTGCACAGAGAAGAATGTGTATTTTGCTGCTCTAGGATGAAATGTTCTGAATATACCTGTGAAGTCGATCTGGTCCAGTGTGTCATTCAAAGCCATGGTTTCCTTGTTGATATTTTGTTTAGATTATCTGTTCATTGCTGTAAGTGGGGAATTAATGTCCTCTACTGTATAGGTATTATGATCAATGTGTTTCTTTATGTTTATGATTAATTGATTTATATATATGTGTTTTTCCCATGTTTGGAGCATAAATGTGTAAAATTGTAGGTCTCCTTGGTGGATAGACCCCTTAACTATGACATAATGCTCTAATTCATTTTTGTTACAGTATTTATTTTAAAATCTAGGTTGTCTGATATAAGTATGGCTACTCTGGTTTTCTTTTCTCTACCATTAGCATGATAGATGGTTCTCCATCCAGTTATTTTCAATCTGGAGTGGTCTTTAGGTCTAAAATGGGTCTCTTATAACAGCATATAGATGGATCTTGTTTTCTTATCCATTCTGTTACCCTATGTCTTTTGATTGGAGCGTTTATACCATTGACGTTTAGAGTGAGTACTGAAAGATATTAATTTATTGTCATTATGTTGCCTGTAGTGTCAGAGTTTCTGTTAGTGTCCTCTGGTCCTTTCTAGTCCTTGTTGCTTTTCTTATTTTTTTTTTCTTCATCGTGAGAAAGTCCCCCCTAAAATTTCTTGCAGGGCTGGTTTAGCGATCACAAACACCTTTAATTTTGGTTTGTTTGGGAAAATTTTCATCTCTCCTTCTATTTTGAATGACAATCTTGTTGAATAAAGAATTCTTGGCTGCATATTTTTCCAATTCAGTACATTGAATATATCCTGCCACTCCTTTCTGGCCTGTCATGTTTCTGTGGATAGGTCTGCTGTGATCCTGATCTGCCTTCCCTTGTAGGTTAAGGACTTTTTTCCCTTGCTTTTTTCATGATTCCTTCTTTGTCTTACTGTTTTATGAATTTGACTATGATACGCCTTGTCCATGGTTGGTTTTTGTTAAATCTAATGGGAAGTCTCTGTGCTTCCTGGATTTTGATGTCTGTCTTTGCCCAGGTTAGGAATGTTTTCTGCTATGATTTGCTCACATAAGCCCTCTACCCCCTTATCTTTTTCTTCATCTTCTGGGATCCCTCTGATTCAGATGTTATTCCTTTTTAATGAGTCACTGAGTTCTCTAATTCTTATATCCTTCTCTTTTTCCTTAGTCTCCCTCTTTTTATCTGCTTCATTATTTGCCATAAGTTTGTCTTCTATATTGCTGATTCACTGCTCTGCCTCATCCATCCTTGCCACTGTGGCATCATTCAATATTGCAGGTCAGTTATAGCTTTTTAAAATTTCATCCTGACTAGCTTTTACTTCTTTCATCTCTGCAGAAAGGGATTCTAATCTATTTTCAACCTCAGCTAGTATCCTTATTATCATGCTTTTAAATTCTGGTTCAGACATCTTGCTTGTATCTGTGTTGATTAAATCCCTGGCTGTCATTTCTTCCTGTTCTTTCTTTTGGGGTGAATTCCCTCGTTTCCTCATTTCGAAGGAAGAAAAGGAATTAAAAAAGAAAAAAAAAGATTAAAATTAAAAATTAAAAACAACACAAAGAAATCAAACAAAGGATGCCAGGTGTGTTTTTGTCTGGTTGTTGAAAGAAGCTGGATAGATTACAGAAAAAGGGGAAAGGTAAGAAAAGAAAAAAAAAAGGAAAAAATGGAAAAAGTTTGAAAATTTGAAACAAATGAATACAATAAAATGAAATTATGAAAGTAGAAGTTAAAAAAATTTCTAAAAAGTAAAATATAGTAGAAAAATTTAAAGACAACTCTTTTTATAAAAATGGAAATTAAAACTAGAATTTTTCTTTCTGTATTCAAGAATAGGACAATGAAAATTAAAAAATGAATAAAAGGGAAGCCGCCAGAATGAAGTATGATTAAAATTACATCCGGTTTTCCTATAGAAGTCAAGCTGTGATGCACTTTATAGTCAATAAACTAAGCACGTGAAGAGGCTTATGGTCTTCAAAGTGCAATTGGCCCAATTGGTCAGGGCTTAGTGTACTGGCTCCGTTTTCATTGGATGGCACTGTGGTGGGCTGTTGTGGTGTGTGTGTGTGTGTGTGCGTGTGTGTGTGTGTGTGTGTGTGCACGCGCGTGCTCACGTGCATGTGCGGGAGGGGTGAAAATGGCATCACCCTGCTACCCAGTCTCTAGTATTGGAATTTTGTGGTCTCCACCACTGGCAGGCAAGCACTCCTCCTTTGTCTCTGGCTTCCATCCACTCCTGGCTTCTACACTGTCTGTGACCAAGCCATCTTGGTTGCCAGGTGAGTTTTATGTTAGATGTGGCTATTTTCCCAACCCCCCACTTTGGAGGGACTGAGGCTTTGACCTGCTTGGATCCTCTTGGGGAGGGTCTCACTGAGCAATGGCTGGGTGCTGGCCTGCCCCCGAGAACATTAGGGAGACAGTTCTGCTGCGGATGCCTGGAGTTGCGACTAGGTGCCAGCCTGCCTCAGAAAAACGTCATGTGATCTTTAGTAGCAGTGTTTCAGGGATTATCGAAAATCAAACACACATTTGGCTCCAGGTTTCCACCTTAATGTCCTGGTTCCAGCACCAAAAAAATGTGGTTGTTCTTCAGGGTCTGCTGGGACCTTTGCCTGTGGGGAGACCACAAAGCATCTACCAAATGTTCCCAGCAGGCGAACTGCCACTCCCCATGTGGGCTGAGGACCCCTCAGACCTCAGTCTCTGCTCCTGGAGAGTCACTCTTCCCACCAAGGCACTGCCAGGTATGCAGCTGCGGAGTTTCAGACTCTGCACTCCACTATTTATAGAGTATTAATGGAATTTAAGTCCTCTCCTTTTTCCTTTCTCTCTTTTTTGTTCAGTCCCTGTGGCTGTTTTCACTTTTCCACTTTCTCTCCAGTTGCTCTCAGGGGGTTGCGGGGTGCTTTTCCCACACTCTCCCTCCATCTCTGTCCTCTCTCCACAAGCAAAAACAGCTCCCTGCCCTCCACAGCGTCTCTCTTCCTCAGTTCACCTCTCCGGGCTGCATATGTGCTGAGTTCTGTGGTTCAAGTTGTGCAGATTGCTGTGTAAATCCTCAAATCAGTTTTCTAGGTGTTCAAGATGGTTGAGTGTTGATCTGGCAGCATTTAAGGGATGAGAGATACAAAAACAACTTCCATGTTGTTCCACCATCTTCGTCCCCAGGGTATGATTGTTGATTTAAATTATAGACCAAGCATGTCATTTATATCCATTTTGATTTGATATCTGGCTGTGACCTTTTCTTTTTCTTTCTTTTTGGATGAATTCACTTATTTTGACATTTTGTCTGGTCTCCGTCTTTTTCTCTGTGTTAGGAAAGCCTGTTACCTTTCCTATTCTTGAGAGTAATGGCTATATTAAGAAGAGGTCAAATATTGTCCAGAGGCTGGTACTTCAGGTAGTGTTTCTGGTATATGTTTGTGCACTGTGCTGTTGCGTTTTGGCTGTTGTTTCCCTCAGGTCAATCTGCTGCAGAGTTTCTCCTTGCCTGAAGTGGGGAGTGTTTGGACCTTGTGTGGTGTGTGGTGAGTTTTGACTAGGTATACTGGTCACCTTGTTAAATAAAATAAGCCTGATTCTATTTCTACTAGACCTCAAGCTTCTCAGCACCCTATGACAGTAGACTTGGTAGGTTTGGGGGTTTGTGCTGGTCTTCTGGGGGCATAGCTGCTGTTGTTCTGGCTTTAAGTCACACTTGCCCTAGTGAAAAAGCAACTGCAGAGCACAGGGGGGCAGGGCTTGTTGTAACTGTCACAAGCCTCCCACTGTGGGCCTTGGGCTGCTTACTGTTGTGGCTTACACTCTTGGATGGGGCATAAAAATTGGTGCCAACGATGTTCTCCTCCCCACGAGGGGACTTCTCGCCTGTTGCTGTCCAGGAAGCCCTCACAAAAAAAGTGAACATTCTCCCCTCATGTGTTCCAGGCTTCTCTGAGATCCCTAATTTCAACCTATCTGTGCCCAAGCCATCTGCCACCCAACAGTGCAGCGCATGTGTGTTTTACTTCAGGCATGCCAGCAGATTTTCAAACTCTAAATTTTAGGGGCCTTGTGAGGCATGGAACCTGTGCCGAACCTCTGGGGAGGGTCTCATTGTGTTGGGTTTGGTTTTCCTCAGAAAGGCTGTCACAGGAATGCACAGTTGCTTGGAGTTTAGAATAAAATGCAGCAAAAAGCCAGCATCCAGGATTTTTGCTCTCAGCAGGTGTCTCTGCCCCTGTGCTAATGAATGGGGCAGCACAATGGTGTAAGCCAACTTTTCTGTCCCCTGAGAGTCCATGCTGCTTCTCCCAAATGCACTCCAAGAAAAGGAACTGTTTATTCCAGTGTGGCCCAGTGCATTTTCAGTCCACGTTGTCTGCTCCTAGGCCTCAGCCTTCCTTTTCCATAGGAGCACAATATGTTTCCTGTTCTCCCCGGAAGCCTCTGTGCTGACTTCTAGAACTGCAGTCTTTGAACTCTGCTGTGAAAACTTGGGATAATCAGCCTCTCCAGTTTTCCCAGTCAGTGATTTAAGGGAAATGCTTTTCTCATGCAATCCCGTGTGTAATTCCCTCTCTTTGATCAGGTTTCCCTCCCCTCTGCAGTGCCTACAATTCTTTCCTTCCCATAGATGTACTTTTTTTTTTTCTCAGTCATCAGATTGATTTCTTTGATGATAATGACTTGATATTTACCTAGCTGTGTTTAAGAGACAAGGCAAGGATACAGTTCCCCTACAACTTGCCATCTTAGCCTCAACCACATTGACAAAGAGATCTTAAAGGTCATGGCTAAAATGGCTTAAAGTCTTCTGTTTTTGTGGAGAAATGTTTAAGGTTTTGTTTGTCCCTAGAAGTAATCCTAAGAAGGCTGTGGTCTAGAGGGGAGAACAGGAGAGCCACTAGAAGTATGTAATTAGGTAAATTTTATTTAAATCCAAGGTGTTTAACATATAGTGTAATCGCAATTTCAGGAGTCGAATTCAGGGACTCATCACTTCCATACAACACCTAGTGCTCATCACAAGTGACTTCCTTAATGCACATCACCCAACTAGCCTGTCCACCCACCCATCTCCCCTCCAGCAAAGCTAAGTTTGTTCTCTGTATTTAAGAGATTCTTACGGTTTGCTTCCCTCTCTGTTTTTATCTTGTTTTTGCTTCCCTTCCCCTATGTTCACCTGTTGTATTTCTTAAATTCAACATGAGTGAAATCATATGGTATTTGTCTTTCTCTTTCACTTAGCATAATACACTCTAGTTCCATTCACATTGTTGCAAATGACAAGATTTCATTCTTTTTGATGGCTAATACTCCATTGTGTGTGTGTGTGTACTAGGATAAATACTTAGTAGTGCAATTGTTGAGTGGTAGGGTAGCTCTATTTTTAAGTAACTGAGGTACTTCCACTGTTCTCTACAGTGGCTGCTCCAGTTTGCACTCCCACTAGCAGTGTAAAAGGGTTCTCGTTTCTCCATATCCTCACCAATATCTGTTGTTTCTTCTCTCGTTAATTTTAGCCATTCTGACTTGTGTAAGGTAGTATCTCACTCTGCTTTTGATTTGGATTTCCCTGACGATGAGTGATGCTGAGCATCTTTTCATGAGTCCATTAGCCATCTGGATGTCTTCTTTGGAAAAGTGTCTATTCATGTCTTCTGCCCATTTCTTCAATGGGTTATTTATTTTTTGGGTGTCGAGTTTGATAAATTCTTTATAGAATTCATATGGTAACCCTTTATCCAATAAGTCATTTGCAAATATCTTTTCCCGTTCTGCCAGTTGCCTTTTAGTTTTGCTGATTGTATCCTTTGCTGTGCAGAAGCTTTTTATCTTAACAAGGCCCCAATATTTCATTTTTGCTTTTATTTCCCTGTCTTCTGGAGACATATCTAATAAGTTACTGTGGCTGAAAGAGGTTGCTGCCTATTTTCTCCTCTAGGATTTTGATGGTTTTCTGTCTTACATTTAGGTCTTTCATCTATTTTGAATTTATTTTTATGTATTTTGCAAGACAGTGGTCAAGGTTCATTCTTCTGCGTGTCACTGTCCAGTTTTTCTTGGCACCATTTACTAAAGAGACTGTCCTTTTTGCATTGGATATTCTCTCCTGCTTTGTAGAAGATTAGTTGCCCATATATTTTGGGGTCTATTTCTGGTCTATTGATCTATGTGTTTATGTGCCAGTACCATACTGTATTGATCATTACAGCATTGTAATATAGCTTTAATCTGGAATTGTGATGCCTCCAGATTTGTTTTTCTTTTTCAACATGGCTTTGGTTATTTGGGGTCTATTCTGCTCCCTAAAAATTTTAGAATTGTTTGTTCTAGGTCTTGAAGAATGTTGCTGTTGTTTTGATAGAGATTGTATTGGACGAGTGGATTGCTTTGGGTAGTGTTAACATTTTAACAATATTTGTTCTTCCAATTCATGGGCATGGAAAGTTTTTCTCTTTTTTGGTGTTCTTTCAATTTCTTTCATAAGCTTTCTATAGTTTTAAGATAACAGATATTTTATCTCTTTATTTAGGTTTATTCCTAGGTGTCTTATGACTTTTGGTGCAATTGTAAATGGGATTGATTTTTTCACATCTTTCTGCTGCTTCATGGATGGTATATAGAAATTCAAGTAATTTCTGTACATTGATTTTATATCCTACAACTTTGCTGAATTCATGTATCAGTTCTAGCATTTTTTGTTGGAGTCTTTTGGGTTTTCCATATAGAATATCATGTCTGTGAAGAGTGGAAGTTTGACTTCACACTAGAAAATTTGGATGCTTTTATTTATTTTTGTTGTCTGATTGCTGAGGCTAGGACTTTCAGTAGTATGTTGAACAACAGTGGTGAGAGTGGACATCCCTATTGTGTTCCTGACCTTATGGGGAAAGCTCTCAGTTTTTCTCCATTGAGGATGATATTAGCTGTGGGCATTTTATATACGTCCTTTATGACCTTGAGGTATATACCTTCTATCCCTACTTTCTTGAGGGTTGTTATCAAGAAAAGATGCTGTATTTTGTCAAATGCTTTTTCTGCATCTATTGAGGGGATCATGAGGTTCTTATCCTTTCTTTTATTAGTGTATTACATTGATTGATCTGTGGATATTGAACCAGCCCTACATCCCAGGAATAAATCCCACTTAGTCATGGTGAATAACTCTTTTAATGTATTATTGGATCCAGTTTGATAGTATCTTGTTGAGACGTTTTGCATCCATATTTGTTATGGAAATTGGTCTGTAGTTCTCCTTTCTAGTGGGGTCTATGTATGGTTTTGGAACCAAGGTAATGCTGGCCTCGTAGAATGAGTTTGGAAGTTTAACTTCTATTTCTCTTTTTTGGAACAGCTTTAAAGGAATAAGTGTTTACTTTTCTTTAAATGTTTGGCAGAAATATCGTGGAAAGCCATCCTGCCCTGGACTCTTTTTTGTTGGGAGATTTTTTATTACAGATTCATTTTCTTTACTGGTTATGGGTCTGTTCAAATTTTCTATTTCTTCTTGTTTCCGTTTTGGTAGTTTACATGTTTCTAGGATTTTGTCCATTTCTTCCCGATGGTCCAATTTGTTGGCATGTAATTGCTGTTAATATTCTCTTATCATTGTATTTTTGAGGTATTTGTTGTGATTTGTCTTCTTTCATTCATGATTTTGTATATTTTGTTCCTTTTTTGATAAATCTAGAAGGATTTATCAATTTTGTTAAATTTTTTAAGCCTTTTTTTTTACTGTTTATTTTTGAGAGAGAGAGAAAGAGTGTAAGTGGGAGAGGGACAGAGAGAGAGGGAGACATGGAGTCTGAATCAGGCTCCAGGCTTCTGAGCCATTAGCACAGAGCCCAACGCAGGGCTCAAACTCATGAACTGTAAGTTCATGTCCTGAGCCAAAGTAAGCCACTTAACCAACTTAGCCACCCATGTGCCCCAATTTTGTTAATTTTTTCAAAGAACCATCTCCTAGAATTGTTGATCTGTTCTCCCTATTTTTTTTTTCATTATCATTGATTTCTGCTCTAGTCTTTATTATGTCCCTTCTATTGCTGGTTTTTGGCTTTACTTGCTGTTCTTTTTCCAGCTCTTTGAGGTGTAAGGTTAGGTTGTGTATCTGAGACCTTTCTTCCTTCTTTAGGAAGGCCTGGATTCCTATATACTTCTCTCTTATGACCCCCTTTGCTGCATCCCAGAGGTTTTGGGCTGTGGTGTTATCATTTTCATTAGCTTCTATGTACTTTTTAATTTCCTCTTTAACTTCTTAGTCTATTCCTTCTTTAGGAGGATGGACTTTAGTCTCCAAGTATTTATCTTTCCAAATTTTTTTGTAGTTAAAATTTCATAGTATTGTGATCTGAAAATATGCGTGGTACGATCTCAATCTTTGTGTACCTGTTGAGGGCTGATTTGTGACCCAGGATGTGATCTATTCTGGAGAATGTTCCATGTGCACTCGAGAAGAATGTGTATTCTGCTGCTCTAGTATGAAATGTTCTGAATATATCTGTTAAGTTCATCTGGTCCAGTGTATCATTCAAAGCCATGGTTTCCTTCTTGATTTTCCTTAGATGATGTGTCTATTGACGAAAGCGGGGTGTTAAAGTCACCTACTCTTACTGTATTATCAATGAGTTTCTTTATGTTTGTGATTAATCAATTTACATATTTGGGAACCTCCATGCCGGGGGCATAAATATTTATAATTGTTAGATCTTCTTGGTGGATAGACCCTATAATTATGATACAATTCCCTTCTTCATCTCTTGTGACAGTCTTTGTTTTAAAAATCCAGTTTGTCTTATAGATGTATGGCTATTCTGGATTTCTTTTTATGTCCACTACGATTATAGATGGTTCTCCATCCTCTTATGTCCAATCTGCAGGTGACTTTAGGTCTCAAGTCTCTTGTAGGCAGCATATAGATGGATCTTGTTGTTTTTTTTTTTTATCCATCCTGATACCCTATGTCTTTTGATAGGACCATTTAGTCTGTTTACATTTAGAGTGATTATTGAAAAATATGAATTTAGTTCCATTTTGATGTTTTCTTGTCCTTGATAGTCTTTGTTGCTCTGTCTTTTCCATTTTGTTTTATTTCCACTCAAAGAGTCTCCATTAAAGTTTCTTGCATGGCTGGTTTAGTGGTCTTGAACTCCTTTAGTTTTTGTATCAGGGAAACTATTTATCTCCCCTTCTATTATGAATGACAGCTTTGCTGTATAAAGAATTCTTGGCTTCATAGTTTCCAATTCATTATGTTGCATATATACTGCCACTCCATTCTGGCCTGAAAAGTTTCTATGGACAGATATTTTGTGAAACTGATCTCTCTTTCCTTGTAGGTTAATGATTTTTTTGCCTTGCTGGTTTCATGATTCTTTCCTTGTCTGTGTATTTTATGAATTTGACTATGATATGCCTTGATTGATGATGGCAGGTTTTTGTTGAATCTAATGGGAGTTCTCTGTGCTTAATGGATTTTGATGTCTGTGTCATTACCCAGATTAGGAAAGGTTTCAGCTATAATTACCTCACATAGCTTCTGCCCCCTTTTCTGTCTCTGCATCTTCTGGGACTCCTATGATATGAATGTTATTCCTCTTTAATAAGTTACTGAGTTCTTTAAGTCTTATATAATGACCTTTTGCTTTTGTTTCCCTTTTTTTGCTTAGTTCATCATTTCCATAATTTGACCGTCTATATCACTGCTCCACTGCTCTTCATCCATTCTTGCCACCATGACATTCATTCAAAATTGCATCTTGGTTATAGCATTTTTAACTTCAGCGTGACTAGATTTTAGTTTTTTCATCTTTGCAGAAAGGGAGTCGCTGGCTTCTTCTATGCCGTTTATTTTTGTCTTTTATTTGACCATTTATTTTAATTTTTAAAATTTAAAACAAAGTCAACATATAGTATAATAATAATTTTGGGAATACAATTTAGTGATTCATCACTTATATATAACACCCAGTGCTCATCCCAACAACTGGCCTTCTTAATGCTCCTCACCCATTTAACCCTTTCCCCAACCCTCAGGTTGTTCTCTGTATTTAAGAATTTCTTATTTGTTTCCCTCTCTTTTTATATATTATTTTTGTCCCCCTTCTCTTTTGTTCGTCTCTTTTGTACCTTAAATTCTACATATGAATGAAATCATGTATTTGACTTTCTCTGACTGACTCGTTTCACTTAGCACACTCTAGTTCCATCCACATTGTTACAAATAAGATTTCATTCTTTTGATCCCTAATATTCCATTCTCTGTGTGTGTATGTGTACATCAATCGATGGACATTTGGTCTCTTTCCATACTTTGGCTGTTGTCAATAGTCCTGCTATAAAGCATTGGGGTGCATGTGCCCCTTCGAATCAGCACTCCATATCATTTGGATGAATACCTAGTAGTGTAGTTGCTGGGTCATAGGGTAGTTTTATTTTTAATTTTTTGAGGGACATCCACTCTTCTCCACAGTGGTTACATTTCCATGAAAAGTGCAAAAGTGTTGTTCTTTTTTGCATCCTCGCCAACATCTGTTGTTGCCTGAGTTGTTATTTTTAGCCATTCTGACAGTTGTGAGGTATGAGCATGGTGTTTAACCTTCATGTATCTGTAGTCTTATTTATTTTTTTGGTTACATCAAGTTTTGTTGTGGTCAAAAAAGATGCATAGTATGATCTCAATCTTTTTGTACTTGTTGAGGGCTGATCCATGACCCAATGTGATATGCTCTGGAAAATGATATGCTCTGGAAAATGATATGCTTGATATGCTTCATGTGACCTTGGAAAGAATTTGATTCTCCTGTTTTAGAATGAAATGTCCTTTTTAAAAAAAATTTAAATATTTATTTTTTTGAGAGCACGAGAGGGGGACAGAGGATCCAAAGCAGGCTCTGTGCTGACAGCAGTGAGTCCAATGCGGGGCTCAAACTCATGAATTGCGAGATCATGACCTGAGTCAAAGTTGGACACTCAACAAAATGAGCCACACAGGTGCCCTAGGATGAAATGTTCTGAACATACATTATCTCTGATCCATAGTGTCATTCCAGGCAATTATTTCCTTGTTGATTTTTGGCTTAGTTGATCTGTTTATTGATATAAGTGGGGTGTTCAAGTCCCCTACAATTATTGTATTATTATCAATGGGTTCCTTTGTGATTATTATGTTACATGTTTGGGTGCCTCCATGTGGATGCCATAAATATTTACAACTGTTAGAATCTTCTTGTTGGATAGTCCATTTTATTATGAGATAGTATCCCTCTTCACTTATTACATTCTTTGGTTTAAAATCTAGTTTTTCTGATGTAGCTATTGCTATTCTTGCTTTCTTTTAACTTTCAGGTGCATGATAAATGTTTCTCTGTCACCTCACAATCAATCTTCAGGGGTCTTTAGGTTTAAAATTAGCCTCTTTTTGGCACCATTGATGGGTCTCATATTTTTTTTTTCATTTGTGTGTTTTTTTTTTTTAACCCATTCTGACACTGAATGTATTTTGACTGGAGTATTTATTTATAGTCAGAGTAATTATTTGTGGATATTTAGTACCATTTTATTGCTTGTTTTTCATTGTTTCTGGAGATTCTGTTCTTTCTTGTCTTTATATTGAAAGTGTGGTCTTTAATATTTCTTTCAGGCTGGTTTAGTGGTCATGAATTCATTTAGTTTTTGTTATGGGAAAGTCTATTTATCTCCTTCCTTTATGTATGATAGATTTACTGGATAGAGTATTCCTGGGTGCAGATTTTTTCCCATTCACCACGTTTATTATATCATGCCAATTCTTTCTGGCTTGCCAAGTGTTTGTGGAGAGATCTAAAGCCATCCTTATGGGTCTTCCTTTGTAAGTTAGGGACTTCATTTGTCTTCTTTGACTTTATTGCTATATTTTACAAATTTAATTATAATATGTATTGGTGTTGGCCTTTTTATGTTGTTTTTTATGGGAGTTCTTTGTGCTTCCTGGATTTGGATGTGTGTATCCTTCCCCAGATTAGGGAAGTTTTCAGTTATTATTTCCTCATAAATTTTCTGTCTCCTTTTCTTCTTCTGGGACTCCTGTAATACAAATGTTATTATTAAGTCTATTCTCCTGTCACATAATTATTCTTTTCTAAGTTTCTTTATTTTCCATTGTTTTTTATTCTAGGTCACTTTATTCGTTCCAGTGCTTCTTCCATCTTTGTGTTGGTTGCATCAAATCTGTTTTAAATCTGTTATTGAAGTTTTCATTTCTGACTGCTTGGTTTTTTTGATCTCTGCAGTAAAGGAGTCCCTGAAGTCTTCCATTCTTGTCTCAATCCCAGCAAATACCCTTATGTTAACTGCTTTAAATTTTCCAGGAATATTACTTATATCATTTCACTAGGAACTCTGACCATGATTTTATTTTGTTCTTTCATTTGCGATGAAATGCTCTGTTGTGGCATTTTTGCCTAGATCTCTGTAATTTTCTCTGTGTTAGAAAAGACTCTTATATTCCTGTTGCTGAGAGTAATGGCCCTATGAAAAATAGGTTGTATAATGTCCAGAGCCTGGGGATTTAGGATGTGTCTCCAGTATGTGCTGCATGCACTCTGCTGTTGTGTTCTGGATGCTCTTTCAGGTCAGTCATCTGCAGAGGCTCTTCTTACCTCCTGTGGGTCAGTTTCTGATGCCTGGCCTGAATGTGGTGAGTTTTAATTAGTGTGCTCTGGTCTGCTTATGAAACAAGACCTGTCACCAACTCCACCGGGACTGGGCCCTGTAGAATCTTGGTCAGCAGACATTATGTGGGCAGAGGTTTGTGCTGGACAAGGGCTTCACTGCACTTGGACTGAGGCAGGTATGACGAGAAAAGCAGTCCCACCAGAGTGCAGCAGTGTGGGGCTTGGTGTATGCAAGATAGGCAGCCAGTGTGCATAGACATGTTTTACAGAAAGATGTACAGATGGCCAATAGACACATGTAAAGATGCCCAAAATCTCTGATAATCAGGGAAATTCAAATCAAAACTGTAGGAAAACAAGAAGCCAGAGTCACTGTGAGAATGTTCTTAAAGAAAGGGATAGAGCAGCAAGGAACTTAAAGCAGTTCCATTCCCAGGTTGGAAAGTTGCCGGGACTGCTCGTTCTCTCCAGAAGGACATAATAGGGACACCAGATGTCCTCCTGACCCAGTATGGAATACACTGCAGGTGCATGACCTGTCAAGATGCCAAATACCATGTTGTATATGCTTGATGTTATCAAATAAGTAGCAAAATAAAAGAGCCTGAGCCAGGAGACCAGTGCTTCAGCTCCTGGAGAGTTTTACCCCCCTGATTCCTAATTCTATCACCACACTTTTAGGACCTCTCTTTCAGTTGGTGCCTGAACAGGAACATGGAAGTGTGCAGCATCACTGAAGAGTCGAGGGAGCCAAAGGGAACTTTGGATCTGGGAAGCTCATTTGTCAGGATTTCTGCAAGGTAACCATGGGGACTTGTCTCTCCTTCATTTTCTGAGTCAATGACTATGATAATTAGAGCCAACTGTCTCTGGTTATTCTACCTCAGAAATGGGGACTTTAAGGAATATTGTTTCAGGGAAATTCCTTGTGTTATCCTATTGAGACTTATTCTCTTCAGGTCGAGGTGTGGAGAGCACAGGATTGAAAGACAGAGGACTCAGCTATCAATCTTGAGTGCCTTGCTACAGCAAAGACAGGTCTTACTTCAACAGCAATCAATGTAATCCTTAGGCGGGATAATGATAGTTATCTTTTTTTGCTATCTGCAAATCTAGTAGCCTTAGGCAAGGATAACTTCAGAGAAGTAAATACATTCCTTATCCATAATGATCATTGCATGGCTGCAGGGTTAATGTTTTATGATGATGGTAAACTTTGGAATAAGTAATTTAGACAAACAGGTAGCCTCAGGCCATTACATACGAAACAGTGTGCTGTATGTCTCAGTCCCTCTTGTGTGCAAGGGGTGTCTGGGGTCACCTGGCCATCAGCTAACTTCTTGTCTTTACATAGTTTCCTTCATTTCCCCATTTTCTGTTTTAACTGTTTGAAGCATCAAACTAAATACAGCCATACAATGATCACTTATTTCTTTGACTTTTGTCATTCTTCTCCAGACTAAAAACAAGCATAATACAATGATGATTATTAAAATTATTGAAGCAAGAATGACCTAAGTCTACAATAGACACGGTAACATTTTTAGTCCTGAGTAAATGTTGTCTAATTGAGTTCCAAGAAAAATGTTTCATTCCATAATACAGAAGTAACACATATTGAGTAATATTACAATCACATTTTAAAGTTAACCATTTTTCCAAACTTTCAATAGTTTTTCTGAATTAGCATGCCATTGTTGAACAAAATGAGTAGTTTGTACAGACTGTTGTAAGGCTAGGCCAGCTACAGTAGCAGCTGCCATCACAGCTATAAGTCCCATAACTTAAGCAATAATCAGTCCAACCATTCACCTATAGCATTTTCAAAGATCTCTCATCAGGCTTTCTAAGATCCAGGCAGAAGAAGAATTGCTCCATTTTCGATGAACTGGCATCCAGACCCCTGTTCAGGCTCTTAAAATATGAGAAATTTAGAGGGACATTATGATTTAATGAGATTCATTTTTGGTAAATGTTAAAAGAGATTTATTACTGGTATTATTTTTCTTGTAAGCACCTTTCCAGGCCCACATAGTTTGTAATGCTGTAGGAAGTTTCCATAATTGATATTGAATAGACCCCCCAGGAATGAAAGGAGTGGGTGAGGACATTCCTCCAGCATGCCACACAATATCGCCATTTGTCTCATTAGTAGAGATGGAGGAGTGTTGGCACCATTTTAAAGTCAGAGAGTTCTTTTACTTCTAGCCTCTCCTTTAGGGCTCTAATTATAGATGAAGGTGAGGAATTAGTTAGTTGCCATAACTCTGGGCCTTTGCATCAACACATTGGATGACAGTACAAGGAGGAAGAGAATTTCCTGATAACTTTTGTTTGGGAAAGTTTCTTCCCTTAAATGCCATTCTTGTTAGTAGATAAAGGCTTTTGCTAGTTTTGTTCTCTATGGACTAGAGATAACCAAGCCCTATCCTGAGGCTTTAAACAGTGTTTATCTGGACCCATGGGACAAATGGGAAGGTAGTCACTACCAACCTGATAGAAAGATAAGGTGGTTCCTTCTTCCTCTGGTTTTATAGCTCTTACATCATAGGGTCCCGGGATGCGATTAGAATCATTAATATAAATTGGAAGAGTGACATCCGCCCAGGTAACTAAACCTATTAAGAGGAGGAGGGGGAATATATGGCCAGTAGGTAAAATTTTCTGCCATACAGACCTGAACTGTAGTCAAAGCCATCATTGCCAGGAATAAGGTTTCTGCCTTAGGAGCTTGTCCTTGCACACGAATCATCTGTTCCCTTTCATCTGCAAGTTTTTTTAGTTGGCCCCAGGTGGGTAATTTACTACCTTTAGTTGTAGGCAGCGGACCTCATAGAATTGGGCATATAGTGAGACGTCGCATTTCTTCCAGAGGCACAATATCAAATCTGGGTCTCTTCTTCGTGGCGCAGTTTTATCAAGTGATCTAGAATCCACAATGTGTCTTGATTTTCTGTGAAAATATGAGCATAACCTCCCCCCCGATTTTATTATTTTTCCTTTCTTCCAAGTATTTGATGTTATATCTTTATACCATATAGGTTGTTCTAAGGGTGTTGTCTTTACAGTTAAGCCCCAATGTCTTTGGGATGCTGTTGTATTATTTTCATCTAAATTTTAAAAATTTAAGGTAAAAAGGGAATTGAGAAGTCTCACTTTTGGTGATATAGTAATTCCCCCTTCTTGTTTACTATTAGCTCCCTGAAAGTTCTATTAGCACATTCAATGATCGCTTGACCTTGAGGATTATAAGGGATACCCGTAACATGTTTGATATTCCAGAGCTTAAAGAATTGTTGTAATTTGTCTAGGTATACCCATAACATTAAAAGTCTCTTTTATTTTTTTTTAATGTTTTTTTTTTATTATAATAGTTTATTTTCAAATTGGTTTACATATAACACCCAGTGTTCATCCCAACACGTGCCCTCTTTAATTCCAATCACCCCCTCTCCCCCCTCCCTCATCCCCCTTACCCTCAGTTTTTTTCTTAGTCTTTGAGAGTCTCTTATGTTTTATCCCCCTCCCTCTCTGTGTCTTTTTTTTCTTTCCCCTCTTCCCCTGCCCCTGGTTGATGCAGTCATATTTCATTTAAAAGTCTCTTTTAAATGAAATATGACTGCATCAGCTTTTTCTTTTTGTAAAGCAGTAGCCCACTGAAAACCAGAAAAAGTATCAATTGTATGATGAACATATTGGAATTTACCAAAAGCAGAGACATGAGTAACATCCATTTGCCAAATCTCATTAAAGCCTTCCTCTCTGGCATTAGTCTCAAGCATTCAAACAACAGGTTCTGACTTGTAAGATAGCCCTATCAGTATATTGCAATTGTCTTTCTAATTGTAGCCAGTTTCCGGAAACTGTCAGTTGAACAGCTAGGATTGGATTTGGTGGCTGTCTGATTATTTCTAGCCATTGTTAAGGCCTCATCTTGCCACCAAGTTCTAAATTGTAAATAGGCTCCAGGACTGTATGAGCTAAAGCATCCCAGTCATAAGGAATTAATCCTTCACTGGTAGATTCCCTGAAGGATTCCCACTACAAAAGTAGAATGCATGCCATAAGTTACTATAGACTGTTTTAAATTTTAAACGAAATAGAAACGTGCATATAGATTGTTCCTTCTTCTGGAAAATTTGGATTTACTCCAGGATCAAATGGTTCAATACGGGAAAACATTTCAGTGAGGAATCTTCTCGCTGGAGGCAGTGAGTGTTGTAGGTTAACAAACCTGAATAAATAATGGAAAACCATTAACCGGCTGTTTTGGCTTCTGTAAATTGATTTGCGAATGCATCTCCCCATTCAGTGTTCTGACCAACTCTATGGTGACTGCTAAAACATTGAGATAAAAGCCTATGCAGTTACCAGAAGGGGTTAACTGCCTGACTCACTCCTGTAACTTTTCCTGCTTGCTACATAGTTAACTTAGATTGCAGTGAGCTCTCACTCTGTTTTGAGCTGATCAAAGGAAGGTCAACGTGCAAAAAGTCACGTAACTGCTGTCCCGCGATATCTGAGTGTCTAACTAATTGGTCATTTCAAAGTTCACTTAAGACAAAGAACCTTGAAGCAATAGGCCCCCGCCAAAGGTAACATCTATGTAATTGGCTACTAAGGGATGTTGTGAATTATAATTGGTTAACTAATTGACGATGTACCCTAACTTGCTAAAATCCATATAAGCCCACTGCTACTTTCGTTCAGGGTCATTCTCTGCACTGTCTCCTTAAGATCAGGAGATCAGGTTTGGCCAGGCCGGAAAATAAAACCTTGCCTCGCTTCTACTCGGTGTCTGGTGGTCTTTTTTTTTTTTTTTTAACAGCAGCCTGTTTCAGTGAGCAGTAAGTTCAGAATGCTCAGAAAAAGAAGGGTGTTGAGGAAAAGAAGAAAAAGGAGCAGAGGGTTCAAGAGAAGGTATAGGAGAGGTTTCAGTTACTTTCTGCAATATTTCTTCCTTACCTTCATCTAAGATCATTTGCTGCAAAGTTTGCCTTGGTTCCTGTTTCTCAGGAACTTGAGGAATCACTTACTGTATGTGCTGAAGGCTCTTCAAATTTAGTATTTTGTACTTGAATATACTGAGCCTCGCGGATGGGGAATTTCCCATCTTTACTCTGTCCCAGTACCCAAAAGTTTCACTTACTTAGAGCGACAAAAATCCCTTTCGGTTCCTCGCCCTTTGCCGACTCTGCAGTGATGCTACGCTTAGTCCCTGTTCACTTAGTCCCTGTTCTGGCACCAGTTATTGAGTCTCGTCGAGGTGTGGAGAGCACAGGACTGAAAGAAAGACAGAAGATCAGATATCAGTCTATCTTGAGTGCCTTGCTACAGCAAAGACAGGTCTTTTATTTCAACAGCAATCAACATAAGCCTTAGGCGGGACAATGATAGTTGTCTTTTTTGCTATCTGCAAATCTAGTGGCCTGAGGTAAGGATAACTTCAGAGAAGTAAATACATTCCTTATCCATAATGATCATTGCATGGCTGCAGGGTTAATGTTTTATGATGACCATAAACTTTGGAATAAGTAGTTTAGACAAACAGGTAGCCTCGGGCCATGGCATACAGAGCACTGTGCTGTCCTGTATGTCCCAGTCCCCCTTGAGTGCAAGGGGTGTCACCCAGCCATCAGCTAACTCCTTGTCTTTACATAGTTCCTTCATTATCTGGACTGATATTAACTGCCTAATTCCACTGATGGAAAACAAAACAAAAGAAACCTGGAGTCTGCTCCTCTGAGGTGACAAGATTTAAAACTGGGAATTCTTCCTCTGCTGGCACCTCATCTCTTCTGCCTTTCCTTCCCTCCCTCCCATTTCTGTACCACCTGGGGAGAGGCCTGCATAAATGGCTCCTCAATGCCTCAGGCACCATCAGCTCCTCCTCCCACCCTAGATGTTGAGGAAAGAAGACCACCTATGACATCAGGTTTCCCCACCAACAGTCCAGCAGAGGAATGGATGATATATAAAGGGCTTTTACAAAGATACATGGGAGCCATTTTACTAAACTTAGCCCACTGTATGACAAAAATGGATATCCACATGGCTGCCTTGACACTTTCTCTAGTAGAACTCTGGCTCTTAAAAAAGTTTTACACATCAAAATAAAGCAGACTGTCTGCTTATACTCAACAAACTCTAAACAACACCTCATAAGCATTAGATACTTTTAAATCTTTGTTCTTTTAAATTAAGTTAGGGCCAAACTCTTGGAAATAGACCAACCATTGTTTACTTACTGCTCCTTTTCTCCATCACCTGGGTTATGAGAGATGCCCTGACATAAGTTGTTTACAAAGTCAGGGTCTCTCCTGGACTATTTGACAGGTTTAGAAACTGTAGACATTATCTTAAGATACTATTTCGTTGGTCAATATTATCTTTACTTTGTGTTTTTGTGTCTGCTAATGTCTATGCCACCTTGTGCCTGCCAGCCTTTCTGTAAAACTATACTGTGGGCCACTCGATTGACCCTTGGGTAGACTCTAACAGCTGTATCCCTACACTGTCCCTTATCAGCTTGAAGAAGCCAGAATGGTCATCTTCCCTGTTCCCTAACAGCAATACAGGCCCTGTTCCAGGGAAGAAATACATAAGGAAAGGGTTAACATTAGGCAGAGAGAGATAAGGGAACTTCAGGGAGGCAGACTGCAAGTGGGAGGCTAAAAAAGCAGATGGGGTTCTCCCTTTATAAAATCCTTTATGACTGCCCTCCCCCCCCATTATCAAGGGCACAAGGGGGGAATCTAAATGAGATAGACAGTCTAACCCTAAAACAACAGATGCGGGCCCTTGACTTTACCTAACCACCTTTCACCACTGGATCAGGGAATGATTACCTGTGAATCTGACCACAGATGCTCAGACCTTTAAACCAGGAGAAGCAATATGGATAAAGGAGTAAAATTTCCAACCCATAAAACCCCTCTGGAGGGGCCCATTCACTGTCATTTTGTCCACCTCTATTCTAGTAAAGATAGTCAACGTGGGTCCCTGGATTCACTACAGCAGAGTGAAGCCGGCATCTCAAAACTGGGAGTGTATTCCCGATCCATCAACACTGGGCAAGCTGACCATACAGAAAGAACAATCTGCAACTCCAGAGGCTCTGAGAGACTACAGCCCTGCTTTAGTCTCTCCAGAAGCTGACTAATCTATGCACAACAGAGGCCTGTGGAATCGATGCTCCAGAGAAACAAAAGACTGTCCTTATTTTCTAAGTTTCCTTACTGCGATGCACGGTCACACCTTGTTTCTCACTGTTATTGTGATTCTTGCTCTACTCTTTGCCATAGGATTGACTGCCCCGGACAGCTAAAAATGTGACTGGAATACTATATCAATATGTGTAACCCTGTTACCATTTAATAACACTAAATTTCCATGGAATGATGTTAACAGACACTTGCTCGGGCAATCTGATGTGTCTGTGGACATTCAACATCTGCAGGCAGAGATATATGAGACTTTCAAACAAATCTGGACATGTTATCTGGTTCTAAGATCTTAAGAAGTATATCAGAGGGATTGGAAAAATTAAACTCTATGGGGCATATTAAGAATTTTAGTTTCTCTACTGCTATTCTATTTATATTAATATGTGGTGTATTTATCCTTACACGTGCAGTCTGGTACAAGGAGGGACAACAAGCCTACAGACCAACCCCTCAGGTTATACAGTGTCCTCCTACAGTCCATGGTATATAAATGTTTGTTTATTTTTGAGAGACAGACAGAGCATGAGCAGGGGAGAGGCATAGACAGAAAGGGAGACACAGAATCTGAGACAGGCTCCAGGCTCTGAGCTGTCAGCACAGAGCCCGACGCGGGGCTTGAACTCGGGAACAGTGAGATCATGACCTGAGCTGAAGTCGGACGCTCAACTGACTGAGCCACCCAGGCGCCCCAGTCCATGGTATATAAACCAAAAGGGGGAGATGTTGAAAAACAAGAAGCCGGAGACATCGTGAGAATGTCCCGAAGGAAACAAGGTTGGAGTAGCAAGGAACTGAAAGCATTTCTGTTCCCAGGTTGGAAAGCGGCCAGGACTGCTCATTCTCTCCAGAGGACATCATGCAGGCATGAGGCCAGGGATAAGAACGTTTTACCTGGTGCCAGATGTACTCCTGACCCAGTATGGAATACACTGTAGGTGCATGACCTGTCAAGATGACAAATGCTATGTTGTATGTGCTTGCTGTTATCAGACAAATTGCAAAATCAAAGAGGCTTGAACCAGGAGACCAGTGCTTCAGTTCCTGGAGAGTTCTAGCCCCATGCTTTGCAATTCTCTCCTCAGTGTCACCACACCTTTAGGCTCTGTCTCTCTTTCAAAAACCACAATGAGATATCACTTTACAACTTTCACAATAGCCAAAATGAAAAGACAAGAAATAAATGCTGGCAAGGATATGGAGGAAAAGGAACCCTCGGTGCTGTTGGTGAGAATGTAAATTGGTGCAGCCACTGGGGAACACAGTATGGAGTTTCCTCAAACTATTAAAAATAGAAATAACATATGGTCCAATAATTCTATCCCTGGGTATTTACATAAGAAATCTGTGGGGAATAAGCTTAGGAATTCCCTGAGCTGCACCAATGGGTTAGCAAGGTAGAAAGAATTACAAGGCCATAGGATGCTCACACCCAAGTTTGGGTAAACAAGATTAGGTAAATAAGTGTAAAGAAGGTGGGGCAAAGGCCCCAATATAGAGCAAAGGTACATGAAATAATCAAGATTACGTTTTCAGGGTGAAAGAGCCCCCCAACTTTGTACTATAGCAGAAAGCTGCTTTCACAGGAAGGACTAAATTAGGCAAACAGGTAAATAGGGCTATAGAACACTGGAGGGTATTACGCTAAGTGAAATAAGTCAATCAGAGAAAGACAGATACCATATGTTTTCACATATAGGTGGATTTTTGAGAGACTTAGCAGAAAACCATGGGGGAGGGGAAAGGAAAAAAAAATGCCACAGAGAGGGAGGGAGATAAAACATAAGAGACTCTTAAATACTAAGAACAAACTGAGGGTTGGTGGGTGGTATGGGAGAGGAGAGAGTGGGTGACGGGCACTGAGGAGGGCACTTGTTGGATGAGCACTGGGTATAGTATGGAAACCAATTTGACAATAAATTATATTAAAAAAAAAACAATAACAACAACAAAACTTCAGGGCAAAGTTGCCCGGCGTGGAAATAATTAATAAAAGAAATGTGCCTTGTTAACCCTGAAGTAGCTTGCTCAGTCTTTCTTGTCCCCTAGACCAGTTTTAGGTAAACAGAGGTGGTGCCTCATGTCTGCTGTAAACAACCTTACACCCAGCCATCTGGCACCAGGATTTTCCTTTGTATTAATCCAAACCCCTAATCCTGCAAATCTTCAAGATCCCCTTTCCTTTACAACCATGAATTAATGTTCACAGTTTAATTGTATGTCTGTGCATATCCATCACCATGTTTGTAAGCCTTCTCATCCTAATAAAAATGGAGCAAGGGCCCTTAATTGGGGCTCTTGTCTTTTCCCAGACATTAGCCATCTCACATTTTAATCCTGCATCCCGGTTTCTTGCTAGACATAAAGAACTCTAGACCCAGAGTCTATGACAGAGAATGAAAACACTAACTCCAAAAAGATATGTGCACCCTTATGTATACTGCAGCATTATATACAACAACTAAGATATGGAAGCAACTTAAGTGTCCATTGACAGATAAATGGACAAGGAAGATATGGTGTGTATATACAATCCTTTATTCATTAGCCATGAAAAAGAATGAGATCTTGCCCTCTGTGATGACACTGATGGACATAGAGGGTGTTATTCTAAGTAAAATAAGTAAGACTGAAAAACACAAATACCATATGATCTCACTTATACGTGCAACCTGGAAAAGAAGGAATGAGGAAACATTAGACCCATAAATACAGAGAAGAGACTGATGGTTGCCAGAGGGAGGGGGTTGAGGATGGGAAACATGGATCAAGGGGCGATGGAGGTGCAGGCTTCCAGTCATGGGATGAACAACTCATGAGACTAAAAGCTACAGCACAGGGTATATAGCCAATGGTATTGTAATAGCGTTTTATAGTGACGGATGATGACTACAATTCTGGTAAACATAGATTCATGTACAGAGATGGTGACTCATTATTATGTACACCTGAAACTAATATAATATTGTGTGTGTCAGTTAAAATAAAAAACAATCTTGCAAAGCTTAATTTTTCCACACATGAGTTTACAGCATATAAATTTTGGCATGAGTGTTTCAATTATCCTGAAGCCCAATCCACTGAAACACTGACGATAAGCACAAATATAATATTTTTCTATTATGTTTCATTAAAGCAAATTGTTATCTGTTATTGTTTACTGTTATGTCTTGAAGCATCAAGAAAAGTGACATATAGTGGGGAGTCAACAAATATTTTTTATTCAATTAATAAAAGCATATTTTGACTTTTTTTCTTGCCATAATGATTTATTACTTAACCCAAATAAGGGACTATTTTTGATATAGTCAATGTTAGGTCAGGTAAAATGTCTATACTGTGCTAGGCTATTGTGGAAGATATCTATGGAGACAAAAGCCCTTTGGTTTCTTAAAAATCAAATTGGAAGGTGACCACTGCTTCTTTCTCTGTATAGAACTAGAAATATTCCCACTTTTATTATAGGAAGATCTCAATAAACAATAGCCTGAGTAAAATGTAAATAAAATAAAATTCTCTCTTGACAACAAAAATAATTGTCTTAAATTTTCACTGATATCCAAGTAAGTTTTCTATGAAATTGTTGAGGTAGATGAGTTTTCTAGAATTCTTTTAGTCCTGAGTCTATTTTCCACAGCAAGGAAAATGCCAAATTTTATCCTTCCATTTTTATGGAAAGAAGTAAATTAGAAAGTGGTATTCCCCCTAGGGAATTTGTACAATGTTTCTTGCCAAGGGACGTCCACAGAGGTTCATTATCTGTATGAAGAAAACGTCCCACAGCTTTATATAAAGAGAGAGAACCATTCCTTAACAAATGTTATTTTACAGGAAAATTGGTTTCCGTGTATAAACATATTTGTGATCTTTCAAATCAAACACACAAATTATATTAGGGACTTAGGATATGATGTGAAGCCACGGAGCACAGAATATTCAATCCTTATCTCCAATTAACATTTAGTTCTATTGGAAAGAAAAGATCAAGTCGGATTTGCAAGAACAGGGTGCATGACCATCGAATACCAGCAACGATGTAAGGTAGGTGTTTTATGTGGGTGGGAGTGATCTATTCAGCTTCATGATTTTATCTTTTTGCAATTCCATGTGAGTTGTGACTCTCTGCAAAGTTCTGTACTAAAAAAAAGTGTAAATAAATTGAAACCTTCAAGAATGAAACATCATTATAACTTAAATCACTAAAACGTGTGACATAGGGACACTGTTTGCATTAGTGGGCATTTCTATGAATTAAAAAATGTATATTTTACTTGCATAAAAGCACACAATGAACCCCTGGATTCAAGCCACATGGTAGGAATGATTCGGGGAATTAAAGGAAGAATATGCAAATCCTTGTGAGTCATCCGGTGGGGTAAGTACACTGCTAATATTTGGATGCAACCAGAACGACGATTAATGAACCAATACGGACTCACTAGGCACTACACTTCCTAAACGTAACTACCACGACATTAAGTATTACACTCAATGAAGTGTAGTCATAGATACTGGGTTAATTAATCCTCACAACACAGCTGGTAAGCAATGCAGAACAGGTCTGTTAACTGCCCAGTTGACAGGATGCAGGTTCTCTGACTTCATATCCTTTTTATTTTCTACTACAACACTATTTTTCAAACTTATTACCACTGCCAACAGCAAGATATACAATTTTTATCAGAACCCACATCACACATCTACAAATACGTTCACAAATATAATGGAGGCAAATATAGTAAATCTACAAAGAAGCACTGAACTGCCCAATTTGTGATAGATTTCAACTCCTTGTGTGACAAGCATGAACACACATCACACTGTTATTTCAAGCACTGATGATCTGAATGTCTCATACCACCAGGCAGTGCTATCACCTACTGTTTCTCTTGTTCTTCAAATACTGAACCTGTGGCAAGGAACCATTTTCCTTCAGTTACATGTTTCCTGTTATGACAAAAGGTTTGTGCCATAAAAGTCAGTTTAGGATTTGAGGCATAGGCCCCAGGAACAGCACTATGTCTTGTTTCTGTGCGTTTGGACTGATCCAGTTGAGCTCAGCAAGCCCTGAACTTCCCTAAATCACATCATGAATTCAAGAAGAGTGGCCCAGGGCCAGCAGATGGTGGATGAAACAAAGGAAGCCATGTGGTAAGTCAGCATGGCTAGTTCCTGGGAACCACTCCTCTGTTTTTATTCTTTTCTCTAAGAGCAATGGTGACTTTCCTCTTCCCTAATGACTTTTCTAATAAAATTTGCTCTGTTTCACTTCTTAGGCAAATACAGAGATTTATTTCCCTTTCTTTTAGACGTGCTACAAAATAATTATGTCTGGCATTGAGACTCATACTTTTTCACGATTACGAGTATGAAATGACTTCACTGGAGTTACACCACAGAGAAAATCCCTGCATACTTCACTCTATCCAAATGAATAAACTGACCCTCAGGAAAACCCATACTGAAATACAAGTCCTCACTTTCACTTGAATCTGCCAACAAGAGCAATGACAGTCATGAATCCAGGCAATGCAAGCATTCCAAAGTTCTTCATCCTTTTGGGTTTCTCTGACCATGCCTGGTTGGAAATGCCACTCTTCATAATGGTGCTTATGGCTTACATATGCACACTAGTGGGAAACATCTCCATTATTGTGGTGTCCAGGGTGGACCCTCATCTTGACAGCCCCATGTACTTCTTCCTTTCCAACCTCTCCTTCCTGGACCTGTGTTTTACCACAACCACCATCCCTCAGCTGCTGCTGAACCTCTGGGGCCCAGATAAGTCCATCAGCTATGGAGGCTGTGTAGCCCAGTTCTATGTGTTTCACTTCTTGGGGGCCACAGAATGCATCATCTTGGCATTCATGTCCTTGGATTGGTACATAGCCATCTGCAAGCCCTTGAGGTACCTGGCTATCATGCATCGGAGACTCTGTATCTCCCTAGTGGCTATGGTGTGGATAAGTGGCTTGGCTAACTCCTTGCTTCAGTCATCCCTCACTGTCCAACTGCCACTTTGTGGTAACAACAAGGTGGATGACTTCTTATGTGAGATTCCAGTGATGATCAAGATGTCCTGTGTCGACACCACTTTCAATGTAACTATGCTCTCTGTCGTGGTGACCTTATTTACTCTGGTTCCCTTGTCTCTTATCCTTGTCTCCTATGGGTTCATTGTAGCCACAGTGCTCAGAATTCGTTCATCAACGGGAAAGAAGAAGGCCTTCAACACCTGTGGCTCCCATGTTATTGTTGTCTCTCTCTTCTATGGGCCAGTAATGTGCATGTATGTGCAACCTTCTGGCACTAACTCCCAGGACAAGAACAAACTCATGGCCCTGTTCTACAGTCTGCTGACTCCTATGCTTAACCCTTTTATCTATACTTTGAGGAACAAGGACATGAAAGGGGCAATAAGGAGACTTCTCCCACTGAGCCGTCAGGAAAGAGAATAAGCGCCGTGATTTTATACTCCACCCTCTCCGTGTAGGACTCCAAACAGCCGCTGATCTAAATTACCTCTCAATTTGCCCTCCTCCAAAATGGTTAGCATCCCTTAGAAACTATCCAATCCACATGTACGTTTATTCATCATAGTGTTGTGATTATTGGCCTTCATTTTGCAGTGTGAACCCTAATCCCCATTTGGCTTCAATTTGTGTGCGACTGATTCCCTGTTTAAATTTTCTTAGTCCATATAAGGATTCTACCATCCGAAAAGTATGCAATGAATAAATGTTCACTGACTCATTCAACGTCAACCATTTTATGTGTAATTTTATAAAAGCAATGCAAGTAATCAATATATACCACAGTTATCCTTACTATTATAAATATGATGAGTATAATTTGCTAATTAACTCTATTTTTATTGAAGTATAATTGATATACAATGTTATATGAGCTTTAGTTATACAACATAGTGATTCAACAATCATATACATTATCAAATGCTCACCATAGTAAGTGTAGTCACCATCTGTCACCCTAGAACATTATTACAATATTACTGACAATATTCCCTATGCTGTACTTTTCATCCTTGTGACTTACTTATTTTATAACTTGAAGTTTGTATCTTTTAACCTCCTTCACCTAATTTGTCGACCCCCTTAAACCAGCCCTTCTGGCAACAGTTTGTTCTCTGTATTTACGAGTCTATTTATGTTTTGTTGTTGTTGTTGTTTGCTCACTTGTTTTTAGATTCCACATATAAGCAAAATCATATGGTATTTGTCTTTTTATGCCTGACTTATTTCACTTAGCATAATACTCTCAATTTTCATCCATGCTGTTGCAAATGGCAAGATTTTTCTTTTTTGTGACTGAGTACCATCCCATTGTCTGTGTGTGTGTTTGTGTGTGTGTGTGTGTGTGTGTATGTATCACTTCTTTATCCATTCATCTACGATGGACACGGGTTACTTCCATGTCTTGACCATTGTTAATAATGCTGGAATAAACATAGCAAAGCAGGTATCTTTTTGAATTAGTATTTTTTTGTTTCTTGGGCAAATACCAAGAAGTGGAATTACTGGGTTGTATGATATTTATCTTTTTTTAAATTTTTAAATGTTTATTTATTTTTGAGAGAGAGAGAAAGCATGAGCAGCAAAGGGACTGGCAGACAGGGAGACACAGAATATGGAGCAGGCTCCAGACTCCAAGTTGTCAGCAGAGTCCTAAGTGGGGCTCGAACTCAAGGACCTCAAGATCATGACCTGAGTTGAAGTCAGATGCTTAACTTACTGAACTACCCAGGCACCCCTCTATTTTTAATTTTTAAAGTAATCTCCATACTGTCAACTGTAGTGGTTGCACACAGTTATATTGCCTCCAACAGAGCTAATCATATCCCTAATGAACTATTGGCAAGACCAGATGGGATAATATCTCATATCCTATAAGTGAATCTTCAACCCTTATAAATAACGTAATTCAAAAATAATATTTGATTCTTACTTTTCTACATGTCTCCATGGGATTCCTTCCTTTTGAGTTTATGTTTATTTATTTTGAGAGAGAGAGCACGCACAAGCAGGGAAGGAGGGGGGAGGGGAACAAAAGAATCCCAAGCAGGTTCCACACTCAGCACAGAGCCTGATGCAGGGCTCAATCTCACAACTGAGATCTTGACCTGACCTTTAATCAAGAGTCAGCTGCTTAGCCTACTACACCACCTAGGCACCCCTAGATATTTGACTGAAATAACTATTTCCAGGTGTCCAAATGGAAACCTTGAATACTCAAATTCTGAGAGACTTCTGTGCAGCCTCCTGGTGTTGAGAGTCATGTAACCTTCACTGGGGAGATAATTTACCTAGCATGAGAATATTAGGTGTATTTGGTGTACTGAAAGGATGAACTAGTTCACTTATTTATGAATAGAGTATTAGACATTAAGAAGAAAGAAATCAGGGAAGGTGGAGGTAACATGGGAGGGGTGGGAAATAAACTGGCTATCACATCAATTCTGTGACAGAAGTGATGAAGCAAAAAGGTTTATAATGATGTGGGAGGAGGAATTCCATTGATTTTATCAATATTAATTCATTATAAATCTGTGATTTTCCACTCCCCACGCTTATAAAACTCTCACCTTTTAACTTGTATTTGAGGTAAATATATATTTTTCTAACAACTAAGTACTTTTCTGTAAGGGTTTTATACATCTACTCATCCTGGAACCATTGTGTATTTCCGTTATTCCCTTCCAAATGGCAGGAACAAAACCCACTGACTCATATTGTACAAGCCTCTAATATAGAAATATAGAATTATTAATCACTAATTAATCATTATAAATTATTTCACCATTTAATTTCTGTTCTATGCATTGCCACAAAGTTTTCTTTGTGGAGCTGAATGGAAGGACACTATGATTCTGCCGTTGTTGGAGACAAGGAAATACACTCTTTTGGAGGTGGGCTGATTCTCTGGCATGACCATGTATCTGTTAAAAAAACATCGGATTTCACTATGTGCACCTCTTTCATAGTACTGACCACTTGAAACTTTACATTACTTTGTATGATTACTTTCTCAAAACAAACAAACAAAAAACCATGAGGTCTTTTTCTCTCACTTGGTAACCTAAGGAGTCAGGGCAATAGGAGATAAGGAATAGGCTGTGAATAATTTTTTTTAAATGAATGAATGAATGGCATGTATTGTCTACATCCTTGTTACCCACGGTTAAAAACGTATATCACAGGTTCATGTAAAAATGTGTCATGTACTAAACAATGAGTTTAACAGATTTGGTTAGGAGCTGAGGCTTAAGGAAATGTTTCTCAAACTATCTTCTGGCAGTGCTCCAGTATATCTGAATAGTTTAAAAAATAAATCCATATTTAAACAAATTTGGGGAAATCCATACATTATTCTTGAAGCTTTGGAGTTTGGGAAGAAAGTTAACATTTAAATGTGTGATAACTCCAAAGTACATAGTTAACCATGTGTAACACTTCTAAAATATTTTCGTTCTGATTTTATTAGCTTCTTTTTGAGAGCAAATAACATATAGCACAGTTTGGGACATAACTCATTAGAAAACTTGAATCTCAGAATAGAAGCAGAGATCATAGAGGAACTGAGGGAAGCAAAAAATCTCACTGTTGTGGTGTATGAATAAACAGCCTTTTACAAAGTGTTTGTAGGGCTTTGAAATAAAGCTGCCCATAGTAGTCCCATTATACCTCCTCAAGCGTCTGAAATCTCAATACTATTTATTCCTTTAGGATATAATGTTTTCCGTCAATGACTACACGTTGGCAACTTCAAATCAGTATGCATAGACTAATTATTTCCTCTTAATTATGGTATAAATGTAATAGCAGCTGCCACATAGGACATGATAATGTAGTTAATTGCACTGTAGTTTAAATATTAAAGAATATGTTTCCCTTTTTACTGAATATATTTCATCTAAGAGTGGAACTCTTCAATATGTAACTATCATAATAATAAATGGACAGTGCATACTTTTAGATGAAGTGTACAAAAATATTAATATCCATATCTATATAAATTGTTTCTCAGCGAACATATTGAAGGACATTTTTATCATGGATGTTTCAGTGTATCTCTATGTGATGTGCAGGTACATTTGCTGTAATTAGTCTAACATGCTGGAGGGTTGCTGTTCAACCTTGATACACATCAGAATCTTATCAAGCTTTTAAAAATCACAAACTTGATTCCACTGCAGACTTCCTGTATCAGAATTTGAGCAATCATCTCCAGAAAGCTATTTTGAAAATTTTTTCATTAGATCTTTATGTGTGCATCCAGAGTTCGTGAAGGCCATTACAGAGAAAACATTTGAGATATCCAGTAGGACAGAATTCAGACAGGATCTGACTAATGGGAGAAGTGTAGCCCAACACAAAAATAGGACATAATTCTTGCCATAGATGTGAATAATTACACATACTGCAAGCTTATAAGGAGGGAAGATAAATCCATTAGACCACAAAAATAAAAATCGCAACTCTTATCAAATGCTAAGTCAATGAAACAAGACCAAGTATACCCATTGGAAGAGGCCTTTCCCTCTGAAGTAAATGTTATGCAAAAGTAGGGTAAGGACTTCAAACAATAGTGAAACTCACACTTATGTGCAACAAAAAATTTTAAAAACGTGGTTTTTCAGAAACTAAGATATACCTCAATAACTGAGAACTGAATAGTTACTGTTGATAACTGGAGTATCAGTCTGGGGTAAGCCAATATAAGAAATATTTTAAAGCAAAAACAAAAATAAGAAAACTATAATACACCATGTGATAAAATAAGATTTAGAAATCTACATTAAAAGCAAGGTGAACAACAGAAATGGTAGTTCGATTAAAGCAATAGATGGAGGAGTAATAATCAAGTAGAACATAGGAAAAATATCCCTGGGTTACAAATAATTATATGTGTGCACAAGATAAAATAACCCCATGCTAGAGCAGAGTTAACAGAGGAAAAGACTGGACATGTCTTTATGAACTCCTTAATTCTAAACATGAAGGAGATATCTTAAATGTATCCAGAAAGACTGGATGATATATTTACTTAGGTCAGACCATCCCTTTCTCCAAGGATACCTAGAAAATATGGATAAAAATGCCAAAAAAAAAAAAAAACAACAACACTAGAAAATCTGTATTCTGTTTTGTAATATATTGAAAGAATTGAAGACACCACGGTGATCAGCACTGAAGAGGGAAGAGAGGAACACTGAAGAGACAGAACCTTTGAAAGGTTCAGAAAATTTGCCAATTCTTTAGATGTGCATAGTAAAAGGTTGAGGAAGTAAGTGAAAGCAGGCACTTAGGAGACAAAGGAGGGGGACAGGACTTTTTTTTTTTTTTTGCAACAACAAAAACCTAAGGACATAAAAACTGGGATTCAGAGCTCCCAAGGCAGCCAGGGTAAGGAGCTAAAACTCCAAGTAGAAAGGCAAAATATTTGTCATGTTTTTTGTATCATCCCTACATCAGAACTAAAAGTAGCTAAGAGCTTACGAAACAAGATTTGCAATAAGAGACCATATAACTAAAAGATGGGGAGAAAAGGAACAAACAATGTGCTTAAACTTAAGTGGCCATAACTTAATATAGATTGCTATTTGCACAAGAGGTTATATACAAGCCTAATGGTAACCATATATAAAAAACATTCATAAATTTGCAAAGAATAAAGAGAAAGAAAACTAAATATATCGCTAAAGAAAATGAGCAAACCATGAAAGAGAAAGACAAGGATCAAAGAAAAAACTTTATAAACAACCACAAAACAATAAAATAAATAAAATGCCATAAAATTATGCCATAAAATAAATAAAAATAAAACAATGCTAAAATTTGTATGGAGCTATGAAAGACCCTGAAAACCAAAGCACCCTTGAAAAAGAAACACAAAGCTGGAAACATCACAATTCTGGACTTCGGGATGTGTTACAAAGTTGTAATCTTCAAGACAGTATGGTATTGACATAAAAACAGACACATAGATCAATGGAACAGAAAACCCAGAATTGAAACCACAACTACACGATCAATTAATCTTCGACAAAACAGGAAGGAATATCCAATGGGAAAAACAACACTGTCTTCAACAAATGGTGCTGGGAAAACTGGACAGCAACACGGAAAAAGAATAGACCACGTTCTTACACTATACACAAAAATAAATTCAAAATGAATTAAATATCCAAGTGTGAGACATGAAATCATAAAAATTCTAGAGGAGGGAGGAGGGAGTTAATATGGTGGAGAAGTAGGGGGATCCCGGACATTCCCCATCCCTCAAACACAGCTGTACTGGGTCAGATCACTTGGAAAACTCGGGAAATGGATGTGTGGTAGAACAATCAACACATTGGTGGAAGGTGCGTGGAAATGAACAGGGGGAGAGAAAATAGCTGTGCCACAGACAGAAGGGAACCCTCTCATGGAGAGACAAAAGGGAGACAAAGACAGGGGTTTGAGAGAGCACAATGTTGGGTTCACACAGGAGGGAAACCCTTCTGGATCATGAACTGGGGAGAGAGAGGTACTGAGTGTCACATGTTTTGTGCAAACAGTGTGTGAAGCTCAAACTATGGTTTTGGAAGTGTGCCACTTTCTCCAGAGCTGAGTCTGGCTTGCACTCCTTGGTAGGAGGGAGCTGGCCCTGGAGTGCATAGTGTGGTGTAGGGATCTCTGGAGGTGCACTGGAAGAGGACAATCCCCTCACTGGAGTACTTTTGGAAGAGGGTATATTGCCTCTTCAAGGACGAAAGACACCGCAGGTGCCAGCAAAAGGCTTTTCATCAGCAGGGGACAGAGGCACGTGCAGAGGGCAGATAACTGTTTGCTGATTTTCTCAGTGCCACACCATAGATTCTGAGCACCACACAGGCATAGGACTGTTCTTCTTGACAAAGGATATTAGACACAGTGAGGAAAGGCTCTACTCCTAAGGAGGGGCGTGGATTCACTCGGTGCTGGGTCCTTTAAGGTTTCAAGTTTTAAATCCCAGCCACTCAACAAAGATAAAACATAGTAGGACTGTGGTGCAGGGAGTGCTGACAGCTCTATTTTGTGAGGGCTTCCTGAACAGAAGGAGTGTGTGTATATTCCTTGTCCAGGACAAGAGAATGGGTGGTGCCATTTCCCCCCCAACTCCACCGCAGTGGGACTTCAGAGAGCAACGGAGCAGCCCCCATGGAGGTGGGTCCCGCTTACACCGAACCCTGTCCTCCTGTGCCTGATAACTGCTTATTTACTGGGGCAAGACTGACTCTGAGCCAATGCAGCAGCGTATCCTGCAGACCTGCATAGCCAGCACCAGCATGTGCCAAGTGCACTGAAAATAGATGCTTCAAAGCATCCACCTGGTGGACAGAACGAGCCTTGTTTTCTTTCTTCTTGTTTTCTTCCTTTGGAATCAGGATCGTAGGGTTTGTTTGTTTGCTTGTTTGTTTGTTTCATTTACTTTTCTCATCTTTCTGGACCAGGCTTCTTTTCTTTTTCTTTTACTTTTTTCCCTTTCATTTTCTGTGCAACCAGGCTTATAGTTTTTTTATTGGTATTTTTTGTTCTTTTTTATTTCTTTTGGATCAGACCTCCCCCCTGCCCCCACAGGATTATTATAATAAACAGATCAAAGCACACCTAGTTAAATATCCAAACACTCCCCACTGCAAGCAAGAAGGAGTTCTTCAGAAGACTGACCAGTGGGAAAGAACAGACAAAACACAAACAGTAGAGGGCACATAGCATACACCAGAAAGACTTCCTGAAGTGCCAGGCCCAGAGCAGTGTATGAACCATTTTTAATAAAGCAGTATTATCACGTGCAGAAAACATAACTTTCAAAACACACACACACACACGCACACACACGCATAAATGTGAGACAGGAAACAATCAAAATCCAACAAGAAGACACAGCCAATAACCTCTTTGACCTCACCCAAAGCGACTTCTTACTAGATATATCGCCAGAGGCAAGAGAAACAAAAGCAAACATAAACTATTGGGACTTTATCAACCTAAAATCTTCTGCACAGTGAAGGAAACAATCAAAAAAACTAAAAGCCGGTCTACAGAATGGGGAAAGATATTTGCAAATGACATATCAGATAATAGGTTATTATCCAAAAATCTATAAAGAACTTATCAAACTCAACCCCCAAAACCAAACAATCTTGTTAATAAATGGGCAGAAGACATGGATAGACAATTTTCCAAAGAAGACATACAGATGGGCAACAGACACATGAAAAGATGCTCAATATCACTCATCATCAGAGAAATACAAATCAAAACTATAAGACACCATCTCACAGATGGTCAGATGGCTAAAATCAACAACACAAAGAAACAGCAGGTGTTAGCAAGGTTATGGAGAAAGAAGAACCCTCATCCACTGTTGCGGGGAATGCAAACTGGTCCAGTCACTGTAGAAAACAGTATGGAAATATCTCAAAAAGTTGCAAATAGAACTATCCTATGATCCAGCAACTACACGACTGGGTTTTTACCTAAAGAATACAAAAATACTAATTCAAAGGTATACATGCACCCCAATATTTATAGAAACATTATCAACAATAGCCAAATTATGGAAATAGCTCAACTGTCCATCAACTGATGAAAGGATATATATGATGTGATGTATATATACAATGATTATTACTCAGCCATAAAAAGTATGAAATCTTGCCATTTTCAACGACATGGATGGAACTAGAGAGTATTATGCTAAGTGATATAAGCCAAAGACGAATACCATATGATGTCACTTATATGTGGAATTTAAGAAACAAAATAAATAAGCAAATGGGAAAAGAGAGAGAGAGAGAGAGAGACAAACTACAAAACAGACTCTTAACTAGGGAACAATCATTGTTACCAGTGGGGATGTGGTTGTGGGGATGGGTTAAATAGGTGATGAGAAATAAGGAGTGAACTTTTTGTGATGAGCAGTGGGTGTTATATGGAGATGTTGAATCACTATATTGTACACCTGAGATTAATATTATACTGGATGTTAACTAACTGTAATTTAAATAAAGACATCTTTTAAAAAATTAAAAGGTATTTCTATTTTTAGTTTTTAAATTTTTAATTTTTAAACATTTTTTAATTAAAAAAATTTTTAATTCTATTTCATTTTATTTCATTTTATTATTTCATTATATAATATTTTTAGTTTTTAATATTTTCTTAACTTGTTTTTTCTTTTCTTTATTTTCTTTCCCTTTTTTCTCTATTATCTCAAGTTTCTTTCAACAAGTAGACCAAAACATACCTAGGATAAAGCTTCCTTATTTGAGTTTTTCTTTTGTTTTTAACTATTAATTTCCTATTTTATTAAGTGTTTTCTTTCTCCAATATAACAAAAAAAGGAACTCACCCAAAAGAAAGTGGGAAGAATGCATAGGTGGACTTTGCGAGACTGAACAGAAAACCAGGGGGGAGGGGAAGAGGTGAAAGCAAAAAGACACAGAGAGGGAGGGAGACAAAACATAAGAGACTCTTAAGTACTAAGAACAAATCGAGAGTTGAGGGGGGTGTGGGAGGGGAGATAGTGGGTGACGGGTACTGAGCAGGGTATGGGTTAGGATGAGCACTGGGTGTTGTATGGAAACCAATTTGACAATTAAAAGTTTTAAAAAAAGTGGGAAGAAATGACAGCCGGGGTTTAATCAACACAGATAAAAGCAAGCTGTATGAACAAGAGTTTAAAATCATGATAATAAGAATACTAGATGGGGCTTAAAAAAGCATAGAATCCCTTTCTATGGAGATAGAAGAGGTAAAATTTAGTCAGGAAGGAATTTAAAATGCTTTAATTGAGATACAATCTTGAAGGGATGCCACAGTGGCAAGGATAGATGAAGTAGAGCCGTGATATGGAAGTGATATGGAAGATCAAATTATGGAGAATAATGAAAAAAAAAAGAGGGAAACAAGGGGAAAGATCATGATATAAGACTTAGTGAACTCAGGAACTTATTAAAAAGGAATAACATCTGTACCATAGGAGTCTCAGAAGATGAAGAAAAAGAAAAAGGAGAGACAGTCTATGTGAGCAAATTATAGCAGAAAACTTTCCTAATCTGGGGAAGGATACAGATTTTAAAATCCAGGAAGCACAGAGAATTCCAATTAGATTCAATAAAAACCAACCATCGAGAAGGCATACTATAGTCAAATTCAGAAAATACAGACAAGGAAGAGTTATGAACCCAGCAAGGGGGAAATGGTCCTCAACCTTTAAGGGATGGACAGATCAAGTTCATACCAGACCTATGCACAGAAACTTGGCAGGTCAGAAAGGAGTGGCAGGATATATTCAACGTGCTAAAATAGAAAAACAGGAAGCCATGAATTCTTTATCCAGCAAGTCTGTCATTCAAAATAGGAGAGATAAAGAGTTTCCCAGGCAAACAAAAACTAAAGGAGTTTGTGACCATTAAACCAGCCCTGTAAGAAATTTTAAAGAGGACTCTTTGAATGGAGAAAAGATAAAACAAAAAAGACCACAAGCAACAAAGGCTAGAAAGGACCAGAAAACATGACCGGAAACTCCAACTTTACAGACAACATAATGGCAATAAATTGGTATCTTTCAGTACTCACTCTAAATTTCAATGGACTGAACACTCCAATCAAAAGACATAGGGTATCATAATGGATAAGAAAAAAAAAAAAAAACATCTATATGCTGCTTAAAAGACATTCATTTTAGACCTAAAGACGTCTTCAGATTTAAAAGAAGGGGATAGAGAACCATCTATCATGCTAATAATCATCAAAAGAAACGTGGTATAGCCCTACTTGTATCAAAGAAGCTAGATTTTAAAATAAAGACTGTAACGAGATATGAAGAAGGACATTATATCATAATTAAGGGGCCTATCCACCAAGAAGATCTAACAATTGTAAATATTTATGCCCTCAATGTGGAACTCTGATATACATCAATTAATCACAAACATACAGAAACTCATTGATAATACTGTAATAGTAGGGGACTTCAACACCCCACTTACAGCAATGGACAGTTCATATAAGCAGAAAATCAACAAGGAAATAATGACTTTGAGTGATGCATAGGACTTAACGGACTTAACAGGTGTATTAGAACATTTCATTCTAAATCAGCAGAATAGACACTATTCTCGAATGCACATGGAATATTCTCCAGAACGGATCACATACTGGGTCACAAATAAGCCTTCAATAGGTACAAACAGACTGAGATCATTCCCTAAATATTTTCAGACCACAATGCTATGAAATTCAAAATCAACCACCAGAAAAAATTTGGAAAGATCCTTTCAATAGATGCAGAGAAAGCGTTTCACAAAATACAGCATGCTTTCTTGATAAAAAAAAACCCTCAAGAAAGTAGGGAGAGAAGGATCATACGTCAAGATCATAAAATCCATACATGAAAGACCCACCGATAGTATCATCCTCAATGAGGAAAAACTGAGAACTTTCCCCCTAAGGTCAGGAACAGGACTGAGCTGTACACTCTCACCGCTGTTGTTCAACATAGTATTGGAAGTCTTAGTCTTAGCAGTCAGACAACATAGGGAATAAATGGCATCCAAATCGGCCAGGAGGAGTCAAACTTTCACTCTTCACAGATGACATGATACTCTATATGGAAAACCAAAAAGATTGCACGAAAAACTTCTAGAACGGACCCATGAATTCAGCAAAGTCGCAGGATACAAAATCAATGCACAGAAATCAGTTGCATTCCTATACACCAATAATGAAGCAACAGAAAGAGAAATCAAGGAATATATCCCATTCACGATTTCGAAAAAAACAACAACAACAACAAACATACAAACAAACAAAAAAAAAAACATTGAATACCTAGGCATAAACCTAACCAAAGAGGTGAAAAATCTAAACACTGAAAACTATAACAAGCTGATGAAAGAAACTGAAGAAGACAAATGCAAAAAAATGGAAAAACATCCCATGCTCATGGATTGGAAAAACAAATATTCTTAAAATGTTGATCCTACCCAAAGCAATATACATATTCAACCCAATCCCTATAAAAATAACACCAGTATTCTTCACAGAGTTAGAACAAACAGTCTTAGGGGTGGCTCAGTCGGTTGAGCATCCAACTTCAGCTCAAGTTATGATCTCATGGCCTGCAGGTTCAAGCCCGGTATCAGGCTCTGTGCTGACAGCTCAGAATCTGGAGCCTGCTTCGAATTCTGTGTCTCCCTCTCTCTTTCTACCCCTCGCCTGCTCTTGCTCAGTCTCTCAAAAATAAATAAGCATAAAAAAAAAGAATAAACAGTCTTAAAATTTGTATGGAACCAGAAAAACCCTGAAGGCCAAAGCAATCCTGAAAAAGAAAAGCAAAGCTTGATGCATCACAATTCCAGAATTTAACCTGTTCTACAAAGATGTAGTTATGAAGACAATATGGTACTGGCAAAAAAAGAGACAGATCAAAGGAACAGATTAGAGAAACCAGAAATGGACCCATAAACACACGGCCAAATAATCTTTGACAAAGCAGGAAAGAGAATCTAATGGAAAAGAGTCTGTTCAGCAAATGATGCTGGGAAAATTGGACAGCGACATGCAGAAGAATGAAACTGGAACACTATCTTACACCATACCCAAAAATAAATTTGAAATGGATGAAAAACCCAAATATGAGAAGGAAACCAACAATATCGAACAGGAGAAAAGCAGCAGCAACCACTTTGACTAGGCTGCAGCAACTTCTTGCTTGACATGTATCCAGAGGCAAGAGAAATAAAAGCAAAAATGAGCTACTGGGACCTCATCAAGATTAAAAAGTGTATGTACAGAAAGGAAACAATCAACAACACTAAAAGGCAGCTACAGAATGGGAGAAGATATTTGCATGTGACATATCAGATAAAGGGTTACTACCCAAATCTATAAAGAACTTGTCAAGCTCAACACCCAAAAAACAAATAATCCAGTGAATAAATGGGCAAAAGACATGAACAGACACTTTTCCAAAGGAGACAGACAGGTGGTTAACAGACACATGACAAAATGCTCAACATCACTCATCATCAGAGAAATACAAATCCAAACCACAATGAGATACCACCTGACACCTGTCAGAATGGCTAATATTAAGAACTCAAATCACTCATACCTTCCAGAATAGCTAGTAGAAAAGATAAGAAATAGCAAGTATTGGTGAGGATTTGGAGAAAGAGAAGAGCTCTTGCACTGTTGGTGGGAATGAAAACTGGTGTAGCCACTCTAAAAAACAGGTTTGAGTTCCTCAAAAAAACAAAATATAGAATTACCATTGTAACAACTTCACTTTTGGGCATTTATCTTAAAAAATGAAACACTAATTTGAAAAGGTTATATGCACTCCTCTGTTCATTGCAGCATAATTTATAATAGCCAAAATACAAAAGCAACCAAAGTATTTATCAAGAGATGAATGGATAAAGAATATATATATGCACACTTACACAATCAGATTTACTCAACCCATATACAAAGATGGAATCTTGTCATTTGTGCTAAGTGAAATGAGTTAGATGAATAAGAGAAATACCATAGGATTTCACCTATATGTGGAATCTAAGAAGAAAGACCAACAAATGAAACAGAAAATAGACTCTTAAAAATGGGGAACAAACTTACAGTTGCCAGAGAGGACATAGGTGGAGGGGTGGGTGAAACAGATGAAGAAAAGTAAGAGTTACAAACTTTCCAATACAAAATAAACCAGCCATGGTTATGTAAATTACAGCATAGATAATACAGTCAGTTATATTGTAATAACTTTGTGTGGTGATATATGGTAAATAAGCTTATCATGATCATTTTGTAACATACACAAATGTTGAGTCACTATGTTATAAACCTGAAACCAAGATGGCATTGTATGTTAAGTATATCTCAATGACAAAAATATTTAAAAATTTAATTCTTATTGGTAATTATCTTGTCATGTGCAACATTTAATACATTTTAAATCCCAAATACCCAAGTGTCCTTCAAATGTACACATCTATTCAAATTTTTTAAATTATATTTTAGCATAGTGCACATTGCATTTTGATTTCATTACAAATACTTAATCTGCTTTGTAACGTTATAAAATTGAGAAATAACACCGATGAACTTGTCAGAAACATTTCAGAAAATACGCAGAGTGGCTCAACTCTGTTAAATCAGGGATACTGTGTGATGTAAGTGATTGTTTCTAGCAATGTAATGTTTTTCGACATCAATAAATTTGGTTTAGTGAGGCAATTTGGAATAAGTGAGCCCAAAGGAAGAAAGATCCTATTCTACTCTGGCAAATGAAAATTAAGTGGATAATGAAAATGACTCCTCCTTTTGATAAATGGATTGATAGACTGAGTAATCACTAAAGGTTGGAGTTCTGGTGATAACTATATCATATCTGGGGTGTTTGAAACATACTTTGAAATGAAGGTATGTTTGTTTGTTTTTAGCCATCTCTGAGAGAGAAAATTTGAAAAGGTAACAACAAAAAATAATCTCCCAATGATTCAATTATTTGATTTATTTTGGTCAGGAAAGATAAAATCAACTTTTAATCTAGAATTTCTGTGCCAGCAATGGACCTTAAAATGACAAAATTACCTAGGAAAATTAAGACCACATGTCGAGTTCAAAGGAAAGTATCCCACCCTCACGAGTAGATAGATAGAGGCAATGCAATCCTAGTCAAAATATCCCACCAAACTTCTTTCTTAGAAATTACAGAAATTATTTTAAAATGTATTTGTAAAGGAAAAGAATAGTCCAAACAATCTTGGAAAACAATAATAAAACTGAGATCCTACCCTACACGTTTCAGGACTTTTTATAAAGCTACAGTATTCAAGACCATGTGGGAGTAGAACAGCATAGAGTCCAGAAATAGATGGCCAAGTGATATTCAACAGAGTCATGAAGGCAATTCAATGGGAATATAAATATCTCCTCAGCATATTGTGCTGAAACAACCGGGTAACTACATACAAAGGCAGAACCTCAAATTCTACCCCGGAGAGAAAAATCAACTTGAGATGGATCAGGGACGTGAGTGTACAGAATACCATAGAGAAGAATATCCTTGCAACTTCTGGGAGGGCAAAGATTTCCTTGAGAACACACAGAAAGCAAAAGCCATTAAAAATGATAAACTGGATATCTTCATAATTTAAATCTTTCTCTCATCAAAAATCTCTATCAAGTCAATGAAATGTCAATTCACAGAACTGGATAAAATATTTTAGGTGGAGGAGGGGCCAACATGGCGAAAGAGTAGGGGGACCCAGTAATCCCCTTGTCATTCAAACTGAAAAGGACTGAAACCAAGAGCCTCTCAACCCCAAGAGTCTGGGAGGAAAAGTGTTGCGGTCTACAAGGAACGGAAATCGAAACCCAGAAAATGCCCCAGGAACTGTGAGTTTAATCTGGGACGGATAAAACGAACTCAGGGAGCTGAGCTGAGGGGAGGGTGAGCTGTATTCGGAGACAGCTGGGAAAGTGCCGAACAGGTCACATCCGGAAGAGAGGGTCAGAGAGGGTGAGACCACCACCATCCAGTCCCTAAATGCAGGGCTTTTGAAGAGAAGTTCTGTAGTCAACAGCAGAACTCCAGCAAAACTGTACTCACGCTGGACCCGCAGCGGTGGCCCAGTTAGCCCGCATCACACAGAGGCGCTGAGAGCTGCCACCAGTGGCGCCCCGAGCCGCCTGCAGAGTGCATCTAACGCAGGCACAAAATTTACAGTGAAATCGGTGTAGCAGGCAGAGTGAGTGGGGTGCGCGCGACTGCCCAGCAGCCCAGAGAGGGAGCAGTGCGAGCGCAACTGCCCAGAAAACCCCACTATGCAGAGTGAGGACAGAAATAAAGAGGTGAAGAGAGGCTACAAGACTGGGAAGAAGGGACTGGAGGGAAGCCATTGCTGTCTCACAAGCACACAAACACCAGCCCCAGGAAGTGACCCCCAAAGCCATCCCTGCGGCAGTGGAGGCAGGACTGCCAACACCAAACCATGACCCTCCTCACAGGAAGACATCTTTCAGCGGGAGCTACAGAGGCCAAGTTCAGATGGCTGCCTGGAGTAACTCCAGGTCATTTCTTCTTTTTTAAGTATATGCTCCCCTTTCTCCTCCGTATCGATCCCCACCCCTGAGCTGGACATTCAGGGTATTGGCTGCCTTAAAAAGACTTTTAACCCACTCTCTCAAGGCATGTTCTACACCTCCTTCTGTATTTTCCTATATCTGTATCTGAAATAACCAGGCCACATAAGTTCATCTGGACAATGTCTATCCTCATTCCGTCCTCCTTGCATCTGTCCTTATTCTGATTTCTCTCAGGCTGGATTAAGCCCTTCAGTCGCTCTACCCAGGCAAAGTCCATTTCCTTCTTCCCCCCACACCTGTCATTCTCTCTGTATATGTTCTGCTACCAGCACACTGCACACTCTGTCCTTAACTTGTAGCTGGTACTTCAGGACATTGCCCTCAGAGTGTCATTTGTTACTCTTTTTTCTGTTGTGAAGCACTTGTCTGTATCATTTGTCAGTACGTTTGAGTATCTGTTTTCTGTTTGTCAGTCCGTTTTCCTTTCCAGGGTGACTTCAAGAAACAATCCAAATCACATCTAGCCATAATGACAAAACGGAAGAATTGTCCTCAAAAGAATCTTCAGGAAGCAGTGACAGCACAAGAATTGATGAAAACAGATATAAGCGACATAACAGAACATGAATATAGAATGATAATCAGAAAACTAACCACTGGTCTTGAAAAATGCACAGATGAATGCAAGGAGTCCTGCATAGCAGAGTTCAAGCCTTAAAAACATGATCTCACGGTCTGTGAGTTCGAGCCCTGCGTCGGGCTCTGTGTTGCCGGCTCAGAACCCGGAGCCTGCTTCGGATTCTGTATCTCCCTCTCTCTCTCTGCCCTTCCCCTGCTCATGCTCTGTCTCTATGTCTCTCAAAAATAAATAAACGTTAAAAAAACCTGTGTCCTCACAGGAATATCATTTATCTTAGACATGATACAAGACCGGACTCAAGATCACACAGACGATTTTGCAAATGACATATTCAATAAAGGGTTAGTATCAAAAGTATATAAAGAAGGGCCACCATGGTGGAGGAGTAGGGGAACCCATTATTCCCCAGGTCTTTCAAACTAAGAAGGACTGAAACCAAAGGACTCTCAACCCCTTGAGTCTGGGAGGAAAGGTGTTGTACGAGGAACGGAAAGTGAAACCCAGAAAAACACCAGGAAACGGCGACCTCAAGAAACAATCCAAAACACACCTAGCCAAAATGACAAACGGAAGAATTCTCCTCAAAAGAAACTATAGGAAGTAGTGACAGCTCAATAATTGATGAAAACAGATATAAGCAACATAACAGAACATGAATATAGAATGATAAACATAAAACTAATTGCTAGGCTTGAAAAAGGCATAGAAGAATGCAAGGGGTCCCTTGCGGCAGAGATCAAGGACCTTAAAAACTGTCAGAGGGATTAAAAAAAGGCCTTAAATGAGGTTCAAAACAAATGGGAGGCGGCCACAGCGTGGACTGAAGAGGCCGAAGAGAGAAGAGTGAATTAGAAGATAAAGTTATGGAAAAAGAGGGAGCAGAGAAAAAGAGAGAGAAGCTGATTCAGGAACAGGAAAGGAGAATTCGAGGACTGAGTGATGCACTCAAAGGAAACAATATCCGTATCATAGGAATTCCAGAGGGAGAAGAGAGAGAGAAAGGAGTCGAAGGGGTACTTGAAGAAATCATTTCATTTTTTTTTTTTTGACTACAGATGGGACATATTTTAATTTATTTTTTAAAGTTTTTTTTTAATTTTTTTATAATAGTTTATTTTCAAATTGGTTTACATATAACACCCAGTGTTCATCCAACACATGCCCTCTTTAATGCCCGTCACCCCCTCTCCCCCCTCCCTCACCCACCTCACCCTCAGATTATTCTTAGTCTTTGAGAGTCTCTTATGTTTTATCTCCCTCCCTCTCTGTGTCTTTTTTTTCTTTCCCCTCTTCCCCTCCCCCTGGTTTTTGCTTAGTCTCACAAAGTCCACCTATTCGTGGAAACATATGGTATCTGTCTTTTTCTGACTGACTTATTTCACTCAGCATAATACCCTCCAGTTCCATCCATGTTGCTACACATGGCCAGATTTCAATTTTTCTCATTGCCACATAGTAGTCCATTGTATATATGTACCACATATTCTTTATCCATTCGTAAGTTGATGGGCACTTGGTCTCTTTCCATGATTTGGCTATTGTCGAAAGTGTTGCTATGAACATCGGGGTACACGTGGCCCGATGCATCAGCATTCCTGTGTCTATTGGGTAGATTCCTAGCAGTGCTATTGCTGGGTCATAGGGTAGCTCTATTTTCATTTTTTTGAGGAACCTCCACACCGTTTTCCAGAGTGGCTGCACCAGTTTGCATTCCCACCAACAGTGTAGGAGGGTGCCTGCTTCTCCACATCCCTGCCAGCATCTATAGTTTCCTGATTTCTTCATTTTAGCCACTCGAACCGGTGTAAGGTGGTATCTCTGTGTGGTTTTGATTTGTGTTTCCCTGATGATGAGTGACATTGAGCATCGTTTCATGTGTCTGTTGGCCATCTGAATGTCCTCTTTGGAGAAGTGTCTATTCATATCTTCTGCCCGTTTCTTCACTGGGTTGTTTGTTTTTCGGGTTTGGAGTTTGGTAAGTTCTTTATAAATTTTAGATACTACTCCTTTATCCGATATGTCATTTGCGATGATCTTTTCCCATTCCGTTGGTTGCCTATTCGTTTTGTTGGTTGTTTCTTTTGCCGTGCAGAAGCTTTTTATCTTGATGAGGTCCCAGTAGTTCATCTTTGCTTTTAATTCCCTTGCCTTTGGAGACGTGTCGAGTAAGAAATTGGTGCATCTTAGGTCAAAGAGGCTTTTTCCTGCTTTCTCCTCTAGGATTTTGACAGTTTCCTCTCTCACATTCAGATCTTTTATCCATTTAGAATTTATTTTTGTGAGTGGTGTAAGGAGGTGGTCTAGTTTCATTCTTTTGCATGTTGCTGTCCAGTTCTCCCAGCACCATTTGTTAAAGAGGCTGTCTTTTTCCCATTGGATACATTTTCCTGCTTTGTCAAAGATTAGTTGGCCATATATTTGTGGGTCAATTTCTGAGTTTTCTATTGTATTCCATTGGTCTATGTGTCTGTTTTTGTGCCAATACCATACAGTCTTGATGACTACCACATGTAGTAGAGGTTAAAGTCTAGGATTGTGATGCCTCCCGCCTTGGTTTTATTCTTAAGTATTGTTTGGGCTAGTATGGTTTTCCATGTAAAGTATCATGTCATCTGCAAAAAGTGAAAGTTTGACTTCCTCCTTGCCAATCTTGATGCCTTTCATTTTGTTTTGTTGTCTGATTGCTGAAGCTAAGACTTCCAACACTATGTTAAATAGTAGTGGTGAGAGTGGACACCCCTGTCGTGTTCCTGATCTTAGGGGGAAGGCTCTCAGTTTTTTCCCAGTGAGGATGATATTAGCTGTGGGTTTTCATATATGGCTTTTTTTTTAAATTTTTTTTATAATAGTTTATTTTCAAATTGGTTTACATATAACACCCAGTGTTCATCCCAACATGTGCCCTTTTTAATGCCCATCACCCCCTCTCCCCCCTCCCTCATCCCCCTTACCCTCAGTTTTTTTCTTAGTCTTTGAGAGTCTCTTATGTTTTATCTCCCTCCCTCTCTGTGTCTTATATACAATGGACTACTACGTGGCAATGAGAAAAAATGAAATCTGGCCATGTGTAGCCAGATGGATGGAACTGGAGGGTATTATGTTAAGTGAAATAAGTCAGTCAGAAAAAGACAGATACCATATGTTTCCACGAATAGGTGGACTTTGTGAGACTAAGCAAAAACCAGGGGGAGGGGAAGAGGGGAAAGGAAAAAAAGTCATATATGGCTTTTATGATGCTTAAGTATGTTCCTTCTATCCTGACTTTCTCGAGGGTTTTTATTAGGATAGGATGCTTTATTGTGTCAAATTCTTTTTCTGCATCTATTGACAGGATCATATGTCTTATCTTATCTTTTCTTTTGTTAATGTGATTTATCACGTTGAATCATTTGGGAATATTGAACCAGCCCTGCAACCCTGGGATGAATCCTAATTGATCATGGTGAATAATCTTTTTATATGCTGTTGGATTCGATTTGCTAGTATCTTGATGAGAATTTTTGCATCCATATTCATCAGGGATATTGGCCTATAATTCTCTTTCTTTGCTGGGTCTTTATCTGGTTTGGGAATCAAAGTGATGCTGGCTTCATAGAAAGAGTCCAGGAGTTTTCCTTGAGTTTCAGTTTTTTGGAACAGCTTGAGGAGGATAGGAATGAACTCTGTTTTAAATGTCTGGTAAAATTCCGCAGGGAAGCCCTCTGGTCCAGGGCTTTTATTTGATAGGAGATTTTTGATAACTGATTCAATTTCTTCACTAGTTACGAGTCTGTTCAAATTTTCTATTTCTTTCTGTTTGAGTTTTGGTAGTGTGTGGCTGTTTGTGAATTTGTCCATTTTCTTCCAAGTTGCTGAGTTTGGTGACATATAATTTTTCATAGTATTCTCTGACAATTACTTGTATTTCTGAGGGATTGGTTGCAACCACTCCCTTTTCATTCGTGATTTTATCTATTTGGGTTCTCTCTTTTTTCTTTTTGAGAAGCTTGGCTAGCGGTTTGTCTATTTTGCTTTTTTTTTTTTTTCCACAGAGCCTGTTCTTGGTTTCATTGATCTGTTCCACTACTTTTTCTGTTTCCATATGATTAACTTGTGCCCTTATCTTTGTCATTTCTCTCTTTCTGCTGGGTATGGGGTGTCTTAGCTGTTCTGCTTCTGGTTCCTTTAGGCGTGCTGTTAGAATTTGTGTTAGTGATTTTTCTTGTTTCTTGAGATGGGCCTGGATTGCAATATATTTCCCTCTCGGGACTGCCTTTGCCACATCCCAGAGCGTTTGGATTGTTGTATTTTCGTTTTCATTTGTTTCTATGTATTTTTTAATTTCTTCTCTGATTGCTTGGTTGACCCACTTGTCTTTTAGTAGGTTGTTCCTTAGCCTCCATGTGTTTGGGTATTTTCCACGCTTTTTCCTGTGGTTGATTTGAAGTTTCAAAGCATCGTGTTCTGAAAGTGTGCATGGTATGATCTCAATTCTTTTATATTTATTCAGAGCTTCCCTGTGCCCCAGAATGTGGTATCTTGGAAAATATACCGTGTGGAGATGAGAAGAATGTAAATTCCTTTGCCTCTGGATGAAGGACCCTGATGAAGTCATTTAGGCCCATATGTTCTAATGTGTCATTCAGCGCCATTGTTTCTGTGGTGATTTTCTATTTAGTGGATCTATCCAGTGCTAAGAGTGGAGTGTTAAGGTCCCCTACCATTAGGACATTTTTATCGATAAGATTGCTTAAGTTTGTAATTAATTGGTTTACAAATTTGGGTGCTCCCAAATTCGGTGCATAGATATTTATGATTGTTAGCTCTTCCTGCTGGATGGTCCTTGTGATTACTATGTAATGTCATTCTTCATCTTTTATCACATCGTTTAAAGTCTAGTTTGTCTGATATAAGTGTGGCTACTCCAGCTTTCTTCTGACTTCCAGTAGCATGGTTGATAGTTCTCCATCCCCTCACTTTCAATCTGAAGGTGTCCTCAGGTCTCAAATGAGTCTCTTGGAGACAGACAGGAAACAGATGGGTCTTTTTTTTTTAACCATCCTGTTACCCTATGGCTTTTGATTGGTGCATTTAGTCCATTTCCATTCAGTGTTAATATTGAAAAATATGGGTCTAGAATCACTGTATTATCTGTAGGTTTCATGCTTGTAAGGATGTCTCTGGTAGTTTGGGTTCTTTGCATCCTTTTCTTCATAGAGTGACCTTCAGGATCTCTTGTAGTGCTGGCTCATTTGTGATGAATTCCTTCAGTTTTTGTTTGTTGGGGGAAATCTTGATCTTTCCTTCTATTCTGAATGACAGGCTGGCTGGATACAGGATTCGTGGTTGCCTATCCTTGCTGTTCATCACATTGAAGATATCCTGCCATTCTTTTCTGGCTTGCCAAGTTTGTATAGATAAGTCTGCTACAACCCTTATGTGTCTACTTTTGTATGTTAAGGCCCATTTTTCCCTAGCTGCTTTCAGAATTCTCTCTCTAACCTTATATTTTGCCAGTTTCACTATGGTGTGTCGTGCAGAAGGTCTGTTCAAGTTATGTCTGAGGGGAGATCTCTGTGCCTCTTGGATTTCCATGTCTGTTTCCTTCCTCATGTTGGGGAAGTTCTCAGAAATGATTTGTTTAAAATAAAAGGCATCAAGATTGGCAAGGAGGAAGTCAAACGTTCACTTTTTCAGACGACATGATACTTTACATGGAAAACCTGACGGAATCCACGAAAAGCCTACTAGAACTGATCCAGGATTTCAGCAAAGTTGCAGGGTACAAAATCAACGTACAGAAATCGGTGGCATTTCTATACACCAACAATGAAGCAGCAGAAAGAGAAATAAAGAAGCTAATTCCTTTCACAATTGCACCAAAAACCATCAAATACCTAGGAATAAACCTAAACAAAGATATGAAAGACCTCTACACTGAAAGCTATAAAAAACTTATGAAGGAAATTGAGGAAACACAAAGAAATGTAAAAACATCCCATGCTCATGGATTGGAAGAATAAATATCGTTAAAATGGCAATACTACCCAAAGCAATCTACACATTCAATGCAATCCCAATCAAAATTGCACCAGCATTCTTCTCAAAGCTAGAGCGAACAATCCTAAAATGTGGATGGAACCACAAAAGACCCCGAATAGCCAAAGTAACACTGAAGAAGAAAACCAAGGCGGGAGGCATCACAATCCCAGACTTTAACCTCTACTACAAAGCGGTAATCATCAAGACTGTATGGTATTGGCACAAAACAGACACATAGACCAATGGAATAGAATAAAGAACCCAGAACTGTACCCACAAACATATGGCCAACTAACTTTTGACAAAGGAGGAAATAGTATCCAATGGGAAAAAGACAGCCTCTTTAACAAATGGTGCTGGGAGAACTGGATAGCAACATGCAGTAGAATGAAACTAGATCACTTCCTTACACCACTCACAAAAATAAACTCTAAATGGATGAAGAACCTGAATGTGAAACAGGAAACCATCAAAATCCTAGAGGAGAAAGCAGGTAAAAACCTCTTTTACCTTAACCACACCAATTTCTTATATAATACATCTCCAAAGGCATGGGAATTAAAAGCAAAAATGAACTACTGGGACCTCATCAAGATAAAAAGCTTCTGCACAGCATAGGAAACAACCAACAAAACGAATAGGCAACCAACGGAATGGGAAAAGATAATAGCAAATGACATATCGGATAAAGGAGTAGTATCCAAAATCTATAAAGAACTTACCAAACTCCACACCCCAAAAACGAATAATCCAGTGAAGAAATGCGCAGAAGGTATGAATAGACACCTCTCCAAAGAAGAGATCCAGATGGCTAACAGACACATGAAACGATGCTCAATGTCACTCTACATCAGGGAAATACAAATGAAAAACACAATGAGATACCACCTCACATCTGTCTGAACGGGTAAAATCAAAAATACAAGAAACCACAGGTGTTGGTGAGAATGTGGAGAAAAAAGGACCTTTGTGCACTGCTGGTGAGAATGCAAACAGGTGCAGCCACTCTGGAAAACAGTTTGAAGGTTCCTTAAAAATTAGATATAGAGCTACCATATATGCCATATTTCCGCTAGTGGATATTTACCCAAAAAATAGAAAAACATGAATTCAAAAAGATATAGAAACCCCTATGTTTATTGCAGCATTATTTACAGTAGCCAAATTATGGAAGCAACCTAAGTGTCCATTGACCTCTGAATGGATAAAGATTTGGTGTGTACACACACACACACTGGAATATTACTCATCCATAAAAAGTATGACATCTTGCCATTTGCAACGACATGAATGAAACTAGAGGGTATTACGCTACACGAAATAAGTCAGTCAGAGGAAGACAAATACCCTATGATTTCACTAATATGTGGAATTTAAGGGAAAAAAAAGGAAAACAGAGACAAAATAAGAAACAAACTGTCAACCATAGAGAACTGATGATTTCCAGAAGGGAGGTGGGCTGAGGGATGGGTTAAATATGTGATGGGCATTAAGGAGGGCACTTCTTGTGATGAGCACAAGGTGTTGTATTGAAGTGTTGAATCATTATATCATGCAATGTATCACACATTGTATATTAACTTTACTAGAATTATTTTTTTTAATTTAAAATAGTTTATTTTCAAATTGGTTTACATAAAACACCCAGTGTTCATCCCAACATGTGCCCTTTTTTAATGTCCATCACCCCCTCTCTCCCCCCATCTCCCTCACCCTCAGTTTGTTCTTAGTCTTTGAGAGTCTCTTATGTTTTATCTCCCTCCCTCTCTGTGTCTTCTTTTTCTTTCCCCTCTTCCCCTCGCCCTGGTTTTTGCTTAGTCTCACCAAGTCCACCTATTCGTGGAAACATATGGTATCTGTCTTTTTCTGATTTTAAAGTATGAGCAAGATACCAACAATTACAGAAACTTTATAGCATCCAAAGGTAGAGGGAATAGTCATTGGTGTCTATTGGTGGAATAATTATATGGTTGTTGGAGTGTACACTATCTTGGCAAGGGAGAAAGGAACCCAAAAGGCAAATGTAAGCCCAGTTGGATCGGTGGATCCCGTGCATACACAGGTCTTGCTGTGAGCAGTGACATTTGCCCCCAATGCTCTTTTCAAATGCTGCTCTTACTGGATTCACCTGGTCACGACGTGAAAGGGCGCAGAATAGTCTTTGTACAATAGTTTTTGTAATAACCACACTCTAAAGTGCTATTTCATTCATAAACATTTGCATTTCCATAGCAGCACACAATAAGAGCAAAAATGCAAACACACACACACACACACACACACACACACACACACACACACGTGCGCATACCAGTGACAGTAGGTTGGAGACTAGTAGTGATTGGTGACCACGATAGATTCTGGGGCTTTTTTTGTGCTTGCAAACATAAGTTTATTTCTTTTAAGTTTTTATTTTAATTCGTTAGTCAACATACAATATAACATTAATTCCAGGTGTACAATATAGTGATTCAACACTTCCATACATCACCTGCTGCTCATCACAACAAGCACACTCCTTAGGCCCCATCACCTATCTTACCATCTCCCCTGCCTCCTCTTGGGTGACCATCAGTTTATTCTCTGTAATTCAGTAGACTCTGGGGCTTACTTGCATGTACCCACATCCTGTCACACTGAATGTTACAGAAACGTGTATCCTTGCGTGAAGGGCTGGATTATAGGCTAATAGAGGATGATATAGCCTCAGAGCTTATCATAGCAGCCATCAGAAGGTTTGACTGCCGTCATGTACACACGTGTGCCAGAAAATGATGACCTATCTCTGGAACCCCCTGCTCCACATCCCAGAAATGTCAAAGGAACAAAATGCCTGAGGTCCTAGCATGGTCTGCAGGTTTCTGAATAAGTCTCTTACCTAAGGAATTACTGGCCTATTATCTAGAATGTCTATGAAGGAAGTGATCTTTCCTGACTTGTTCACTCTTTTATAGCAGTGCCTGGCTCTTGGTATATATTCCATAAATATTTGTGATTAGATTAAGGAAGGATTTTTTTTTTCGACAAATAAGTGCACAGCTATGTCCACAGCACCTCTCATCACTGTTTCCTCAGCCATCTCCCAAAATGTAAACATATCTTGGTCATTTATATTTTTCCACGCTGTAATTCCTATCATGGAATCCCTTTCCTTTCCCTAGACACCTACCTTTCTCTCTCCAAAACTATTTAGTGTACCACTGGGATCTCCAGTTCCATGATTAGTAAACTCACCTCCATCCTCAAATTATTTACTTGGCATTTTCTACACCTCCTGATATTACCTGAGTTGAATCTCCCCTGAAGACACTATTTTATCCCCAACTCCATAATGAGAAAATAATTCCACCCTTAGTACCTCGGAATGTGGGGGTTGAGCTAATTGCCTTTATTCTACTTCTAAATCTTTCTTCTCCTCTCTACTATTCTTAAAATACACTGATTCATTTGAAGCTTCTGTCACTCAGGCTGAACAACTAGACAGGGCGTTTCTCACATATGGTGTCAGATTGCGTCAGAATCACAGCATTAATATGCACATTTCGAGGGCACAGTCTGAAGTCTTAAGTCAGAAATTATCAGTAATAAACCCAAGAATCTTAATTTTTAACAAGTGTACCATGGAATCTTATGAATCCTCAAGCTGGATGAACTTTGTTCCTTCTTGTTTTGCTGCTTTCATTTATTGGAATCTTAACCTCTGTCCCTTGTGCATTCACATCTGGCTAACAGTATTCCTCTTTCCCCAGTACCTGCAGTCACCCCAGCCTCCTTCAAAGGAGATGAATATTTGAATACATTGGCATGTCTGCTTTCACCTCCAGGAGAGTTCAACTGTGGCACACCAGAAGCCCATCATCCCCCAGGCTTGCTCTGCACCACAGGCTCAGAGTAAACACACAAAACAACTTCTGTCTTTGTAGTTTTCTTCTTGGTCACTCGCTTTACTCTTTGCAAGTAGTAGAAGGATATAAAAATCATTTTATAAGTATTGTTCTTTATAGACAGTGAGAAACGATGTTGCATCTTCATAGAAATCGTGCTGTTATTTCTGAGCAGAAGATGAAGGGTTATAGGGCTCAATCCTAGTTTTACCTATATTGGAAAGTGGCAGCAGCTAAGGACTGAACACAGGTAATTAGAGAAACTGCACAGCAAAGTCAATAATTTATCTTCGTGATTGTAGTGAAACAGAGATTTATAAAGGAATAGAGACAAAGCAGCACCAAATATATCTTTGGTGGATGACATTCAAAAGTCAAAAAGCAGGGCCAACATGGCAGAGAAGTAGGGGGATTCATACTTCCCATGTCTCCCAAGCAAAGAAGGGTTGAAGTCAAAAGACTTTGAACCCCAAGATCTGGGAGGAAAAGAGATGGAGTCTACAGGGAGAAACCAGGGAAAGCTGATGACCCATAGGGGTTGCTTGCTACTTCAAGCAACAAATCAAAGCACACCTGGTGGAGGGCCCAAAACATCACTGTGAGCAGGGAAATAAAATAACCAAAGTCACAACAACAGAGAGCAAGTAGCACTCTCCAAAAACACCTCCTGAACAGCCAGGTCCTGGACAGCATATGACCCCCTTTTAATATAGCAATGTTAGCAGGTGCAGAGCACATAACAAGATTTCAAAACTTATAAGGGACAGAAAACTAGGCAAAATGATGAAATGGAAGAATACTCAAGAGAAATTCTGGGAAGGAGTGACAGCTAAAAAATTGATCATAACAGATATAAGCAACATAACTGAACAAGAATTTAGAATAAGAGTCATAAAATTAATCACTGGGCTGGAAAAAAGCATAGAAGACAGCAGAGACTCTATTGTTACAGAGATCAAGGATCTTAAAAATAGTGTGGATGAATCAAAAAATGCTATACATGAAGCGCAAAATAAGAGAGGTGGCCACAGCATGGATTGAAGAGGCAGAGGGGAGAAAAGGTAAATTAGAAGATAAAATAATGGAAAAAGAAGCAGCTGAGAAAAAGAGAGACAAAAAAAAATCCAGATCACAAGGGCATGTTTGCCCCGCTCCGCAAGAGAATTCGAGGACCACATGATGCAATCAAATGGAACAATATTCATATCATAGGTATTCCAAAAGAAGAAAAGAGAGAGAAAGGGGCTGAAGTATACTTGAACAAATCATACCCGAGAAATTTCTCAATCTGCGGAAGGAAGCGGGCATTTAAATCCAAGAGTCACAGACAACTCCCCTCAGACGTAACTTCGATTGATCTTCTGCATGACATATAATAGTGAAACTGGCAAAATACAAGGATAAAGAGAGAATTCTCATAAAATCATCAACAACATAGAGAATATGGTCAAATTGTGGATGCAGATACTAAATGAAATATTCTTTATTATTTAATGGAGAGAGACTTGTTCCTTGGCTCCTGTGTCAGGCTGATTAAGATGCTGCATGCTTTTTAATTTTTTTACTATAAATTTTAATTCAAATGGAATAAATGCTCCAATCAAAGACATAGAGTATGAGAATGAATAAGAAAACAATACCTATCATTTGCTGTCTACAAGAGACTCATTTCAGACCCAAGAACACCTTCAGATTGAAAATGAGGGGATGAAGAACTATCTACCATGCTACTGGAAGTCAGAAGAAAATATCAGACAAACTAGACTTTAAATTAAAGGCTGTAACAAGAGATGAAGAAGGGCATTATATAATTATTACAGGGTCCATCCATCAGGAAGAGCTAACAATTATAAATGTGCATGGACCGAATTCGGGAGTACCCAAATATATAAAACAATCACAAACATAAGGAATCTTTTTATAACAATGTGATAATTGCAGGGGACTTTAATACTTCACTTATAGCTTTTGACAGGTCCTTAGAGGATCAGTAAAGAAACAAGGACCCTGAACGATACATTAGACCAGATGGACTTGACAGATATATTAGAACTCTACATCCCAAAGCAGCGAATATACTTTCTTCTTGAGTGTACATGGCTCTTTCTCCAAGATAGATCACATAGTGGGTCACAAAGCAGCCCTCAACAAATATAGGAGAATTGAGATCATACCATGCATATTTTCAGATGTCAAAGCTATGAAACTTGACATTAACTACAGGAAAAAAATTTACAAAACCTCCAGAAGCATGGAGGTTAAAGAACATCCTACTAAAGAATAAATGGGTAAACCAGGCAATTAGAGAGGAAATTTAAAAATATGTGGAAACAAATGAAAATGAAATTACAAGAATCCAAACCCTTTGGGATGCAGCAAAGGATGTCCTAAGAGGAAAATACACTGCAATCCAGGCCTATCTCAAGAAACAAGAAAAATCACAACTACAAAATATAACAGCACACCTAAAGGAACTAGAAGCAGAACAGCACAAACACCCCAAACGCAGCAGAAGAAGAGAAATAATAAAGATCAGGGAAGAAATAAACAATATAGAATCCAAAAAAACAGTAGAACATATCAACGAAACCAAGAGTTGGTTTTTTGAAAAAATAAACAGAATTACAAACCTCTAGCCTGGCTTCTCAAAAAGAAAAGAGAGAGGACCCAAATAGATGGATCCTAAACACAAATGAGAAGAAATAGAAAATTTCAATAGACCCATAAGTGAAGATATTGAATCAGTTGTGAAAAATCTCCCAACAAATGAGTCCTGGGCCAGATGGCTTCCCTGAGGAATTCTACAAGACATTTAAAGCAGAGTTAATATTTATCCTTCTCAAGTTGTTCCAAAAATTGAAATGGAAGAAAACTTCCAGACTCATTCTATGAAGCCAACATCACATTGATTCTGAAACCAGAGAGAGACCCAGCCAAAAAGAGAACTATAGGCCAATATCCCTGATGAATATGGATGCAAAAATTCTCAACAAGTTATTAGCAAATCGAATTCAACAGCATATAAAAAGAATCATTCACCATGATCAAGTAGGATTCATTCCTGGGTTGTAAGCCTGGTTTGATATTTGCAAATCAATCAACGTGATACATCATTAATGAAAGAAAAGAACCATTACTATCAAGAGATGCAGAAATCATTTCACAAAATACAGCATCCTTTCTTAATAACTCTCATGAAATTCGAGATAGAAGGAACATACTTAAAAAAGACACAGAGAGGGAGGGAGATAAAACATGGGAGACTCTCAGAGACTAAGAAAAAACTGCGGGTAAGGGGGATGAGGGAGGGGGGAGAGGGGGTGATGGGCATTAAAAAGGACACATGTTGGGATGAACACTGGGTGTTATATGTAAACCAATTTGAAAATAAACTATTATAAAATTAAAAAAATAAACAAACAAACAAAAAAAACAAAAACAAAAAACCAAACATCGTACAAGTCATATATGAAAAGCCCACAGCTAATATCATCCTCAGTGGGGAAAACTGAGAGCTTTCCCCCTGAGATCAGAAACACAATAGGGATGTCCACTTTCACCACTGTTGTTTAACATACTGTTGCAAGTCCTAGCATCAGTAACCAGAAAACAAAATGAAATACAAGGCATCAAAATTGGCAAAGATGAAGTCAAACTTTCACTTTTCACAGATGACATGATACTCTACATGGAAAACCCTATAGAATGCACCCAAAGCCTGCTAGAACTGATCCATGAATTCAGTAAAGTGGCAGGGCACAAAATCAATGTACAGAAATCGGTTATAATTTTATACACCAATAATGAAGCAACAGAAAGAGAAATAAACTGATCACATTCACAATTGCCCGAAGAACAATAAAATACCTAGGAATAAACCTAACCAAAAATGTAAAAGATCTGTATGTTGAAAACTATAGAAAGCTCATGAAGGAAATTGAAGAAGACACAAAGAAATGGAAAAACATCCCATGCTCATAGATTAGAGAATAAATATTGTTAAATGTCAATAATACCCAAAGAAATTCTACACATTCAAAGCAATCCCAATCATATTGCACCAAGATTCTTCTCAAAGCTAGAGGAAACAATCCTAAAATTTGTATGGAACCATAAAAGACCCCAAATAGCCAAAGTAATACTGAAGAAGAAAACCCAAATGGGAGGCAACACAATCCCAGACTTTAGCCACTGTTACAAAGTTGTAATCATCAAGACAGTACGATATTGGCATAAAAACAGACACATAGACCAATGGAATAGAGAACCCAGAACTGGACCCACAAACATATGGCCAACTAACCTTTGAAAAAGGAGGAAAGAGTATCCAATGGAAAAAAGACAGTCTCTTTAACAAATGGTGCTGGGACAACTGGACAGAAACATGCAGAAGAATGAAACCAGACCACTTTCGTACACCATACACAAAAATGAAATCAAAATGGAGGGAGGACCTGAAGGTGAGACAGGAAACCATCAAAATCCTAGAGAAAAAAGCAGGAAATAACCTCTTTGACCTCGGCTACAGCAATTTCTTACTTGACACATCTCCAACGGCAAGGGAATTAAAAGCAAAAATGAACTATTGGTACCTCATCAAGATAAAAATCTTCTGCATTGCAAAGGAGACAATCGACAAAACTAAAAGGCAACCGACAGGATGGGAAAAGGTATTTGCAAATGACATATCAGATAAAGGGTTAGTATCCAAAATCTGTAAAGAAGTCACCAAACTCTGCACAAAAAAAACAAATAATCCAGTGAAGATAAAAATAGATGCTTCTCCACAGAAGACATCCAGATGGCCAACAGACACATGAAACGATGCTCAACATCACTCATCATCAGGGAAATACAAACCAAAACCGCACCAAGCTACCACTTCACACCAGTCAGAGTGGCTAAAATGAACAAATCAGGAGACTATAGATGCTGGTGAGGATGTGGAGAAACGGGAACCCTCTTGCACTATTGGTGGGAATGCCAACTGGTGCACCCACTCTGGAAGAGCGTATGGAGTTTCCTCAAACTCAAACTCCCTGAACTACCCTATGACCCAGCAATAGCACTGCTAGGAATTTACCCAAGGGAAACAGGAGTATTGATGCATAGGAGAAGATGTACCCCAATGTTTATAACAGCACTTTCAACAATAGCCAAATCATAGAAAGAGCCTAAATGTCGATCAACTGACAAATGGATAAAGAAGATGTGGCTTATATATACAAGGGAATACTACTTGACAAGGAAAGAATGAAATATGTCGATTTTCAGCAATGTGGATAGAACTGGAGGGTATTATCCTAAGTGAAATAAGTCAGAGAAAGACAGGTACCATGTTTTCACTCATATGTGGGTCTTGAGAAACTTAGCTGAAGACCATGGGGGAGGGAAGGACAGGGGAATGGAGAAAAAAAGTTACAGAGAGGGATAGAGGCAAACCATAAAAGACTCTTAAATACTGAGAACAAACTGAGGTTTCATGGGGAGGGGGAGAGTGTAAAGAGGGTGACGGGCATTGAGGAGGGCACTTGTTGGGTTAAGCACTGGATGTTGTATGGAAACCAATTTGACAATAAATTATATTTTTTAAAAGAATCAAAAAACATGCAGCATCTTAATCAGCCTGACACAGGAGCCAAGGAACAAGTCTCTCTCCATTAAATAATAAAGAATATTTCATTTAGTATCTGCATCCACAATTTGACCATATTCTCTATGTTGTTGATGATTTTATATCTTATATACCATTATATCTACAGCATCTAGGACATGATAGATGTATAACAAGAAATGAATACATATGTACAAGATGAATGAATAATTAGGTGTGATAAAAAGAAACCCATTTCATTACAACAGAGACTCGGAATGAACTAGAAACAGAATCTATTCCTGTAACTGGGGGCTTGGCATCTCAGGGCTCAAACTAAGAACATGGACCCAGAGAGCAGTGAGTGTGGGCTTCTGCTTGGCCAACACTTTGCACTGGGTAGCTTTGGGCGCATGACACATCACCTGCTGAGTTGATGAGGCAACACGGACTCAGAACCAAGAGCCACATTTCAGAGTGTGAGAACACAGAAGTTTCTTAAACTTCTCTGCCTCAAAACTTTAGGACCCTTGCTGGACGGGACATTTGGATGAAAGTTCTGGTTGAGCTTGGAGAACGATAGAGCAAAGAAAAAGAAAGAAATGGCAAGGCATAAAACATATTCTTTTACTTTGCAAGTCTGTTTCTTTTGTTCCCCTGATTCAACTGTATTGAGAATTCTTTAAGACAGTGATTATTCAACATATTCATTTCTACACGACACCGTGCCTCAAGCCAGAACCCTGCAGAAATTAAGGGCCTAATCAGCAATTGATGAATAGACCTGAAACCATAGCTTGAACTAAATGCACCCTATTTCCAGCTGAGAAGGTAAATATTCAGCTTTTTGCAATGTGGTTATTCTCTCTTCTCAGGTTAAGCAAGAGACCAACATATGCCAACTGCTTCAGTTATTCTGGAAACACCAAGTCCTCCTCCTCATTCTTATCAGTGCCTCCTTGACCTCCCTGTTCCTTAGAGTGTAGATGAGTGGATTAAGTGCTGGGGTTGCAACGGTGTAGAAAAGGGTGAGGAACTTGCCCTGTTCCTGAGCATAGCGGTTCTTGGGTTGGAGGTAGACAGCTATGACTGTGCCATAGAAGAGGAATACCACAAGAAGGTGAGAAGTGCAGGTGCTCAATGCCTTCCTCTGCCCTGCAGCTGACTTTATTCTCAGAACAGCCTTAGCAATAGCCCCATACGAGGAAAGGATGATGACCAGGGGTAGCACCAGGAAAATGATACTGGCTATGGACATCTGGATTTCATTGTAGGTGGTGTCTGCACTGGAGGCCTGAATCAGGGCTGGGACTTCACACACAATGTCTTCCACCCTGCGGTGGGAGCAGAAGGGTAACTGGAGGGTGGCAGGAGACTGGACCAGAGAGTGGACCAGACCAGCCCCCCATGCAAGGATGGCTAGCTGCAGACAAAGTTTGGGGTGCATGATAGCAGTGTATTGCAGCGGATGACACACTGCCACATAGCGGTCCATAGCCATGACCACAAGAAGGACACATTCGGTGGCCCCAAGCCACAAGAAGATATAGAGTTGAATGGCACAGCCAATGTAGCTGATGGTCTTCTCTGGACCCCTGAAATTAACTAACATCTGCGGAACACAGCTGCTGGTGAAACAGAGGTCTAGCAGGGAAAGGTTGCAAAGGAAGAAATACATGGGGGTGTGGAGTTTAGGATCCTTTGAGGAAACAAGAATTATGATCATATTTCCTGCAAGAGTCAAACAATAAAAGATCATAATAACCCAGAAGAGTATCTTCTCCAAATATGGCTTCTCAGAGAAGCCCAGGAGAATGAAATCACTGTGGCTGTCATTGCAAACTGTGATCATAGCTTCTGGAGCAGTCACCTCTTTGGGGAATGGTTCAAAAGCAGTTGCTCAAAAGCCTGTGATGGTTCCAGTACAGAGACAGGAAGACATTTGCCTCCTTCCTACTCAAGGATGAGATTCTGCCTCCTATAGTGCAGGGAAAAAGAAAAGATTCAGTGACTTGTCCTAAATTTGATGCCCATCATTCATTATCTCTTTATCTACCTCTTACACATCTTCTTCATTTTCATCTGATTAGAATTCTGCATTATAATTACTAAGTAAAGTGCACAGTAAACACTAATGAGAATCACTTTGCTAACTATTAAGAGATCATTCTATCTTTGCTCTCAAAAGTTGCACATTTTCAACATTTATCACACAGTTTTTTATACATATCACTGTTCAATCATATCATCTTTCAGTCCTTTTCTCTTCATTTTATTCTCTTGTTTTCCTGTGTCTTTCTATCTCAATTTATCTGAATATCCTACTCTTCTGTTCCTCTGTCTCGTTTAACTCTCCTTTTTCTTCCTTTTCTCTTCCCACCTTTCACGTTTTCTGAGCTTGAATTCCTCCTCGACAACTTTATGCTCTGTAATCTTAGGAAAGTTGTTTAAACTTTTTTACTTACCTTGGTCCTTTCCTTAGATTTTCTATTTGGAAAAGAGAGGACAATCATAGAAACTACCTATATGTTTTGGAGGAATTTAATGTGAAAACACAATGAAAATACTTTGAGAGACAGAGAGAGAGTGTGTGCGTGTGTCTATTCCTGGCCCATAGTAACTGCATGATGTGTGTTAGCTACAATTATCATTATGATGATGATGATGATGATGATGATGATGACGACGACGACGACAACGATAACGACGACACTATTCAGATGCTTGTTCCAGACGAAAAACATCAAAATATATATGCAACACTTTACAAAGAATATGGGTGATATCATTAAGAAAAAAAGAAATATCCTATTTCTATATTATCACCTTTCTAAAAGAAATGAAAAGTAATCATACTCACTTATCCACCATTATAAATTAACTATCTTTATATTACAGAGCACATGCATGCATATTTATTGTTCTTTCTTTAGCTTACAATCTGATTACAACCCAAGTTTGGAAAATACATTATTTTTCATTCATCTATGCAGTGGATCAAAAGAGATTTAGGAGATACTCCTTTCACTCAATCACTGTCCTTTTTACCTAACATACTAGAGAAAAGGGCCCATGGCTTCTTTTCCTTCTTCATCTTCCATTCTTTCCTCACTCATGTTCCTGCTTCTCTGCTCCCACCAACCATGCTACTTGTGTAGCATAACCGTGTGTCCTCACTTCAAGCCTGTTTATAGCCACCTTGTACATTTCCAGTGTTTCTATTTACAAGAAGCATTTTCCAGGGGAGTTCCCTGGCATCCCTCACACATACACACACAAATTCCATATTAGTGCTTGAAGCAGGTTTTACAAATCTGTGCCCTGCAGGAATTCCTTTGACTGCATGTTCATCCAAAAAAATTTAGACTCCTGGCTCCTTTCCTTCTCCCAAATCAATATGTGTAATAAACTCTTACTCATGCCAACATTTAAAGAAAAATATTCCTTTTCCAACACATTTTCCAGTTAACCAAATATTAAGGAATTAAGCTAAGTCATCAAAATTCTAGTGATGGAATCCCAGATATGATTCTTAACTCTTTCTTTAAAGTTTATTCATTTTTCCCCCCAAATTATTCCACAGAGATTTGAGAAAATGTGCCTGTAATCAATGGATAGAGAGGAATTTTAAAAATTAGTGGCCCATAAATGAAATCGATATTTAAGGTGAGCAGCAGAGCAGCTATGGTGGTCTGAGTTATCATGTAACTGATGATTTGGCAAATGGATTAGCTTATTTAATCCTCAACATTTTTTGTGTGTGTGTGATAAAACATTCCTGATTCATCTTCTTATACTTTATCTTATACTTTTCATTGCTTTAAAATAGTTCTAATAATGATAGGGCAAACTGGAGAAAACAAAATGCTTGGAAATACATTTGAAAATGTGTAAAATCCTATAAGAACATAGCGTTGAGTTAAATGGACTACTCAAGCCAAAGTTTAAGAAAAATCATGGCATAAGCTGATATTTACAGTCTGTTGTACCTAGGGGTGAATTCATGACCTCAAGTTAATACATCGTGCAGTTATTTAGCTGAAGTTTTCACAGCAGGGTGTGATTTTGCTTTCATTCAACTTGCTGGAAGTTCCTTCCATAATATTCTCGCCTTATTGTTCCCTATCTGTTGGCCTATAGTGAATCACGTCCAACTTCAACCACACACTGCAAGAGGACATATCAGTCTGCAATGTCCGTGCTCACGGGTGTTCTCAAACACAGTATCATTCATGTGTCCTATATTTATTTCACAGCCGTGTATTTTACAAAATGCACACATATTCTTCTAGTCCCGGTCCTCTTTTCAGTGCTGTTGTTCCTTTATTTATTTTTTGTATAATATTTGCAAAGTAGAGTTGGAATGTTAGCACTGATGTTGTCAATCTGAGTTTGATACTTCATAGAAGAATACAGTGTGATGTTTCAAAGACCCTCAGAGTCTTGCAGATTTACCCATCTTCAAAACCAAGCAGCCTCTTATTCCATCCTGTGACCTTCATCCACCTCCAGTAGCTGCTGGTTACTGTTCTTTTTCCATTAAGACTCTTCCTCCTTCTCTGGTTTTCTGTTTTCAATAGGAATGCTTACAACATCTGTATCTATTTCTGTCCTTTTGTATATATCTGTATCCCGATCCATCCATCTTATCTCAGTTCCTCTCTACCTTCTCATCATTGGAGATGTACGTTTTCTCCCTGGATCAGCTATTCTCAAAAGTTTCTTGGGAGGGGGGAGACAGTCTTAGTTTAACTAATATTAACAATGCAAAATATAAGCATTCTCTTCATCCCTGCTTCTCTTGGCATTGTCTTCTTCCTTCAGTTATCAATTTCCCCTGTGATTTTTTTCTTTAGCTCACCTCCGTTGCCTCTCAGAACAGTATCTGGAGGAGTTTTCCTGAGAGTCAGTGCACTGTGGTTCCTCTGGTTGCCAATGTGGAAAATAATACTTACAATCTTTCCATCTCACCTTCTAAGGTAGGTGTCTCTGGTGCCAGTGCAGCTCATCTCCTCAGCCCACCTCTGATTTCAGCAGAGCTGCAATGAACAGTCCTGTGGGAACTCAGATTCATCTTGCACTGACCCACCTTGAGCATGCCATATATGTCTTCCCGTCTGCCTCAAGTCCTTATCTGACGCTGGGGGAGCACACAAGGCACATACACAAGTGCTGCACAGAAACTCAGGAGATTTAATGACCCTGGGGGAAATCTTCAAACAAGGGAGGATGGTAGTTAGTGGGAAAATGTCACAGCAACTCTTCCTTCAGGTTGAAGGATACCTTCTGTAGGCTTTTCAAGAGGTCCTGGGAGAACTGAGCTCCCACTGTGCACATCTTGGCTAGTACATACGTATGTTGGCTGGCTTCCCTATCTCTCTCACTCTGCTTCCATCACTCATTCTCCTGGAAATGATCTCCCAAATCAGATACTTGAACCCAATTTCTTGTCTCTGGCTCTGCTGTTAGGTAACTGAGCAGAGCTGCAACATGAAAACACAGACTCTCAGAAGACATTTCAGGAGAGACATAGTTCACGAGTCAGACTGCAACAGACTGCCCTCCCCCATTTATGTGGAGTAAATGGAATTGTGGTAACTCTTAGCTTGCCCTAACATCAGCATCACTAATGGTCTTATCTGGTGCAGCTTGGGAGGAGGTATGGGTAGGAGGAGAAGCATCGGGTATATACTACATCTAGACCTTGAAAGACATGGGAATAATGATAATTAGAGTATTGTCGACCTTGCTGGTTTCATTGGCTATCTTGGGAGCCATGAAGAAAAAGTAGTCCAGTCTGCCAATTATCAACTTATGGCTGTGGTTCTCCAACTGCTTGTGACTCAGGTTCCTGATTCCATAGATCTGGAGTGAGGCCCAAGAACTGGCATTTCTAAAAGGGTCCCAGGTGATGATGACGATGCAGGTCAAGGGACACATTTTGAGAACAACTTACTTGAGGAATGTTTCAAATGCAAGATAGCTCCAGTGAAAGTTAGGAAGGAGATTCCTGTACACTATACTACACTACACTACATAGGGAAGACTGTGAAAAGTCAGATCCAGGAGTTGTTAGGGTCACAGGGCTGCAAAGGAGACAAAATGCTCAGTCTCAATATACAGTTTAGGCCAAAGCTGGACCCTAATGGGGAAGAAGTCAGACAATTAGATCTGGATAATTGTACATCTGTTTAGCTGCACCTTAAAAACATGAACTTCCAGATTTCTCTGAACCTTTGAAACTGGTAGAAGTTGTCTCCTCCCTCTTCGTAGAAGTGAGAAAGCTCCAACGCCTGGAGATCATGTAAAGATGATACGATCCTTCTCAAAATCCCTCATTGCCCTATTCAGCACCCCCAGAATCTTGTCTATGGACCCTGCTTTGAGAGAAAATAGCTTATGCTAAAATCTGTAGGACTTGGCTAACATGCCATTAGGAAATCTTTTTTTTTTAATTTAAATTTAAGTTACTTGACATACAGTGTACTAGTAGTTTCAGGATAGAGACCAGTGATTCATCTCTTACATATACCACCCAGAGCTCATCCCAACAAGTGCCTTCCTTAATGTCCATCTTCCATTTAGCCCTTCACTCCACCAACCTCCCCTCCAGCAACCCTCAGTTTGCCTCTGTTTTTAAGACTCTCTGACTTTTTTCCTCCCTCTCTGTTTTTATCTTATTTTTCCTTCCCTTCCCCTATGTTTAACATTTGTTTCTTAAATTCCATATATGAGTGAAATCATATATTTGTCTTTCTCTGCCTGACTTATGTCTCTTAGCATAATGCACTCTAGTTCCATTCACATTGTTTCAAATGGTAAGATTTCATTCTTTTTGAACACTGAGTAATATTCTATCATGTATATAAACCACATCTTCCTTATCCATTCATCAGTTGATGGACATTGGGACTTTTCCCATATTTTGGCTATTGTCAATAGTGATGCTATAAACATTGGGGTGCATGTGCCCCTTCAAATCAGCATTTTTGTATCCTTTGGATAAATACCTACTATTGCAATTGCTGAGTCATACAGTTGTTCCATTTTTAACTTTTTGAGGAACCTCCATACTGCCACACCAGTTTGTATTCCCATCAACATTGCAACAGAGTTCCTCTGTCTCTGCATCCTCGCCAACATCTGTTGTTTCTTAGAGTTCATTTTAGTCATTTTGACATTTGTGGGGAGGTATCTCATCGTGGTTTTCATTTGCATTTCCCTATGATGAGCGATATTGAGGCATTGTTTCATGTTTCTGTGAGCCATCTGAATGTCTTCTTTGGTAAAGTGTTTATTCATGTTTTCTGCCTATTTATACACTGGACTATTTCTTTTGTTGTTGGCGTTTTAAGTTCTTTACAGATTTTGGATACTAACCCTTTAACTGACATGTCACTTGCAAGTATCTTATCCCATTCCATCAGTTACCTTTCAGTTTTGTTGATTGTGTTCCTCTGTGTGCAGAAGCTATTTATCTTGATGAGGTACCAATATTTCCTATTTACTTTTGTTTTACCTGCCTAAGGCTATGTGTCTAGAAATAAGTTGCCTTGGCTGAGATCAAAGAGGTTGTTGCCTGTGTTATAATGTAGAATTTGATGGTTTCCTGTCTCACATTTAGATCTGTCATTCATTCTAAATTTATTTTCTGTGTGGTGTAATAAAGTTGACCAGTTTCATTCATTAACATGTCGCTGTCCAGTTTTCCAGCATCATTTGCTAAAGAGATCACAACCAACACCACAGAAATACAAACAATTATAGGAGAATAATATGAAAAATTATATGTCAGGACACTAGGTAATCTGAGGGGCCAAACAGCAAAAGAACATGGAAGTTTTTTTGCGTCTTTCATCCCTGAAATTTAGCCAGATCAACACTAAACTCTCCAGCACACCTAGAACACTGATTTGAGGATTAACACCATAATCTCTACTCCCTGCATCACAGAACTCAGCAGGTACACAGCACAGAGAGGTCTACTGGGGAAGGGAGAAGCCGTGGAGGGCAAGAAACTGTTTTTGTCGCAGAAAGACGGTGAAGATGGGAGGAGGGCATGGGAAAAGACCCTCCCTCCCCCCAAAAAAACCAGCTGGAGAGAAAAAGTAAGAGTGGAAACAGCCGCAGGGATTGAACAAAAAAGAGAGGAGAAAGGAAAGGATTTAAATTCCATTAAGATTCTATAAACAGGGGAAGCGCAGAGGACTGCAAGGATGGAAGAAGCAGAAGAATGAATAAGTGATATGGAAGATAAAATTATGGAAAATAATTAAGCTGGAAACGAAAGAAAAATGTTGGATCATGAATCTAGACTTAGGGAACTCAGCTACATCAAAAGGGCATAATAACACTCATATCATAGCAGTCCAAGGAGAACAAGTGTGGGGAAAAGCGCTGAAGGATTATTTGAGTAAATTATAGCTGAAAGCTTCCTCAGTTTGGGGAAATAAACCAGATATCCAAATCTGGAGGCACAGAGAACTGTCAAATTCAACTAAAGCAGGACAACATAAAGATATATCTTACTAAAATTTGCAAAATACAAAGATGAGGAAAAATCCTAGAAATGGCAAGAAAAAAGAATTTCTAACTTATAAGAGAAGACAAACAAGGTTAGCAGCAGACTTATCCACAGAGATTTGGCAGGCCAGAAGGGAGTGGTATGATGTATTCCACGTGTTGAAGGAGAAAAATACACAGTCAAGAATGTTCTATCCAGCAAGGCTGTCATTCTGAATTGAAGGAGAGAGAGAGTTTCCCAAACAAACAAAAACTCGCTTGTATTCCAAAGCACTTGTATAGCAAAGCAAAATTCCACATACGAAACAACGGAAACTCAGATGCTTTGTTTCACAACCCAAAAATATTCGTATAAAAATTATTAGAATACTGTAATACAAAATATAAAGAAAAATAAACAAATTAATCAGCACTTACCTTTGAAAAGCTTCCTGGCTGGTGTGAGGGAGACAAGAGAGAGGAGGGTTATTGTATAGGATGACTTTCACTATTACTAATGGAATCACAGTTGTCTCTTGGCTCAATGGAATCTTTTTCTGCATTGTGGCCATTGTATACACTTACATAGATGTTGACTACAGTACATTATTAATAAACTCTTGCCATATACTGTATTTAATGTAACTGGCAATAAGGTAGCAGAGGAAAAGGTCTATATCTGCAGGCAGCCTGACCTAGAATGAAGCAAAACATTTTTAAGCTTACTCTTGGATAGAAAAGCAAAGGGCTATCCATTGGTGCTTTTTAAAAATTTTTAAAAATGTTTTTATTTTATTTTTGAGAGAGAGACAGGGTGTGAGCAGGGAAAGGGCAGAGAGAGAGGGGGAGACACAAAATCTGAAGCAGGCTCCGGACTCTGAGGTGTCAGCACAGAGCCTGATGCGGGGCTTGAAACCACAAACTTGGAGATCATGACTTGAACCAAAGTCAGACGCTCAACCGACTGAGACACCCAGGCGCCCCCATCGGTGCTTTTAAGTGACAAAAAAATAATACACCAGTGCCAGTTTGAGCCCTTCCAACGTTCTGAAAAATCACTGATTTCTGCCAAACACCATGGCCTGAGACTGAGTATCTGAGCATGGGAGACGATCACCCACAATCCCGCAGCAAGAGATGAAGAACCACTGACTCAGTTGTGATCATGTGACATTTGGCATCCCATACTACTGATATTGCAGGACATTGCTGGTTTATGAAGTTAAAATTTATTAGAAATGTTTGCTCTGTTGCTCTGTGTGAGTGTGGAACACTCACAGAACAAGTTACTCTCAATCCAAGATTCACACTACCTAAAATAGTTAAGAACAAGCATAAAGGAATTAATTGATAGAAATACAAAAGTAGGGGACTTTAACATACTACTAACATAAATTAACAGATCATCCAAACAGAAAATAAATAGTAGCTTTGAATGACACATTTGAACACATGGACTTAACAACTATATTCAGAACTTTCCATAATAAAAGAGCAAAATTCACATTCTATTCAAGATCACATGGAACATTCTCCAATATAGATCACATATTAGGTCATAAAGAAGACTCAACAAATTCAAAATAATTGAAGTCATACCATGCATTTATTCTGACCACAACACGTTTAAAGTAAAAACCAACCACAAGAGAACATTCTTGAAAGACCAAACATACGTGGAGGTTAAATAATGGATGAATGAGTCAACCAGGAAATCAAAGTAGACATAAAAAACACATGGAAATAAACAAAAATGAAAATACAACAGTCCAAAACTTTCGTGAAGTTTATAGTAACACAGGCCTATCTCAAGAAGCGAGAGGGGCACCTGGGTGGCTCAGTCGGTTAAGTGGCCGACTTCAGCTCAGGTCACGATCTCACAGTCTGTGAGTTCGAGCCCCGCATCGGGCTCTGTGCTGACGGCTCAGAGCCTGGAGCCTGCTTCCGATTCTGCATCTCCCTCTCTCTCTGCCCTTCCCCCACTCATACTCTGTCTCTATGTCTCTCAAAAATAAATAAACGTTAAAAAATTAAAAAAAAAAGCAAGAAAAGTCTCAAAAAGCAACCTAACCTTACACATAAAGGAGCTAGGAATAGAACAACAAAAAGCAGAAGAACAGATATAATAATGATTAGAGCAGAAATAAATGATATAGAAACTTAAAAAACAAACAATAGACTGGATCAATGAAACCAGGAGCTGGTTCTTTGAAAAGATTAACAAAATTGATAAACCTCTAGCCAGACTCATCAAAGAAGAGAGAGAGAGAGATAAAGGGACAGAGGGAGAGGGAGATAGAGGGAGAGAGACACAGACAGAGAGAACTCAAACGAAATCACCAATGAAAGAGGAGAAATAAACAACACCACAGAAATACAAACAATTGTAAGAAAATACTATGAAAAATTATATGGCAACAAGTTAGAAAACCTAGAAGAAATGCATAAATTCCTAGAAACATATAAACTACCAAAACGGAAACAGGAAGAAACAGAAAACTTGAACAGACTAGTAACCACCAATGAAACTGAATCTGTCATCAAAGAACTGCCAACAAACAGAAGTCCAGTACCAGATGGCCTCACAAATTCCAACAAACATTTAAGGAAGAGGTAATGTCCATTCACTCAAACAACTCCAAAAAATAGAAGAAAAAGGAAAACTTCCAAATTCATTCCCTGAAGCGAGTATCACCCTGACACAAAATCAGATAAAGATACCACAAAAAAAAAAAAAAAAAAAAAAAAAAGAGAGAGAGAGAGAAATGCAGGGCAATATCTCTGATGAACATAAAAACAAAAATTCTCAACAAAAACTTGCAAACGTAATCCAACAATACAGTAAAATAAATCATTCACCACAATAAAGTGGAATTTATTCCCAGGATGCAATATTGTTTCAAAAATTTCAAATCGATGTGAGAGGTCACATCAGTAAAAGAAAGAAAAAAACCATATGACCATCTCAAATGCAGAAAAAGCATTTGACAAGGCGGCATCCCTTGTTTTTGTTTTTGTTTTTGTTTTTGTTTTAAAAAAAAAAACCCAACGAAGTAGATTTAAAGGAAACATACCTCAATGTAGTAAGGGACACATATGAAAAATGCATGGTGACATGGGAAAAAAACTGAGAGCTTTCCCCCTAAGGTCAGGAACAAGACAAGGGTGTCCATTCTCACATTTATTCAACAAACTAATTGGAAGTCCTTGCACAGCAATTAGATAACAAAATAAAATACATCTAAATTGTTTTTTTTTTTAAAAAAAGAAGTAAAACTGTCACTATTTGCAGATGACATGATGCTACATATAAAAACCCTAAAGACTTTTAAAAAACCACTAGAATTGATAAATGAATTCAGTAAGATCACAGGATACAAAGTGAATGTGCATAAATCTGTTGCATTTCTATAACTAATGATGAAGCGGTAGAGAGAGAAATTAAGAAAACAATCCTATTTACAATTGCACCAAAAATAATAAAACCTAGGAGTAAACCTAACCAAAAAAGTGAAAGACCCATACTTGGAAAACTATAAAACATTATGGGAACAAATTGAAGAAGACACACACAAAAAATGGAAAGACATCCCATGCTCATGGACTAAAAGAACAAACATTGTTCAAATGTATATACTACACAAAGCAATTCACACATTTAATAAAGTACCCACCAAAATATCAACAAAATTTTTTGCAGAATTAGAAAAAACAATTCTAAAATTTATAGGTAACCACAAAAGACCCCAAAAAGCCATTGCAATTTTGAAAAATAAAAGCAAAGCAAGAAGTATCACAATGCCAGATTTCAAGTTATATTTTAGAGCTGTAGTGATCACAACAGTATGGCACTGGCATTAAAAATAGGCAAAGACGTCAATGGAACAGAATAGAAAACCAAGAAACGAACCCACAAGTTTTTGGTCAATTAATCTTCAACAAAGCAGAAAATAATACACAATGGGAGAAAGACAATCTCTTCAACAAATAATGTTGGGAAAATGGGAGAGCAACATGCAAAGAATGAAACTGGACGACTTTATTACACCAAACTCAAAATGGATTAAGAACCTAAATGTGAGGCCTGAAACCCCACAAATTATTCAAGAGAGCACAGGTAGTAACATCTATGACATCAGCCATAGCAACATTTTTCTAGACATACCTTGTAAATAACGAAAATTAACTACTGGGACTACATCAAAATAAAACTCTGTGCAGAAAAGAAAACGATCGAGAAAATTAAAAGGTAGACTACAGAATGGGAGAAGATATTGGCAAATGACATACCTGATAAAGGATTAGTAACCAAAATATATATAAAGAAATTGTACAGCTCAACACCTAAAAACAAATTGTCCAATTCAAAAACGGGCCAAAGAATTGAACATTTATCCACAGAAGACATCCAGATGGTCAAGAAACACATGAAAGAGATGAAAAACCATTATCATCATCATGAAATGCAGATAAAAATTGTGATGACATATGATATCACACCTGTCAGAATGGCTAAAATTAAAAACGAGAAGAAACATTAAGTGTTGGTGAAGATGTGGAGAAAGGAGGAACCACCTACACTATTGGTGGGAATGCAAACTGCTGCAGTCACTCTGTAAGACAGTGTGGAGGCTCATAAAAGAGTGAAACATGGAAGTATCCTCCAATCCAGTAATAGCACCACTGGGTATTTAGCCAAAGAATATGAAAACACTAATTTGAAGGGATATATGCACCCCAGTTTATTTATAACAGCCAAATTATGCAAGCAGCCCAAGTGTTGATTAGAAGATGAATGGATAAAGAAGATGTGTGTGTGTGTATGTACATATATAAAACGGAATATTATTCAGCCATAATAAAAATGAAATCTTGCCATTTGTAATAACATGGATAGAGCTGGAGAGTATTATGCTAAGCAAAGTAAGCCAATGAGAGAAAGGCAAATACCATACTATTTCACTCATATGTGGTATTTAAGATACAAAGCAAATAAATAAAGGGAGAAAAAAGATACAAACCAAAAACAGAGTCTTACCTTCACAAAACCAAGTGATGGTTACCAGAGGGGAGGTACGGTGAATTAAGTGAAGGAGATACAGAGTACACTTATTTTGATGAGCAAGGAGTTGATTCACTATATTGTGCACCCAAAAACACTATAATACTGTATGTTAACTACACTGGATTTAAAAAAATAAAAAACCTGTAATATCTATCATTGTTCTTCTTGCACTGATATAAACCAAAAAAGTTATGTTTATTGAAACTAGACTTAATTTGCAAATAAATTAGTCTTACTATGTTTACTGGTGACAGAAATGTGGGTAATTGTTGAGAAGAAAAATTATGTTTCCAATGTGGCAATAATACATACTTTTGCATGTTAGAGTCTAGTTTTGTTCATGGTTATTGATGTTTTGTTTTGTACCCATACACTGGACTAGACCCTGAGTTCTCACATAGCCTACGGTGTCATCCTACAACTCTCCAAGCTAACATTTCCAATTTTCATCCATTCGTTTGACTGGAAGCCCCTTGAAAGGTGAAACTGCCTTTGTCTGAGGCCTTGAAAACTGAATATAAATGAAATGCTGTAACATTCAGAGATATCAACAAAGGCTCATATGGAGATGATCTCGGAGCCTGTTGACGTGTGTGCCAATCATAAAGATCACCAGAAATAGTCCCACTGCAAAACAAAAAACTCTCTCTGTATGCCACTTCCCCTTCACTCCATCTAAACATGCTTCAACATGGACATCTAGAATTCTTGATGGCTATCCTCAGAACTCACAAAATGGTTTCTAATATGCTCCACTCATTATCCATTATCGTTCTTTTATTTCCATGGAAATATCTCTTATTTAATACATTATTATTTGAACCATAGGCCTAACTTGAGAACACCATCAGCCTCACCACCTACTGAAATGAATATAACCAATTCAGATCATTGTCAGGATAAAGAATTGGTTCTATGAGATAAAATATATGACCCAACTCTGCATTTAGAATGTGAATCCTCAGAAACACATTTCTATGCAGGGTGAATGTCTCCCTTTCCTAGATACATGACTCAAGCCAGGATTTCCTCATAGGGGACACTGGAGGCCAAGAGGCGTCATGTTAAGATCACTGTTCAGTAGTTATCCAGAAACAAAGGGTGACCACTCTGGTGGTGGAACTGAATATACTCTAATACAGGGTGACCCTCACAAGGTTTCTGGCACTGTCATTGCCATCGATGGTTATAGAGAATAAAATTGTCAGGAAGGTCCTCTGACACCCACACCCATACTGAGAACATGAGGTTTATAGCTCTCTAAGACGACAACATATGGGCATGGATATTCTCCAAGGTCAAATTCGGCAAACTTCTATTAGTGAACTCCACCTCCAGGTACAGTCATCAAACCAGTGCTGAGGGGAAATGGGAGCTGGGTGCCAGTAAGAGTGGCCTATGAAGAGTGGGAACTGTCAAACAATATGGGTTGCCTGGGGGGCATAAGGAGACAGGTGAGACTATCTGAACACCACGCCATGTGGCTATCCTAAGCCCTACCCCTGATAGTTTCAATAGCTGCATACAGCCAATAAAAAGCCAGATGGCTCATGGCAAATGATGGTGGTCTACAGACAACTGAACAAGGTAGGATCCCCTCCCATTCCATGAAGCCGACTCAACATTGACACCATGTCTAATACCTTGCTCATGGTCCTAGGAGTGTACCATGCTGTGCAGAACTGAGCAAAGGTCTCTTCAGTATACTCTCATTTACTGAGTCACAAGATCAATTTGCCTTTATGTGGGAGAGGGGAACAGTGTGCTTCCCCAAAGTTACCTCCAGAGCCCCGCCATATGTCATGGGATATTAGCTTCACATTCGCCCCTCTTGTACATCCCAACATCAGTAAAACATGTCCCTTATGTTGATGATATAATGTTCACATGTGAAGTTTGACCCTGCTCCAGGTCTATCCTGCAATCTTTTTGTAGAATTTGTGAGAGAGAGTATGATCAGTGAAACCACAAGAAATTCAAGGCCCAGACACTTCCATAATGTTTTTGGATTTGTCTGGTGTTATCCCAAATACTATGATTGATAAGATGCACATCTACTCAAAAATTGGGAATGTGAACAAGATGCAAGACTTCGGAGGGACTTGGAGTCTTCAGAGGACTTGTATTCCCCATCTGGCACAGTGATTCTGGTAAAGAGCAAGCATGTAGAGGACAGGGGGGCAGAGAGGCCACCGTTTTTGAGAAGGTAAAACAATTATTGAAGGAGGTTGTAGTCTTGGGCACCATTCAAGCAGGGCTGCCATCAGAAATAGATGTGTCTGTGACTCCAGATGATATGGGCTGCCAGGGTGGCATAAACAAGACAGTACCCCTAGGATTTTGTTCTCAGCTCTGGAAATGGCCAGGAGGTTGAAAAAAAACCCAAAGTGCACCAGTGCCTAGCAATATACACAGAACTCCTCCAACTACAGCTTCTCACTAAGGGAGAGCACTTTGTGGTAAGAACTTCCCTGACTGTCTAAATGCTGAGTGAGAATGTTTAATCAGTCCACCTCTGCCATGTCTTAAACACTCATTGTGATGAAGGGCCATGACAGCTTGTAGAAGAAGAGCACTCTTTCTACCAGCCCACTATTTCTAGAAATGTGGGTGCCACTGGGACCTCTAGAGAATGTAGATCCTCTAGATATCCTGGTGCTTGTTCCTGGAACATCGTTTTTATCCTGTAGAGAGGGAGTGATGGAACTCCTGGCTGATGCCTGGTGTACACATGGATCCACTACCTGGACTGTAGTCACTACTCAGCCAACACTGACACCATCTGGATAAAAAGAAACAAGTATGAACCGCAGCAGTCAGTTCAGCCAGCGCTAAGCTCAGAGCTGCTTGATGGGTGATCACTCATGAGCCTTGGCTGGCAACCCACTGTAGTACGGCGGAGCTCTTCTAAAGGAATGAACCCTGTGGCTTGGACAATGGGCATCCAAGGGTTGGATGATCATGAATAAGCTCATGTGGGGTCAGGATATAAGAAAGACCTTGGGGTCCAGCTGCAAGAGCTTGAGGTGGTGTTCATGTTATTTGAGTCCCTCATAAGGGCACTGACAATTCCAGAAATGAGGAAGCAGATGCCCTAGCTGAGGTATGAGCCCTAGCAACGGACTCTTCAGTAGATACAGCAGACCGTGTGCAAAGACCAGTGTGCATCCAGTTCCTGGATGGGGTGGCATATTGCCATGGATGCATTGAAGTATGGGCACTTGGTTAGTGCAGTAATACTACCTTCTGAGTGTTTTCAACAACGCAAAAGCAAATTACCAAAGGAGTCCAAGACCACCCACTGAAGTTCCCAACCAGGGTCGAATTAGCAAATTGATTGTACTGCCCTGCCCTCCTCTAAGTAAGTGTTCTAAATATGCCTTAGTTTGTGTGGACACTGGTTGTGGCTAACCCAGGCTTTCACCTGTCACCATGCAAACCAATCTGCCACCTCTAGGGGATTAGATAAGCTGAGTACCTTGTGTGGATACTCTCACTGAAAAGACAGTGAATGTGAAAGATCATAATGTGCAAGATTTGGGAAAATAATGTGGCAGCGAATGGAGGTTCTATCTCTCCTATAACCTATCTCTCTTATAGCCGTCCAACCTGTAACCTCCAACCTATAAGGTTCTATCTCTCCTATAAACTTCTAACCCATAATTTGGAAAGTAAAAATGGACTATTAAAGCTTCAGATTAAATTACTAATCCTAAACCACCTTGGTCAGGTGAACTAAAGTACTGTCTAGATCTTAGTACATTCAATTGGCCAACCAGTATGGCCTGTTGCCCCATATGCCAGATGGGAAAGCCCAATTGAGGCACCCAATACTGTAAAGGTACAACAATTGTAGGACATAGCCATTGCCCTGACTCTCAGGATCCACACACTATGCTGCTGGGAGCAACACGCCCATCACACCTGGAAAGGAGTTAAGTCCTAAAATTGTCAATGGTGAAGTCCCTCCAGGACAGGTGAGTTATTTCACACCCCCTGGATGATGGGACACTATTAAATCCCACTGTCCTGCTGCAGTCTGACCTAATGATGTGCACTGTACCTGGATAGGAATACCACCATCAAAGGAGGGGACGAGCGCCTGGATGGCTTGGTCAGTTGAGCACCGGACTTCAGTTCAAGCCATGATGTCAGGGTTCATGGATTCGAGCCCCATGTTGGGCTCTGTGCTGATAGCTCGGAGCCTGCAACATGCTTTGGATTCTGTGTCTCCCTCTGTCTCTGCCCCTTCCCCACTCACACCCTGTCTCTGTCTCTCAAAAATAAATAAATAAATAAATGTTTTAAAAATTTTAAAAAGGGGCGAAGGTGGTAATTCTGGTCTGCCATATCTGGCCCATAGTCCACATCCTCATGCCTGACAGACTTGCTTCCCATGATCACATGGTTGACTTGCAAAGCCTGGCCAAATTCCTTAAGACACAAGTACATCAACATCTAAAGATACTGTACGAAGCATAATTTTTACAGCAGAAGAAAACCTCTCCTTGTAAGTTACTACCAAATATCTATCTTTTTGACCTTAGACTGCTGCTTTTGTGGTTTCCAGTCAGTGAAGGTCACCTGGAGTATATACGTCTCTACAGGGGGCCCATTCATTTGCCACACAAGGAAATATATCCAACTATTGGGTATGTGGACAGCTTCTCTCTCTAGCTCTTTGGTATTGCCATGGTGGGTATCACCCCTCCAAGGGAGAAATTGGAAGGCATTAAGCAAGAACAAGCTAGTATTAGCACTTTTGGTTCATCTGATATTACCAATAGTGTATCAGTAACATTGAATATGGGTATTTTTTCCTGTAAATTGTAAAGGTAGGCCATCCAATAGGTCACTGTAAAGTCCTAGAAGGACCACCAGGAGACACATAGGTGGCTATGCTCAGATTAGGAATGGGTTTATGTGGTTTACTCCAGATCGTGGACCTTTGTGCACCCAGTCATCCCTAGGTAGGCAACGGAAAAATCACTCCCCACAAAATCAACCCAACTGTACCAGAAACATGGAATGGATACCATTGGGACTGCAGCCATCCTTCCCTATTAAGGCACAGAAACTTGTTGGCAATGATAGGTCACACCAAATAAGTACCTGGATGCAAAAGGTACTTATTAGGTAGCCCCAAATGGGGATTGGTAGTTTTGTGGCACAAGTCCTTGGCTATGGCTCCCACCTGGGAGGTTTGTCCATGGTGCCTGGGTTTTCCTCCGGAAAAGGGGTAACCTCATGGAAACAGTGACAAGCTCCATCTCCTTAAGGCCAGAAGGGCACACTCTGTCTTTGCTTGGCATGGTCATTTGGCTGCAGTCTTTGCTCCACTGGCTTTGCATGCACTGCAGCATGTACAGCCCTTGCGCAGTCCAGTCATGAAGCCTTGAGAGATATCAAAAAATCCTGTCCTTATTGAACACTGAAAGATCTCTTGTGAAAAGTTGTCGTATAAAATACAATGGCCTTAGATGTCATTTCTGCCTGGTGAGGAGACCTCTGGGACATTATCCAAGCCTAATTATGTGTGTTCACACCCAATGAGTCCTCTAATAACATATATTTCTTAATGTAAAGACACAAAGAGTACCCTGAGTAATCTGAAATCTAGCTTTGGGGATGTAATAAATCGGTGGTTGGGATCATGGGCCTCTCAGTGGAAAAACAAATGGCACTCATTTTGTAAATCATTGTCTTAATCTGTGCTTTCTCTTGCATGTGCCTGTATTATTGCTGTAACCTCTCCCTCCACTACAGGTGGACAGCTGCTGCAGGAGCCACCTCCACGCTAGCCAAAGCTAAGGGCACATGCAGAAGAAAGACTGATGTGAGACACTAAGAGAGAGTCACGAGGCGTGGAGTTTGGAATAAGTCATCAAAAGGATATGACCACCACTTGCTATAACCTGGACCCAGGCAATCAGAGTCTCAATACCCTCCCATGTTCTTGGAATGTGGGTTTTACTTGATTCCCTGCTCCTTGAGTCTGTTCCAAAATTTGGCCATCGGATGGTGTTTTGGTATTGAAACTACCTGGATAGTATAAGTCACTGAACTTAGTTAAGGGCTCTATATAAACCTCGAGGATATGGCAGGGAGGTATGGAGACCTACTCTTTGATGCTGTCTCAGACAAGCCACATAATGTGAGAACCCTCAATTACTGTACCTGCTATGTACCAGTCTGAAGTGGCCTGACCCTTCCTTTGGTCTTTACTTGTCCTCAGAACAGAGGCCATGTTTGGATCACTTCTGGGAAGCTTCCCAAAAACTTTCAAGAAAGCAACAGTCACTGATTAGATCACAAACAACATATCCATGGATATTATGTCTAGACTTTAGCAGAAAAGGGACACATAGGAAACAGCACTTAACACAAATCATCCTTGGGGATATATATATCAGTCTTCAAATATATACAACATATTTCTAACTCAACAATTTGGAATTCTCTCTTAACGAAACCTCTCATGATCATACCAGGAGCTACAGTCATAGTCTATAATTTGAAATTTAATATGCAAGACTTTCTAGACAGATACAGACCCTCAAAATGTGCTAAGATTTATGCAACTTTATTTATGCCCACTTTACAGCTTATAAATAATCAGATTTGCTGAAAGGAAGGAGATCCTTACGTACAGTTCCTTGTGGTACTAGAAGGTTTCACTGGGAAACAATGGCTGAAATGTTTCTCAATATCAAATCAGTTAAATCACATGAAGTTTTCGATATTTTAAAACTCAACAATCTCAATTAAACACAGATGCCAGATTAGCTCTGTCACTGTTGAGTACACAGATGGATAAAACTAGCAGTATATTGCAAAGTATAAATGACTGTACATGGAAGTAAAGAAAATTCAACATAAAACTTTTGAAGAAATCATTAAAAAATTATAAACTAATAAACAACATGAAAACTGTGTCTCTAACTGTGGACTGACAACTGGTGCAGTTAAGATGATAGATACCAGAAACACTCTCTGAACAGCTATAATCCTGGGGGCAATCCTGATTCTCCGAGACGCCAGACCACCAGCCAGAAGTAAGGCCGATACCACACATCTCCATGACTGCGGTTCCCTGGGTCAGTGTGAAATTGAGTATTGGCACTTAAAGGAAGAAACAGGACATTGGCTTAAGACCCTTTTGCGGTTCCCCAGTATCAAATTAGACAGTGGAGGAAGCCTACAGGCCACAGAAAGACCCCTTATGAAGGAAAGAACACATATTCCTAAGGATATGTTAGTGGAATGCAAGGAGAATACCATTCTAAGCCTTGGACCTACGGCTATACCTATGATACGGAGTACCTATAAATATCACCTTGACACTCCCCAACCAGTTATATAGAACACAGGAGCTTGGAGCAGGATAGGATGCTTGGAGCCAAGCCTCAGCCTAACTTAATGGAGTCAAAAGAGGAAAACAGGACACGACATGATGGAATGTGTACAACTAGAACAGGCCATGAATGTGACATGAGAAGAAAATGATATTATTTGAGTTAGAGTAGATAAAGGAATTATCAAAATAACCAGAGAGATACCTCACATAGCTCTCCAAAAATTAACCTAATAAATGTGAGCCATACATTACAGAAGTGAAGACGATGAAGGAACATTTGGAAGTTGAGAATAATAGAGGAAATCAACTGCAGGAACTGAAAAGAAAGCAAAACTCTGCGTCCTCTAAAATACTGACAAGCCTAGATTCTGATGTGAAGGCCACGGAACATGTACCGATGGTGCTGCACAAGCCAGTGCCTCTGGGAGCCTTGGAGCATTGATCGTTACTTGGAAACATCAGTGAGAAAAAGTTAAACTGTTTTAAGAAGTTACCTTTCAATCATTTAGCAACTACATATGGTACCTTTAGGCTCTACTATGGATTAGTGTGTGAGTCATTTGAAATCACAGGGCGCATTGCTGTGTGTTGGTTTCACACAATTTCAAATCATTTATAGCAAAGCTCCAAAAAATTGTTTTTAGGAGTCAAGATGTTTTTGTATAAAAATGCAGCAAGTAGTGTCCGGATGGCATCGTCCATTTGCTCTCTCCCCAAAGAACTCTGGAGCCCAGCTGCTGTGGAGCCCTTCTGGGGGCTCCCCTTTAAAGGCACTGTGACAGGAGACACGCAGACTATAAATACAGAGAGTTGGGAGACTATCTGAGAGTGTTCTATCTGGACAAGCCTACAAATTGATCATCTAATATATCTCTCAAAAAAACTGTGGAACAATTAGCTCCTGCCACATTAAAGGAACCCTGCTCAGAGGCAGTGGTAAAAGCCGTGCAAAGGCCCCTCCGGGAAGGAATCCCGCCCGTCAGAGCCCACACCCTCCTTCCCTAGAAAGGAGCTCCAGCAACATTAGCCTTGTACTGTGACTCTGGCAGCTGGAGGTCAGATCTCAGTTGGCTACGCTCTCTCCAGGTGCCGATTCCTATAAAAATACACCACAACTACTTGGAACTTTCTTTCTTTCTTCTCCCCTTGCCTGGAACAACAGTATGATTACCCTAGAATTAATTTGTGAAGTCACTGCTATAATGGTAAGTTAAAAAGCATTAATTAGCTGGAGATACCTGCACAGTGAGCTAGGGTTAAAGACACGGTTGGCAAATAGGCCCCACGAAGCCAACAGACTTCAGGGAGCTTATGTGCGTTTGTGGAGGTTAGGGCTGGGGTTTGGGCAGAGGCAGGAACCCGCAAGAGTCTGCTACTGTGTCCTGACCTCCCTCAGCATTTCCCTGCTCCAGGCCCCTGCTCCCCTGACCTGTGGGGCTCACACATGGACACTCACTCCGTCAGCTGCTTGTGCCCAGCCAGGCCCCCTCTCCAACTACCTACGCATTGCATCATACCCAGAGGGAGACCACCCCTGAAATTACTTTTGAGGCAGCCACGGAAATGAGCGAGAGTCATCCAACTGTACTTACTGTTTTCGAAGTCCCAGCTTTTGCAGCAAAGCGATCCCAGGAGTTTCTTATTGAAGACACCATGGTCAGCAAGCTGGAATCAGTCCTAGCAAGCTTTCCAGATTCTTCTGCTCTGCCTTCAGAGGGAATATTCAAATTTGTGTAGACTGCACTTGGAAATAGGCACTTGCCTAGTACACCTCCAGCCTACTCTTGTGAACCCGCCTCTCCAGACACTTGCCCTATACCAGAGCCCTGACTAAACTCACCTGTGCGGCTATATCTGCTCAGTAAGCACCCATCAGCCCACAGGGCACAGCTGGGCACTATCTGAGCCTGTGGAGGTTCGGTTGGTCCTTAACTACATTCATAACCTCCAGGCAGGGGAGCCCACCACCCGAATTCTTCCGTGCATGCACCTTTCCAGTGGCCAAGCTCAGTCCGTATTTGGACTGGCTGCCTGTTGGGCCCAGGCTTGCCAGTCATCAAGGCTCACAGGTGTCTCTTAGTGAAGGATATTCCTGCAGCCAACAAGCCGTGTCCTGGCAAATGAGTGCAGACTCCTCCACCTGCACCTTCAGAGGGACTATGCACCATTGTGTGAGATCATTTGAAACGGGTACATGCACTGTCACCCCAACAGCTGACTCTGAGACCAAGGACCTCAGTGGACTTGCTCTGTTTAACTCGCTGGCTACACAACCCACCATGGCTCTCCCAGGCATAGTATGTACCCTGTCTGCTCGCCAGTGGTATTGGGTGCTCCAGGCCTGTGCCAAAAAAATTGGTCCTGAAGCTCCTGCCTAGCCAGCTGGCCACTGAGATCAAAACCCCGCCAGTATATCAGAGTAGCAGCTTTAAACTGGTGCCAATCAGCCCCACTCTGTGGACTGGCTGCATGAACAAGGCCTCGCCTTCACAGGCGCTCAAGGCACCAGGTGTCTCTTATCAAAGGAAACAGAGTCAAGGGACTCAGATCCACCTGGCAAACTGTCTGCTTCCCCTCAGCTCAGGCTTAAAGGGAAATACATGCATTTGTGTAGGTTCAGGCTTGCAAATAAGCACAGTGTATTTGCCACCACAGCCCACCTGGAGATGCTGTCACACCCGTCACCTGCCACATCCCAGGTCCTTGCTCCCGGACACAGGCAGCCCTCTAAAGTGCAAAGCACGTTCCGTCAGCCAGGTGAGGCCCTCCAAGTCAGTGGTAATTCAGGTCAGTATGAATCACTCCATCAGCCTCCGGATAAAGGAAGCATCCCCTCCCCCAACACTTCTCAGATGACAGGTTGAAAGGGCAAAGTCAGTCCCCACGGCTAATGTGGTCCTGGGCTTACCAAGAGTCAAAGTTCCTGAGTGTCTCTTAGAGAAGAAACTGGTGGAGCAGGAGGAGCTGTCATTGGTGGATGGTGGGTGGTAGGTGGAGGGCGGAGCCATCTATGGTGGGCGGTGGGCAAGGCCATCTGTGATAGGTGGTGGGTGGTGGGCGGAGTCATCCATGGTGGGTCGTGTGTGGTGGGCAGAGCTGCCGTGGTGGGTGGTGGATGGTGGGCAGAGCCGCCGTGGTGGGTGCTGGGCGGAGCTGCCCGTGGTGCATAATGGGTGGTGGGCTGAGGTCTCCGTGGTGAGTGGAGGACAGAGCCGCCCGTGGTGGGTGATGGGTGTGGGCAGGGTCGTCCCTGGTGGGTGGTGGGTATTGGGCAGAGCCCTCCGTGGTAGATGGTGGGCTGAGCTGTTAGTTGTTGGCTGTGGATGGACCCAACAGAGCCATGCATCTGTGGCATCAGTGACTGAGAGCCCTTAGAGCGGTGGCGCCCTGGGTCCAGGCAAGGCCTCTGCCTTGTGGTTAGAGATGGCTGCCTTTGGCTTGGCACAGGTGTACTTGCGGAACTTGGGTCACCTTAGTTGTGCGGGTGTCTGGCCAATGCCCCTCCAATTTGGGGCTCCGTCATGGAAAGGCCACCAATGTGACTATCCCGAGCTGCTGGCAGCCAGCCGTGAGGACAGGAGGCCTGTTGCCGCAGCCCTGTATCCCAGTAGGTGTGAGCTCGGCTCTCTGCAGGCCTCTGCCTCTGGCCCTGGTAGGGATGCAGTGGAAGGTCCCCCAGTCCTCACTGGCCCCACACCATCCCTGCTTGTGAGCTCAGAATATGAGCTTGCTGCTCACACAACTGAAACCAGAGGGGTACACAGGTTGACCGTTGTTAAAATGTCTTGTTCTGTTAGGACACCCTTTTTCAAAGGAGGACGCTCTTCCTGAGTCTTCACTGTGCAGCTGTGCAGTAGGGTACAGGATCTCCACACCCCATCCTACTGTGGGAGGCAAAGCAAAGGCCCGCAGAACACACCATTTGGCCACTCTGCTTGACCTGAGGCTCCTCAGAAGTTACCCTTCTGTTCCTCGGAATTGTCCTGTGTTTATTTGTTGTTTTATGTCCATGGAATTTTTGGTTGTAGATGAAAGATTTGAGAGGGATGGGACTACTCCATCTTGGTCAGTCACAAGTCTTCAGTGGTATTTCATAAAAGTTTTATTGAGATATAGTTCACATACCATACAATTTGTCCTTTTCTTAAAGGGCATTTATAGAGTTGTATGCTCAATTTTAGGGCATTTTCACCAGCCCCAAAAGAAACCCAATACCTGGTCATGACTCTCACTTCCTTCTGACCCTCCAATGAAGGCCCAGGCAACCAGTGTCCTAAATTTCTGCCTCTGTAGATTTGACTGGACTTTTCACATAAATGAAGGAGCGTGTACATATTTTCTTGGGATCTGCTTATTTCAAGGATCATGTTGTAGGTTATGTCTGTATACAACATGTCAGTGTGAAATATTACTTATTTTGCTAAAGTTATTCTATTGTGTGAATATACCTTTTCTACTACTTATCTGTTCATCAGTTGATAGACCCTTGTTTGTTGGCTGTGGTGAAGAATGCTGTATTGAACAGGTGGAGGAACTGGTAGACTCCATCTGATGCTGGAATGGGTGGGATTCACATTCCCACCAGCAGTGCAGGGCATTTTGATTTATCCACATTCCTTTCAACAGTACTAATTGTCTGTGCTTTTTATTCTAGCCACCCTAGTGAGCGTGGAGTGCTATCTCCTTTTGTTTATGATTTGTGTTTCCCTGACGACTAATAACATTGAGAATCTCTGTATTTGTTTATAGCCATTTGTAAATCTTTAGAGAAATGTCTCTTAGACATTTTGCCCATTTTCCAAGTTATTTTCCTTTTTACCATTGAGTTGTAAGAGTTCTTTATGCATTCTAAATATACTTCTGTCAGATATGTGACATTCTTTTTCTATGTTTATGTTTGAGATAGAGGTGGGGGGGAGGGGAAGAGAGAGAAGGAGACACAGAATCTGAAGCAGGCTACATGCTCTGAGCTGTCAGCACAAAGCCCTCTGTGGGGGCTAGAACTCCTGACTGTAAGATCATGACCTGAGCAGAAGTTGGACACTCAGTCGACTGAGCCACCCAGGCGCCCAAGATATGTGACATTCTCTTACATGAGTTGTTTTCTCATTTCCTCAGTGGTGTCCTTTGAAGTACTAAAGTCTACAAATTTTGATAAACCCAATGTTTCTATGTATTTTTTCTTTGCTTGCTTATGCTGTAGGTATTTTAGAGAAGAAACCATTGCCTAATCTAAGATCTCAAAGTATAACATGTTTTCTTCTTAGAATTTTATATTTTAGCTCTGAAATTTAGGTCTATGATCCAGGTTGAATTTATTTTTAATAAATAAATCTGTGTGATGTTGGATCCAATTTCATTCTTTTCTGCACATGGTTATCTGATTGTGGAAGAGACTATTCTTTCCCCCATTGAACTGATGCAGTTGTTTAATACATTCACATTTAATGTTATTGTTGATAAAGTTGGATGTGCACCTGTCATTTTATATTTGCTTTTTGTATGTCTCAGGTCTTTGTTTGGTTCCTTTATTCCTTCTTTAGTTATTTTCTACATTAAGTTAATTAACACTTTAATTATTTTGGTGAAATTTTTCATTGTATTTTTTTTCTTAGTGGTTGTTTTATAATATACTATATACACTTTAACTCATCAGAATTTACTTCAGACTTGTGCCTAATTCCATAAATACATAGAAACATAACTTTTATATATTTTGATGTGGATATCTTTGAGTTCATCCTATTTAGCGAAAGGAAATTTTTAGATATGTTTATTAGTGTTTTCATCAAATTTGATAAGTTTTTGGGCACCTGGTGGCTCAGTCAGTTAAGCGTCTGACTTCAGCTCAGGTCATGATCTTGAGGTTGAGTTTGAGGCCTGTATTGGGCTCTATGCTGACAGTTCAGAGTCTGCTTCAGAGTCTGTGTCTCCCTCTCTGTCTCTGCCCCTCCCCCACTTGTGTTTTTTTTCTCTCTCTCTCCCTCTCTCAAAAATAAACATTTTTAAAAATTTGATGTTTTCACGAATAGGTGGACTTTGTGAGACTAAGCAAAAACCAGGGGGAGGGGAAGAGGGGAAAGAAAAAAAAGACACAGAGAGGGAGGGAGATAAAACATAAGAGACTCTCAAAGACTAAGAACTAACTGAGGATGAGGGGGATGGGGGGGGAGAGGGGGTGATGGGCATTAAAAAAGGGCACATGTTGGGATGAACACTGGGTGTTTTATGTAAACCAATTTGAAAATAAACTATTATAAATGAAAAAAAATTTGATGTTTTCAGCAGTTATTTCTTTGAATATTTTTCAGCTTCTTTCTCCTCATTCTGGTATGTCTAGTACATGTACTTTTTTTTTAATTTTTTACTGTCAAATTGGTTTCCATACAACACCCAGTGCTCATCCCAACCCATGCCCTTCTCAGTGCCTGTCACCCACTCTTCCCCCTCCCATACCCCCCTCAACCCTCAGTTTGTTCTTAGTATTTAAGAGTCTCTTATGTTTTGTCTTCCTTCCTCTCTGTATCTTTTTTCTTTCTCCTCTTCCCCTCCCCCCTAGTTTTCTGTTAAGTCTCGCAAAGTCCACCTATGCGTGAAAACATATGGTATCTGTCTTTCTCTGACTGACTTATTTCACTCAGCACAATACCCTAACTGAAAAATGGACCCATAAGCATATGGTCAACTAATCTTGGACAAAGCAGGAAAGAGTATTCAATGGAAAAAAGACAGCCTCTTTAATAAATGGTGCTGGGAGAATTGGACAGCAACATGCAGAAGAATGAAGCTAGACCACTTCCTTACACCACTCACAAAAATAAACTCTAAATGGATGAAGGACCTGAATGTGAGACAAGAAACCATCAAAATTCTAGAAGAGAAAGCAGGAAAAAGCCTCTTTGACCTAAGACGCACCAAATTCCTACTTGACACATCTCCAAAGGCAAGGGAATTAAAAGCAAAAATGAACTATTGGGACCTCATCTAGATAAAGAGCTTCTGCACTACAAAGGAAACAATCAACAAAACTAATAGTCAAACAACGGAATGGGAAAAGATAATTGCAAATGACATATCAGATAAAGGACGAGTATCTAAAATCGATAAAGATCTTATCAAACTACACTAGAAAACTGGTACATGTACTTTCATGTGCTCAGTGGTGTTCCACATTTGTCTGAGTCTCTGTTCATCTACTTCACTTTTTCCCTTTCAGTTCTTCAGACTGAATTATTGATCTTTAAGTTTATGGACTCATTCTCATTCAAGTCTACTGTTGACCCCTTCATCTCCAGAATCTCCATTTGGCTTGTAAAAAAATCTCTATCCTTTTTTGTGGTCTCTATTTGATGAGACATTGTAATCCTACCTTCCTTTATGTCTGTAAGCATGGTTTGCTTTATTTCTTTGAACATAGTTAGAATGACTGCTTTGATGTCTTTGTATGTTAAATCTGACCACTGGGACCTGACACTGGTGGTTTCTGTTGCCTGCTCTTTTTCTCATATATTGGTCACAGTTTCTTATTCTTTACATGTCTCACATTTTTTGTTGCTGTTACTGAAAACTAGTCATTTTAAATACCATATAGTAATTTTGGGAACTACTATACTCCATCCTTGGGACTTATTTTTTGATTTGTTTACTTCTTTGTTTAGTGACATGGATGGACTGTTTTAGCAAATTTTCCCCACAGTGTGAAGCCTCTGCTGCTGCCTTTCCATGTGCACAGCCATCCTGGGATGAGAATATCTTTGACTATCTTTTTCTGAATTCTCTGTTAAGCTGTCCACCTCATTTGGTATCATACCCAACTATTAGGCTCCACTAATGGCTGGCTGATTGTTGTTGTAGTTGTTGTTGATAATGCCCTGGGGCACAGATTTCTTCACAATCTGATCCATTTTTTTTCAGGCTGCTCTTTGAGCTTTGTTCCAATCCCAGGAAGGCTCTTTCCCTTGTTCTTTCTGGTGAACTAATTGCCCTACAGTGTAGCTTGGTGTCCCATACAGTCTCAGCCTTGTCTTACTGGTTTGCCGTTAAATTATCCATTAGGCTTAAACTTTCCAATACTCTGCTTCAAATAAAGTCAGTTCCTTTGGACCGCTTCTGGGTATTTTGTTGTTATGTACTGCCTCTGCCCCTGGAAAAATCCTTGAGCCACTGCTCCAAAGCTGGTGGGCAGGAATACATCCATTCTTAATGAACAGTGCATTGGCCAGGAGTGGTAGCCTTTGGTCTTCTTTGCTCACCTCTCCTATCATTGGATCTTTGTTACAGGTGAGTGAGGGCAAGAGTGACCAGGGTCCCAGTATCACTGGCCACCCATGCCTAGTGTAGAGCATCCACCCTATGAATGGGGGCCACGTAGAGGAAGGGAGCCCCTAAATTCATGGGCATAACTCCAGGAATGTAGCCTCCACAACTCAGAGCTGGAGGCAATGAGAAATGCAGTCAGCTTGCCTTTCCCAGTGAAATATTATAACCCCTGACTGGGAGCTGAAGGGAGAGAAATCCTTGTTTTCTCGGCCGCACCTGCCCAGAGTGGAGCTTCGGATTGGGCAGGAAAGGGAAGCCTGCTGTGGCTCAATTGTCATAGATTCTTGCTCTTACTGAGATTTAGTAGATTTTCTTGAATAAATATTACTTTTTGCTGTCTTCCCATAGAACAAATTTAGAGACTAAATTTTTAAAAAATAGATCATTTATGGTTATTTAACGGGGCAGTGGGTCTGTAGAGCTCCTCACCCCACAATTCCAGAAGTGCTATTATAATTTATAATATTTCTTTCAAAGTCATAGCCAAATTAAAAATTTATGTCCAGAATATGAACAGAAGTATTATTTTGCAGATATGAAAACAACACTTGAGAAGAAGAATATGTCATAAATTTCAAAAAATAAATTCCACCATCAGGGGTGCCTGGGAGCTCAGTCGGTTGAGCCTCCAACTTCGGCTCAGGTCATAATGTCGTGGTTTGTGAGTTTGATCCCCACTTCGGGCTCTGTGCTGACAGCTCAGAGCCTGGAGCCTGTTTCAGAATCTGTGTCTCCCTCTCTCCCTGCCTCTCCCTGGCGCGCTCTCTCTCTCTCAAAAATAAAATAAACATTTAAAAAATTCCACCATGGATAAACCATATGGTCCAATAAGATTCAAATAAAACCTTTAATATACATGGTAGAAAAAGACTCCTTTCTTTTAAAAAATAGCTTTCTGGCTTTTTATTCCTCTAAAATAAGGAATGCCTTTAAGAAAACAAACAAACAAATAAAAACATAGGCAAATGTCATGAAAAAGCATTTTGAGGAAAAAGAAATATGTTAATCCATATGAAAATAATTTCAATTCTATTTTAATTAGAAAAGTTGAAATTGAAAAGTTAAGATTTTTTAATAACATGCCATATATTGAAGAGGTTTAATGTTGCATCTATGAGAAAATGGTCAGGCACATAATCTGTGTCAACGTGTATAAATCTTTTTGGAAGACAAGTTGCCGTTATCTCTCACAATAAAAAATGTGCAAACCTTCTGAACCACATTCCCCTAGATTCATTTATAGGAATTTATATACATGCATACTTACCATAACTCCCCCAGAAATATTTGTGCAACATTGATTTCATGTGAAAAGTTTGAAACAGCATAGATGATCATCAGGAAGAAACTAGTTAACTAAATGTTACATACCTCAACAGAATTATATACTATACATGTGCTCACATGGAAGCATAATCAAGATATGTCATTCATTAGAACCATAGATTGTATGGCAGAGCATTGTATATACTGTATTCTATTTGTTTGATATAACAGCATATTTTGCATAAACTTGAGACATTATTCATTTTTTTGAGGGAAATGTACTTCCCTCAGATTAGGAAAGTTATATATTAAATATTCACTTTATACTCCTATAGTTTAAAGCTGAATCTGTGTTACTCAGAATAAATTAAAAAATTGAAAATAAACACTATTTTGATTTTCTTAGGTTCAGTCATGAAACAAACTTAATAAAGAACATATCATTTTGTAAAATTTTCAAATCATATAATAATATTAATGCATGTTTTATAATGCATTTATTCTACCTCTGAAAGAACTATAACATTCTACAACTTCAAACTTTTCTAGATACCCAGACTTCTGTTTTGATAATATTATAATCTCAAAATTAAAATTAATACCTGTTATTTTTTTCGCAATATTCCAAAGAATTTAGCAATCAATGGAATGGGAGAATTTATTTCAAATGACATATCAGATAAAGGGTTAGTATCTGAAATCTATAAAAAAACTTACCAAACTGAATACCCAAAAAACAAATAATCCAGTGAAGAAATGGGCAAAAGACATGAATAGACACTTTTCCAAAGAAAACCTCCAGATGGCTCACAGACACATGAAAAGATGTTCAAAATCACTCAATGTCAGAGAAATACAAATCAAAACCAAAATGGATACCACCTCAGACCTGTCAGAATAGCTAAACTTAAAAATTCAGAAAGCAACACATGTTGGCGAGGATGCGGAGAAATGGGAACCCTCTAGTACTGTTGGTGGTAATATAAACTGGTGCAGCCACTCCTCAAAAAATTGGAAGTTCCTCAAAAAATTAAAAATACCCAGCAAATGCACTACTAGGTATTTATCCAAAGGACACAAAAATCCTGATTCGAAAGGGCATATGCTCCCCAAGGCTTATAGTAGCATTATCAACAACAGGCAAATTATGTAAAGAGCCCAGATGTCCAATGACTGATGAATGGATAAAGAAGATGTGGTATATATATTCAATATATTACTCAGCGATCAAAAAGAATGAAATCGTGCCATTTGCAACAACGTGGATGGGACTAGAATGTATTATGCTAACTGAAATAACTTAGCCAGAGAAAGATAAACATCATATGACTTCAGCCATATGTGTAATTTAAGACACAAAACAGATGAACATGGGGGAAGTGAAGGAAAAATAAGATAAAATCAGAGAGGGAAGCAAACCATAAGAAACTCTTAAATACAGAGAACAAGCTGAGGGTTTCTGATGGGTTTTTGGGTGGGGCGGATGGGGTAAATGGGTGATGGTTACTAAGGAGGGCATTTGTTGGAATGAGCACTGGGTGTTGTATGTAAGTCATGAATTACTGGGTTCTACTCCTTGAACTGATACTACACTGTGTGTTGAATAACTTGAATTTAAAGTATAAAAAAGAAAAACTTAAAAAAATTAGATGTGCTTTTAAAAACAGATTAAATAATTAAAATGATTCTTGAAAAATACTTCTTCTAGTTTCAGAATCTTCTCTTGGTCAAAACAAAACAAACAACCTAGTAGAGTTCTCCCCTAGATTAATTCATATTCTTTGTCATTTAAATCTCAGATTGTGTAGAGTTTACTACTAGCCATAAACTGAATTACTACTAAATTCATTTTCTCACTAATGATTTGTACATAAATTATGTTTATTTTTCTTCTTACATAATAGGTTATTTCAGAGAAAAATATTAGAAGACTTCTTAGGGTGCCTGGGTGGCTCAGTCAGTAAAGCGTCCAACGTTTTATTTCGGCTCAGGTCATGATCTCACAGTTCGTGGGATTAAGACCTGCATCAGGCTCTGCCCTAATAGCATGGAGCCTGCTTGGGATTCTCTCTCTAACTCTATCTCTGTCCTTCCACAGCTCTCTAGTGCGCTCTTTCTCTCTTTCAAAATGAATAAATGAAGATCAAAAAAATATTTCTTTTCTCATACGTGTAGTAATTTTTCCAGAAAGTATAAAATTATTGACTATAAATCACTTAGAAAGCATTCAAGAGTTTGGCTTCTTGTATTTTCACTATATTTTCTTCAATTTATAAGTTTAAAAAGAGACATAATTTGACCTTTATTTCATGGAAAATTGGTTTATTCACCAAAGGTGAATATTTCATAAAGGTGTGAGAAAGGACAATGGAGTCACCCGCTGGGATTGCCAAGGCTCAGACAATGCTTCTATCTTGAGTAGCTTGTTTCTGCTTACTGAGAATTTGATCAATTGTTGTATTTGCAATTTCTGCTCTTCGGGATAACTGGAGGGAAATTTCTCAAGGCTCTGGAATAAAGAAACTAATATTTGAAGTTTAAAGTCAGAGAAAGAACAAGGAAGATTTTCACTGAAACAGTTACATGTAAAAGAGAAGAGATGATCCATGTGACCTCATTATGAAGTTGCATGGAGCTGCTGGGCTTTCTGATCTCACTTTGTCACTTTGACATTTAACTTCTGCCAATGCTGTTTGAAGCTATTAAAGTTTCAAGTGCATTCTTCGTAGGTCATGGAGCAAAACTACCTTTAAGTTTTCTCCCTTAGAGAAGAAAGATAATAAAAGAATCAAAATGAGTCCCTTAAAGCTCAGCCCCAGGTCTTCTTCCGTCGGCAGGGGCCAGGTAATCATCTACATAGAGCTAGGCAATAGCCAGATTGCCAGGGCAACTTCCTCCTCCCTTCTCCCATGCATGGCCAACTTGTTAAGAGGCTGAAATGTCCCTCTAGGTAACACTTGAGGGAAAATTACCTAATAGTATTTTGCTGTTTTGCAGGGTCCTTTCTTTAAGCTGCTCTCCTCAAATGAGAGGATCTGAGTCTGTGAACTGGTCGTGAATCCCCACTGTGTTGATGCAAGTTATGTTTCTGCCTTCAGACATATAGTTTTCTGCTAATATATTCCAACTAACATCTTAGTAGGTCACTTTAGTGTTTTAAGAATCTTGTGATAAATTACCAATCACCATAGATCTCTATAGACCCAACTCATGTGGCTTAATTGTAATAACTACTTCCACCTTGTTTAAATGGCACATAATTCTTCTGGACATCATTATTTTCAATATCAGGTGATCCAATTCCATGACTGCATTCCCCACCACCATCACTGGCAATCAGGAATTAGATACCACAGACCATTTTAAGAATACTGATGTCCTCCTCACCAAATCATTTTTTTTAACATTTATTTATTTTTGAGAGACATAGAGTGAACAGGGGAAGGGCAGAGAGAGAGGGAGACACAGAATCCAAAGCAGGCTTCAGGCTCTGAGCCATCAGCATAGAGCCCAACGCGGGGCTCGAACTCACAGACCATGAGATCATGACCTGAGCTGAAGTCGGCCGCTTAACCGACTGAGCCACCCAGGCGACCCACCAAATCATTTCTTAATGCCTTCATGAAGGAAATGTTCTCCAGGCTTTCCACACAGTATGGTTAGAGGATGGCTAGCATATTGCATTACACAGATTCCAAAATTCCCATATTCCTGAGCCCACTGACTCCTTATTCGCCAAGGTACCAGGGAACTTCCAGCTTGTCAACATTATTGACTACAGACTGTCACTGAGTTCAAGCTTCAGTTAGCCAGTGCAGAAGACAGACAATTCATCATATCCTGGGCTCTGGATGAAAGTACCAATGCCCTTAAATTCAGACGTTATGTTTCATGTGATGTGACCACTCGCATATGTGCTTTCAAACATCTGCTAATACAAACCATAAGGAAACACCATCCTTTTAGAGTACAACATTCTCATGAAGCAATACTTGAATGTGTAAAATGACTCTGTTTTGTCACTATAATTGGCCCTGATGATTGACTAAGCACATGTCCTTTTCTATTTGCAGTTATTTTGCATTTTCAAATGTTTCTCATTTTTTAACTTAAATTTTAATTAGTTAACATATAGTAAAATATTAGTTTCAGTAGAATTCAATAATTCATCACTTATATACACACCCAGTGCTCATCCCAACGAGTGCCCTCCTGATCACCTAACTAGCCCATCCCCCACCCACCTGCCTCCATCAACCCTCAAATTGTTCTCTATCATTAAGAGTCTATTATGGTTTGTTTCCCTGTCTTCTCTTTTCCCCCTTCCTTTCAGTATGTTCATCTGTTGTTTTTCTTAAATTCCACATATGAGTGAAATCATATGGTATTTGACTTTCTCTGATTGACTTATTTTGTTAGCATAATATATTCTAGTTCCATCCATGTCATTGGAAATGGCAAGATTTCATTCCTTTTGATGGCTCAATTATATTCCATTATATATATATACCACATCTTCTTTATCCATTCATCAGTGAATGGCATTTGGGCTCTCTCCATAGTTTGGCTATTGTTGATAATGCTACTATAAACATTGAGGTATATGTACCCCTTCAAATCTGTATTTTTGTATCCTTTGGGTAAATACCTAATAGTGCAATTTCTGGATCACAGGGTAGTTCTATTTTTAGTTTCTTGAGGAACTTCCATACTGTTCTCCAGAATTCCTCTACTAGTTTGCATTTACACCAACAACAAGAGGGTTCCCCTTTCTCTACATCCTCACCAACATCTGTTGTTTCCTGTGTTGTCAATTTTAGCCATTCTGACTGGTGTGAGGTGGTATCTCATCGTGGCTTAATTTGTATTTCCCTGATGATGAGTGATGTTGAGCATCTTTTCATGTGTCTGTTTGACACCTGGATGCCTTTCTTGGAAAAGTGTGTATTCATGTCTTCTGCCCATTTCTTAACTGGATCATTTGCTTTGTGGGTGTTGAGTTAGAGAAGTTCTTTACAGATTTTGGATACTAACCCTTTATCAGATATGTCATTTGCAAATATCTTCTCCCATTCCATAGGCTGCCTTTTAGTTTTATTATTGCCTTCACTGTGCAGAAGCTTTTTATCTTGATGAAGTCCCAATAGTTCATGTTTGCTTTGGTTTTCCTTGCCTCTGGAGAGATATCAAGTTACTCTGGCTGAGGTCAAAGAGGTTGCTACATATGTGCTCCTCTAGGATTTTGATGGTTTCCTGTTTCATATTTAGGCCTTTCATCCATCTTGAATTTATTTTTGAGTATGGTGTAAGAATGTGGTCCAGTTTCATACCTGCACATGTTGCCATCCAGTGTTCCCAGTACCATTTGTTGAAGAGGCTGTATTTTTCCATTGGATATTCTTTCCTGCTTTGTTTAAGATGACTTGACCATATAGTTGTGGGTCCATTTCTGGGTTTTCTATTCTAGTCCAGTGATCTATGTGTCTGTTTTTGTGACAGTATCATACTGTCTTAATGGCTACAGATTTGTAGTATAGCTTGCAATCTGGAATTATCACCTCCAGTTTTTTCTTTTTCAGGATTGCTTTGGATATTTGGGGTCTTTTGTGGTTCTATACAAATTTTAGAATTTTTTGTTCTAGCTCTACAAAGAATGCTGATAGTATCTTCATAGGGATTGCATTGAATGTGAAGACTGCTTTTCATACTATAGACATTTTAACAATGCTTGTTCTTCCAATCCGTGAGCATGGAAAATTTTTCCATTTCTTTGTGTCCTCTTCAATTTCTTTCATAAGCTTTCTATAGTTTTCAGAGTATAGATCTTTTAATTCCTTAGTTGGGTTTATTCTTAAGTATCTTACTCTTTTTGGTGCAATTTTAAATGGGATTAATCCCTTCATTTCTTTTTCTGATGCTTCATTATTGGTGTATAGAAATGCAACTGATTTCTGTACATTGATTTTATATCTTGCGACTTTACTGAATTCATGTAGTAGTTCTAGTAGTTTTGGTGGATTCTTTCTGGTTTTCTACATATAGTGTTATCTGCAAATGTTTTTCTAATTGAAGTATAATGAACACATGATGTTACATTAGTTTCATGTGTACAACATAGTCTTTCAACAACTCTATATGCTGACAACTCACCACAAGTGTAGCTACCATCTTTCACTACACAACGCTATATGATACCCCTGAGTGTATTCCTCGTGCCTTATCTTTTATTCTTGTGACTTATTCATTCTATTCCGGGAAGCCTGTATATCCCACTCACTTTCACTGATTTTGCCCATCCCTCATCCCTTTCTCCTCTGACAACAGTTTGTTCTCTGTATTTATGGGTCTGTTTCTGCTTGTTGTTGTTGTTGCTGCTGCTGCTGCTGCTGCTGTTGTTTTTTGCTTTACTTTTTTACATTTCACATGTAAGTGAAATTATATGGTATTTATCTTTCTCTGATTTATTTCACTTAGTATAACACTGAACTTAAGTATATTTTTATGTATTGGCCATTTGGATATGTGATTGTTGTGTTAGATTTTCTTTTTGTTTTTAATTTGTAGGAATTCTTTGTATAGTCTGGATAGAAATTCTTTCCTTGAGACAGCTAGCCACACACACACACACACACACACACACACACACACACACACATTGCCTCTCTTAATGGACCTTTTCACAAAGCTATGGTTTAATTTTACTATATTTCAACTTAATCACATTCTATTATGGTTAAAACTTTGTATCTTATTTAATAGATATTTTCCCATTCAAAATTCATGAAGAATATCATTAAAACCCATGTTGTTTTACTTATATCGATGATCAAGTTGAAGTTGATTTTTATGTATAAGGTTTAAATATCTTTTCTCCCACAAGAACATCCATTGATCTGGAACCATGTATTGAAAAACTGTTGTCTCCCTCCTGCACTACAGGGCACAAGAGTCATGGATTCGTTGACTGTCTATGTGTTGGATCTCTTTCTGGACACTACACTCTTCCATTGGTGGGGTGTTTAGCTTCCTCCTCAAGTGTAATGTAGATGGAAGCTTAATCATCATCAAGATACAGAGTTTGTTTATATTCAATGTTTGCCAAGATTCTGTTTTCCAGTAAATGAATGTTGAAATGCTTAATTGAATCTATGACCATAATCTTATTATATTTATTTTTATGTTGTCAATATCATGGGTTTCATTAACAGAATCATGTGGTGATTGATTTTCAATGTTAGTCCAACCTTGCATAGTTGGAGTAAACCCAGTTGATTGACCTGTATTAACCGTTATTTCTGGATTTTATTTCTTAATCTTCTGTTAGGGATGTTTGCATCTATGTTCATGAAAGATACTGAAAAAAAATTCCTTTCATTTAGTTTCTTTTTCCTTTTTTTTTGTAATAACCTTGTAACGTTTTGAAGTCAAGTTTATGCTGACCTTATAAAAAAGAGCTAACAAACATAGATTATTTATTTTTTACATGTATTTTTTGTTACAAATCCATGAAAAATATTAGTGTACCTGCTGTAATGAACTCAGAAATTTGAAACCAAGGATGATTTGTTAGCAGTGTTATAATATCAACTGCTGTATCTAATTTATTCTCACATTTATTTTGACAGGTTAAGTTTGAGAAAGTCCTGATTCAGGCAGAAAACAGCTGCCAATAGAAATATATTTTAGCCAGTTTAAATAATATATTAAGATTCTTTTAAAGTAGACATAGCAGGAACATTTAAGATCTGAACAGAAATTATTTAGTCTTCACATGAAAAAAATGATGAGTCAGAGTAAAAATTTATAGTTAGCACATGACTTTTTCCTTTTTTAAAGTGTAATGATAATTTAAAGAGATTTAATAAATTATAATTTGAATCCAGTTTCGGTAGAGACTTCTCTCCTTCCCTCACAGCACAATCCTTGGACTCCATAGAGCCTGCTCTGTGGCCACAAGTGGGGATGATTTACCAAAGGTAATAGCTGGTGACTTTGAGAGACATACTTGGTTTAAAATCAATCCTTGGCAATTTGGGACATTGACGATAAAATGTGAGCAACATTTTTCAGTACGATTTTCAATTTTAGGTGCTGAGTAGTACTAAAATAATTTGGCAATGATTCATAAGTCACACAGGACCAATTCTTAATTGGAAACCTCTCATAAAAAGACGTTAGTGTCCTGTTGTTTCAAGGGAACCTTTTTCTTTTCCAATCAGCCTCTTCACGGCCCCCTTGAAATCCTTATTCCTTAGTGTGTAGATCAGGGGGTTCAAGCTGGGAGTAACAATAGAATAAAAGATACTGAGAAGTTTACCTTCATCCTGAGATGGACTGTTTCCTGGCTGGATGTACATGTAGATAACAGTCCCATAGAAGATGGACACCACAATGAGGTGGGAGGAACAGGTCCCAAATGCTTTCTGCCTTCCTGCTGCAGATTTGATCTTCAACACAGCTACAGCAATGAAGCCATAAGAAACCAGAATGAGAAGGAGTGGTGTGAGGAAAATAAAAAAACATAATGCAAATAAGGTTTCCTCCATGGCTGTGGTGTCCACACACGCAATCTTGACCATTGCAGATATTTCACAAAAATAGTGATCCAAGTGGTGGTTCCCACATCGAGGAAGACTCATGGCATAGGGAGAAAGTATCATGCAATTAGTAACACCAACTCCCCAGGTCATGGCCACCAAGGTTCAACAGAGTTGGGGGTTCATTATGGTCAGGTAGTGCAGAGGCTTGCAGACAGCGTTGAATCGGTCATAAGACATCACGGCCAAAAGCATACATTCAACTGTGCATAGTGTCACATCAGTGAAAAGTTGAAGGGCACAGCCACCAAAAGAGATTTTTTTGTCTTTACCCCAGACATTGGCCAACATCTGTGGGACTATATTTGTGGTATAACAGAGATCCAAGATGGCCAAATTCCTAAGGAAGAAGTACATGGGGGTCTGGAGACGTTCATCCAGTAATGGCAGCAGGATGATGGCCATATTTCCCATCAAGGCAATGGTGTAGAAGAGAAAGACAACCCCGGAGATGATCATCTCCAGCTGTGGCTGCCCCTGGAATCCAAGGAGTGTAAATCCACCAAAGTGACTATCGTTGACCATTTTTCTATTTTCTTAATATCAGCTGTGACAATAAAATATCAACCTATTGGAAGCCATAGTGAGTGTGTTTGTAAACAATATTACTGGAATATATAGCTAGGAAGAAACATATCACATAATCAAAGAACACATCAGTATTTACATTTCATCGAGTGTTTCTTCTGTTTCTCCAATTAGGTGTGGAATTTATCCCAGGGTGACCTGCCTCCGTTCTGTCTGTTTCTATGCCATGGCGAAATCCTGCAAATGTCTCATAGGAAAAGCCTGAGAAGAACGGCTGATGAAACCCAATGGACTTCTCTTTATTAATTGGGATGGTGGGAAGAGGGTTTGGAATCTGTGATCGCTCATTGTCTCTTTTATCAAGGGTTCATAGAAAACGCAGGTTTCATACCTATTATTCCCCTTTCTAATACTTAACCCACATGGGCTCAGTTTGAGTCTCCATTTTCACTTTGCTATCCAAGTTTTCTGACTTTATATTTTAAAGTCACTTTTTCTTTGATCTCAAAACTTGGGTTTCCAGTGTTATCTGCCTTTCCCCACGTGCTCCCAGAACAACGTTCTCATGCTTTCCCTGAAGATACCCTCGTTCATCCATATTTTTGCATCCACGTTCACCACCTCCTGTTTCTCTCTCTTCATTTTACACTCAATCTCTGATATTCATTTGTGTCTTTTCTCTCATTGTACAAGAACTTGCATTCTATTACTCATGCACTTAATATGTTAAACTACCTCAAGAGGGGGAGCTGTTATTTTGTGTTCATATCTCATGACTCTACTAAAGATTAATATAGAGAAAACATCCATGGGTATTTGAGATTTATTAAGAGAAACTTTGATAATCACATCTAGCTCTTTCCTTTCATATCGAAAATAAGTTGTGTCTTTGTCAAAATTCAAGCAGTTACTGTGGAAAACTGTATATAGATTCCCCCAAAATAATGAAATTTAAGTACCATATGATCCAGTAATTTGACTACTGGTCTATTCAAAGAAAACAAACACATTAACTCAAAGGGACACATGAACCCACATGTTTATTGCAGTTATTTAAAATAGCCAAGATATGTAAGCAACCTATGTCCATCGACTGATGGGTGGATGAAGAAGTGGCATATATATACAATGGACTATTATTCAGCCAAAGCAAAGAATGAATTCTTCCCATTTGAAATGACATGGATAGAACTTGAGTGTGTTATGCTATGCAAAATAATTCAGTGAGAGAGAGAGAGAAATACCATATAATTTCACTCATATGTGGAATTAAGAAACAAACTAAATGAACAAAGATCAAAGGAGAAAAACAAACAAAAACCCAGACTCTAAACTACAGAGAAAAAACTGATGGTCACCAGAGGGGAGTTGCTGGAGTGGTGGTGGGGGAGTGTTAAATAGATGATAGGCATTGAGTATACATACTGCGATGAGCCTTGAGAAATGATAAAATTGCTCAATCATATGATACACCAAAAATTAATATAAAATTGTATGTTTATCATACTTTAGAAAAAAACCTCAGTCCAAATATTCAACTAAAACCGTTGTATATATATGCCTCTAGAAGTAGATGGTGGGGGTAGGGGTGGAAGAAACAGGCGATGAGTATAAAGGAGGGCACTTGTGATGAGAGCTGAGTGTTGTGTTGAATCACTAAATTGCACACTTCAGATGAATATTACATGTAGGTTAGCTAAGTGCAATTTAAATATTTAATTAAAATTTTAAAAATAAATAAGATCTTTCATGCACAGAAATCACTTCCTAGCTTCCAAACCAGTGGTCTTTTCCAAGTTATTTTTTTACATGATTTCTCACTGGCAGGTTAGTACCCCCATGTTATAACTGCCCTTTGCCTTCACAAACACTCCTCCCAGTTGCCCTCCTGACTCTCCACCCCAGAGGACCCTCCCTGTTAGCTCTGTCCCCAGGGTGTTCTAATGGGCTCTCCTTTCTCCCCTCCATCCTCTGCTGCATAGCTTCCCTTACCAATTTGGCACAAATAACTAACAACCTAGGTGTTCTGACCCTCTCATCGTTTACAACCTCAGATTTACAATTTTAGTTCATTTTTGGGCATTTGCACTGGATTTTATGAAAGTAGTTTCCCATATCTAGTAGTAGAGAGTTCATACTACTTTCATAAGTAGTAAGTAGTAGCTCATATCCCATATGAACACAAATATGAATTTATTACATGTTACTTCGTAAAATAAACATTACCTTTTCCTTTCAACATAATTTTTTTATTTATATAGCAGCCTCATAAAGTACCCCCTACGTTCTTAACAAATGTTTGTTAAAATGAATTTATGAGTTCTGGGTATAGAAAATAAAAACACAAATATTCATTTTTATTTTTAGTGTGTATTTCATTAGAAATCATTTAAGATATAACATATGTCTTAAACTTTGAAGGAAAGAAAATTGGTACAAAATCCAGAAGCATTTTTGCAAATTTCTTCAATTTGATACTCTTGTAAATTTTTTTAAGGACAACATAATTTTATAGCCATTCACCCTAATAAAGCTTAATGAGATTTTCTATAATAGTGATTTTACCAAGGATGTTGTGGATAAAAATATCTAACCTTCTAAAAGTAGGAAATGTTTCTTTCTCTCTTCACCTAAATAAGACTGAAAATGTCATTATTCATTACTTACAAGATTTCTCCCCCTTGCCACTGGGATCAACAGGAGACAATCCTGTTCCCGTTCAAGGAGAACTGTACCATTTATATGATTCAGAAGAGAAACCTGCAATGTGAAATTCACAGGTAATTTCCCCAAAGAGCAATGATGAAATTTGTTGAGTCTAGGAAGACCTTAGGGACATTGAGTTATCTCATTAGCAATTAAGGTATATCGTAAAATTATCCAAGGAAGATCATTTAAGATCCCAGGAGTTTCCATACTTAACTAATTTTCAACTCTGCATGGAAATTAAAACCATCATATATTTGAAGTAATATTAATGTAAGATCAAATGAATAATTATGCTTTGCAATTCAAAATACATTTCTATGTCTGGTTTCATCAATGAAATACTTTTACTGATGGTGTTACTACTACAGTTTCTGTGCAAGAACTTCACGTCTCTAGAACTCATAGATTGTCACAAGGTAACACAGGCAATGATGAGACATTTAACCCACATATAATCATGACTGTAAGTTTTATTTTCTTCTATCACATCTGCTTCTGTATAACTTAAACTTTCAACTATATTTCAATAACAATAAAATTTCTGACTTCTACAAAGATGGGTACCTTTAGCGGTGGGTGCTAACAGTTTGTCCCAGAGTCACAACCATGGATGGAAAAGGTGAGAGGTTATGGCGGTCATTATTTGACAGAGGTAGATTATGCCTGTGAGCCATAATTTGTTATTTAAACTTTGGCTGAGGACATACTGGCCAATTAGTACTCCCTGGAAACTGCCATTTAATAGATATGTGATCCTGCAAAATTTCAGCAGTTTTTGTTATTGAATAGCTTGGTAATAGGATCAGATAGTGTAATTCATGTCACTGACCTAGATATTATGTATGAGGATAGACCAAAACTCTAGCATTAATGTGGTGGGAAGCATTACTTCCTCTTCTCCTATGAGAAATCACCTCAAAACAACAAGGACATTAATAAAAGGGAAAGGCAAGCTTTATTTAAGCAAATGACCTCTGAAACATGTATCCTAAAATATAAAACTATTCGGGATTAATGAAGGTCAGACAGGTGAGGAACATGAAGAATAAGGATGCCTCCCACTCTGAGAAGCTGAAGGAGGGTAAGCTATGGGGCCTCCTGAGCATGGAGCAGGGATGGAGCGTATCAAGGGATGGTTCTCACCCCTCTGGACTTCCAGAAGAATCACATGGCTGTATCTATTGTGAGAATCATGTGGTTATTTTTCATTCTTTTATTAATGCAATATACCACATTGATTGATTTGTGTATATTAAACTCTCCTTGTATCCCAGGAATAAATCCCACTTCATTGTGGCAAATGATTCTTTTAATATATTTTTGTACCTATTTGGCTAGTTTCTTGTTGAGAATTTTTGCATCCATTTTCATTAGGGAAATTGTCCTGTAGTTCTCCTTTAGTGGGATCTTGGCTGTAATTTGTGCTGTCAGCTCAGATTTCCTGCTCACCCTCTGTCCTCCTCGCCACCTGAAAATATCCTTCAGAAGGTGTGTCTCAGTGGTGTCCATGTGATTCTTCTGGAAGTTCAGAGGGGTGAGAACCATCCCTTGATACGCTCCATCCCTGCTCCATGCTCAGGAGGCCCCATTCTTACCCTCCTTCAGCTTCTCCGAGTAGGAGGAGGCATCCTTATTCTTCATGTTCCTCACCTGTCTGACCTTCACTAGTCCCGAATAGTTTTCTATTTTAGGATCCATGTTTCAGAGGTCAGCTGCTTAAATAAAGCTTGCATTTCCCCTTTATTATTGTCCTTGTTGTTTTGAGGTGATTTCTCAGAGGAGAAGAGGAAGTAATGATTCTCACCACATTAATGCTAGAGTTCAGGTCTATTCTTATATATAATCTCTAGGGTCACTGATAAGACTTCTACTCTCTGATCCTATTACCAAGCTATTCAATAATAAAAACTGCTGAATTTTTGCGGGATCACAAATTACAGCCTAATATCTCACTTATGTGAGTGACCCTGGGTCTGAAGGAACATTCTCGAGCTCAAAGCATGGACTCTGCTCCTTCCCAGTACAAATATTCTGAAATGGATGGTCCAGGAAAAAAACTTCAACTTGAATGTAGTAAATAAGAAATGAGTTCCAGATTTCTAAAATACTAATAATCATCAACAGGCATGAAAGTGTCAGGAGAGAAGCAAATGCAGATGAGGAGGGAGCAGATTCATTCTCTAAATGTTATTACGCATAAGATGAGGATATGGGATCACATTTCATTTGAAAAGAAAAAAAATGTAAGGAAATAATTAGCTCTGTGAAGGCAGAAAGACAGCGCAGAAATATAAGAACTTATAAAATACATGGTATAAGAGGTGAGCAGTAATGGAGTTCAGCTGAGGGAAGGAAATGGGGGAAAAAAGAATACAACAGAAATGAAATAAAATTGTGAACACTGAGAACAGATCTGGTTGAATAAATCTTATAGTAAAAGGAGGTCAAGATTATGAAATTGAACAAAATTAAAATAAAATGAACAAGATGTTCAAAAAGTTACCAAGAAAAAGATGGAAGTTTGTCCAGGATATTATGTATATGTTCATTGGAATTCATGTATATATATCATTAAAATAATGAAGCAAAGGAAAGAAGATGCATCTAGAAACTGAAAAAGCTCAGCATTTTGAAATTACTCAACTTCAATGAACTTTTAGTTAATTAGGTAAAATTACCAGCCATCTATGAAAGGAACCTATGGTATGTGGCAAGGAAAACATATCACAGAAAAGTAGTATCTACTCCAGGAAAGCAAGGAAATACTTAATATTTGAAATCAGGTAATATGATTCACTACATAATTGAATAAAATCAGAAAACACACATGGCGGGAATATGATAAAATTTAGCACCTTATAAAAATATATCTTTTATATTGCTTGGTGATAAAAATGATAAAATCTTCCCATTTGCAATAACACGCATGTAGCTAGAGTGTTATACTATGCGAAATAAGTCAGGCAGAGAAATAAAAATATCCTATGTTTACGCTCACATGTGGAATTTAAGAAACACAACAGATGAACCTAGAAAAGGGAAGGAAAAATAAGATGAAAACAGAGAGGGAAACAAACCATAAGAAACTCCTAAATATAGAGAACAAACTGAGGGTTGCCGGAGGCAGGTCGGTAGAGGATGAGCCGGCTAGATGGGTGATAGGTATTAAGGAGGCACTTAAAATCATCCACAATAAAACATTTGAAAAGACAACAAATACTTGGAGATTAAAGAACATCCTACTGAAGAATGAATGGGTTAACCAGGAAATTAAACAGGAAATTAAAAAGTACATGGAAACCAATGAAAATGAAAACATGACAGTCCAAAATGTCTTGGATGCAGCAAAGGCAGTCATAAAAGGAAAGTATATATCAATCCAAGCTTCCTAAACAAGGAAGAAAATCTCAAATACACAACTTAACCTTACACCTAAAGTAGCTGGGAAAAGAACAGCAAATAAAGCCCAAAACCAGCTGAAGAAGGGAAACAGTTAAAATTAGAGCAGAAATCAATGCTATATAAATTAAAAAACAAAGAAATAAACAGTAGAACAGACAAAGAAATCAGGAACTGGTTCCTTGAAAGAATTAATAAAATCGATAAACTCCTAGCCAGACTGATCAAAAAGGAAAATGAAAAAAAACAAATAAATAAAATCACAAGTAAAAGAGGAGAGATCACAACCAACACCACAGAAATACAATGATAAGAGAATATTAAGAGTAAGTATATACCAGTAAGTAGGGCAATTTGGCATAAATGGACAAATTCCTAGAAACATATAAAGTACCAAAACTGAAACAGGAATAAACAGAAAATTTGAACACATACAGAGCCAGTAAAGAAATTGAATAAATAATCAAAAATCCCCCAAGAAACAAGAGTCCAGAGATGGATGGCTTTCTAGGGGAATCCTACCAAATAGTTAAAGAAGAGTTAACACCAATTCCTTTGAAGCTGTTCCAAAAAATAAAAAATAAAAAAAGGAAGGAAGGAAAACTTCTAAACTCATTCTACAAGGCCAACATTACCTTGATTCCAAAGCCAAAAACCCCACTAAGAAGGAGAACTACAGACAAATTTCCCTAATGAACATGGATGAAAAAATTCTCAACAAGATACTAGTGAACTGGATCCAACAATACATTAAAGGAATTATTCACCATGATCAAGTGGGATTTATTCCTGGGATGCAGGGCTGGTTCAATATTTGCAAATCAATCAATATGATACATCACGTTAATAAAAGAAAGGATAAGAACCAAATGATCCTCTCAATAGATGCGGAAAAAGCATTTGACATAATACAGCATCCTTTCTTGATAAAAAAAAAACCTCAAGAAAGTAGGGATAGAAGAAACACATCTCAAGATCATAAAGGCCATATACAAAAAACCCACAGCTAATATCATCCTCCATGGGGAAAAACTGAGAGACTCCCCCTAAGGTCAAGAACATGACAACGTAGTGTTGGAAGTCCTAGTGTCAGCAATCAGATGACAAAAAAAAATAAAAGGCAAAATCAACCACAATAAAAAGCCTCCAAATGCATGGATGTTAAAGAACATCCTACTAAGGAATTAATGGGTCAACCAAGCAATTAGAAAAGAAATTAGGAAATATACGGAAGCAAATGAAAATGAAAACATGACAGTCCAAACCCTTTGCAATTCAGCAAAGGTAGTCATAACATTGCAATGCAGACCTATATCAAGAAATAGGAAAAATCCCAAATAGAAAACCTAGCCTTGCACCTAAAGGAACAAGAAGTAGAACAGCAAAGAAACCCCAAAGCCTTAGAAGAAGAGAAATAATAAAGATTAGAGCTGAAATAAACAATATAGAATCTAAAAACAAACAACAAACAAACAAACAAAAACCCAGTATAACAGATCAACGAATCTAAGAGCTGGTTTTTTGAATGAATAAACAAAATTGATAAACCCCTAGCCTGACTTCTCAAAAAGAAAAGAGATGGCAGAAGAACATGGAAGTTTTTTTTTTTGTGTCTCTCATCCCTGAAATGCACCAAGATCAACACTAAACCATCTTACACACTTAGAACACTGATCTGAGGATTAACACAACAATCTGCACAAGCTGAATCACAGAACTTGACAGGTACATGGTGTGGAGAGGTGAACTGGGAAAGAGAGAAACTTCGGAGGGCAGGGAGCTGTTTTTGCTTGTGGAGAGAACAGATGCCAGGAAAAGCAAGCCCAAGGGTTCCTTGGGCCACATGGGGAGAGGCGTTTCCCCTGCTGGGAGGACATTGGGTAGAGGCTGTGAGTCCTCCCCACAGGCAATGGTCCCAGCGGACCCCAGGGAACAACCACATTTGCTGGTGCTGGAACAAGGACGTTAAGGGGGAACCAGGTGCCAGATGTGTGTTTTGATTTTCCATAATCCCTGAAGCGCTGCTGCTACATGATCCCACGAACATTTTCTGGGGTGGGCTGGCCCCTAGCTACAGTCTCTGGGTATCAGCAGCAGCACAGTCTCACAAACGTTCCTGGGAGTGGGCCGGCACCCAGCCATTGCTCAACAACACCCTCCCCCAGAGGGTCTGAGTGGGTCAAAGCCACAGTCCCTCAGAAGTGAGGGGTTGGGAAATAAAACTTGGCAGGCTAGAAAGTAGTGGCAGGATATATTCAATGTGCTAAACTGGAAAAATAGGCAGCCAAGAGTTCTTTATCCCGCAAGGCTGTCATTCAAAATAGGAGAGATAAAATATTTCTCAAACAAAAATTAAAGGAGTTCGTGACCACTAAACCAGCCCTGTAAGAAATTTTAAGGGGGACTCTCTGCAGGGATAAAAGATGAAAACAAAACAAAACAAAACAAAACAAAAACAAGACTAAAAGCAACAAAGACTAGAAAGGACCAGAGAACACCACCAGAAACTCCAACTCTACAGGCAACATAATGGCAATAAATTCGTATCTTTCAGTGCTCACTCTAAACATCAATGGACTAAATACTCCAATCAAAAGACATAGGGTAATAGAATGGATCAGAAAACAATATCCATCTATATGCTGTTTACAAGAGACCCATTTTAGACCTAAAGACACCTTTGGACTGAAAGTAAGGGGATGGTAAACCATCTTTCATGCTAATAGTCGCCAAGGAAAGCTGAGTAGCCAAACTTATATCAGACAATCTAGGTTTTAAAATAAGGACTGTAACAAGAGATGAAGAAGGACATTATATCACAATTAAGGGGTCTATACACCAAGAAAATCTAACTAGTGTAAACATTTATGCTCCAAACGGTGGACACCCACATAATCACAAACACAAACTCATTGATAATAATATCATTATAGTAGCGACTTCAACACCCCACTTAGAGCAATGGACAGATCATCTAAACATAGTATCAACAAGGAGGGGTGACTGGGTGGCTCAGTCGGTTAAGGGTCTGACTTTAGTTCAGGTCATGATCTCATGGTTGGTGAGTTCATGCCCCATGACGGACTCTGTGCTGACAGCTCAGATCCTGGAGCCTGATTTGGATTCTGTGTCTCCCTCTCTCTCTGCCCCTCCCCCACTCATGCTATGTCTCTCTCTCTCTCTCAAAAATAAATAAACATTAAACAAATTTAAAAAGAAGTTTCTTGGGGAAGGGAAAAGAAAGTAGGCTCCATGCCCAGGGGCTTGAACTCACGACCCTGAGAGCAAGACCTGAGCTGAGATCAAGAATCCAATGCTTAACTGATTGAGCCACCCAGGTGCCCCAAAAATAAACAGAGGAAAACAACAGACGCTTTTGTGGTATCTGGAGAGGCCCAGGCAAATACCAGCTCTGCAAGTGTTTGAGGAAGAGAAGTAAGACAACTCCAATGTTTCTTGAGAGAGGGGCCAGCATGGTGGAGAAGTAGGGGGACCCTGTCTTCCCATGACTCTCAAACAAAGAAGGACTGAAGTCAAAGGACTCTCAATCCCAAGAGTCTGGGAAGAAAGGAGACGGAGTCTACAAGGAAGAAAACCCAAAAACCAGGTGGCCCCATAAGGGCGTGAGTGCGAACTGGGGGTGATAAAATGGACTGCAGAGATATGGAGAGGAGGGAGCTCCTTCTGCAGAGAGACAAAGGGAAAAGAAAGAGTGGCTGGGGAAGTGTAGGACTGTATCTGGATAAGAGAAAAACCTCGGACAGGGACAGAGAGGGAGCCTAGTATCCAGTCTCTAACTGTAAGGCTTTTGGAGAGAAGTCCCATTTCTAACTGTAGGGCTTTCTTTGAACTGGGGCCGGTGGCCCCGTTTACCTATATAAGGAGGAGGGGAGTCATCTCTGGGTTTGGTGCTATGTCAGGGGCGCAATCTACACCAGGAGAAACTGGATATGGTGGTCATAGTGATTTTAAAATTCAGATAATCATGGGACACAGGAGACCGTGGAATGAGAAAGCCCGCTGCATCTGTGGCCCTGGCAGAGTGATGACAGAGACAAAGGGGTGACTTGGGATACCCGGTCCATGAAGAAGGGACTGGGTGGCCGCCATTTTTCTCCCCACAACCACGAAGGTGGGACCTCAGGGATCAGTCCTCAGGGCCCACGGTGGAGGCAGGACCTGACTACACCAAACCACATCTCCCCCCCTCTCCCCCCCCGGCATAGCCACTTATCTACTAGAGCTAGTTAGACGTAGTGAAACAAGCACTGCGGCACTGCCTGGATTAACCCCAGGTCAATTCTTGTTATTTAGATATATTCTCCCTTTTCTCCTTCTTATCTCTTCCCTCCTCTAAACTGGTTACCCTGGGTATTGGTTTGCTTAAACAGACATATTTAATCCATTTTCTCGATGCATATCCTACACCTTCTTCTTTACTTTCACTCTCTCTGGAATAATCAGGTCATATAGTTCCTCTGGGTAACTTTATTTTCATTTCTTTTTCCTTACCTCCTTCTTTATTCCCATTTCGCTCTCTCTAGATTAAGCCTTTCAGTCTCTCTACCTGGTCAAAGCTCATTTTCTCTTTCTCCCCACTCCTGTCACTTTCTCTTTATCTATACTCTTCCATCAGCACTGCCCGAACCCTGTTCTTTACTTGTAGCTGGGATTTCTGATTTTATGCTTTCAGATTGTCGTTTGTTTTTTCTTTTTTCTGTTTTGGTCTATTTGCTTGCTTGTTTTATTTGTCGATGCATTTGTGTGTTTTTGTTTTCTGTTTGTTTTTCTGTTTTCCTTGCCAGAGCTACCTCAAGGAACAAATCAAGGCATGCCTGGTAGAGGAAAATTAAAGTAACAACAGACAGCAAGTAACACTCTCCAAAAAACCCATCCTGAAAGGCCAGGCCCTGGACAGTATATGAGCCCCCTTTAATATAGCAGTACTCACAGGGGCAGAGCACATAATGAGCGGTTAAAACTATATTATAAGGGGCAGAAAACTAGCCAAAATGACAAAATGGAAAAATTCTCCTCAAAAGAAATTCCAGGAAGTAGTTACAGCTAATGAATTGATCAAAACATATATAAGCAACATAACTGAAGAAGAATTTAGAATAAGTCATAAAATTAATTGCTGGGCTTGAAAAAAGCATAGAAGACAACATAGACTCCATTGCTGCAGAGATCAAGGAACTTAAAAATAGTCATGATGAATTAAAAAAACGCTATAAGTGAGATGCAAAATAAAATGGAGGCCACCACAGTGCAGATTGAAGAGGCAAAAGAGAGAATAGGTGAATTAGAAGATAAAATTATGGAAAAAGAGGAAGCCGAGAAAAATAAATAATCTGATCCAGGAGCATGAAAGGAGAATTCGAGAGCTGAGTGATGCAATCAAATGGAACGACATCTGTATCATAAGAATTCCAGAAGAAGAGAGAGAAAGGAGCTGAAGGGGTACGTGAACAGACCACAGCTGAGAACTTCCCCAACTTGGGGAAGTAAACAGACATTGAAATCCAACAGGCACAGAGAACTCCCCTCACGTGTAACTTCAATCGATCTGCACAACATATCATAGTGAAGCTGGCAAAATACAAGGATAAAGAGAGAATTCTGAAAGCAGATAGGGATAAACAGGACTTAACATACAAAGGTAGACCCATAAAAGTGGTAGCAAACCTGTCTATTGAAACTTGGCAGGCCAAAAAGTAATGGCAGGAAATCTTCAATGTGATGAATAGGAAAATTATGCAGCCAAGAATCCTTTATCCAGCAAGCCTGTTATTCAGAATGGAAGGAGAGAGAACGATTTTCCCAAACAAAAACTGAAGGAATTCATCACCAATAAACCAGCCCTACAAGAGATCCTAAAGGAGACTCAGTGAGTGAAATGTTGCAAGGACCACAAAGTACCAGAAACATTGCTACAAGTATGAAACCTATAGATAAAACAATGATTCTAAATCCATATTTTTCAATAATAACACTGAATGTGAATGGACTAAATGCTCCAATCAAAAGACATAGGGGATCAGAATGGATTAAAACACAAGACCCATCTACTTGGTGTCTACAAGAGGTCATTTTAGACCTGAGAACACCTTAAGATTGAAAGTGAGGGGATGGAGAACTATCTACCATGCTACTGGAAGTCAAAAGAAAGCTGGAGTAGCCATACTTCTATCAGACAAACTAGACTTTAAAGTAAAGGCTGTAACAAGAGATGAAGAAGGGCATTATATATTTATCACAGGGACTATCCATTAGGAAGAGTTAACAATGATAAATGTCTATGTGCCGAATTCAGGGGCACCCAAAATTGTAAAACAATTAATGACAAACATAAGCAATCTTATTGACAAAAATGTGCTAATTGCAAGGGACTTTAATACTCCACTTACAGCAGTGGATATATCAACTAGACAGAGAATCAGTAAAAAAAAAAAACAATGACCCTGAAGGATACATTGGATCAGATGGACTTGACAGATATATTTAGAACTCTATATTCAAAATAAATGCAATTCATTTTTTAATCTAATGCACATGGTACATTCTCCAAGACAGATCACATACTGGGTCACAAAGCAGTCCTCAATAAATATAAAAGAACTGAAATCATACTGTGCACACTTTCAGATCACAATTTTATGAAACGTGAAATCAACCTGTTGGGAGCCCTGAGCCAGGCAGGGGTTATCTGATCGAGCAACGGCTCTCAGACTCTGCCAACCGGGGCTTCCCGACCCTCCCTTGGTTGTTCTCAGGAGCGGTGCCTTAGGGCGCGCCAGAGTACAGTTGGTACCCTCCAGGGACCCAGGCTCCCGTGAGCCTGAGTCAGTGTCACGTTACACGCCTAACCTGCTTACCCCAGGGGATCGAGGGCTCCCTGCTCCAAGGAGGAACTAACAGTAAGGAACTTAAGTCACGCTTGAGGAACTTGTCTTAAAAATGTATCCTGATGCAATTATGTCATGACCTGCTATACTGTATATAAGCTGAACTTGCAAAATAAAGAACGACACTTTGGTGCAATGGCTCCTGGTGTTCCTCCTGTTCCCCACCTTTAAACTTCTCTCCCCTTTTCCATCTCCTTACCCTCAACCCTGTCGGAGAAATTGTCACACTGGCCGCGACAAGTGGCGCCCGCACAGGGACTTGAGCATATTCTGCAAGCGTCAACGAAGTAAATCAGGTAAGGAGACCCGGCCTTGAGTGCTGAGAACGACAGGAGTAAAACTATGGGGCAAAAGTAGTCAGTGGAACATGCTTATTTTTTGGCTGCCCTCCAGGCCTTACTGAAGGAAAAAGGAACTAAGGTCTCAAAGGGGACCTTGCAAGAATTTTTTAAAGTGGTTGAGGAACTTTGTCCCTGGTTCCCTTCTGAGGGAACCGTTAATCTAGAAGCTTGGTGAAGGGTTGGACAGGAACTTAAAACCCAAATCTCTGTCCGAGGAGCATCTGTTGTCCCTCCCAGAACCATGAACCTGTGGGGCCAGCTGCGGGAGGTTTGAGACCTTCCCCATGAAATTGAACTGATCTCTCTGAAGTCTTCTTCTGCTTTCGCAGAGGATCCTCTCGAGGAGGCTTTGCCTGAGGCGCCCGAGGTTCCTTCCTCTTGTGAGGGGTTGGTAAGACCCGCGCCACCTGCCTTATCACCTCCACCCTCACCCCCTCTGGTTCCCTACTCGGACCCCTTAAAATCGTCTTCCCCACCTTTGTTGACATCGGGGGGCATTGAATTTGACCCGAACAATGTCTATCTCCATGACGATAATGATGTTTTCCCTGAAGAGAAGCCAAAAGTTCTTAGAGCTCTGTCCTTGTTTGCTTCACATAGAGTCAGACCGAAAACCGCGGAGGCAGCAGCTTCTTCGGGTCACCGGGGTCAAACCACCCCTCGCCGAGCCTTCCCCGTTATGCAGGGACAACAGGCGGTGGCTCCCTTCCCCGTAAACGGTGTGACCCCATTGCAATGGGCACTTTACCAGGTGCAGCAGATGGGAGAAGAGACTTCCAGCTTTAGTGCTTACCCCGTCACGCAGCAGGGGGGCCAAAGGGTGTATATGGCTTTGAATTTTAAAGTCTTAAAGGAAGTTAAAACTGCCACAGCCCAATATGGACCGACAGCTCCTTTCGCCTTGTCTCTTCTGGACAATCTTAGCAGAGAAGCCCTATGTCCTGGCGACTGGAAGGTAACAGCTCAAGCCTGCTTGTCTGGAGGGGACTATCTTCTCTGGAAGGCAGAGTTTGCGGAAAGGGCCAATGAAGTAGCTTTATATAACAGACGAACTAACATTCCAGTTTCTTATGATATGATAGTGGGAGCTGGCGCCTATTTCGATGTGGGGACCCAGACTGAATTTCCTGAGATTGCTTCTTATACACAGATTAATGAATGCACCATAAAAGCCTGGAAGCAGCTCCCTTCCAGTGGAACTAGAACAGAAGAGTTCTCTAAAATCAGGCAAGGACCTGATGAACCCTATCAATTTTGTGGCCAGGTTACTTCAAGCTGTCAGCCGTATTGTAGTAGATGGAGAAGCAGGAACAATCATTGTCCGGCAGTTGGCTTTCGAGAATGCTAATTCTGCATGTCAGGCAGCAGTTCGCCCTTGGCGCAAGACTGGCTCTCTGGAGGATTACATACGGATATGTGCTGAAATTGGTCCTTCATACATTCAAGGTGTTACCCTCGCTGCAGCTTTGAAGGGTATATCCCCTCAGGAGTTGCAAAATCAATTGACTCGAAGGCAAAGGAATTCAAAAAAGGGAGGTCAAAAGTCTCAGACTTGTTTTCAATGTGGACGAGAGGGACATTTTAAGGCCCAGTGCCCTCAAGTAAAAGATGGAGTCACGCGGAAGGCCGAAGGCAATAAACCTCTATCAATTTGCCCCCGATGCCAGAGAGGATATCACTGGGCCAATGAATGTCGCTTTAAAACTGATCGTTTTGGGAACCCCTTGACGGGAAACCCCAAATGGGGCCCGCTGCGGCCCCAACAAACAATAGCAGCACTATCATCTCAGAATTGGGGCCTCCCTGAGCCAATACAGCCGACCTCCCAGGTATCGAAACCCTATGGCATGGTACCCCCGCCAGTGCAGGATTAGATTTATCACCTGTTAAAACAATATATCTGGAAGGAGGCTATCCCCCCAAAATCATAGATACCGGGATTTGGGGACCCTTAGCACAAGGATCAATGGGACTTATATTAGGAAGATCTAATTGGACGTTAAAAGGTCTAATCATTCATCCCCGGGGTTATTGATGAAGATTATACAGGGGAAATAAAACTCATGGCTAGCCTAAAGGAGGGAGTTCTTTCCTTACAGCCAAAGATTCCTATTGCTCAATTAGTTCTGATCCCTAGGTAGGTCACCAATAATCCTCATGTTAAGTCCCATAGAGGAGACCAAGGTTTCAGATCAACAAATGCTTATTGGATGAAAATAATATCTCAACATAAACCCTTGTTGACCCTTTACATATCAGGTCGTCCCTTTAGGGGGCTCATTGACACAGGAGCTGATGTATCAGTAATATCTCGCCAACAATGGCCCTCTCCATGGCCCTGTCATTCACCCCAACACCTATTAAAGGGGTAGGACAAGCTCAATCCCCTTCGATAAGCTCCAATTTTCTCCAGTGGACTTCAGAGGAAGGACAAACTGGAACTTTCCAGCCATTCATTCTGGATATTGAAATAAATTTGTGGGGACGGGATGTTCTTTCTGACATGGGCCTTACTCTTCAGTCAGCACCAATCCCAATAGCTCAACAATCCCCAGAGGTTATGAACCTTATGTCAAAAATGGGTTACAAGCCCGGACAAGGATTGGGGAAGAATCTTAAAGGAATCAAAGATCCTATCTTTCCCCCTTCACAATCTGACAGAGTGAGATTGGGTTTTCATCAGGGCCACTGAGCCGACCTCATGCTATGCCTCTGGGGTGGCTGTCCTCCACCCCAGTATGAGTAGATCAGTGGCCCCTCCCTACAGAGAAATTAGAGGCAACAAAATTCTTAGTACAAGAACAAATATCATTAGGACATATTGAACCTTCTAACAGCCCATGGAATACTCCTTTATTTGTTACTAAGAAAAAAATCGGGTAAATGGAGATTATTGCAGGACCTAAGAGCAGTTAATGCAGTTATGAAACCTATGGGGGCATTGCAACCAGGGCTACCTTCTCCCTCTGCTATCCCATTGGATTATGCTCTAATAGTGTTTGACTTAAAGGATTGTTTTTTCACTATTCCATTGGCTGCCACGGACAAAGAAAAATTTGCCTTTTCCATACCTGAGGTGAATTTACGAGCACCCTTCTCCCGATATCAGAGGAAGGTCTTCCCTCAAGGTATGGCTAACAGTCCCACTTTATGCCAAGATTATGTGCACAGAGCCTTACAGCCGTTCAGAAAACAATATCCCCAAGTATACTGCATTCATTATATGGATGACATTTTGCTGACCACCTCCTCAGAACCCCTTTTACAACAAGCCTTTGGCGACCTCATCACAGCTTTGGAAGCCTTTTATCTGGTAATAGCCCCAGAAAAGATACAGACAACAGCACCTTTTGAATACCTTGGATATGTCATTGAAGGCCGATCCATTAGGCCTCAGAAATTATCAGTCCACACCTCCTCTCTTGGTACTTTAAATGATTTTCAAAAACTTTTGGGAGACATCAATTGGATTCACCCCACTTTATCTCTCACCACCGAGTAATTATCCCCTATTTTTCACATCCTAAAGGGGGATTCCAACCCGGCCTCACCTCGGACTTTAACTAAAGAAGCTAAAGATGCTTTGGATATAATTAATGCAAAACACTCAGAGGCACAGATCACTCGGATCTCTTATCAAGATCCCCTCTATTTAATCCTTTTGAATCCTGCTAACCTATCCTTAGCAGTCCTGTGGCAACCTGCGGGTCCTTTGGAATGGATACATATAGCTTTACACCAATTACATGTAATTAATCCCCTTATTCTGTTACTGACCAAACTTATAATTAAAGGGCGACAGCATGCCACTCAATTGTATGGAAAAGATCTTGATTATTTAATATGCCCATGTTAACCACAGATAAGGTCACATCTTTACAGCAGACAGCCCTAGATTGGCAAATTGCCCTTGCCTCATTTTCTGGACAAATTAAATATCATCTTCCCACTGACACACTGTTGCAATTTTTAGCCGTGACCCCGACCAGACCTTTTGTCAGCATCTCGGACAAACCGCTCACAACTGCCCCTAACGTATTTATAGATGCAGACAAAAGAGGAACCATTGCAATCCATTTTCAGTCCCCACAACACATACACACCACAACCTATAAATACCCTACTTCCCTACTTCTTCTGGACAAAGAGCGGAACTGAAGGCAGTTCACATTGCCCTAGAAAAATATCCTTTTGCTATAAATTTATTTTCCAACAGTCAATATGTTACTCAATCAATTTCAACTCTCCCCCAAGCATACATACTGTGTAATGATGAAGAACTGTACCATTAGTTCAAAGATATACAAACTTCACTGAACCAGCGACTGGAACCTGTACACATTTCCCATATCTGTGCACATACTCAGCTCCCAAGCCCTTTGGCTCTACGTAACGCTATCGCAGACAAATACACCCACATAGCTGATTCCGTTAATTTAGACACAACGCCAATTGAGAAAGCAAAACTAAGTCATGCTCAATTTCATCAAAACGCCCTTGCGTTATGCAGGCAATTCCACATTACACAAGAACAGGCCAGACAAATAGTAAAAGAATGCCATACTTGCCCGGAACATCTGCACCCTCCAAACTATTCAGTAAACCCTCGAGGTTTACTACCCAACCACCTGTGGCAAATGGATGTGACCCTATACCCACCCTTCGGGAAATTGAAATACATCCATGTTTCAGTAGACACATACTCTGGCTATATATGTGCCTCTGCCCATGCTGGAGAAGCATTTAAAGATGTACAAAATCACTTATTCTTTGCCTTTTCGCAAATTGGCATGCCTAAAAAGATCAAGACTGACAACGGCTCAGCCTACACTTCAAAGGCCTTTACACAATTTTGTGCCACTTTTGCAATCACCCATTCCATAGGCATTCCCCACCACTCTCAAGGCCAGGCTATAGTAGAGCGAAGCCATGCTACACTCAAATCATATCTGCATAAATTAAAAGAGAGGGACATCCTAAAGGGACAGGTAAAATATTCTCCCCACATGCATTTATCACTGGCCTTATATGTGATAAATTTTTTAAATGTGGATGGGTCTGGCCGCACTGCAGCAGAGCGCTTTTGGCACCCAGAGACCAATACCCTCCGGTGGGCCAAATGGAAGGACCCTATGACAGGCATTTGGCATGGACCCGACCCTATCCTAAGACAGGGCCGAGGGTCTGCTTGTGTTTTTCCACAGGATGAGGAAGCGCCGCTCTGGCTCCCAGATCGATGCATCCGTGTCATCCCGGCTGCACAACAAGATGGCCCAGTTGAGAATATTGACACCCTGCCACAAGCGGAGAGCCAAGATGGATCTACCCACTTGCGGGCAGATCAAGAAGCTGACGGGAGCTGCGACTCAGCTGGTCCAGGAGACACGGCAGCCTCCGACACTCCATCTACGCACCTTATGGCATCCCCTCCACGAGTATCATGAACTGGCCCAAGCCTCCCTTACCTACTCGGCTCATCTCGACTGGTGGGGGCAGAGGACTGAGAAAGACTACTTCTGGACCTTATAGACACAACCATAGCTTACCAGGTGGTGTCCTTTCAATGCCCGGAGGGATGTTCCACCCTGAACTGTGGAAGTTGGTTGCCGCCATGTCCCCTACAGAGACTAATGCCACTTCTTGGCCTGTTTTTCGATGCCCTGATCCTGTGTTAAGGTCTCAAGCTTGTGTTCCCCGGCCCTTCCTGTTGGTTGTAGGCCCAGGGTCCATTACGCCTATTCATACCCAAGATGGCACTATGTATCACGCTGCATGCCCTGAATGCATTCTTACTAACTGCATCCCTATTTCCCAGTCTGTAACCTCCTCCTCCACAACCTTGGTATTTCTGGTTATGCAACCTCCTTATGTGATGATTCCTGTAACAGTAGAGGGGCCATAGTACACTGATTATGGATATCAATTTGCCTTGGAGATACATGGTCTCCTATTCCGAGCTAAACGGTTTTTAGGACTTCTTGTAGCTGGGATTACTGCCCTAATATCTCTAATTGCCACTGCCACTGTGTCCACAGTCGCACCGGCTCAGTCGGTGCATACTGCTGATCATGTAAACACCCTTGCCCGCAATGTCTCCCATACATTGGCTACACAAGATACCATAGATCATAAAATCCTAGAACGCTTAAATGGGCTTGAAGATGCTGTTGGAATTTTGGGAAAACGAGTTACGTTGATAAAAACCCAGCTTTCCCTAATTTGCCATGGTGGGTTCCGACATATTTGTGTTATTCTGTTAGAATTTGAGAATGCCACTAGCTGGGAACAAGTGCAATGGCACCTCCAGGGCATTTGGCACCATACAGATATGAGCTTAGATTTGGAGGATCTCCAACATGACATAGCTGCCATTGGGCAATCCAAATTGGACTTGGTAGGTCCTGCAAAAATCGCTCACCAAGTATTGGACAGTCTCAATGGGTTTAACCCTCTAAATCTTTTGCGACACTCCTTTTGGTTCTTCCTGGGGCTTGGAATTCTCGCTGTCCTTTTGGGGCTGGCATGGTGTGCCCTTTGTGGGTGCTGGAAATGGTACCTACTATAGACTCAAATCAAGATGCACATGCTTCACTTAAAAACAATAGGGGGAGACGTAGGGAGCCCTGAGCCAGGCAGGGGTTATCTGATCGAGCAACGGCTCTCAGACTCTGCCAACTGGGGCTTCCCAACCCTCCCTTGGTTGTTCTCAGGAGCGGTGCCTTAGGGCGCGCCAGAGTACAGTTGGTACCCTCCAGGGACCCAGGCTCCCGTGAGCCTGAGTCAGTGTCACGTTACACGCCTAACCTGCTTACCCCAGGGGATCGAGGGCTCCCTGCTCCAAGGAGGAACTAACAGTAAGGAACTTAAGTCACACTTGAGGAACTTGTCTTAAAAATGTATCCTGATGCAATTATGTCATGACCTGCTATACTCTATATAAGCTGAACTTGCAAAATAAAGAACGACACTCTGGTGCAATGGCTCCTGGTGTTCCTCCTGTTCCCCACCTTTAATCTTCTCTCCCCTTTCCCATCTCCTTACCCTCAACCCTGTCGGAGAAACTGTCGTGCTGGCCGCGACATCAACCACAGGAAAAAGTCTAGAAAATGTCCAAAAGCAGGGAAGTTAAAGAACATTCTCCTGAAGAATGAATGGGTCAACCGGCAATTAGAGAAGAAATTTAAAAATCTATGGAAATAAATGAAAATGAAATTACAACATTCCAACCCTTTGGGATGCAGAAAAGGCAGTCCTAAGAGGAAAATACATTGCAATCCAGGCCTATCTCAAGAAACAAGATAAATCACAACTACAAAATCTAACAGCACACCTAAAATAACTAAAAGCAGAAGGGCAAAGACACCCCAAACCTGGCATAAGAGGAGAAATAATAAAGATCAGACAGAAATAAACAATATAGAATCCAAACAAACAAACAAAAAACCAGTAGAACAGATCAGTGAAACCAAGAGGTGGTTTTTTGAAAAATTAAACTAAACTGATAAAGTCTAGCCAGGCTTCTCAAAAAAAAAAAAAAAGAGAGAGAGAGAGAGAGAGAGAGGACCCAAATAGATAAAATCATGAGTGAAAATGGATTGATTGCACCCAATCCCTCAGAAATACAAGCAATTTTCAGGGAATACTATGAAAAATTATATGGCAACAAACTGGACGACCTGAAAGAAATGGACAAATTCCTAAACACACACACACTACCAAAACACAAACGGGAAGAAATAGAAAATTAGAACAGACCCAAAACTAGTGAAGAAATTGAATCAGTTATCATAAATCTCCCAACAAATAAGAGTCCTAGACCAGATGGCTTCCATAGGGGATTCTACCACACATTTAAAGCATAGTTAATACCTATCCTTCTCAAACTGTTCGAAAAAATTGAGACGGAAGGAAAACTTCTGAACTCACTCTATGAAGCCAACATCACTTTGATTCCCAAACCAGACAGAGACCCAGAAAAAAAAAAGAAAAAGAAAAAGAACTACAAGTCAATATCCCTGATGAATATGGATGCAAAAATTCTCAACAAGATATGAACAAATCAAATTCAACAGCATATAGAGAGAATTATTCACCATGATCAAGGGGGATTCATTCCTGGGTTTCAGGGCTGGTTCAATATTTGCGAATCAATCAATATGACACATCGCATTAATACAAGAAAAGATGAGAACCATATGATCCTGTCAACAGTTGCAGAAAAAGCATTTGGCAAAATATAGCATCCTTTCTTAGTAAAAATCCTCAAGAAAGACAGAATACAAGGAACATACTTAAACATCATAAAAGCCATTTATGAAAATCCCACAGCTAATAGCATCCTCAAAGGGGAAAAACTGAAAGCTTTCTCCCTGATACAAGGAACACGACAGGGATGTCCACTCTCACCACTGCTATTTAACATAGTGTTGGAGATCCTAGCACCAGCAATCAGGCAACAAAATGAAATAAAAGGCATCAGGATGGGCACTTTTCGCACAGGACATGATACTCTCAGGAAAACCCAACAGAATGCATAAAAAGTCTGCTAGAACTAATCCATGAATTCAGTAAAGTGGCAGGGTACAAAATCAATGTATGGAAATCGGTCATAATTTTATACACCAATAATGAAGCAACAGAAAGAGAAATGAAGAAACTAAACCCATTCACAAATTGCACCAAAAACCATAAAATGTCTAGAAATAAACCTAACCAAAGACATAAAACATCTCTATGCTGAAAACCATAAAAAGCTTATGAAGAAAATTGAAGACACAAAGAAATGGGAAAACATCCCATGCTCATGGATCAGAAGAATAAATATTGTTAAAATGGCAATACTACTGAAAGTGATCTACACATTCAATGCAATCCCAATCAAAATTGCATCAGCACTCTTCTGAAAGCTAGAACAAAAATCCTAAAATTTGTATGGAACCAAAAAGACCCCAAATAGCCAAAGTAATATTGGAGAAGTAAACCAAAATGGGAGGCATCAAAATCCCAGACATTAGCTTCTACTACAAAGCTGTAATCATCAAGACAATACAATATTGGCACAAAAACAGACACAGACCAATGGAATAGAATAGAAAACTCAGAACTGGACCTACAAATATATGGTCAACTAATCTTTGACAAAGCAAGAAAGAGTATCCAATGGAAAAAAGATATAGGCTCTTTAACAAATGGTGTTGGGAGAACTGGACAGCAACATGCAGAAGAATGAAACCAGACCACTTTCTTATGACATTCACAAAAATAAACTCAAAATGGATGGAGGACCTGAATGTGAGACAGGAAACTATCAAAACCCTAGAAGAGAATGCAGGGAACAACCGCTTGGACCTCAGTCACAGCAATTTCTTACTCGACACATCTCCAAAGGCAAGGGAATCAAAAGCAAAAAAGAACTATTGGGACCTCATCAAGATAAAAACTTCTGCACTGCAGAGGAAACAACCAACAAAACTAATAGGCAACCGATGGAATGGGAAAAGATAGCTGCAAACGACATATGGGGTAAAGGGCTGGTATCTAAAATCTATAAAGAACTTACCAAACTCCACACTCAAAAAACGAATAATCTAGTGAAGAAATGGTCGGAAGATATGACTAGATACTTCTCCAAAGAGGACATCCAGATGGACAACAGACACATGAAATGATGCTCAACGTCACTCATCATCAGGGAAATATAAACCAAAACCACAGTGAGATACCACTTCATACCCATCAGAGTGGCTAAAATGAACAAATCAGGAAACTATAGATGCTGGCAAGAATGTGGAGAAACAAGAACCCTCTTACACCATTGATGGGAACGCAAACTGGTGCAGCCACTCTGGAGAACTGTGTGGAGGTTCCTCAAGAAAATGAAAATAGATTTACGCTATTACCCAGCAATAGCACTGTTACGAATCTACCCAAGATATACAGGAGTGCAGATGCATAGGGGCACGTGTACCCCCAATGTTTATAGCAGCTGTTTCAACAATAGCTAAATCAGGAAAGAGACTAAGGGTCCCTCAACTGACGAATGCATAAAGAAGATGTGGAATCATACCCAGGAGATGAAACTTGCCCTGAAAACCCAAAGAATGGAGTTTGGAGAGTGTGTGAGTGGGTGAGTCTGTGGGAATGGAGGAAACTGGTGGCTAGGAGAGGGCAAAGAAGCTCTGCGCCTTGAAGGGCAACTTCAAGAAACAACCCAAAACATATTCAGCCAAAATGACGAGACGGAAGAATTCTCCTCAAAAGAATCTACAAGAAGCAGTGACAGCTCAAGAATTAATGAAAACAGATATAAGCAACATAACTTGAATATAGAATGATAATCATAAAACTAATCGCTGGCCTTGAAAAAAGCTTAGATGAATGCAAGGGGTCCCGCGCGGCAGAGTTCAAGGACCTTAAAAACGGTCAGGAAGAATTAAAGAAATTATTGGAAGAAATACAGGGGAAACTGGAAGCAGCCACAGCACGGATTGAAGAGGTAGAGGAAAGAGTTAGTGCATTAGAAGACAAAATCATTGAAAAAGAGGAAGCAGATAAAAAGAGAGAGAAGCTGATCCAGGAACAAGAAAGGAGAATTCGAGAGCTGAGCGATGCACTCAAAGAAACAATATCCGTATCATAGGAGTTCCAGAGGAAGAAGAGAGAGAGAAAGGAGTCGAAGGGGTTCTTGAACAAATCATTGCTGAGAACTTCCCCAACATGAGGAAGGAAACGGGCATGGAAATCCAAGAGGCACAGAGAACTCCCCTCAGACGTAACTTGAATAGACCTTCTGCACGGCACATCATAGTGAAGCTGGCAAAATACAAAGATAGGGAGAGAATCCTGAAAGCAGCTAGAGACAAAAGAACCCAACATACAAAGGGAGACCTATAAGGGTAGTAGCAGACTTATCTACATAAACTTGGCAAGCCAGAAAGGAATGGCAGAATATCTTCAATGTGATGAGCAAGAAGGACATGCAACCAAGAATTCTGTATCCGGCTAGCCTGTCATTCAGAATAGAAGGAGAGATCAAGGTTTTTCCCAACAAACAAAAACTGAAAGATTTTATCACAAATAAGCCAGCACTGCAAGGGATCCTGAGGGGCATTCTATGAAGGCAAGGTTGCAAAGACACAAACTGCCAGGGACAGCCTTACAAACATGAAACTTACAGATAATACAGTGACTGTAAGCCCATATTTTTCAATATTAACACTGAATGTAAATGGACTAAAAGCACCAATCAAAAGACACAGGATAACAGAATGGATTAAAAAACAAGACCCATCTATTTGCTGTCTTCAAGAAACTCATCTTAAACCTGAAGACACCTTCAGATTGAAAGTGAGGGGATGGAGAACTATCTACCATGCTACTGGAAGTCAGAACAAAGCCGGAGTAGCCACACTTATATCAGACAAATTAGACTTTAAAATGAACGATGTAATAAGAGATGAAGAAGGACATTATATAATAGTCTCAGGGACCATCCAGCAGGAAGAGCTAACAATTGTAAATATCTACGCACCGAATTTGGGGGCACCCAAATTTGTAAAACAACTAATAACAAACTAATAGTAGGGGATCTCAACACTCCACTCTCAGCATTGGATAGATCCACAAAACAGAAAATCTCCGCAGAAACAATAGCCCTGAACGACACATTAGAACAGATGGGCCTCACAGACATCTTTAGGGTCCTTCACCCAGAAGCAAAGGAATTTACGTTCTTGTCAACTGCACACGGTACATTTTCCAAGATAGACCACATTCTGGGGCACAGGGAAGCTCTGAATAAATATAAAAGAATTGAGATCATACCGTGTACACTGTGAGACCACAATGCTTTGAAACTTGAAATCAACCACAGGAGAAAGCCTGGAAAATATCCAAGAACATGGCGGCTAAGAAATAACCTACTAAAGGATGACTGGGTCAACCAAGCCATCAGAGAAGAAATTAAAAAATACATGGAAACAAATGAAAATGAAAATACAACAATCCAAACGCTCTGGGACGCAGCAAAGGCAGTCCTGAGAGGGAAATATATTGCAATCCAGGCCCATCTCAAGAAACAAGAAAAATCAATAACACAAATTCTAACAGCACGCCTAAAGGAACTAGAAGCAGAACAACTAAATCAACCCAAGCCCAGCAGAAAGAGAGAAATAACAAAGATCAGAGCACAAATTAACCATATGGAGACAGAAAAGGTAGTGGAACAAATCAATGAAACCACAAGTTGGTTCTTTGAAAAAATAAACAAAATAGACAAACCTCTAGGCAGGCTTCTCAAAAAGAAAAGAGAGAGAACTCAAATAGATAAAATCGTGAATGTAAAGGGAGAAATTACAACCAATCCCTCAGAGATAAAAGCAATCATCAGAGAATACTATGAAAAATTATATGCCATCAAACTTGGCAATCTGGAAGAAATGGACAGCTTCCTAAATAGCCACACGCTACCAAAACTCAAACAGGAAGAAATAGAAAATTTGAACAGATCCATAACTAGTGAAGAAATAGAATCAGTTATCAAAAACCTCCCAGCAAATAAAAGCCCTGGACCAGATGGCTTTCCTGCGGAATTTTACCAGACATTTAAAACAGAGTTGATTCCTATCCACCTCAAGCTGTTCCAAAAAATTGAAACGGAAGGAAAACTCCCGGACTCATTCTATGAAGTCCAGCATCACTTTGATTCCCAAACCAGATAGAGACCCAGCAAAGAAAGAAAATTACAGGCCAATATCCCTGATGAATATGGATGCAAAAATTCTCAACAAGATACTAGCAAATCGAATCCAACAGCATATAAAGAGAATTATCCACCATGATCAAGTTGGATTCATCCCTGGGTTGCAGGGCTGGTTCAATATTCGCAAATCAATCAATGTGATATATCACATTAAAAAAAGAAAAGATAATAACCATATGATCCTGTCAATAGATGCAGGAAAAGCATTTGACAAAATACAGCACCCTTTCTTAATAAAAACTCTCGAGAAAGTCGGGATAGAAGGAACATCCTTAAACATCATAAAAGCCATCTATGAAAAGCCCACAGCTAATATCATCCTCAATGGGGAAAAATTGAAAGCCTTCCCCCTGAGATCAGGAACACGACAGGGGTGTCCACTCTCGCCACTGCTATTTAACATAGTGTTGGAAGTCTTAGCATCAGCAATCAGACAACAAAACAAAATAAAAGGCATCAAGATTGGCAAGGAGGAAGTCAAACTTTCACTTTTTGCAGATGACATGATACTTTACATGGAAAACCCGACAGAATCCACCAAAAGCCTACTAGAACTGATTCATGATTTCAGCAAAGTTGCAGGATACAAAATCAATGTACAGAAATTGGTGGCATTTCTATACACCATCAATGAAGCAGCAGAAAGAGAAATAAAGAAGTTAATACCTTTCACAATTGCACCAAAAACCATAAAATACTTAGGAATAAACCTAACCAAAGATGTGAAAGACCTCTACACTGAAAACTATAAAAAACTTATGAAGGAAACTGAGGAAGACACAAGGAAATGGGAAAACATCCCGTGCGCATGGATTGGAAGAATAAGTATCATTAAAATGGCAATACTACCCAAAGCAATCTACACATTCAATGCAATCCCAATCAAAATTGCACCAGCATTCTTCTCAAAGCTAGAGCAAACAATCCTAAAATTTGTATGGAACCACAAAAGACCTCAAATAGCCAAAATAATACTGAAGAATAAAACCAAGGCGGGAGGCATCACAATCCCAGACTTTAACCTCTACTACAAAGCGGTAGTCATCAAGACTGTATGGTATTGGCACAAAAACAGACACATAGACCAATGGAATAGAATAGAAAACTCAGAAATGGACCCGCAAGTATATGGCCAACTAATCTTTGACAAAGCGGGAAAATGTATCCAATGGAAAAAAGACAGCCTCTTTAATAAATGGTGCTGGGAGAATTGGACAGCAACATGCAAAAGAATGAAACTAGACCACTTTCTTACACCACTCACAAAAATAAATTCTAAATGGATAAAAGATCTGAAGGTGAGACAGGAAACCGTCAAAATCCTAGAGGAGAAAGCAGGAAAAAGCCTCTTTGACCTAAGACGCACCAATTTCTTACTCGACACGTCTCCAAAGGCAAGGGAATTAAAAGCAAAGATGAACTATTGGGACCTCATCAAGATAAAAAGCTTCTGCACAGCAAAAGAAATAACCAACAAAACGAACAGGCAACCAACGGAATGGGAAAAGATCATCGCAAATGACATATCGGATAAAGGACTAATATCTAAAATCTATAAAGAACTTACCAAACTCCACACCCGAAAAACAAACAACCCAGTGAAGAAATGGGCGGAAGATATGAATAGACACTTCTCCAAAGAGGACATTCAGATGGCCAACGGACACATGAAACGATGCTCAATGTCACTCATCATCAGGGAAATACAAATCAAAACCACACTGCGATACCACCTCACACCAGTCAGAGTGGCTAAAATGAACAAATCAGGAAACTATAGATGCTGGCGAGGATGTGGAGAAGTAGGCACCCTCCTACACTGTTGGTGGGAATGCAAACTGGTGCAGCCACTCTGGAAAACGGTGTGGAGGTTCCTCAAAAAAATGAAAATAGAGCTACCCTATGATCCAGCAATAGCCCTGCTAGGAATCTACCCAAGAGACACAGGAATGCTGATGCATAGGAGCACATGTACCCCAATGTTCATAGCAGCACTTTCGACAATAGCCAAATCATGGAAAGAGACCAAGTGCCCATCAACTGACGAATGGATAAAGAAGTTATGGTACTTATATACAATGGACTACTACGTGGCAATTAGAAAAAATGAAATCTGGCCATGTGTAGCAACATGGATGGAACTGAAGGGTATTATATTAAGTGAAATAAGTCAGTCAGAAAAAGACAGATACCATATGTTTCCACGAATAGGTGGACTTTGTGAGACTAAGCAAAAATCAGGGGGATGGGAAGAGGGGAAAGGAAAAAAAGACACAGAGAGGGAGGGAGATAAAACATAAGAGACTCTCAAAGACTAAGAAAAAACTGAGGGTGAGGGGGGTGAGGGAGGGGGGAGAGGGGGTGATGGGCATTAAAAAGGCACATGTTGGGATGAACACTGGGTGTTATATGTAAACCAATTTGAAAATAAACTAGTATAAAATTAAAAAAAATAAGAAGATGTGGTATATATATACAATGGAATACTACGTGGCAATGAGACAGAATGAAATCTGGCCATTTGTAGCAACGTGGAAGGATCTGCAGGGTATTATGCTAAGTGAAATAAGTCAGGCAGAGAAAGATAGATATCATATTTTTTCATGCATAGATGAATTTTGAGAGACTTAGCAGAGAACCATGCAGGAGGGGAAGAGGGGAAAGAAAAAAAAAGCCACAGAGAGGGAGGGAGGGAGACAAAACGTAAGAGACTCTTAAATACTAAGAACAAACTGAGGGTTGATGGGGGATATGGGAGAGGAGAGAGTGGGTGATGGGCATTGAGAAGGGCACTTGTTGGGATGAACACTGGGTGTTGTATAGAAACCAATTTGACAATAAATTATAAAAAATAAATAAACATTATAAAATAACAATAAAAGTTAGTGACTCTTACATTCCTAGAATCATAGCACCCAGGACACAACTGAAACTGTCTTTCATTGTCTGTTCATCTACATCTCCCCTCTGTTTTACACAGGCAAGTTTAGACTTTCCCACCAATATGTCAAGTTTTGTCTTTCTGCTCTGCAACAGGGAATTAAAAAAATATTTTTGTTCCAAACAACAACAACAACAACAACAACAACAACAGACGATTGGTTTATATATACAATGGAATACTACATGGCAATGAGAAAAAATGAATTCTGGCCATTTGTAGCAATGTGGATGGAACTGAAGGTTATTACGCCAAGTGAAATAAGTCAGGCAGGAAAGACAGATACCATATGATTTCACACATAGGTGGATATTGAGAAACTTAACAGAAGACCATGGGGGAGGGGAAGGGGAAAAAAAAGGTACAGAGAGGGAGGGAGACAAAACATAAGAGACAAATACTGAGAGAAACTGAGGGTTGATGGGGAGTGAGGGAGAGGGGAAAGTCAGTGACAGGCAATGAGGAGGGCACTTGTTAGAATCAGCAATGGGTGTGGCATGGAAACCAATTTGACAATAAATTATATTTTAAAAATAAATAAACATTTTAAAAAAAGAAAAAAAAAAGAAAATCAACAAGGAAACGATGACTTTGAATGACTCACTGGACCAGATGGACTTAACAGATGTATTCAGAACATTTCATCCTAAAGCAGAATATCTATTGTTCTTCAGTGCACATGGAACATTCTCCAGAACAGATCATATACTGGGACACAAATCAGCCCACAGCAAGTACAAAAATATCAAGATCACACCATGCATATTATCAGACCACGATGCTATGAAACTCGAAATCAACCACAAGAAAAAACTTGGAAAGATAAATATTTGGAGACTAAAGAACATCCTACTAAAGAATGAATGGGCTAACCAAGAAGTTAAAGAGGAAATTAAAAAGTACATGGAAGCCAATGAAAATGATACCACTAGAGCCCCAAACCTCTGGGACGCAGCAAAGGCGGTCATAAGAGGGAAGTGTATAGCAATCCAGGCCATCATAATGAAGGAAGAAGGTCTCAAATACAAATCTAACCTTATACCTCAATGAGATGGAAAAAAAAACAGCAAACAAAATCCAAAACTAGCAGAAGACAGGAAATAATAAACATTAGAGAAGAAACCAATGTATCAAACCAAAAAAAAAACAAAAAACAAAAAACAAAAAAAACACAGAACAGATCAATGAAACCAGGAGTTGGTTCTTCCGAAATTAACAAAACTGATAAACCACTAGCTAGTCTGATCAAAAAGAAAAAGGAAAGGAACCAAACAAATAAAATCAACAATAAAAGAGGAGAGATCACGACCAACACTGCAGAAATACAAACAATAATGAGAATGTTGTAAGCAATTATACGCCAATAAACCAGGCAATCTGGAAGAAATGGACAAATTCCTAGATATATAAATTACCAAAAACTGAAACAGAAGAAATAGAAAATTTGAAAAGACCCATAGTCATTAAAGAAATCAGTTTAGTAATCAAAAATCTCCCAAAAAACAAGAGTCCAGGGTCAGATGGCTTTCCAGGGTAATTCTACCAAACATTTAAAGAAAAGTTAAGAAGGAGAGAAATAACAAAAATTAGGGTACAAATTAATCATATGGAAACAGAAAAAGTAGTGGAACAGATCAATGAAACCAAGAGCTGGTTCTTTGAAAAAATAAACAAAATTGATAAACCTCTAGCCAGGCTCCTCAAAAAGAAAAGAGAGATCCAATCAATAAAATCACGAACGAAAATGGGGTGATTACAAACAATTCCTCAGAAATAGAAGCAATCATCAGAGAATATTATGAAAAACTATATGCCGTCAAATTGAACAACCTGGAAGAAATAGACAAATTCCTAAACAGCCACACGCTACCAAAACTCAAAGGGGAAGAAATAGAAAACTTGAACAGACCCATAACTAGCGAGGAAATTGAATCAGTTATCAAAAATCTCCCTGCAAATAAAAGTCCAGGGCCAGATGGCTTCCCTGTGGAATTTTACCAGACATTTAAAACAGGGTTAATACCTATCCTCCTCAAGCTGGAAGGAAAACTCCCAGACTCATTCTATGAAGTCAGCATCACTTGGATTCCCAAACCAGAGAGAGACCCAGCAAAAAAAGAGAACAGGCCGATATCCTTGATGCAAAAATTCTTAACAAGATATTACCAAATAGAATCCAACAGCATATAAAAGGAATTATCCACCACGACCAAGAATTCATCCCTGGGTTGCAGGGATGGTTCAACATTCGTAAATCAATCAACGTGATACATCATATTAAAAAAAGAAAAGATAAGAACCATATGATCCTGTTGATTGATGCAGAAAAAGCATTTGACAAAATACAGCATCCCTTCTTAATAAAAGCTCTCGAGAAAGTCGGGATAGAAGGAACATACTTAGACATCATACAAGCCATTTATGAAAAGCCCACAGCTCATATCATCCTCAATGGTGAAAAACTGAGAACCTTCCTCTTGAGATCAGGAACACGACAGGGATGTCCACTCTCACCACTGCTATTTAACATAGTGTTGGAGGTCCTAGCATCAGCAACAGACAAGAAACCAAAATAAAAGGCATCAGGATAGGCAAGGATGAAGTCAAACTTTCACTTTTTGCAGACGACATGCTACTTTACATGGAAAACCCGACAGAATACATCAAAAGCCTGATAGAACTGATCCATGAGTTTGGCAAAGTTGCAGGATACAAAATCAACGTACAGGAATTGGTGACATTCCTTTACACCAACAATGAAGCAATAGAAAGAGAAATAAAGAAGCGAATCCCATTCACAATTGCACCAAAAACCATCAAATACCTAGGAATAAACCTAACCAAAGATGTAAAAGACCTTTATGCTGAAAACTATAAAAAACTTAATAAGGAAATTGAGGAAGACACAAGGAAATGGAAAAACATCCCATGCTCATGGATTGGAAGAATAAATATCGTTAAAATGGCAATACTACCCAAAGCAATCTCCACATTCAATGCAATCCCGATCAAAATTGCACCAGCATTCTTCTCAAAGCTAGAGCAAACAATCCTAAAATTTTTATAGAACCACAAAAGACCCCGAATTGCCAAAGTAATACTGAAGAATAAAACCAAAGCGAGAGGCATCACGATCCCAGATTTTAACCTCTACTACAAAGCGGTAGTCATCAAGACAGCATGGTATTCGCACAAAAACAGACACATAGATCAATGGAATAGAATAGAGAACCCAGAAATGGACCCACAAGCATATGGCCAGCTAATCTTTGACAAAGCAGGAAAGAGTATCCAATGGAAAAAAGACAGCCTCCTTAATAAATGGTGCTGGGAGACCTGGACAGCAACACGCAGAAGAATGAAACTAGACCACTTCCTTACACCACTCACAAAAACTCTAAATGGATGAAGGACCTGAATGTGAGACAGGAAACCATCAAAATCCTAGAGAAGAAAGCAGGAAAAAACCTCTTTGACCTGAGCCGCAGAAATTTCCTACACTACACATCTCCAAAGGCAAGGGAATTAAAAGCAAAAATGAACTATTGGGACCTCAAAATGGCTAAAATGAACAAATCAGGAAACTATAGATGCTGGCAAGGATGTGGAGAAACAGGCAGCCTCTTTCACTGCTGGTGGGAATGCAAACTGGTGCAACCACTCTGGAGAACTGTGTGGAGGTTCCTCAAAAAAATGAAGATAGGGGCGCCTGGGTGGCTCAGTTGGTTGAGCGGCCAACTTCGGTTCAGGTCATGATCTCACGGTCTGTGAGTTCGAGCCCCGCGTCAGGCTCTGTGCTGACAGCTCAGAACCTGGAGCCTGCTTCAGATTCTGTATCTCTCTCTCTCTCTCTGCTCTTTCCCTGCTCATACTCTGTCTCTATGTCTCCCAAAAATAAATAAACGTTAAAAAAAAATGAAGATAGACTTACCCTATGACCCAGCAAAAGCACTGTTAGGAATCTACCCAAGAGATCCAGGACCGCTGATGCATAGGGGCACGTGTACCCCAATGTTCACAGAAGCACTTTTGACAATAGCCAAATCATGGAAAGAGACTAAGTGTCCATCAACTGATGAATGGATAAAGAAGCTGTGGTATATATATACAATGGAATACTACGCAGCAATGAGAAAGAATGAAATCTGGCCATGTGTGGCAACACGGATGGAACTGGAGGATATTATGCTGAGAGAAATAAGTCAGACAGAGAAAGACAGATGCCATATGTTCCCACGCATAGGTAGGCTTTGGAAGATCTAGCAGAGAACCAGGGGGGAGAGGAAGAGGGGAAGGGGGGAAAAAAAGCCACGGAGAGGAAGGAAGACATGACATGAGAGACTCTCACAGAATAAGAATGAACTGAGGGGAGAGATGGGTATGGGAGGGGGGAGAGTGGGGGATGGGCACAGTGGAGGGCACTCGTTGGGTTGAGCACTGGGTGTTGTATGGAAACCAATTTGACAATAAATTAAAAAAAAAAACTATTGGGACCTCATCAAGATTAAAAGCTTCTGCACTACAAAGGAAACAACCAACAAAACTAATACACAACCGACGGAATGGGAAAGGATAATTGCAAATGACGTGTCGGATAAAGAACTAGTATCTAAAATCTATAAAGAACTTACCAAACTCCACACCCAAAAACCGAATAACCCAGTGAAGAAATGGGCGGAAGATATGAATAGACACTTCTCCAAAGAGGACATCCAGATGGCCAACAGACACATGAAACGATGCTTAATGTCACTCATCATCAGGGAAACACAAATCAAAACCACACTGAGATACCACGTTACACCGGTTCGAGTGGCTAAAATGAATAAATCAGGAAACTATAGATGCTGGCGGGGATGTGGAGCACTGTAGCAACAATCCTACATTGTTGGTGGGAATGCAAACTAGTGCAGCCACTTTGGAAAACAGTGTGGAAGTTCCTCAAAAAAAATGAAAATAGAGCTACCCATGACCCAGCAATAGCACTGCTAGGAATCTACCCAAGAGACACAGGAATGCTGATGCATAGGGGCACGTGTACCCCAATGTTCATAGCAGCACTTTCGACAATAGCCAAATCATGGAAAGAGACCAAGTGCCCATCAACTGACGAGTGGATAAAGAAGATGTAGCACATATATACAATGGACTACTACATGGCAATGAGAAAAAATGAAATCTGGCCATGTTTAGCAACATGGATGGAACTGGAGGTATTATGTTAAGTGAAATAAGTCAGTCAGAAAAAGAAAGATACCATATATTTCCATGCATAGGTGGATTTTGAGAGACTTGGCAAAAACCATGGGGGAGGGGAAGAGGGGAAAGGAAAAAAAGACACAGAGAGGGAGGGAGATAAAACATAAGAGACTCTCGAAGACTAAGAATAAACTGAGGGTAAGGAGGGTGAGGAAGGGGGGAGAGGGGGCGACGGGCATTTAAGAGGGCACGTGTTGGGATGAACACTGGGTGTTATATGTAAACCAACTTGAAAATAAACTATTAAAAAATAAAAAATAAAAAATAAAAAAGAAGTCTTAGCCTTAGCAGTCAGACAACACAGTGAATAAAAGGCATCCAAATCGGCCAGGAGGAAGTCAAACTGTCACTCTTCAGAGAAGAAATAATACTCTATATGGAAAACCCAAAATATTCCACCAAAAAACTCTGAAAACTGATCCACGAACTCAGCAAAGTCGTAGGATATGAAATCAATGCACAGAAATCAGTTGCATTCCTATACACCAAAAATGAAGCAACAGAAAGAGAAATCAAAGAATCAATCCCATTTACAACTGCAGGAAAACCATAAAATACTGAGGAATAAACCTAGCCAAAGGGGTAAAAAATTTATACACTGAAACTATAAAAAGTTTATGATATAAATTGAAGATGACACAAAAAAGTGGAAAAATATTCCATGCTAATGGATTGGAAGAACAAATTTTGTGAAAATGTCGATACTACCCAAAGCAATCTACGTATTCAATGCAATACCTATTAAAGTAAGACCAGCATTCTTTACAGAGCTCTAACAAACAATTCTAAAATTTGTGTGGAACCTGAAAAGACCCCGAATAGCCAAAGCAATCTTGAAAAAGAAAACCAAAGCTGGAGACATCACAATCCCTTCAAGATGTATTACAAACGTGTAATCATCAAGACAGTATAGTGCTGGCACAAAAACAGACACTCAGATCAATGGAATAGAAAAGAAAATCCAGAAACAGACCCACACTACTGCCAACTAATATTTGACAAAGCAGGAAAGAACATCCAATGGAATAAAAACAGTCTCTTCAGCAAGTAGTGCTGGGAAAACTGGACAGCAACATGCAGAAGAATGAACCTGGACCACTTTCTTACACCATAGACAAAAATAAACTCGAAATGGATGAAAGACCTAAACCTAAGACAGGAAACCATCAAAATCCTAGAGGAGAATGCAGGCAAAAACCTCTTTGACCTTGGCTGCAGCAACTTCTTTATCAACACGTCTCCAGAGGCAAGGGAAACAAAAGCAAAAATGAACTATTGGGACCTCATCAAAATAAAAAGCTTCTGCACAGTGAAGGAAACAATTAGGAAAACTAAAAGGCAACTGACAGAATGGGAGAAGATATTCGCAAGTGACATATCAGATACAGAGTTAGTATCCAAAATCTATGAAGAATTTATCAAACTCAACACCCAATAAACAAACAATTCAGTGAAGAAATGGGCAAAAGTCTTGAATAGACACCTCTCCAAAGAAGACATTCAGATGGCCAACTGACACATAAAAAATGCTCACCATCACTCATCACTGGGGAAATATAAGTCAAAACCACAATGAGATACAACCTCGCACCTGTCAGAATGGCTAACAACTCAGGTAACAGCAGATGTTGGTGAGGTTGCAAAGAAAGAGGATCTCTTTTGGACAGCTGATGGGAATGCAAACTGGGGCAGCCACTCTGAAAAACAGTATGGATTTTCCCCCAAAAAATAAAAATAGAACTACCCTACAACCCAGCAATTGCACTACTAGTATTTATCCAAGGGATACAGGTGTGATGTTTCGAAGGGACACATGATCCCAATGTTTATACCAGCGCTGTTAACAATAGCCAAAGTATGGAAAGAGCCCAAATGTCCATCGACAGATAATGGATAAAGAAGATGTGGTATATATATATACAATGGAGTATTACTCGGCAATCAAAAAGAATGAAATCTTGTCATTTGCCACTATGTGGATGGAACTAGAGGGTATTATAAGTGATTAGTCAGTCAGAGAAAGACAAATATCACATGACTTCACTCATATGAGGAATTTAAGATACAACACAGATGAACATAAGGGAAGGGAAGTAAAAATAATAAAAAACAGGGAGGGGGACAAAACATAAGAGACTTTTTTTTATTTTTTAAAAGGTTTGTTTATTTTTGAGAGAGAGACAGAGACAGAGTCAAGCGGGAGAGGAGCAGAGAGTGAAAGAGACATGAAATCTGAACCAGGCTCCAGGCTCTGAGCTCTCAGGACAGAGCCCAACACAGGGTTCAAACTCACCACTGTGAGATCGTGACCTGAGCCAAAGTCAGACGCTCAACCGACTGAGCCACCAGAGTACCCTTACTCTTAAATATAGAGAACAAACAGAGAATTGCTGGAGGGGTTGTGGGAGGCGCGGGCTAAATGGGTAAGAGGCATTAAGGAATCTAATCCTGAAAGCACTGTTGCACTATATGCTAATTAACTTGGGTGTAAATTAAAAAATAATGTAATTAATTAATTTAATGAAAAAAGAAAGAAAAGAGTACCAAATAGATAAAAATTGAATGCAAGAGGAAAGATCACAATGAACCCAACAGAAATACAAACAATTATTAGAGACTACAATGAAAAATTATATGCCAACAAAGTGGGCAACCTGGAAGAAATGGACATATTCCTAGATACCCACAAACTATGAAAACTCAGACAAGAAGTAATAGAAAATTTGAACAGACCTATTACAAGCAAAGATATTGAATCCGTTACCAATAATCTCCCAAGAAATAGAGTCCTGGGCCCGATGGCTTCGTAGGGGATTCTACCAGACATCTAAAGCAGAGTTAATAACTATAATTCTCAAGCCGTTTCAAAAAATACAAATGGAAGGAAAACTTCTGGACTCATTCTGTGAAGCTAGCATTACCTAGATTCCCCAATCAGAGACCTCACTAAAAAGGAGAATTACAGGTCAATGTCCCTGATGAACTTGTATACAGAAATTCTCAACAAGATGATAGCGAATTGAATTCAACAGTATATTAAAAGAATTATTCACCATGATCAAGTGGGATTCATTCCTGTGCTGCAAGTCTGGTTCAATATTTTCAAATTTGATACAACACATTAATAGAAGAAAGAATAAGAACCATATGATCCTGTCAATAGATGCAGAAAAAACGTTTGACAAAACACAGAATCATTCTTAATAAAAACCCTCAAGAAAGTAAGGATAGAAGGAACGTACCTTAACATCATAAAAGCTACCTATGAAAAGCCCACAGCAATATCATCCTCAATGGGGAAAAACTGAGATCTTTCCCTCTGAGATCAGGAACGTGACCGGGATGTCCACTCTTAGCACTGTGTTAACACAGTGCTGTAAGTCTTAGCCTCAGCAATCAGACAACAAAATGAAATAAAAGGCATCCAAATTGGCAAAGAAGTCAAACTTTCACTTTTTGCAGATGACAGAATACTTACATGGATAACCTGAAAGACCACCAAAAAAAAAACTACTAGAACTGATACATGAATTAAGCAAAATCACAGGATATAAAAATCAACATACAGAAATCGATTGCATATCTGGGTGTGTGAGTGGCCCAGTCGGTTGAGAGTCTGACTTCGACTCAGGTTATGATCTCACAGTTTGTGAGTTCAAGCCCCACATCAGGCTCTGTGCTGACAGCTCAAAGCCTAGAGCCTGTTTCGGATTCCATGTCTCCCCCTCTATCTGCCCCTCCCTTGCTCATGCTCTGTGTCTCTCTCTTTCTCTCTGAAATAAATAAACATTATAAAAAGAAATCTATTGCAAATCTACATACCCATAATGAATCAACAGAAAGAGAAATCAAGAAATCGATCCCATTTATAATTGCACTAAGAAACATAAAATACCTAGGAATAACCCTAACCAAAGATGTATATATTTGTATGCTTAAAACTATAGAAAACTTATGAAAGAAACTGATGAAGACAGAAAGAATTGGCAAAACATCCCATGCTAATGGATTGGAAGAAGAAAAATTGTTAAAATGTCTGAAGCAATCTACACATTCAATGCAATCCCAATCCAAACTGCACCAGCATTCTTCTCAGAGCTAGAACAAACAATCCTAAAATTTGTATGGAACCATAAAAGACTCTGAATAGCCAAAATAATGTTGAAAAAGGAAACCAAAGCAGGAGGCATCACAATCCCAGACTTTAGCCTCTATTACAAAGCTGTAATCATCAAGACAGTATGGTTTTGGCACAAAAACCAGACACAGAGACCAATGGAATAGAATAGAGAACCCATAATTGGACCCACAAATGTATGGCCAACTAATCTTTGCCAAAGCAGGAAAGAGTATCCAATGGTGAAAAAAGACAACCTCTTTAACAAATGGTGCTGGGAGAACTGGACAGCAACATGCAGAAGAATGAAACTAGACCACTTTCTTACACCATACACAAAATAAACTCAAAATGGATGAGGACCTAAATGTGAGACAGGAAAGCATCAAAACCTTAGAGGAGAAAACAGGCAACAACCTCTTTAACCTCAGCCGCGGCAACTTCTTACTAACACGAATCCGAAGACAAGGGAAATAAAAGTGAAAAAGAACTATTGGGGCCTCATCGAGATAAAAATCTTCTGCACAGCAAAGGAAATAATCAACAAAACCTAAAGGCAACCAACAGAATGGGAGAAGATATTTGCACATGATATATCGGACAAAGTGTTAGTATCCAAAATCTATAAAGAGCTTACCAAATTAAAAATCTGAAAAACAAATAATCCAGTAAGAAATGGGCAGAAGACATGAATAGACACTTTTCCAATGAAGATATCCAGTTGGCTAACAGACACATGAAAAGATGCTCAACATCACTGATCATCAGGGAAATACAAATCAAAATCACACTGTGATACCACCTCACACCGGTCAGAGTGGCTAAAATTAAGAACTCAGGAAATAACAGATATAGGTAAGGATGTGGAGAAATGGGAACCATGTTGCACTGCCGGTAAGAATGCAATCTGGTGCAGCCACTGTCAAAAACAGTGTGACGGTTCCTCAAAAAATTAAAAACAGAATTACCCTATGACGCAGCTATAGCACTACTAGGAAATTATCCAAAGGATACAGGAGTGCTGATACATAGGGGCACATATACTCCAATGTTTATAACATTATCGACAATAGCCAAATTGCGGAAAGAGCCCAAATGTTCATTGACTGATGAATGGATAAAGAAGATGTGGCTTATATATACGATGGAATACTTCCTGGCAATGAGAATGAAATATTTTTCATTTTCAACAACGTGGATGGAAATAGAGGATATTGTGCTAAGTGAAATAAATTAGTCAGAGAAAGCAGATATCATATATTTTTACTCATATGTGGTATTTGAGAAACTTAAGAGAAGACCATCGGGGAAGGGAAGGAGAAAAAAATCGTTTCAAACAGAAAGAGAGGCAAACCATAAGAGACTCTTAAATACAGAGAACAAACTGAGGGTTGATGGCAGGATGGGGGAAAGGGGTAGTGGGTGATGGGCACTGAGGAGGGCATTTGTTGGGATGAGCACTGGGTGTTGTACATAAGCGATGAATCTACTCCCAAAGCCAAGAGCACTCTGTATACATTGTATGTTATGTAACTTGCCAATAAATTATATTTTTAAAAAATTGGCAAGAAAGAAGCCAAACTTTCACCCTTTGTAGATATCAAGATACTCTACATGGAAACCCCAAAAGACTCCACCAAAACAACTGCTAGAACTGATCCATGAATTCGGCAAAGTCGTAGGATATAAAATGAATGCACAGAAATCAGTTGCATTCCTATACACCAATAATGAAGCAACAGAAAGAGAAATCAAGGAATCAATCCCATTTACGATTGCATCAAAACCCAGAAAATGCCTATGAATAAGCCTAATCAAAAGGTAAAAATCTATAAACTGAAAACTCTAGAAAGCTTATGAAAGAAATTGAAGACACACACACACACACACACACACACAAATGGAAAAACATTCCAAGTTCATGGATTGGAAGAACAAATACTATTAAAATGTCAATACAACACAAAGCAATCTACACATCCAATGCAATCCCAATCAAAATTGCACCAGCATTCTTCACAGAGCTAGACCAAACAATCCTAAAATTTGTATGGAACCACATATGACCCCGATTGCCAAAATCATGTTGAAAAAGAAAACTGAAGCTGGAGACATCACTATTCTGGATTTTAACCTGTACTACAAAGCTGTAGTTATCGAGACAGTATGGTACTGGCACAAAAAGAGACACACAGATCAATGGAACAAAATAAAGAACCCAGAGATGGACCCACAAATGTATAGCCAACTAATCCTTGACAAAGCAGGAAAGAATATCCAATGGAATATTGGCCAATGGTGCTGGGAAAATTCAACAGTGACATGCAGAAGAATGAACCTGAACCACATTATTACACCATGCACAAAAATAAACTCAAAATGGATGAAAGACCTAAATGTAAGACAGGAAGCGATCAAATCCTAGAGAATAACATAGACAACAACCTCTCTGACCTCAATCATAGCAAATTCATACGTGGCATGTCTCTGGAGGCGAGGGAAACAAAAGCAAAAATGAACTATTAGGACCTCATCAAGATAAAAACCTGCATAGCGAAGGAAACAATCAGCAAAAAGGCAACCAATGTAATGAGAGAATATATTTGTAAATGGCATATCAGATAAAGGGTTAGTATTCAAATATATAAAGAACTTATCAAATTCAATGCCTGAAAGCAAATAATCCAGGGAATAAACGGGCAAAAACCATGAATAGACACTTTTCCACCAAAGACATCCAGATGGCTAACAGGCACATGAAAAAATGCTCAACATCACTCATCATCAGGGAAATACAAATCAAAGCCAAGATGAGATGCCGCTTAACATGTCAGAGTGGCTAAAATAAACAACTCAGAACAAAAACACATGTTGGTTAGGATATAGAGAAAGAGAAATCCTTTCGCACTGTTGGTGGGAGTGGTGGGAGTGCAGCCCCTGTAGAAAACAGAATGGAGTTTAATCAAAGGAAGGAAGGAAGGAAGGGAGGGAGGGAGGGAGGAAGGGAGGAAAGAAAGAAAGAAAAGAAAAGAAAAGAAAGAAAGAAAGAAAGAAAGAAAGAAAGAAAGAAAGGGAGGGAGGGAGGGAGGGAGGGAGAAAGAGAGAAAGAGAGAAAGAAAGAAAGAACTACCATACTACCCAGCAATTGCACTAGTAGCTATTTACCCAAAATTTACTAAAATACAGATTGAAAGGAGCAAATGCATGCCAATGTTTATAGAAGCATTATGAACAATAACCAAATTATGGAAAGAGACCAAATGTTCATCAACTGATGAATGGATTAAGAAAATGTGGTATATAGGGGCACCTGGGTGGCTCAGTCAGTTAAAAGTCTGACTTTGGCTCAGGTCATGATCTCATGCTTTGTGGGTTCAAGTCCCGCATTGAGCTCTGTGCTGACAGTGTGGAGCCTGTTTGGGATTCTCTCTCCCCGACTCCTTTCCCTCCCTTGCTTGCTCTCTCTCTCAAAATAAATAAATAAACTTTTAAAAAAAGATGTGGTATATATACAATTGACCATAAAAAGAATGAAATTACCAGCCATCAAAAGGAATGAGTCTTGCCATTTACAATAATGTGGACAGAACTAAAGGGTATTATACTAAACAAAATAAGTCAGAAAAGAGAAATATCATATGATTTCACTCATATGTGGAATTTAAGAAATAAAGCAAGTGAATATAGGGGAAGTGAACCAAAAATAAGACAAAAACAGAGAAGGAGAAAAAGCATAACAGAGTCTTAAATACAGAGAAGAAATTGAGAGTTGCTGGAGGGTTGGTGGGGGGAGGATGAGTAGAAGGATAATGGATATTAAGGAGAGCACTTGTGATGAGCACTGGGTGTTATATGCAAGTGATGAACCACTAAATTCTATTTCTGAAAACAGTATTGCACTATATGTTAATTAAGTTGGATCTAAATTAAAAAAAAAAAAAAAACAAGAAGAAAAAGAAACATTCAACCCCTAGGAATAAACCTTTGTAAAATGGCAGGCAGGGACTCTCCAGAAAAACTGCAAGAGAGATGGAGGGGATGTCAGTCATGGGCTGGAAAAACCTGCAATGAAAGATCACAATGTCTTACTTCTCCAAAGAACTATTCCAAATGGCCAACAGACACGTTAAATTATGCTCAATGTCACTCATCATCAGAGAAATACAAATCAAAACCACACTGAGATACCCCCTCACACCTGTCAGAATGGCTAACATTAATAACTCAGGCAACAACAGATGCTGGCGAGGATGCAGAGAAAGAGGATCTCTTTAGCACTGCTGCTGGGAATAAACACTGGAGCAGCCACTCTGGAAAACAGTAAGAAGGTTCCTCAAGAAATTAAAAATAGAACTAGCCTATGACCCAGCAATTGCACTACTAGGTATTTAACCAAGGGATACAGGTATGTTGTTTCAAAGGGACACATGCACCCCAATGTTTATAGCAACACTATCAACAACAATCGAAGGATAGGAAGAGCCCAAATGTCTATCGATGGGTGAATGGATAAAGAAGATACGGAGTATTACTCAGCAATCTAAAAGACCGAAATTTTGCCATTTGCAACCACATGAATGGAACTAGAGGGTATCATGCTAAGTGAAATTAGTCAAAGAAAGACAAATATCATATGACTTCACTCATATGAGGACTTTAAGATACAAAGCAGATGAACATAAGGGAAGGGAAGCAAAAATAATATAAAAACAGGGAGGGGGACAAAAACATAAGAGACTCTTAAATATGGAGAACAGAGGGTTACAGGAGGGACTGCAGGAGAGGGGATGGGCTAAACAGGGAAGGGGCATTAAGGAATCTACTCTTGAAATCATTGTTGCACTATATGCTAACTTGGATGTAAATTTTTTTTAATTTATTAAAAATAAAAAGAAAGATCACAATGTCTTTCTTGAACTTAGATTATAGAAAATGAGGCAACTCTACTCACTTCATGAATCTAACAGAATTTAGATATTAAAACCAGAAAAGAACTTTATGGAAATGGAAAATTACAGGCCAATAGCACTCATGAGGTTAAGTGAAAAATTCTCAACAAAAGCAACAAACTGAATGTATAAACTAAGATAATAATTCTGATCCAAATTAGGTCTTTTTCATGAAGGTAAAATCTGTATTAGCATAGAAATTATGGTTTACACAATAAAGCAAAGCTGGAAAAAACTCACATGGTCTTCTCAATAGACACAGAAAAACATTTCATAAAATTTCACATTTATTGATGACAAAAAACAAATCATCTTAGAATGTAAGAAGCGTCAAAAAATAAAAGCTGATAAAAAGTGGCAAGATAAAACCTATCACATTCATTATATAGTAATAGTGAAATAATCAAAAAATCCTTTTGGTATTAGGAATAAGACACACAATGTCACATACACTACGTTCTTCATTATTTGCTGGCCAAGCTAGTACCATAAGTTGAGTAGAAAAATTTAAATCACATTAGTTGGAAAGGTAAAAGTAAACTTTTTTATATATAATACAGGTGTATATGTGGACAACCTAATAATATCTGGATAAATTATGAGCCTCAGTGTTATGGGTAAAATCTAAATACAGATCAATATATGAAATTAATTTTGTCTGACTATATTGTTAAAAAACAATATTAAAATTTTTAAAGATATAACCTACGATAGAATAAAAATGAGTCAAGTATCTAGGAACAATTCATAAAAATAGCTTTGGTACATATATATGTGGATATTAATACATACTTAATAATATGTTATTAAAAACTACAATCTTTATAAACAGCATGGGAGATAAATTATTTCTATCAGAATGTCATAGTAGTGGAAATAAATGAAGTACTGAAACGCTTATACATCGGTGAATCATGAAAATGTCACATTATTTGAATGAAGTCAGGCACAACAGAATCCATTTACACAAATATTTTTAAAATATTTAAGTTATACTATATTTCTTGGAGATGCATACTTAGGTAGATCATCCAGAAAACAAAGAAACCATTGTAATCCACACACTGAGAATGGTGGTTCTGCCAGGGGAGAAGGGTAGGGTTATAAGCAGGTATACAACAAAGAATAAATCGTTCTAACTATTTTTTCTAACCTGTTTGGTGTGAATGGGATTTTGTGACAGACGTAAGGAACCTGACATGATCAGAGATGGAGCGAGAGGAAGTGATACTGGATACTGAACCAGAAATAAAGGAGAAGTCATCAAAAAGTCTTAACCCTTCAAGCTTCAGACTGAAAATACAGTCTCAATAGTCTCTGTATATCAACATCTATCATTCTTCTTAAATATGGAAGGGATTACAACTTGACCAAAATGATGAGAAATAACTAAAAAACAAACAACATTGTACAGAAAGGCAAAGATGAAAAGTCACTTCAGTGGCCATGAAATCACCTTTCCATGTGCTAGGTTTTCCCCAAACTGGGAAAAGAGCATTTCTACTCTGCACACATAGTAGGGAATTAGTACAGCTCAAACAAGTGCTGTGGGAAGATCTCCATGGTGGCCCCAAAAATAATCAGCAAAAAAGGCCGAGTGGGAAAGAGAAAAGCATTAACATCTTAAAACAGTCACTGGAATGTGACATAATGTGTTTTTCTTCTTGTGCCCAAAGAATTGGGTTCCTTGTTGAGTAATTCTATAGGCAGAGGAAGATGTCAGAGGAAAGACATTTTCGCTGTAATTAGCATCACCTCACTGTTAAGATGAGCGGGTAGCTGGAACTCATGGTCTTCTTGGCTTATTAGTGGTCTTACTGTTGTCTTCAAGCTGGAGATCACCCTATGTGGAAATATTCCTGGATTGCTGGCGGCGAAGGTGTCATCCCTTAAAATGGGGTGTGACTACAACAGCTTTTAGCCCCCTTGACATCTGGCAATATTTACTTAGCATAATCAAGGGAGAAGATTAGAGTTAAACTGATGAATGTCAATATAATTGGGACATATGTTCTCTGATGGAATCAGTGCATAATTTAAGCAATCTCTAGTGTTGGCATCTCAGGTTGAAAATTCACTTTAAATATGGATTTTTGGGGTCACTTGGTAGCTCAGTCAGTTAGGCAGCTGACTCTGGATTTTGGGTTGGGTCATGATCCCAAGGTCAATAGATTGAGCCCTGCATTGGATGAAGTGCTAACAGTGCAGATTCTGCTTGGGATTCTCTTTCTCTCCCTCTGCCCCTCTTCCGACTCGTGCCTCTGCATGGACACCCTAACTCTCTCTCAAAATAAATAAACATTTAAAAATAAATATAGATTTCCATACATTGATTTTTATCATAGTTATATTGTATATTTTCAGAGTATTTTCTATGTCTCAGGTGATGACCACAACATATGTTGTCTTCATTTAATTGTTGTAAAGTGCACATTACCGTATTGGAAATTGCTGGGAATAAACTTCAATGTCCCATTTTTTCCAGGAAACTCTTTCCTTCTGTAATAAGCCTCTTCACGGCCCCCTTGAAATCCTTATTCCTTAGTGTGTAGATCAGGGGGTTCAAGCTGGGATTAACAATGGAATAAAAGATACTGAGAAGTTTACCTTCATCCTGAGATGGACTGTTTCCTGGCTGGATGTACATATAAATAACAGCCCCATAGAACATGCACACCACAATGAGGTGGGAGGAACAGGTCTCAAATGCTTTCTGCCTTCCTGCTGCAGATTTGATCTTCAACACAGCTACAGCAATGAAGCCATAAGAAACCAGAATGAGAAGAAGGGGAAGGAGAACTATAAACAGGCACATGGCAAATGTGGTTACCTCCATGGCTGTGGTGTCCACACACGCAATCTTCACCATTGCAGACATTTCACAAAAATAGTGATCCAAGTGGTGGTTCCCACATCGAGGAAGACTCATGGCATAGGGAGAAAGTATCATGCAATTAGTAACACCAACTCCCCAGGTCATGGCCACCAAGGTTCGACAGAGTTGAGGGTTCATAATGGTCAGGTAGTGCAGAGGTTTGCAGACAGCATTGAATCGGTCATAAGACATCACAACCAAAAGCATACATTCGACTGTATATAGTGTCACATCAGTGAAAAGTTGAAGGGCACAGCCCCCAAAAGAGATTTTTTTGTCCTTACCCCAGACATTGGCCAACATCTGTGGAACTATATTCGTGGTATACCAGAGATCCAAGATAGCCAAATGCCTGAGGAAGAAGTACATGGGGGTCTGGAGACGTTCATACAGTAATGGCAGGAGAATAATGGCCATGTTTCCCATCAAGGCAATGGTGTAGAAGAGAAAGACAACCCCGGAGATGATCATCTCCAGCTGTGGCTGCCCCTGGAATCCAAGGAGTATAAATCCATCAAAGTGACTATCGTTGACCATTTTCCTATTTTCTTAATATCAGCTGTGACAATAAAACATCAACATAATGGAAGCCGTAGTGAGTGTGTTTGTAAACAATATTACTGGAACTAGAGCTAGGAAGAAACATATCACATAATCAAAGAACACATCAGTATTTACATTTCATCGAGTGTTTGTTCTGTTTATCCAGTTAGTGTGGAATTTATCCCAGGGTGACCTGCCTACAGGATCCATACTCTCAGTTCTGTCTGTTTCTATGCCATGGCGAAATCCTGCAAATGTCTCATAGGAAAAGCCTGAGAAGAACGGCTGATGAAACCCAATGGACTTCTCTTTGTTAACTGGGATGGTGGGAAGGGGGTTTGGAATCTGTGATCGCTCATTGTCTCTTTCATTCAAGGGTTCATAGAAAACATAGGTTTCCTACCTATTACTCCCCTTTTCTAATACTTAACCTAAATGGGCTCGGTTTGGGTCTCCATTTTCACCTTGCTATCTAAATTTTCTGACTTTATATTTTAAAGTCACTTTTTCTTTGATCTCAAAACTTGGGTTTCCAGTGTTCTCTGCCTTTCCCCACATGCTCCCAGAGCAACATTCTCCCTGCAGATGCCACCGTTCGTCTGTACTTTTGCATCCACGTCCACCACCTCCTGTTTCCATTTCTTCATTTTACACTCAATCTCTGATATTCATTTGTGCCCTTCCTCTCATCCTACAAGAACTTCCATTCTATTGCTCACACATTTAAAATGTTAAACCATCTCAGGAGGGCGAGCTGTGTTATTTTAGGTTCATATCTCATGACTCTCCTCAGGATCAGCACAGAGAAAACATCCATGAATATTTGGTATTTGTTAAAAGAAACTTTAATGATCACATCTGGCTCTTTCCTTTCGTATCTAAAATAAGTGGTGTCTTTGAAAAACTCAAGCAGGCACTGTGGAAAACTGTATTTTGTGCCCTCCCCGCTAGCTCTATCCCTAGGGTGTTCTAATGGGCTCTCCCTTCTCCCTGTTCCTCTGCCACACGTTTTCCCTTAACAATTCTGCACAGATAAATAACGGCCCAGGTCTTCTGGCCCTCTTATCCTTTGCAGTCTCAAATTTACAATTTTAGCTCATTTGTGGGCATTTGCACTCGCTTTTGTAATAGTAACTTACCATACCACATGTACACAACATTGAATTCATTATATGTTACCTCTTAAAACAAATGTTAACTTTCTTTCACAGAGATGAACTTTTTATTTCTGTAGCAGCCTCATAAAGTACCCCCTAGGTTCTTAACAAATGTTTGTTAAAATGAATTTATGAATTATAGGTATAGAAATTAAAAACACAAACATTCATTTTCCTTTTTTTAGTATACATTTCATTAGAAATCATTTAGCACATATGTCTCAAACTTTGAAGGCAAGAAAATTGGTGTAAAAGCAAGAAGCATTTTTGCAAATATCTTTAATTTGATAACCTTATAAAATTTTAACCCTAATTAAAGCTTAGTGAAATTTTCTATGGTAGTGATTTAACCAAGAATTTTCTGAGGAAAAACATCTGACACTTAAAAGTAGGAAATATTGCTTTCTCTCTTCACCTAAATAAGACTGAAAATGTCATTATTCATTACTTACAGGATTTCTCCCGCCTGCCAATGGGATCATACAGGAGTTCAAGGAGAACTGTAACATTTATATGATTCAGAAGAGAAACCTGCAATGTGAAAGATCACAGGTCACTTCCCCAAACAGCAATGATGAAATGCGTTGAGTGTGGGAAGACCTCAGGGACACTGGGTTAGCTCATTAGCAATTGAGGTATACTGTAAAATTATCCAAGGAAAATCATTTAAGATCCCTGAAGTTTCCATAGTTAACCAACTCTTTTTCAACTCTGCATGGAAATTAAAACCATCATTTATTTGAAGTAATATTAATGTAAGATCAAATGAATAACTACATTTTACAATTCAAAACACAGTTCTGTGTATGGTTTCATCAATGAAATACTTTTACTGATGGTGTTACTACCCCAGTTTCTATGTAAGAACTTCATGTCTCTAGAACTTATAGATTGTCACAAAGTGTCACAGGCAACGAATAGATATTTAATCCACATATAATCATGATGATTGTAAATTTTGTTTTCTATCACATATGCTTTTGTGTAACTTAAACTTTCAACTATCTTTCAATAACAATAAAATTTCTGACTTCTACAAAGATGGACACCTTTATCAGTGGTGCCGCTGACAGTTTGTACCAGAGTCACAACCATGGACAGAAGAGGTGAGGGGTTATGGTGGTCATTATTTGACAGAGTTAGATTATGCCTGAAAGCCAAATTTTTTTATTTAAAACTTTGCTTGTTACTCCCAGTGAGGACATACTGGCCAATTTATACTCCCTGGAAACTGCCATTTTATGGATATGTGACCCCTCCCCAAATAAAATTCCACAGTTTTTATTGGTGAATGGCTTGGTAATAGGATCAGAGAGTGTAAGTTTTGTCACTGACCTAGAGATTAGGTATAAGGATAGGCCAAACCTCTAGCATGAGTATGGTTGGAATCATTACTTCCTCTTCTCTGAGAAATCACCTCAAAACAATAAGGAAAATAATAATGGGGAAATGCAAGCTTGATTTAAGCAGCTGACCTCTGAAATATAGATCCTAAAATAGAAAACCCTTCTGGGGTAAGTGAAGGTACGACAGGTGAGGGTAGAAGGATGCCTCCTACTCTGAGCAGCTGAAGGAGGGTTAGTTAAGGGGCCTCCTGAGCAGGGAGTAGGGATGGAGTGAGGCAGGGATGGAGTCGAGCAGGGACAGACCACATCGGGACGGTTCTCAGTTCTCACACCTTTGGACTTCTGGAAGAACCTCATAGGACACCAGCCAGACAGACCTTCTGAAGGATATTTTCTCTTTTTATGTAGGTGGAGAGGAGAGTGACCGTGAACAGAACAGGAGCAGGAAATCTGAGTTGACAGCATGAATTACAGCTTAGTATCTCATATATGTGAGAGATCCTGGGTCTGAAGGAACATTCTCAAGCTCAAAGCATGGACTCTGGTCCTTCCCAACACAAATATTCTAAAATGGACTGTCTAGGAAAAAAATGTCAGGGTGAATGTAGGAAGAAAAAAGATATGTGTTCCAGATGTCTAAAATAATAATATCCAATGGGTGTGAAAGGGTCAGGAGAGAAGCAAATAGCAGATGAGGAAGGGCACTCTCTTCATTCTTTTTGTTTGTTTTTGAGAGAGAGAGACCATGAATACGGAAGGGGCAGAGAGAGGGAGTCACACAATCTGAAGGAGGCCCAGGCTCTGAATGTTCAGCACAGAGCCTGATACGAGGCTTGAACTCACAACCTCTGAGACTGTGACCTGAACCAAAGTTGGACACTTAACCAACTGAGCCAACCAGGTGCCCCCATCACTTCATTCTTTAAATGTTACACGCAGAAGAAGAGGATAAGGGATCATATTTCATTTGAAAAGAAAAACGTCAGGAAATAATTAGCTCTTGGAGCTAGAAGACAGCACAGAAATATAAAAACTGATAAAATACATGGTGTAAGAAATGAGCAGTAATGGAGTTCAGCTGAGGGAACAAAATGGGGGAAAAATACAACAGAAATGAAATAAAATTTTGAAACACAGAGAATAGAATTTGCTGACTAAGCCTTACAGGAAAAGGAGGTCAAGATAAAGAAATTGAATAAAATTAAAATAAAATGAACAAGATGTTTAAAAAGTTAGCAAAAAAATGGATATTAAACTTTACCAAGGATATTATGTATATGTTCAATTGGAATTCATGCATAAATAGCACTAAAACAATGAAGCAAAGGGAAGATGTTTCTAGAAACTGAAAAAAGATCAGTATTTTGAAATTACTCAAATTCAATGAACTATTAGTTAATTAGAGAAAAGTACCAGCCATCTACAAAAGAGATCCTATGGTATGTGACAAGGGAAACATATCATGACAAACTTGTACTTATTCCAGGAAAGCAAGGAAACACTTAATATTTGAAATCGGGTAATATGATTCACCATATAATTGAATAAAATCAGAAAAAAATCATATACAAGAAAATATGAGAAAATTCAGCAGCTTATAAAAAATCTATTTTTTATATTACTTGGCAATGAAAAAGAGTGCGAGCTTGCCATTTGCAACAGCGTGGATGGAACTGGATGGTATTATGCTAAGTGAAATAAGTCAAGCAGAGAAAGACAGATATATGATTTCACTCATATGTGGAATTTAAGAAACACAACAGATGAACTAAGAGAAGGGAAGCAAAATTAATATAAAAACAGGGAGGGAGCCTAACCATAAGAGACTCTTAAATACAGAGAATAAACTGATGGTTACTGGCATTGTGTTGGGTGGGAGATAGGGCTAAATGGGCAAGGGGCATTACGGAGGACACTTGTTGGAATGAGCACTGGGTGTTATATGTGAGTGATGAATCACTGAGTTTTACTCCTTAAAAGAACTGTTTTAAAAAAGAAAACACTCTTTAACACAAACCTGTAGCAAATCATTAAACTCAAAGGTGAAATCGGGGATGCTGTCCTCTCTGTCAGTGAATGGGACAGTTTCTGTCACTTCCTGCCAAAAGTCTACTGGGAATCCATCGAGTACAGTAAGAAGAGAAAAGAAAACTAAAAAGGAAGTTTTGGAAAGGAAGAAATAATTTGTCATTATTTGCAGATGGTGTGATAAAATACACAAAAATCTCTAAAAGGATATACAAATAAATTAGAATTATAATCTGGCAGAAAAATTCATTGGATACCAGGACAATATACCAAAAAAAAATCCCACAAAATATATTTTTATACAGTGGCAACAACAACAAAAATAACATAATTTTTTTAAAAATACTATTTACAACAGGATCAAAAACATTCAACACCTAGGAATAAATCTTTGTAAATGCATGCAGGGACCCTCCAGAAAAACTGCAGACATTAATGAGAGAGATGGAGGGGACGTCATAGTCGTGGGCTGGAGGACCCTGCACTGAAAGATCACAATGTCTTTTTTGAATTCTTTTAGATTATAGAAAATGAGGCAACTCTACTCACTTCATGAATCTAACAGAACTTAGATACTAAAACCAGAAAAGAACTCTATGGAAATGGAAAATTACAGGCCTATAGCACTCATGAGGTTAGGTGAAAAATTCTCAACAAAAGCAACAAATTGAATGTATAAACTAAGATAATAATTCTGATCCAAGTTAGGCCTTTTTCATGAAGTTAAATTTGTATAACCATAGAAATTATCAATAAATATAATTTACAACATAATAAAGCAAAGCTGGAAAAAACTCACATGGTCTTCTCAATAGACACAGAAAAATATTTCATAAAATTTCATTTTTATTGATGACATAAAACAAATCATCTTAGAATGTAAGGAGTGTCAAAAAATAAGAGTTGATAAAAGGTGGCAAGATAAAACCTATCACATTCATTATATAGTAATAGTGAAATAATCAAAACTCTCCCTTTGGTATTAGGAACAAGACACACAATGTCACATATACTACATGTTTTGTCGTTTACAGGCCAAGCTAGTACCTAAGTTGAGTAGAAAAATTTAAATCACATTAGTTGGAAAGGTAAAAGTAAACTTTTTTATATATAATACAAGTGTATATGTGGACAACCTAAAGTAATATCTGGATAAATTATGAGCCTCAGTAAGTGTTGTGGGTAAAATCTGAATACAGGTCAATATATGAAATTAATTTTGTCTGACTATAATCATTGTTAAAAAACAAAATTAAAACTTTTAAAGACACAACCTACGACAGAATAAAAATGAATCAAGTATCTAGGAACAAATCATAAAAATAGCTTTGGGACATACATATGTGGATATTAATACATACTTAATAATATATTATTAAAAACTACTATCTTTATGAACAGCATGGGAGATAAAGTATTTCTATTCAGAATGTCATAGTAGTGAAAATAAATGAAGTACTGAAATGTTTATACATTGATGAATCATGAAAATGTGACATTATTTGAATGAAGTCAGGCACAACAGAACCCACTTACACAAAATTTTAAAATATTCAAGTTATACCATATTTCTGGGAGATGCATACTTAGGTAAATCATCCACAAAAGAATGAACGACCTTAAAATCCACACATGGAGAATGATGGTTCAGCCAGGGGGAAAGTGTAGGATTATGACCAAGTATGAGACAGGGAATGAATCGTTCTACCATTTTTCTAACCTCTTTGGTGTGAATGGGATTTTGTGACAGACGTAAGGAACCTGGCATGATCAGAGATGGAGCCAGAGGAAGTGATACTGGATACTGAACCAGAAATAAAGGAGAAGTCATCAAAAAGTCTTAACCCTTAAAACTTCAGACTGATAATACAGCTCTCAATAGTCTCTGTATATCAAATTTATCGTTCTTCTTAAATATGGAAGGGATTACGACTTGACCAAAATGATGAGAAATAACTAAAAAACAAACAACATTGTAGAGAAAGGCAAAGATGAAAAGTCACTTCAGTGGCCATGAAATCACCTTTCCATGTGCTAGGTTTTCCCCAAACTGGGAAAAGAGCATTTCTACTCTGCACACATAGTAGGGAGTTAGTACAGCTCAAACAGGTGCTGTGGGAAGATCTCCATGGTGGCCCCAAAAACAATCAGTAGAAAGACCAAGTGGGAAAGAGAAAAGCGTTAATATCTTTAAAACAGTCACTGGAATGTGACATAATATGTTTTTCTTCTTGTGCCCAAAGAATTGGGTTCTTTGTTGAGTAATTCTGTAGGCAGAGGAAGATGTCAGAGGAAAGACATTTTCGCTGTAATTAGCATCACCTCACTGTTAAGATGAGCAGTAGCTGGAACTCATGATCTTCTTGGCTTATTAGTGGTCCTACTGTTGTCTTCAAGCTGGAGATCACCCTATGTGGAAATATTCCTGGATTGCTGGCGGCGAAGGTGTCATCCCTTAAAATGGGGTGTGACTACAACAGCTTTTATTTAGCCTCCTTGACATCTGGCAATATTTAGTTAGCATAATCAAGGGAGAAGATTAGAGTTAAACTGATGAATGTGAATATAATTGGGACATGTGTCATCTGAAAGAATCAGTGAATAATGTAATTTTTAGTGTTGGCATCTCAGTTTGAAAATTCATTTTAAATTTTAATTTTGGGGGCAACTGGGTGGCTCAGTTAGGCAACTGACTCTGGATTTCAGGTCGGGTCATGAGATTGAACCCTGAATCGGGCTCAGTGCTAACAGTGCAGATCCTGCTTGGAATTCTCTTTCCCTCTCCCTCTCTCCGCCCCTACCTGGTGATGCCTGTGCACATTCACACCCACTCTCCCTCAAAATAAACATTTAAAAATAAACAAATAAGGATTTGTGTACATTGGATTTTATCATAACTATAATTATCGTAAGTATTTATAGAGTACCCTCTGTCTCTCAGGTGATGAATACAAAATATGTTGTCTACATTTATTGGATGTCAGGTGAACATTTCCTTATTGGAAACTGTTGGGAGTAAGAATCACTGTCCTATTGTTTCCAGGGAATGTTTTTCTTTTCCAATCAGCCTCTTCGCGGCCCCCTTGAAATCCTTATTCCTTAGTGTGTAGATCAAAGGGTTCAAGCTGGGAGTAAAAATAGAATAAAAGATACTGAGAAGTTTACCTTCATCCTGATTTGGACTGTTTCCTGGCTGGATGTACATGTAGATAACAGTCCCATAGAAGATGGACACCACAATGAGGTGGGAGGAACAGGTCCCAAATGCTTTCTGCCTTCCTGCTGTAGATTTGATCCTGAGAACAGCTACAGCAATGAAGCCATAAGAAACCAGAATGAGAAGAAGGGGAAGGAGAACTATAAACAGGTACATGGCAAATGTGGTTACCTCCATGGCTGTGGTGTCCACACACGCAATCTTCACCATTGCAGACATTTCACAAAAAAAGTGATCCAAGTGGTGATTCCCACATCGAGGAAGACTCATGGCATAGGGTGAGAGTATCATGCAATTAGTAACACCAACTCCCCAGGTCATGGCCACCAGGGTTCGACAGAGTTGGGGGTTCATTATGGTCAGGTAGTGCAGAGGTTTGCAGACAGCATTGAATCGGTCATAAGACATCACGGCCAGAAGGATGCATTCCACCGAGCACAGTACCATATCAGTGAAAAGTTGAAGGACACAGCCACCAAACGTAATTCTCTTGTCTTTGCCCCAGACATTGGCCAACATCTGTGGGACAATATTCGTGGTATAACAAATATCCAAGATGGCCAAATTCCTAAGGAAGAAGTACATGGGTGTCTGGAGATGGTCATCTAGGTAAGACAGAAGGATGATGGCCACGTTTCCCATCAAGGCAATGGTGTAGAAGAGAAAGACAACCCCAGAGATGATCATCTCCAGCTGGAGATGGAATACTCTCCCTGGAATCCAAGGAGTATAAATCCACCAAAGTGGCTGTCATTGGCCACTGTTTTCTTTTTTGTCAACAGCATTTCTAAAGATGGAATAATCAATAATGAGTATATTCAAAAACCCTTATAGCCAGATTCAAATCAAGCATTACATTCATGATATGGATAAAAGTTTTATTATAAAACATATTTAATTTTCATTGCCTCGGATAATGTAAGTTTTAAGCTCTGATAGGCAAGCATAATGGCCTATTGAATAGTTTTTTTTTAGAATATCAAACAAAATATCCAAATGTGAATTATAATACAAAAATTTATTGATAAACCCTGGTAATCTGTATCTGTGTCACTAGAGTATATAAAAGAGAACTTTGTTCGATTTAATGTCGTTAAATGTCTTCCAATGTGGCTAGTTCTTTACTGGAAGAATTTTCTCTGTGTCAATAGTAGCAGCAGTGCATACTGAAGAATGCAAAACAGTAACTTTATGTGTGATCTTTTAAAATACATTTTTTAATGTAGATTCCACTAAGGAATAAAATTATATTAACATCAAATACAAGAGTAATTTCCAACCCTGTCTAAACAAACAAACAAACAAAAATTTGGGGAACTATTTTAAAATAAAAAGATTCCTTTATGTGGTCACTATGGATAATAGAATGGAGGTTCCTCATAAAATAAAAAAAAAAACTACCATATGAACCAGCAATTCCATTTTTGTGTATTTATCCAAAGTAAATGAAAACTCTAACTCATTCATTGCAGCTGTATTCACAATAGCCAAGTCATGGAAGCAAACTAAGTGTCCATTGATGGAGGAATGGATAAAGACACTGGTGTATAGACACAATGGAATAGGTCAGTCCTGGAGATGTAAGCACTGTGACTATAGTTCATAATACTGCATAGTATACTTGAAAGTTGCTGAGAGAGTAGCTCTTTAGAGTTCTCATCTTAAATACTAAGACAAACCGAGGTTTGGGGGGGTCTTGGAGGAGGCAGAATGGGTGATGGGCACTGAGCAGAGCATGGGTTGGGATGAGCACTGGGTGTTGTTGTACGGAAACCAATTTGACAATAAAAAAATATTTTTAAAAAGGCAAAAAAAACAAGATAAGGAAAGATATTTAGAAGATAGGAAATGTGCTTGGGGAGTGGGGCGATGCTATGAAAAAATGTTAAATCTTCATGCTTTTTTGTTTTAACCATTATGAAGAAATAACAACACGTGACTCAGATATATGAAAGTATATATCAAAAGACAGGGTAAAAATTGTTTCATGTCATTGCCTCTGGGAAGCTAGAATGGCCTGGGCTTGGAGAAGACTTGTGGCTTTGATAATTAGCCTTGTGCACTATGCCACTAATACTATGTGCCTGTACGACCTCCAGAGAGTACGTACAAAATAACAATAACAAAAAAAAAGTTCTCATCACAAGGAAAACAATTGGTAAGTATGTGATGGGTGGGAGCTAGACTGATGGAGTCATCACTTCACAATATATACAAATATCAAATCATTATGGCAAACACATGTAAGTAATACAGTGTTAAAGTCGTGTATCTCAATAAAAACATCACATAGCTGCCTGAAACAATTTAGCACAGAAACTAGTAGCCACATACACCAGTGTAATCTCTGAAAGAATAATTGAACAAAAAATGGTGTTCATAATTATGACTGAGCCCACAAGCCGTGATTATACCATGTAAAATGCATTCTGTACAGAGATCTATGTAATACAATCGGAATAAATTCATAATCATTGACAGAGCCGTCCATGAATCTCATTGTGGGTCTTTTTTGAGAATTATATTTATCCTAGCATTAGTTCTAAGTGGTCATATAATAACTAAACATTTATGATACTGGTTATGCCTTTCTCAAAATGTGACACATCACAATGGACGTGAGGAGCCTGAGGGGAGAATTTCAAATTATAAATACTAGAAATGGAAAAAAAAAAAAAGAAAGAAAAAGAAAGCATCCAGGCACTGCCCAAAGTCCCGCGTGGGGTAAGCCTCCCAGATGGAGAACCTCTGGTCTATCCTATGGTTGGTGTGAGCCTGAATCCTGCCTCTCCTCCCGGCTTTTATTCTCAAATTCCACCACTTCTTTTTAAGAGTCAAATTTATTCCTTTGGTTCAAACTTTTCTATATTGCACCTATCTTTTACTACTTACTTTTTCCCAGATCCAGAAATTGACTTATAAAAATCATTTGACTTCCTGTACTGTTGATTCCATTATTTACAGTCTCCTAAATAATGTCTTCATATTTTTATGTCTTTCTTGTTTTTCCATACATTTACACTTTTCCTTTCGTCCATCCAACGACTCACTCCTGGCAGCACTTCCAGTCAGAATTCTGAGCCCCGCAAAGCTGTGTTATGTCATAGATGTATTCTCGGTGACTAACCCCAGGTGTAGGCAAAGAGGGTCCCAATACATACGAGCCATATTAACAGTAAATCTCTTTGCTCACCCGCTGCCTTTTATTAAGCTCTGAAACAGAAGTTTCTTCTTAAAATTACAAGCACAAACTTTAAAAATATTAAAAATAGGAGTAAGTGGTCCTAATTTCTCCTTTTTATTTTAATATTTATTTTTGAGAAAAAGAACAGAGCGTGAGCGGGGAAGGGGCAGAGAGAAAAGGAGACACAGAATATGAAGCAGGATCCAGGCTCTGAGCTGTCAGCACAGAGCCTAACATGGGGCTCAAACTCACAAACTGGGGGATCCTAACCTGAGCCAAAGTTTGACGCTTAACCAACTGAGACACCCAGGCGCCCCCCAAAGTGGTCCTAATTTCTAAAACCAGTGTCTTTTTTCAATTATCTTAGCCACTTGGGTTTACTTTTGCCCTACAAAAATAGAAACCAAAACTTAACTTCTGAAATAATTCTATTCTCCTCAAATATAGGACAACCCCTTTTCTTACCATCATCACTTCTAGACCACTCTCTTTACCTTTTCCCTTCACTGCGTCTTCCCATCCATTTCTCCCTCCCTCCACCCACCTCCCTGTGTCCTCACCATCTTCTGCTTTTCTCCTGTTCCATAGATCTTCACTCCTGAGCTTTTAGTTTCTCACTGGGGACTGATGACTCAGCCATGGGTCTCTGCTCACCCAGCTTCCCCCAGACAGGTAGCCCTAGCAACGGATTCCACAGACACACACAGGTTCACATCATCACCCTGCGGAGATTTACAGCTAAGGTCACGCATCCTGATTCTAACTGAGCTCACCACTTTCTCTCCAACCAATCCACTGCCCCGTTCACCATGGCACACACGTAGTTTATTAGAAGTATGCTCCCTAAAGTGCACATAGTAGTCTCTTAATACATGCTTGTTAACAAAGATGGTGGGGTACAGACACAGGAGTAGAGAGGTACAAACCATTTTCACTTATACAGATAGTGACCTAGAGATTATTAGATGTCCTACATGGCATAGAAAACTAGAACTAAAATATGGTATGCCAATTAGTTTGATGTTGAGGACTTCTAGTAATACTACCCAAGACAACCTAATTTCTTGCCCACTTACCGTAATTCTATTGAGTCAACTTTTCAGTGCTGATAATTCAGGTAAGAACTTGGAAGATAAACTTTCATTTTCTGAAGTACAAGATGAATGTTCTTCCTTATAACCGAATAGAGCAGAAATATCCCTAGACTATCACCACTTTCGCCAAATTATCACCATGACCCTTTGTGGTGGTGGAAGGAGGCTGTGCCACCTTTCTCCATCCCACTCACTGGCCTGATTAATGAGGTGCATTTATGTCCTCCTGTGGAAAAGAAGCCAGCAAGGAGACACAGCTCTCCTGTGAATAATAACTAAGTAGTTTTCCCCTAAGAACAATGATGTAACACCTGGGGATCCTGAATCTCTCGTAAACAATTAACATATATTGATAATAGCTCAGGAACACAAAAACAAAGTCAAACGAAACTAAACTAAACAATTCTCCGTGAAGGGAAGTTAACAATGTTCAAAGTCAGCTACTTTTCTTAATTTTAGATTGAGATTAAAATCATCATTCCTATTACTTTTATTACATATGAGGATAACGTGAGTGAAAATAATTATAAAAGTTTTGTATTGTGCTTTGTTGTACACACAGTCTGCAATACAATATACTGCAATATACAATATACAACACATTTTTGTATATTACATCTTAGTGATCCTTAAGACCTTTTGTGGATGTTATTACTCTTTTTATGTGGTTGGAAATTGGGTGTCATAGAAGTCTTGGGACAAGCCCAGAAGGACGAATAATGAACAACAGGCAAAACACTGTGGTCAACATCTTCTGACTCCATGAGTTTCTTTTAACTGAATATATCATCTTATAAATGATCTAAAATTTTGAAATAAATTTAATTGACAAACGCATTTATGGTTTCGGCATGAAACAGCAGTTAATGCCCCCATAGCAATCAATCAAAAGAGCAAGAGGAAAAAAAATGTAATGGGTATAACTGTAACAAGGAGGGATGCCTGGGTGGCTCAGTCGGTTAAGTGTCGGACTTCGGCTCAGGTCATGATCTCACAGTTTGTGGTTTCGAGCCCCACATCAGACTCTGTGCTGACAGCTCAGAGCCTGGAGCCTGCTTCGGATTCTGTGTCTCTCTCTCTTCCCCTCCCCACTCGTCCTCTGTCTCTCTCTCAAAAATAAGTAAATGTGAAAAAAAAATTTTTTTAAGTAACACGGAAATCCCAGCACTAATGATTTGATAGGTGTAAACCTAGAAACATAGCTTAGAGTTTAGAAATGTTGCCTCTTGATGCCTCTTGCTTGCACTCTTCATGGGAATGCAAACTGGTGCAGCCACTCTGGGAAACAGTATGGAGGTTTCTCAAAAAGTGAAAAATAGATCTACCCTATGATCCAGCAATTGCATTACTAGGTATTTGCCCAAAGGATACACAAATGCTGATTCATAGGGGCACGTGCACCCCAAAGTTTATAGCAGTGCTATCAACAATAGTCAAAGTAGGGAAAGAGTCCACATATCCATCAACTGATGGATGCATAAAGAAAATGTGGTATACATACACAATGGAATATTACTTGGTGAGTGAAAAGAATGAATCTTGCCATTTGCAATGATGTGGATGGAGCTAGACAGTATAATGCTAAGTGAAATAAGTCAGAGAAAGACAAATATTATACAATTTCACTCATGTGTGGAGTTTAAGGAACACAACAGATGAATCTATAGGAGGGGAGAAAAGAGGGAGGGAAATAAACCATGACAGACTCTTAATGATAGAGAGCAAACTGAAAGTTGATGGAGGGAGAGGGGGATGGGCTAGATGGGTGATGAGCATTAAGGAGGACACTTGTTGGGATGAGCACTGGGTGTTATAGGTAAGTGATGAATTCCTGAATTGTACTCCTGAACCCAATATTGCACTGTATATTAACTAAAAGTTAAATAAAAATTTGAAAATAAAAGGAAAAAGAAATGTGGCCTCTTTCATTCATGTTATATAACGTAACCCCTTGTAACTACCACTAACACGGCTTCAAAAATTATTTTAGCTAGTTTCCCATGCTGGGAGATTTATTTTAAAGAAACATAGAGTATTGGTCCAGTAATGATCTTGGAGATTGATCATCGGTGACAGCAAACATTTCGATGTTCTTATGGTTGAATAAAATAACTGTCTTTCCTGTTCCCTTCTCATAAATAGACCCAAAATGAATAATGAGAACAAAAACACAATAATCTGAAGTAGACCTGAAAACCAGAACTTGTTAAATAATGGTCCCAGACACTAGAAGGCTCAAAGTGGGGGCTTAAGTATGTCCATCACTGCTGAGCTCAAAATGGACTGAAAAGGCCAGCTTCCTCCAAACAGGTGGCCAGCTTGGGGAAAAGACACCCTCTTATTTCATCAGCAGGACTGGGGAATGAAGGCTGGCAATGTCAACTGTCGTGATGTCTGTGTGGAGTCTCAGAAAAGCAGAAATAGGAATCGAGGAGGTAACTTACTTTTGATTCTACAGAGTAAAATGTATTAAAAAATTGTAAGTTGACTCTGTCTACAATAAGATAAACAGAAGCTTCCTTTTTTGTTATATTTTGAATTTTTAAATTCAGCATATCGACTTCTAGGAAAAACAAACAAACCCTGCTGAGATTTCGACTATAAATTAGTATAAAATCATGGACATCTGAACATCAAGTCTTCCAATATCGAGCACGGTAGGTCTTACCTTTTAGTCCTTTTCACTTTCCCTCCCCATCCTTTGCAGTCTTCAGTGCAGGGGTTTGTGGTTGGTCGAAAGGCAGTCCCCCGAGAGAAAAGCTCACTGAGAATCTGTGAGTGTGATCTTGGAGAAGCGTGTCTTGGTGCACCAGGGCTGCCATGAGAAAACACCACACACTGGGTGCTTTAGACAACAGAAATGTATTTTCTCCCGGCTCCAGAGGCTGGGAGTCCAAGACCAGGGTGCCGGAGGGTCAGTTTCTGATGGGAGTTCTCTTCCCAGCTTGCAGAGGGCCTCCTCCTCGGCAAGCCAGGAGAGCTAACTCTGGTGTTTTCTATGAAGACAAGAATCCTATGGAATCGGGGCCCCACCCTTATGACCTCATTTAACCTTGATTACCTCTGGAAAGGCTCTGTCTTCAAATACATTGGGGATTAGGGCTTCAGCATCTGATGGAGAGTGGACAGGGTCACAAACATTCATTCCACAAGGAGAGGGTTTTAAAGGTATTATTATGTCAAGGACCTTGAAATAAGATCCTGGAATATCTGGGTAGGCCCTAAATGTGATGACAAGTGTCCTTATAAGAGAAAGGCACAGAGAGATTTGAGTCTTGGAAGAGAAGGCCTTGTGGAGAAAGAAGTGGAAAGGAGACTTCTCAAACACAATCGGGGCTGCCTGGAACCATGCGAGGGTCAAAGGGGAAGGAAGGATTGTCCCCGTGCTTCAGAAGGAACATGGCCTGTGGACACCTTGGTTTTGGACTTCTGGCCTCCCAAACTCCAAGAGAATACATTTCTGTTGGCTCGAGCTACTAGACTTGTGGTAATTGGCAACCACTGAAACTCACACGGGGCCATGCACATCTTTCATTAGGTATTTTTTGAGGAATTTCATCTTCTTAATGGTATTTAAGAAATTTTCTAGCATCTGAAAGATGACATTTTATTGTCTTTTGGCCTTCAGTGTTTCTCAAGATAAGTCACTCACATCATTGTTTTGATTATTACCCTGTATTCGGTCTTTATTTTTCCCTGGTTTCTTTTAAGCTTTTCTCGTTGCCTTCAGTTTATCATCAATAAGGTGACTACCTGTGATTTTATTTTTATTCGTCTTGCTTTGGGTTTGGTGAGTTTTGTTTTTTTCTTCAGTTTGTGGTGGCGTCATTCATCAATTTTGTAAAAGTCCAAGCCATTATCTTCAAATAATTTCTCTAGCCCTTTAGTTTTCTTGGCACGTTTAGGGCTCCAATTATTCATATGGTAGAGGAGTTACTATCCTATGATACACATATGCTCTGCTTTTTGTTTTTTGACATTGCAATTTTTCATATCTAACATTTTCACTTGGTTCTTTTGTATAAAGCTCATCTCTCTGCTGAAGCTCCCCATTTGTTCATGGTCTTCCTTTACCACTAAAATTTTAAATGTAAATCATTATAGATTTTTAAAAGCCCCTGTCTGATCCTTCTAATGGTGAGGCCATCTGTGGGTGTGCCTCTTTTGAGTGGTTACCCTGTTTACTTTTCTTGCTTGCTAATGTGACTTATAATTTTACACTTTATTTTATGCTGGACATTAGGTCAACTTGGGATACTATCACAAAATACCACATAACGGGTGGCTTAAACAACAAACATTTATTTCTCGAGGTTTTGGAGACTGGAAAGTCCAATATCAGGGTCCTGGCAGATTCAGTGCCTGCCTCCTGGCTTGGAGACAGCTGTCTTCTGCTGTGTCCTCACATGGCAGAGACAGGGAGCTGTAGTCTTCTCTTTTTACGAGGACACAAATTCCACTATGGACTTCACCCTCAGGACCTTATCTAAAGCTAATTATCTCCCAAAGCCCCCACTTCCTAATACCATCCCTTTGGGGGTTAGAGTTTCAGTTAACAGCCAGTTAACAGCCCCAGAGTTCGCTGGATGAAAAAAACCTTCAGATTCCTTTAGGAAAGACTAGAGACATTACTGTGATTGTGTGTATGACTCTACCTTTAGCCTTGGCATTTTACAGGGTACAATGAGAAAAGGGAAATATACTTATCGAATATAGACTATTATGGAAAGAAAGGGAAGAGGAAGTCCCTTCAAATTGCCCCCTCTCCAACACTTCAAAATAATAAACTGAAGCTCCGGGGCAATCACAGACCATTAAAGGTTGGGAAATTCACAGAAAATAATTCATATCACATTAGCATTCAATCCAACTTTTCCATTCCTTAGAGCTTCCTCCAGTTTTTTTCATCAATATCTTAATGTTTTCCATGCACAGATCTTTCATCTTTTTGGTTAAATTTATTCCTAAATATTTTACTGTTTGTGATGCTGTTGTAAGTGGGATTGCTCTGTTAATTTCTCCCTGAGATAGTTCTTGTTAGTGGTGAGAAACATAGCTGATTTCTGAATGTTGATTTTGAATTCTGCAACATTACTAAATTCATTTATTAGTGCTAAGAGTTTTTTTATGGAGTCTTTAGTGAATACTATATATATGATCATATTATCTGTAAACAGAGAGAATTTCACTTCTTCCTTTCCAGTTTAGAATCCTTTTATTTCTTTCTCATGCCTAATTGCTCTGGCTACTACTTTACGTACTATGTTGAATACAAGTGGTGAGGGAGGTAGTCTTCCTTGTCTTGTTTCTGATCTTAAAGGAAACGCTTTTAGTATTCACCACAGAGTATGATGTTAGTTGTAGGCTTGTCACATATGGCCATTATTACGATGAGGTATATTCCTCTATATCCAACTGGATGAGAGTCTTTAATCATGAAAGATGTTGATCTTTGTTAAATGCTCTTTCTGTATCTAATGAGATGAACAGATGATCTTTAGCCTTCATTTTGTTAATGTGGTGCATCACACCTTCTGATTTGTGTGTGTTGAACCATCCTTGCACCTCACAGACAAATCCCATTTGATTGCAGCTGATGACCCTTCTACAGTAGTTTCCCCTAATCTGTGGCTTTGCCTTCTGCAGTTTCGGTTACATAAGGCAACCATGGTCTGAAAGTAGGCGATCTTCCTCTGATGTACTGTCGGAAGGCCAGTGCTGCATCACAGAGCCTGTGTCCTGCACCCCCTTCATCTTATCACATGGGCATTTTATCGTCTCACAGTATCACAAAGAGAAGATGGGTGAGTACAGCACACTAAGATATCCTGAGGAAGAAAGGTCACTTCACATAACTCTAGTTACAGTATATTATTATAATTGTTCTATGTTATTATTAGTCATTGTTGTTAATCTCCTACTGTGCCTAATTTATAAACTGAACCTTATTCTAGGTATATATGTATAGCAAAAACATAGTATTTATAAGGTTTTATACTATCGGGTATTCCAGGCATCTCCTGTGGGTCTTGGAATATATCTCCAAGTTACAGGGAACTACTGTAAGCATTTTGAAATCACTAATTAATTTGATATTGTTCATAGCTTCATAGTTTCCACAATTCACATTGGTTTTTTTCCTACAGTGCTTTTCTTTTCTTTCTTTTTTCTTTCTTTTCTCACTCTCTTTCTCTTTTTCTTTCTTTCTATTTCTCTTTCTTTCTTTCTTTCTTTCTTTTCTTTATCCTTTTCTGACTGGTTTATTTCATATGATCTGTCTTCCAGCATATAGATTGTTTTCTTCTGCTTGATCATTTCTGCTATTACTTTTTTTCATTTCGCTAATTGTAACACTCAGCTTCAGAAATTTTATTTGGTTATTTTTTATGATTTCTGTCTTTGTTGAATCTCTCATTTTGTTCATGTATTTTTTTTCCCGATATCATTGCATTTTTTAACTCTGTTCTCCTGTAGCTTGCTGAGCTTCCTTAAAACAATGATCTTGAATCCTCTATCAGGCAGTTCAAAGATCTCCACTTCTTAGACGTTGGTTATTGGAAAATTATTGTTCTCCTTTGGTGGTGTCATGTTCCCTTGATTTTTACTGTTGCTTAAAGTCTGGTGTTTCTGTCTTTGCATTTGAGGAAGTAGTCACTTCCTCCAGTCCTTACTCGCTGGCTTTGAGAGAGAACTTCATTGGTCGATCTAGCTGGGAATTATAAGGCTCTCAGAACGTTTCCGTGGATGCTTCCTCTCTCTACTTCCTGTTCTCCCTTGGGAGGCGTACAATTCTTAAGATCATATGCCTTCTTTCAGTCCCGCAAAGGCATGCAGAGTGCTGAGAGCCTCTTGTTCATTTTCCCTGGGCTGGCGCCCTGAGATGCTCATGTTTGTGAACCTTTTCCCAAATCAACAGAGTCAGGCTGGCTTTCTGCACTTCCTTACTAGTCATCTGCAAAGGTCACAGTCATCATCCACGGGAGTGTGGTCTGGGAGTTGGCCATGGGGTGGGCACGGGGTATGCTTGAGGTATATGGAGCATTAGGAAAACCCATGGGTCAGTTTGGGGGGTCTGCAGGTGAGGCAAGATAAATACTAAAATATATACAGATGAAATAAATGATGTTTGGGATTTGTCTAAAAATAATAGATAGATTGGACCATATATTGATACTCATTAGAAGCTGTGTGATAGATAGATATACTGTGCTATTCTCTTATATTTGCTTATTTTTAAAACTTTCCATTAAAAGTTATGACAACTCTATTAAAAGAGTAAAAATATTAGTTATGGAACTGGAGAAAATATTTCTAGCATATTTATTTTATAAGTACATGTATCTGGAATATATAAAGAGCTCCTAGAAATCAGTACAACAAAGATAAAATCTTACAGAAAAAAATGGATAAAAGACTTGAACCAACATTTCACAAAAGATAATGCATAAATGGCTAATTTGAAAAGTTGTTCATCCTTATAGTCATTTGGGAAATGAAAATTAAATCTTAATGAGATACCATTAAGAGAAAGGATACCATGAGAAAGGATGTTCCCAAGTGAAGAGGCTACAAAAGTAGGAAATGAATGCTTATAAATGCTGGTAGGAGAAAAAATTATCTTGACTACTTCGGAAACTGATTAGCAGTTTGTACTAAAAATAAATATACTTAACACTAGCTAAACCAGAAATTTTACTCCTAGGTACAAACTCAAAGAAATGTATAAATTGTTCACTGAAAGACATGTACAATTATATATATATATATATTACAATTATATATATGTATATATATATTACAATTATACATATGTATATATATATATCCATCCATATTGTAATATTTCCCAATGCAACTTTCCAAATATAGGAAGAGTAGATTGCATCATAATCATAAATATAGACGTATACAGTAATGTGAATGAATGAACTAATGGTATTTGTAAAAACATAGGTGAATCTTGCAAACACAGTGTTGAGATACAAAATAGTATATACTGGATGAATTCAATTATGTAAATTTCAAAACAAAACAAATATGGTCTATAATTTCAATAATAAAATCACGTTTGAGGGGTGCCTGGGTGGCTCAGTTGGTTAAGCGGCCGACTTCGGCTCAGGTCATGATCTCGCGGTCTGTGAGTTAGAGCCCCGCGTCGGGCTCTGTGCTGATGGCTCAGAGCCTGGAACCTGCTTCAGATTCTGTGTCTACCTCTCTCTCTGCCCTTCCCCTGCTCATACTCTGTCTCTATGTCTCTCAAAAATAAATAAACGTCTAAAAAATTTTTTTTTAAAAATCATGTTTGAGGGGACAGTGACTGGGGATGACCACACAGGGAACATTGACTTGGTGGATGTATTCTCTCTTGGCTCTGTGTGCTGCTTACAGGAAGTTTCCTAATCTCAATATTCATTGATCAAAATCCATTGAGCTACGCTTAGGAGTTTTACATTTTTCTCCATGTATGTTGTAATTCAATGGGAATAAATGAAAAAAGAAAGATCAAACACACATGACAACCATAAAAATTCCTTTTATATTGTCGTCAAAGGGCCAACCCCCTGATATATAAAGATCTCCCAAAAATCAAGAAGAAAAATATTTATAAGCTAATAGTGAAAGGAGCAGCAGCTTCTTCAAGTTGGGCAGATATCTCACAAATGGGTAAATGGCCTAAATATATAAAAAAGAATAACAGTCTCATTCAAAACAATAAAAATGTAAAATAAAATGACAATAAGAGACCATTTCTCAGCAACCATTTTGAAAAAGAAATCCAATTAACTAAAAATAAATAAAAAAATTAAAGACACTTCTATCTTTAAAAAAAAAATAGAGTTTTTAGAGCCCAGAAAAGAACGAGAAAAAAAGAAATCCCAAAAGTTGACAACACACTGTATTGGTGAGGCTCCTGGGAGGAGTAAATGATGTATTTCATCTTAAGCTCTAGTGAAAAGGTAACTTTCACAAAGTAAACACTAATATTCACTTTAAGATTTATGAGTTAAGTATATATATCTATCAAGTAGGACTATAGATTTAAAATTCAATCCAGAGAATATATTTTTCCCACAATTCTCAACCCTCAAGGAAGCATTGATTCCTTAGGGAAAAAAATAACTATTTCAATAAAATGACCCTTAGAAAATTATGGTTGGATTTGAAATTTTCCTTGAAGCTGGAAACTAGCTTCAATGTCTATACATATAGAGGCAGAAAAAAATCTAGAATAGAGCTAGGTCTGAAAAGCACAATTTATTCTACAGGAAGGAGAACCAAATGGCAGAATTCAGGAGAATTCATTTGCTTTGTAAACCATTTATGATACTACTTTTTAATAATTTCCCCATGGCCCAAGCTCCTTCCTCCATGAGTTTTGCTTAATTGCAAATGGGAGATTGGTTCCCCAATGTCAAAATTTTGAGCCCCAATCCTATAGTCACATTTCCTGAGGATTAAAAGACAGGGAGAATCCAGGTACCCCTGTAATCTTTCAAACAGTGGAGAAGACAAGGAGATTTTGGGTAGTGAAACATGAATTTCCAACGTGGAAAATACAGCAAACCCAAGAGGTAAAGGGCATGAGGAAAGTCTGAGATACTTTCAGAACACAAGGAGCCTCAGTTCTGAAAGAGGGAAATTACTTCTCCTGTTTATGCTCTCCTTGACCTTAAAGACTGAAAATTTTCCTTAGTGGAGGTCATTTTGACAACGAGGGGTTTGTCTTATGGAAACAGAGGCAGCAGAGTACAGCAGGGGAGAGGTATGATCGTGGCATGTGCATTAAAAATAATTTAAGAATAAAACTTATTTAGAGTAAAAAAAAAGAATAGTGATATTCAAATATTTGGATAATAAGAGCAAAGTAAGGTATTGAGTTTAAGTTGGGTAATTTTTTTTTTTTTAATTTGGGATTGCTCCTTATGGGAAAGTCTAACTGAGAGATGCGGGAAATTATGCTGGGCGATTCTTTCGAAGCATGAAAGATCTTCCCAAAACAACGTAGACTTGGTAAGACATCTGCTCAGAGGTTTGGTGGAAATGACCTAAATAATCAAGTGGATGAGCCCCTATTTACCAAGGAATCATATTACTGCATGGATGTGATCAGCAATCTGGAAAGGATTACCAGTGGATGTAGGGACGCTACGAATTCATTTTAGCAACACAATAGTCCAGGAAGTTTGCCGCATGCACAGTATTATTATACCCGTGAGGCATCATAAATGATACGAAGAAATACACTTTTTGGGGGGACCATTTTAATTATCCTTCTTGGTCACAGCTATGTCCTATTCTATTGAAAATAAGGAAGGAAAAAAACATTTCAAACTATTTGATACTAAAAAATTATGCACTTAAAAGCAGAAGCTTTCATAGGCAATGCAATGACTTCTCTTTTCCCTCACACTTATACCAAACAAATGACAAAATGAATGGTGAATGATGTATCTATGGGAACAGTGTACATTTTATCAGGGTAATAATTTAACCCAAAGACCTAAGCTTTCATTATTCCTTCCTGCCTATCAAATAATTCTGCATATTTGTACTATGGATATGATTAATTATAAATAAATTGATGACTAAAGTATATTAGTCGTCATGGGGAGATAAATGCCACAATAAAAATGATTAGGATTTAGGGGGAGGGGAAGAGGGGAGAAGAAAAATAAAAAAGGCCACAGAGAGGGAGGAAGACAAAACATAAAAGACTCTTAAATACTAAGAACAAATTGAGGGTTAAGGGGAATATGGGAGCGGGGTGAGAGGGTGATGGGTACTGAGGAGGGCACTTGTTGGGGTGAGCACTGGGTGTTATATGGAAAACAATTTGAAAATAAATTGATTAAAAAATGAAAGTAAAAAAATAATAAAATAAAAATATTAATCCTTTATTCTAACCACATCTCTGCTGTTTACATCAACTCATTGAATCTCCCTAACAACCACCATGTGAAAATTACCTGAGTCAATTGTCCAAGGACAGAAAACTAACATTATACAAATGGACTATATGTGGCCTCTACTCTGAGACTGCCTCTTTGAATGATTTAATCAATAGTCTGGAGAGAGAACATTTAAGGCACAAAGTCAGTAGATAGTATAGCAGTAAAAACGAATAACAACCGCCAGGACTTCTACACATACGACAGCAAGACCATGGCATGTAGCTCAGTGAGGACTGTTCAGTATAACCAGAACAAAGTAGGATTACACAGGGATGCTCCTTAGACCAGGTGCCTTGTTTAACATCCAGTGTTTACTGGCTATTACAAAAAGAACGGCTATTCACTGAGTAAAACTGGGAAATGCAGAACACAATTATATAATGAAAATCATTAATAATCTCAAAGTCATAGATATCCCAATAATCATTTTTGTAGTGTTTTTTCCAATGCTTTTGTATGCTTATGTTTCCATATATTTCAGCAATATTTGGAAAATATTTCATATTTTATATTATGTCTGCCCATATACTAAGATATTATAAGCATCATGAATAGGTATTGCAAATTTAAAATGAATATTATAGACTATGTAATGATCTAATCAATGGATACATGATGTTTGACATGTCTCTATTCTGAAACATTAAGCTTATTTTTTTCTATTTTTCCATAATGTACATGTAACAATATTTATCCTAGCATGTAAATATTTATGTGCATCTAATCATACATCTAGAATGTTTTCTATGGAGAAACTGCCAGATAAATGTTAACATTTAAAAATACCATCCCTTACTCTTTTAAATTCCTGTTTCAAATTTTTCAGTAAGAAATATTACATTTATATTGACATGGTAATTTTTTTGAATAATTTATTGTCAATTTGGTTTCCATACAACACCCCATGATAATCCCAACAAGTGCCCTCCTCTGTGCCCATCACCCACTCTCACCCGTCCCTCATACCCCTGTCCCCTCAGTTTGTTCTTAGTCTTTGGAGTCTCCTATGTTATGTCTTCCATCCTCTCTGTGGCTTTTTTTTTCCCTTCCTTCCCCTCTTCCCCTACCCCCTGGTTTTCTGTTAGGTCTCACAAAGCCTATATACGTGTGGGAACATATGCCATCTGTCCTTCTCTGCCTGACTTATTTCACTCAGCATAATACCCTCCAGTTCCATCCATGTTGCCACACATGGCCAGATTTCATTCTTTCTCATTGCTGCGTAGTATTCCATTCTATATAATATATATCACATCCTCTTTATCCATTCATCAGTTGATGGACACTTAGTCTCTTTCCATGATTTGGCTACTGTCAAAAGTGCTGCTATGAACATCGGGGTACATGTGCCCCCATGCATCAGCAGTCCTGTATCTCTTGGGTAAATTCCTAACAGTGCTATTGCTGGATCATAGGGTAAATCTACTTTCATTTTTTTGAGGAACCTCCGCACAGTTCTCCAGAGTGGCTGCACCAGCTTGCATTCCCGCCAACAGTGTAGGAGGGTGCCTGTTTCTCCACATCCTCTCCAGCATCTATAGTTTCCTGATTTGTTCATTTTAGCCACTCTGACTGGTGTGAGGTGGTATCTCAGTGTGGTTTTGATTTGTATTTCCCTGATGATGAATGACATTGAGCATCATTTCATGTGTCTGTTTGCCATTTGGATGTCTTCTTTGGAGAAGTGTCTATTCATATCTTCCGCCCATTTCTTCACTGGGTTGTTTGTTTTACAGGTGTGGAGTTTGGTAAGTTCTTTATAGATTTTAGATACCAGTCCTTTATCCGATAAGTCATTTGCAATGATCTTTTCCCATTCTGTTGGTTGCCTATCAGTTTTGTTGGTTGTTTCTTTTGCCGTGCAGAAGCTTTTTATCTTGATGAGGTCCCAGTAGTTCATCTTTGCTTTTAATTCCCTTGCCTTTGGAGATGTGTCGAGTAAGAAATTGGTGCATCTTAGGTCAAAGAGGCTTTTTCTTGCTTTCTCCTCTAGGATTTTGATGGTTTCCTGTCTCACATTCAGATCTTTTACCCATTTAGAGTTTATTTTTGTGAGTGGGGTAGAGTTTCATTCTTTTGCATGTTGCTGTCCAGTTCTCCCAGCACCATTTGTTAAAGAGGCTGTCTTTTTTCCATTGGATACTCTTTCCTGATTTGTCAAAGATTAGTTGCCCATATGCTTGTGGGTCCATTTCTGGGTTCTCTATTCTATTCCATTGGTCTATGTGTCTGTTCTAGTGCCAATACTATGCTGTCTTGATGACTACCGCTTTGTAGTAGAGGTTAAAGTCTGGGATTGTGATGCCTCCTGCCTTGGTTTTATTCTTCAGTATTATTTTGGCTATATGGGGTCCTTTGTGGTTCCATACAAATTTTAGGACGGTTTGCTCTAGCTTTGAGAAAGAATGCTGGTGCAATTTTGATTGGGATTGCATTGAATGTGTAGATCGCTTTGGGTAGTATTGCCATTTTAACGATATTTATTCTTCCAATCCATGAGCATGGGATGTTTTTCCATTTCCTTGTGTCTTCCTCAATTTCTTTCATAAGATTTTATAGTTTTCAGTGTAGAGGTCCTTCACATCTTTGGTTAGGTTTATTCCTAAGTATTTTATGGTTTTTGGTGCAATTGTGAAAGGGATTAGCTTCTTTATTTCTCTTTCTGCTGCTTCATTGTTGGTGTATAGAAATGCCACTGATTTCTGTACATTGATTTTGTATCCTAAAACTTTGCCGAATTCATGGATCAGTTCTAGTAGGCTTTTGGTGAATTCTGTCGGGTTTTCCATGTAAAGTATCATGTCATCTGCAAAAAGTGAAAGTTTGACTTCCTCCTTGCCAATCTTGGTGTCTTTTATTTTGTTTGTTGTCTGATTGCTGATGCTAAGACTTCCAAGACTATGTTAAATAGCAGTGGCGAGAGTGGACACCCCTGTCGTGTTCCTGATCTCAGGGGGAAGGCTCTCAATTTTTCCCCATTGAGGATGATATTAGCTGTGGGCTTTTCATAGATGCTTTTATGATGTGTAAGTATGTTCCTTCTATCCTGACTTTTCTTGAGGGTTTTTATTAGGACAGGGTGCTGTATTTTGTCAAATGCTTTTTCTGCATCTATTGACAGGATCATATGGTTCTCATCTTTTCTTTTGTTAATGTGATGTATCACGTTGATTGATTTGCGAATATTGAACCAGCCCTGCAAGTCAGGGATGAGTCCTATTTGATCGTAGTGAATAATTCTGTTTATATGCTGTTGGATTCGATTTGCTAGTATCTTGTTGAGAATTTTTACATCCATATTCATCAAGGATATCGGCCTGTAGTTCTCTTTTTTTGCTGGGTCTCTATCTGGTATCACTGTGCTTTCCAGAACACGATCCTGTTTTGCCTAATGTGTTTGTCATCCTTAAGTTCAGACAAAAGAGAGATTTTGAATTCACGCATGTGAACATGGGAGAGGATACATTTTGTACCTTTACAGCTAATATGTAACATTATAAATAAGTTAGAAAGTGAATGTTTAACTATTAATCCTTGTGACTATATACAATAGTATTTATAAATACAACAGAGTTGGAAAGCACAGGATTTTCTCTGAGGCAGAAACTAGATTTCTGATGCCTGCACTGCAGTTTACTACCTACATGATCAGAAGAAAGATAGCTTCATGGCACCTGGGTGGCTCAGTCGGTTGAGCGTCCGACTTCTGCTGCGGTCATGAATTCATGGTGACTGTAAGCCCTGCGTCAGGCTCTGTGCTGACAGCTTCAGATTCTGTGTCTCCCTCTCTCTGCCCCTCTCCCACTTGCACTCTCTTTCTCTCAAGGATAAATAAACATTTAAATATTTTTAAATAAGGAGGCAAGTTAGCTTCTCTAAAACTTACTGCAACGTGTTTATAAAAGCCCTTCACTCATGGAATCACTTCTTGAGTGACTATTATTATCTTAATAGTAATACTTATATTTATGTGATGCATTGTACAGTGCTCAAAGTTTGAGTATAATATTCCTGAATTTTATATTTGCTTGACACATAAGGAAAAGGAAGCACATGCCCAGCATGTGTGTATGTGCAGGATCATATATTTGGTAATTATCACATCGAGGTCTCACACCGGAGAAACTATATAATGTTCTTCATAGCTCTGTCCACTGTGTAGACATAGCTTCCAGAACACAGAAGATTATATTATACTGAAGCTTTATTACAGGACGGCCTGTTTTGAAAATCTTTGTACTTGGCGTGTGGAATGGAAGGAATAGTGAGGCCATCCATGAAAAACACACTTTTTTTTAGTTCATGATATTTGATACAAATATAAATGTATTTTTGACATAAGTAAACTAAGTGAAAATTTTTGTGCTATTAGTCCTAGCTATGTTAACTCCTACTAATTACCCCTTGGCTAAATATCTTGAGAAATTAATTCCATCAGTGTGTTCCCTTTGGTCCTTGGAGTTTTAGCCATATTGACTTAATTATCAGGAGAAGAAAGGAGAATTTATCTTCTCTGATAGTCCCTTTCAAATGCGGTAATTTTTACATGCTATAATAGAAATCCATCAAAAATCAGCAAGGAAAATGAATTGAAAGGAATGAAGTTAGAAAACATTGAGTAAATTAGAGATTTATTGAAGCACCAATGAAGTCTCAGTTTCTCTCAATCCTAATAGATCTGTAATACCTCCACTCAGCAAACTATGAGGTTGCTAAATGAAGGTCACAGATTAAAACATGGTTTTAAAATACAGATACATGATTGTTCATTCTCATTGTTCTTGCTAAAGTAATAAAATGAAATAATTTAATGATTTTCTCTGTTTGAGCATCCCCTGCCCATCTCCTCTGTTGCTTCTAGGTCCACAACCTAACATCGGGTCCTAATCACAGGATAATCAAGCTCCCAGATTTTGAGTTGTTTCCAACAAGTAGTGTCCCAGAAATGGGAAGATTCAACAACACCTTTCCTCACCCTGATGGCTTTGTTCTGCTGGGCTTCTCTGAGTGGCCCAGACTAGAAATGGTTCTTTTTGTGGCTGTCTCCACCTTCTACATAATGACCCTCCTTGGAAATTCAGCCATCATTTTCTTGACACGCCTTGATCCCAGACTCCACACGCCCATGTATTTCTTTCTGGCTAATCTCTCTTTCTTGGACCTCTGCTACACGACCTCCACTGTCCCGCAGATGCTGGTCAACATACAGAGCGGCCGGAGAGACATCAGCTACACAGGATGCGTAGCCCAGCTTTTCCTCTTCCTTGGCGTGGGATCCACTGAATGCATACTTCTCTCAATAATGGCCTTTGATCGTTATGTCGCTGTCTGCCAGCCTCTCCATTACACAGCTATCATGCATTCTCGGCTTTGCCAACAAATGGCAGCAGCGGCTTGGGGAACAGGTTTCAGTAACTCCTTGGTGCAAACAGTGTTGACTTTCCTGTTACCTCGCTGTGGTCAATATCGGGTAGAAAATTTCTTCTGTGAAGTACCTGCCATGCTTCAGTTATCATGTGTTGATACATGGACCAATGAAGTCGAGATGTATGCAGCTGTGGTGATCATAAAAGTTATCCCCGTTGGATTAATTCTGTTCTCTTACATCAACATTGTCAGAGCGGTGGTTGGGATCCAGTCTCCTGAGGGTCGCAAGAAGGCCTTCAACACATGTGGGTCTCATCTGCTGGTGGTTGTTATGTTCTATGGCTCAGCCATTAGTGGTTACGCATATATGGCGCCCAAGAGCAATTCAGCCAAATTGAAGGGCAAGCTTCTCGCACTCTTCTATGGACTTGTAACTCCAATGCTCAACCCTCTCATCTACACCTTGAGAAACAGGGATGTCAAAGGAGCAGTAAAGAAGCTACTGGGGAGAGAAGAGCAGGGGTGGAGCACGGCTTAGGAGAAGGTGGCTCTTCCAATTTGCATTCCTCACTCCCAGAATGCCTGCTATGGACGCCATCACCCATGGTCCCAAATAACGGTGGCTGCTGTTACTGCTATTACCCTTGTATTTCAGAGGAAGTAAAATGCTATTCTGCCCCTAAAATAATGCAAGAGCTCTAAAGATAGATAATGAATATTCCTAGATTTTAGCAAAATATTGCATTTGTTACTATGTTGTCTTTTCCAATGAAGTCTTAAAATTAATAACCAAATAAGTTTTCTTATCACGCAGTACATTAAAACTGATCATCAAGGGACTACTCTTGAGACTTGTTTAAGAAACAGGAATAGGACTGTTTGAAATAACTACAGTTTGCCACAAAATTATCAGAATGCTTTTATACTCTAGAGGGAACTTCATTTCTTCCGTTCATATTTTCTCGTGTTGTCATTATAACTGTTGTGTCTCTGACCTCATTTTAGTCAATATTGGGATGATGCATCCTCAGGGGGCCACGTGCATGCTGTGATCATGGACACTGTTCTAGAAAAAAAGGTGTGGACATATAGAAAGCTCTCTGCAATGCCTCTGCCAGTTGGTTCATTTATCTAACCCTTCTAGCAGCCTCTTGTAGCATATTTTTAAAATTCTACATGTTCCTACGGAAGTTCTTCCTCATGGCCAACACACAACATGTATATCTCTCAGCAATTACCTGTGATCTGTAAACACTTGTTTCCCAATCAGTATATATTTTAGTTTTTGTGTTCAATCATCTCTATCAGCATTATAATAGCTATTCTCAGCAAGCCAAATAGAAAAAGACATTTTTCTCCAAATTGAAAAGCAAGAAACCATATAATTTCTACACACAGGATAACTATCCCTAACTCATACAGGGTAATATTAGTTTCAGGTGTAGAATGTGGTGATAGGTCACTTCCATACATCACCCAGTGCTCACCACCACACATGTGCTCCTTAATCCCCATCACCTGTTTCCCCCCTCCCCCCTCCCCAGTTCACCTCTGGTCACCAGCAGTTTCTTCTCTACAGTTGAGTGTCTGTTTCTTGGTTTGCCTCTCTCTCCCCAGTTCCGTATATCACAGATTCTACCTTTTGTGTAATCGTAAACTCGAAGCAAGGATATCTAGGCTTAAGACAACTGAATATCCTGCATGTACTATGAAAATAGCCCAAACATCTGAAAGAACGTTCCTACTATCAATACGTCTTATTAAATTTTAATTATTTCTTTTCCTACCTTCTTGTGCAAGTTATGGTTTCACAGAGGAGAAAAAATGACCACATCTTCCTCTGGGTGAGTTTACAGCAGAAGGGTATGAAAGAGCATCTACTCTTGATGACTGTAATGTACAAGTTATTTATTAATGGTGACACACGGTGGTCCTTTCTACATAGGTCTGAGCAGTGGGCGTATAATTCAGTTCTCCCAAAGAGTATGGAAAATGAGCTGTCTGAAGATGTGACAAAATGTCTTTCATCTTTTTCTACCAAAGACTTCGTTTGATAGAAATGAAGATAGGAGCAGGTTTAGATCTACAGCAAAGCTGAGAGATTCAGAGACCCCCCTACGCCCCTGCACACACAGCTCCCCCCACACTATCTACACCAGAGGGTACATTTGTTATAATTGATGGACCCACGCTGACACATCGTTTTCACCCAAAGTCCATTATTTACCCGAGAGTTCACTCTCAGGGTCCATTCTGTGAGTTTACGACAATACACAACGACATGTATCCACCATTGTAGCATCATACAGAGTGTCTTCACTGCCCTAAACATCCTCTGCGCGCCACCTGTTCATCCCTCCCTCCCCCAACCCCAGGCAAACACCGAACTCTTTTCTGTCTCCACAGTTTTGCCTCTTCCAGACTGTCATGCATTTGGAATCATTATGGTGTATAGCCTTTCAGACCGGCTTTTTTCTCTTAATTTGCATTTAAAGTTCCTCAGTGTCTAGTGTCTTTTCATGGATGCATAGCTCATTTCTTTTTAGTGCTGAGTCATATTCCGCTGTGCAGATGGACCACAGTTTATTGATTCACCTACTGAAGCACATCTTGGTCCTTGCTTCCATGTTTTGGCAATTATTAATCCAGCAGCGACAAACATTCATGAGCAGGTGTTTGTGAGAACATAGGTTTTCAACCACTGGGTAAATACCAAGGAGCGTGACTGCTGGATCGCATGGTAAGAGTATGTTTAGTTTTGTGAGAAAACCCCAAACTGTCTCCCAAAGCGGCTGCACCATTTTCATTCCCACCAGGACTGAATGAGCACTCCTGTTGCTCCACATCCTCACCCCCATCTGGTGTGGTTTCTGTTCTGGATGAGGGTCACACTAATTGGCATATAGTAGTATCTCACTGCTGCCTTAATTAGCATTTCCACAATGACATGACTTGGAGCATCTGTTCATATGCTGATCTGCCATCTGTGTATCTTCTTTGCTGAGACTGACTTTTAATCAGGTTGTTTTCTTAATGTTAAGTTTTAATAGCTTTTTGTATATGTTGGATACCGGTCCTTTATGAGATATGTCTTTTACAGACATTTTCTCCCAGTCTGTGGCTTGTCTTCTCATTCTCTTGGTCTGTCATCTTTTAATATATGTCAATTGATTATTCCTCTTCTATCCCAAACCTTACATATTTTAATACTATGAAAATATAAATTTCCTCATTTTTTCTAATATGTATATATATTTGTGTGTGTGCATTGTGCACACGTGGTGTATTTCAGGAGTATATATTCAGGAGAAAAAAATTACGTTTCAGATATTACAAACATGGTGGTCCCAGTCTTCTCCAAGGCATCATCATGACGCATCCACACGTATCTTATGTTGTTTGTGTCTTGGTAGAATGGGTAGGGAGTAGGTTTTGTGATTCATTCTAGGTTTTTCAACTTCACGGATCTTTTCTGGATTCTATCTTTATGTAAATAAAGTTGATATTCTAGTTGTTTGTCAGAATTAAAAAGAAAATTTAGTGGGTTTTATCCCCACTTACAGGCCTGATATGTATCACATGCAGAAAGGTAAGGGCTCCTGAACGGTGTCTATTCTGATTACTGGGCACCTGTCAGGGTATAAGAGGTGTAGGATGGAATACCCCGAACATGTAGGCTTCATTTCTTGGTCACACATGGTAATTATAACCCTGGGAAATTTCCACTAATGTAATCAGTTCTTCAACATTGTTGGATTTCTTTTTAAGCATAAGGGATTACCTTGCCATCTTCTTGGACTTTTACAGCCACCCTTTATCAGATTAAGAAAGTTCACTTCTGTTGCTGATAATGCTAAGTGTGTCTATGTTAATGTAAATGGATGCTGTATTTTTCACAGCTTTCAATGTATAAAGAGAAAAAAACGACTTCTACATCCACTCAAATGATTATATAATTTTCCCTTGTTATTTTTTATAACATAATATATTCTGTCAACTGACTTTTTAACGTTAAAAAGAACTCTGAATTCCTAAAATAAAATCAACTTTGTTATAATCTATTTTCCTTTTAATATATCGCTAGATTAAAAATGCTAACTATTAGCTGGAAATTCAGATTATGTTCATGAGGGAGATAGCTTGCAATGTTACCTTCTTGAACAAAGTCAAAGGACTTGGAATACTTGATATCAAGACTTATCATAAAGAGACAGCAATTATGGTCGCTGATGGGTGCAAGAATAGTTAAGGAAAACAATAACACACAGTAGAAGATCTAGAAACAGACCCACATGAACCTGGATATTAGGCTTATAACAAACTTGGCAGTCAAGAGGGGACATGGCAATATTTAATAAGATAAACAGTACTTTGTCTATCCATATAAAATAAATATTGATACTTTTCTCTCAAAAACTACTTCCCCATAGATTTTTGCTATTATAAATTTGAATGAGAAAATATTATATATTTTGTATATATATGTATATATATACATATATATGTTGTATTATACATATAATACATGTATAATATATGTATTATACATATAATACAACATCAAAAGCTAGACCAGAATATCTGAAGGATACTTCTATCAAGAAGGAAAAGACAAATGACCTAATAGAAAAATGTTCTGAAGTGTTTCACAAAAAATGAAATGACCGATCAATACACAAAAAGATGTTCACTTACAATTTGTCGCCAAGGAAGTGCAAATTAAACTCACAATTTAACACTACCGCATAGTTACAGGGTCACCTAAACTAAAACACACCGATCATTCCAAGTGCTGGCAAAAATGTGAGCAAACGGAATTCTCATCCATGGCTGGTGGTTCGTCCATCTTGGAAACCAGTAGGCAGTGCACCTACTAAAGCCTAACGTATGCATATCTTAGTAGCTAGGAATCCTGCTGCTACGGATACTCAGAACATAGTTCAACTAAAATGTTTATACAAACAGCAGTAATAATAAAGCCAAACAGAAATTACCAACTATTCACTAGTAGTAAAATAGACCAATAAAATTATAATATATGCAGATATATAATACTGCACAGCAATGAAACAAAGTCTTGCTATACACAGTATCCCAGATGAATCTCACAAAGAAGTCAAATGGAAAGATTAGTAGTACATGTTTTGACTCACGAAAATTTCAAAAACAGGGCAAACAAACTTTGTAGACATCTGGATGGTGATTGCCTTTGGGGAGGAAGGTGGAAACAGCAAATGGGGTGGATATGAGGGGTCTAGAGGTTGGGTAACATTCTAGATTTTCATTTGGAAGTGGTTGCATGTGTTTTGTTCTCACTTTGTGAGAATTCAATTATGTTTAGTATTTTCTTCTTTATGTATAATAAACTTCATGTCAAATGGGATATGATAGCATACCGTTACTTGTAAATCAAACAGGACTCCTTTGTGTTTCAAGAGGAATATTTTCATTATCTCCCTCTTTATGAAAACAAGGAATACTGACCCGTTTGCTAAAAGAAACCTATATTTATAAAAATTGAAAATTTTATCAACTGTTCTGCACTTTACATCCATAAATGTGATACAACATGATTTAAAGCATAAACCAAAGCATTCGTGTACAATAAAGGAAATAGGGATGTACAGCTAAATATCATTAGATCTCCCAGAATCCTCACTGATGAGACATCCTAGTAAGTAGCCTGATTCCCTTTGGAGTTGGTAGGACACCCTTCGTGTGCTCATGTCCCTTAACATAGTGACACTGGTTTCCATCACACTTTTATTAAATGATGACCTGGCCTAAAGTCTTAAAAATGACTCTTTACACAGCTATAAGAAACCTGAATCGATTTGTCCAATTTGCAACGACTTTACTTAGCTTATCTACGGAGGCCCAAGGAGCTCTCATTCCAAATTCTTCCATCATTTAAAGACTAGCAAACCAAAGAAGGCTGAACGTGAGGGACCAGGGATTCAGTTTCTTTCCATTTTAAGGCTCTCCCTAAGTATACAATTTTGTTAACGACAAAAATATCTGTTGGAGAGCCTGGGATGCTACGATGCACCCTGGTACATGAACTCCATTTTGCACATTCACAATTATATGGCCTGGCATGGATATACATTTAAAAAGTCGGAGTGTGGAGAGGAGGAACAGAGTTCTGAGCTTCCAGCTGGGAACACTCATGGTTGTATAGACACTAAATGCACAGAGAAGATTCCAGCAAAAGTCAGAGAGACGGAAGACTAAACCTGTCACCTCTGCGCCTCCTGGGCCAGAGAACAGCCCTGCTAGACATACTAGGGTCCTCACACAAGTAAGCATCCTCGCACAAGGAAGCACACGCACGTCCACACCTAATGAATCAGAGTCACCTGTCACCTGGCAGCCGCTGGATTCCTGAGATCTGTCACCGGACGGAAATCACTTAACCCTCGAAGTGTAAAGATCGCGACTGAAAACGCAGCGTGCTGGCAGCGCGGAGGACACAACTGGCTGCGCACCATCAAAACCTCGACGGACCACTATCTTGACAAAGACTCGGGTGTACGCACAAGAACCAAAACGGCTCAACCGCGAAACTCACCGCAACAGCCTCGGGAGGGTGGCTGCGAGTCCAGGAGCCCGGAGCAGGTGCGGTCCTCTGCAGACCACCTGTTTCCGTGGGCCCAGCGGAGGGTCCAGGCGGGCGGCATCGCAGGGCACCTCCAGGAGGCTCCGCTAAAACTCCGCACGGAGACACCTGCACACGGTGTATGCCAGAGATCCATCCGCGCGGCAAAGCCAACATTTACGGACGAGAAGGGGCTGCGCCCGGAGCGGGCTGACCGGGGAGATTCCGGACACGGGTCACGTTTGCACCGCAGGTCGACCACGGGCTGGCAGGTGTCACGGACGCGTGTCCGCAGAGGCAGCAGGGAGACGGAGGAGGCAGCGTCGCTGCCGGAGTCTGGCCCTGCGGCGGGCGCCTGGGGCCGGGTCTGGGCCGCCACCGGCCAGCCCGGCTCGGCTGCCATGCTCCGTCGGCCCCTCCCCGCCTCCCGCAGCCCGTCTGCCTCTTCCTCGGAGTGGAAGGTGGGACTCCCGACGCCGAGCAGACGCGTCAGGAGCTGTCCTCGACGCGGGCGCGGCGCTGGTGCGCTGGGTGCAGACGGCCGTGCTGGTCCCGGGAAGAGGAACACGGCCATCGGGTGGGCCCGCGCGTCCCAGGACTTTGCGCCAAGCCGGCAGCCCACCCGGACCCGAGCCTCCGGGGTGCGTGGGCGTTGCACCCGGAAGAGGGCGAGAGAAGCGCCACGAGCCGGGCCTCACGGCACAAACGTCCACACCGGCCAGCCTGAGCGGGGTGAGCTCCTCACAGACGAAGAGGTAAATCCTAAGTTCCCACGGCGGGACGGCCCGGCCGCTGCACCCACTCGCCCTTCCTGCAGGAGCCGGCAGGGTCCCGAGGGCGGGACCGAGGCCAGCGCAGCCCGGCGGGCGGTGGTCGTGGGCAGACCGGGAGGGCCCGCAGCAGCCGGGGCGTGAGGCTCGGGGCCAGAGGGTCCGCACAGCCCAGGCTGGGGAGAAAACAGTTCCCGCGTGTGCGGCGCGCGGGGCCTGGGCTGGACGCGGGAGACATGGAGCGTCTTCTCACGCTGCAGCTGCTCAGAGAAGCCCGCCGACCGGACCGCCCGCTCCCACCGAGCGTCGTCAGCCCCTGGGGAAAAGGGGAGACACGCACGGAAGTCCAGGTGTCGTCTGCTGAGAAGCCAGAGTCAGGACGCAGCTGACGCGCGTGGAGAAAGGAGCTGTGTGTGTGCGTGCGCGTGCGCGTGGGTGGGCGTGTGCGAGGCGGCGCACGTGCGTGTGCGTGTGCGTGCGTGCGTTTGCCCGCGTGTGCGTCCTGCGAGTGCGCAGGCGCGTGCGTGTGTGCGCGTGTGCGAGAGTGTCACGTGTGTGTGTCATGTGTCGTACGTGAGGGAGCTGTGCACGTTCAGGAGGAAGATAAAGATACAAAACTCACAGAGTACATATGGTGACATAAATGGATTTATACCAGTGGGGTTTAATTATTGCTCAGTTTTCCGAATTGTTTCATCTTTTTCTAGGAGATCCATCCTGTTTCGTCAACGACATCTTGTAAAATTATGAGTCAACAATAAAGAGGAGATTTTGTCCGATCAACGAACTCCTTTGCAGCCATTCTATCAGTCGTCCACAGCAACTATAGCAGATAAGGGTCAGGCTGTTTTTGAAAAAAATTCACATAATTTTTCAGTCTTCTACCCTGACACATGCCTTTGTCCATATCTGCTAACCTGTACTGAGGAAACAGCAGTCCTCACCTGGTGTTAATTACTTAACAGATACTATCTACTAATGTTTTCAACGCACTCCTTGTAACCTGAAATTGGGAAATCTAGTTTAGATGGTGCTAAGGGTCTTCACAAAGAAGCAGTGTTGTAACCATAAACATAGTCAACATCAAATAGATATTTTTTCCAAGTTTTTATTTTAATTCCAGTATATAACACACAGTGTAATATCGGTTTCAGGCGTGCGACATAGTGACTCATCACTTACAACACGTGGGCTCCTCACAAGTATCCTGCTTCACGCCCATCACCCATTTCCCCAACCACCCGCCCCTCCCCTCTGGTGGCTACCAGTGTGTTCTCTTGAGTTAAGAGTCTATTTGAGTCTATTTAGCCCTGTTTCCCCCCCCATGTTTATCTGCTTATTTCTTAAATTCCACGTATGAGTGAAATCATATGGTATTAGTCTTCCTTTGATTGACTTATTTTGCTTAGCCTAATACTCTCTAGACCCATCCAAATAGATGTTTTAAATAAATTGATACCTACATTCATTCTACTAAACGGCTCTTCTCCCCATTTCTCTTTCCCTAACTGGTAAATTTTTGTGTATTTGAAACATATTTAAGCATAAAGCAATATAACTGCACATAACAATGCTAACGAAAAAGCCAAATATGAACAAATACAAAGTAAATAGTAATGTGTATTACTGCTTCTGGAGTATTATCTTTTTTCTTCAAAAAGCATACTAGCACACTTTAAGGATTTCAGTGCATTATGTGAGGGGCTCTGCTGCTACGTAAAACTCTTCCTTGTACTTAGCAGTGCACACACTTGTGTATTTTAGGGGGAAAGACCATGCTAGCCCTTCCCCCAGACAGGCTGTGCACCTGCACCAAAACCTTCTGCAGCTCCGAACACCTGTTTTTATTCTCTTGTCCCTTCACTTCCAGCTGGGTCTTCTTCAACAAAACTCTCTGTTTTAACCTAACTTGCCACTATTTTCCTTAGCATTCTTTCAGTGCTAAGGCCATTTAATGATACTTAAATTAATGTCCTTCTATTAGAAAGCTCTAACAAGCACATTTGCTCCTCCTTTCTGATGGACCGGGAAGGCCAAACTCCTGTGTCCTGGATAAAAAGTCCACAGAATCCCAGCGGCTTTCTTCACCTTAACCGAACCACCTGCTCTGAAGGTTACTATTGAATCTGGGGCATATAGTGAAAGATTCCCAAACACCAGAGTCTTCTTAAAGAATACAAGTTTAGGGGCGCCTGGGTGGCTCAGTTGGTTAAGCGGTCGACTGCGGCTCAGGTCATGATCTAACGGTCTGTGAGTTCGAGCCCCATGTCGGGCTCTGTGCTGATGACTCATCAGAGTCTGGAGCCTGCTTCAGTTTCTGTATCTCCCTCTCTCTCTGCCCTTCTCCTGCTCACGCTCTGTCTCTATGTCTCTCAAAAATAAATAAATGTTTAAAAAATAAAATAAAATAAAAAATACAAGTTTATACATCTTACACAAAGAAGTCATCTTTGTCCAGAATATGCATCCCTCTAGCCTTCTCTTCCAACGTCCCTCAGCTCTGGAGTTGTCCAAGCTATAAGCTATAAGCCAGGCTGAAGCGGACATCACACTGGGCTCCCAGGCTGCAGGATGGACAGAAAGGATCAAAGCAAGGCACTCTCCCTCCCTTTAAGGAGACCTCTTGGTCATACCAACCTGCTTCTGTTTGCATAGTGTTGGCCAGGATTAGGTGTGGGATGAACCTCACTGGAGGAGTAGGTGAGAAAAGTTCTTGAACTGAGAACATTTGCCACACAAATAAAGTCCGTATTCTGTTCCTAAGGGGGAGAATGTTGGAGAAGACAGCTGTCTCATCCAGTATCCATAAACTTAATAAAAAAACCCTTGGCTCTTTGTTCAAATTAGGGAGTGATAACTATAGGAGAACTACATTTTAATCACGTTCAAACTGTCAGGTTCTAATTCAGGAGGACTTAAAAGTATAAACCAGAATACATATCTGGAATAGTAAACACTTGATGTGGGCTTCCAATGAACATGTTCTTATTTCACTTGAGGGGGCTCTGATCAGGGGAATTTTCTACCTAAATGACACTTTCTCCTTTCTAGTCTTTCTCTTTAGCCTTTGTGTCATGACGGTAATAGGGACGTAGTACATGACCCACTCTTCTGTATTTTTAAATAATAAGCATTCGGTACCTTACAATTTTTTCCATTATCCTAATATATACCCTTTGACTCTTGACCATTTTCTTATTATTACTTTTATTATTTATTATTACTTCTTTTGCCCTAAATGTTGGCATTTACCAACAGATAGAGGCAGACCTGCCCATGATAATTCCTGAGGGGGAGAATCACACTGCTCCCTGACACTCTCCAGTGAGAAGAAAATCTGCCTCCTGGGGGAGGAAGAAGGCTAAGGATCCAGAACCAGAAGAATCCAAATATAACTGTTCAAGCTCCATTTTTTTCCCGGAAGGAGGAAGGCTCGAATATGTCATCGTGCAGTTGGCACAGCCTTGCACGCTTCTGTGGGGAGGGGAGGCAGTGGGAGCGCCGAGGGCATTGCAGGAGGGACGTGGTCCCACGAGACATAGTATCCTGAGAGTTGTGAGGCACTGAGCACAACTGAAGCTTCTGGACGCACAGCCTTAGAGGATCAGTGGACTTACAGTCTCTGGATTTTGAGAGGCTGCAAGGAGAGGGAGCAGAGAAAACCAGGGAGAGGCTCAGCATAAGCCACAACCACCTAGTCTTTCCCTCAAACGTTAGGATTAAAGGAATGCGGCATGAGTGAGGTTTGGAGAAGGGAGGCTGTAGGAGATGGTGGATTGAAGTGTGGAGCGCCTGTAGCATTTTCAGTTCTGACCACTATTTAGTCAGCTATTTCCTCCTTCTCTGGAGAGCCTAACAGCCTATTCAATTCACCAGTATTCCTGTCATAAAATCGCTGTGAGTTGTTCTAAATTAATTACTTCATAGGAAATAGAAATACCTCTCATTGTATTGTATTGCGGAAGGAAATGCCTAGATTGTCCTGTACATGTTACTCCAATCTAATGACAAAATAGTATCTGCTGGGCTGTGCTAAGCCATCGCCTCATTATCAGGTCCTGGAAGAAGCGAGTATGGGGAGGTTGTGGAAAGCTATAGGGTAAGCACCTCTATAATCCGTAATGAGCCATTTATATAAATTGTATCTACTATTCAGACATTTTAGAAATGAAAATTTACTGAGTATTTCTTGTATGTCAGGGACTGTGCTGTTTCAGATACAATGTCTAATAATGTATAACATGTTTTCCTTTGGTTGATAGGAAAACAGAAACGCTTTGTTACGAAAACAGAGATTAATAAGAGAATGAGTCAGTCAAGGAACATTTCTAATTATGTGGAGATGACCCAAAATGAATCACTTGTGCCGGGTTGTTTGCAGAGCAGAACTCTATAGAGAGTGTGTGTTTGGCGCTTAGGGCTGGGCATTAAATTACATCATTTCCCTCCTGTTTCTCTCATACATCCAACTATCCCTGAAAGTCCGTATCTTGAGGTGTAAACCTTTAGAATCTTGCCAGTGTCCAAGGGCAACTTAATCCGATTACACTGAATAGGTTTCTAGAAATAGAATTTATCATGGGGCATGAAGCCTCTATATCTTTAGGTTATATGACCTTGCCATTTGCTTGATCACAGACTCTTCATAGGGTACCCTCATAGACTGATAATAATATATATATTATACGGTGTATATTTATTCTGTATATATTATAATTTAACAACAGAGAATGATAATAATAGAAAATACTCCATGCAGTGTCTTGCATTTCATTCATTGTTTTAAAAGACAAGAGATTTTGATTCTGATAAAATGCATTTTCATGGCCATTTTTATTTTTTCTTCATGGTTTGCCTCTATAATGTTTCCATTTTTAACTCAAAGCAACTTAGCAAGAAAGATAGGAAGAACTTTGTCATCCTTCCTTTATGTGGAAATGATGAATCAGAAACTTTAAGTCAAGCCAATGTGTCCGGTGAGGGACTGAAACAACGTTCAAACTTGGCTGCTGTACTGGCCTGCGGCTCTTTCTGCTTCCGGGCCCTCACCGCCTCCACAGCAGCGATCAGTGTGCATAAAGCTGGGCCCCACTACCTGGAGTCAGGGTCCCCAGACCACGGCCAGCAGAGTAAACCCTGAAAACAACAGGAAGTGCGGTTTAAAAAATCAGATCTTATCTGCTTCCGTATCAGGCCAGTGACCGGGAGGGAGGGAGAAGACTCTGACTGCATTTGGTTGTATCCTCACCTCCAGCGAGTCCTAGACATTTGTTTTTATATGACTTAGTATTTATTTCTCGGCAGAGTGCCCTGCTTTGTGTGTTTAAATATTTAGAACGCTCACAGCCCTTCCATACCTGTTATCCTATTTCTCCAGTTGTCTCTGAACTTGTGAGGTTTTCAAATGTCCTTATCATGGGATGACTTTTTTGTTCATCCTGTGAGTCCAAAAATATCAGCTGTCACAGCACATATTAGGCTGCGCGAGCGACCCCACTGTGTGCTGTCCAGCCCGGCATTGCCTGACTCCCAGGCCCAACACAGGCCCGGCATTTCCCGTCGGCCATCCAAACGGGGTGGGATATTTAGGAAAGGAGACCATCAGGATGTCACTGCCTGAGAAGGAGTCAGACCTTGTCCTTCTCTGCTGAGGACTTCCCGCCTGGCCTGTCCGGCGGCATCACTCAGGAAACTGCCGTCTTCCCAATATAGGAAGATGTGAGGAGTAGGAGGCCTGCGCACGAGTCAGACTGACCACTGGATCGACACCCCCAGGCCGAGGTTTCCATCTGTGCAATAAAACTGCACAGACCCTGACTGAAGAGTCAGGAAATTCAAGAAAATCTTTTGGGTAAAAAGAAACAAACAAACAAACAAAATAACGAAGCCATTGTCTGTTTTCTTTGCCTCAGGCTTCACTGAATTGTGTGACGTCATGGGAAATATAGATGTTAAAATTAATTACAATGCAAGGAAAATGTTTATAAATGCTTTAACATCCGTCTAGATACATTCTAATAGACTACTTGATGTGGAGCCCCTGTCATTATGCAGAGTTGTTATTTCTCATTTCCCAGTTTTGAGTCAGACCGAGATTCCTATCCTTAACTTTGGGCCCTTTGCATAGCTCAGTGGACACCACATGAGTAGATTAAAATGATCCACAACATAATTTTTGTCAGGATGGGGAAAGGCTGGAAGATGAGAAGAATCACAGGTAAAGTAGTCCGTTGCCTCAATGCAGTGAACCCAGCGGTGTAGACGTGGTGTGAGCGCTGGTGAGGGTCCTCACACCTGCGCGCCTGCTGCTCTTCCCGCAGCGCCCCCAGAACCCAGGCTGGCTTTAATTCTCCGCAGCACAGCAATTACCTATTTATCGAAGGGCTATTTAATCTCTATTTTCTTTCAATAATTAAGTGCCACTTGGAAGAAATGGGTGCGGTTTTTTTCACTGTTAAATCTCGGGCCCTGCAGCAGGGACCGAATCTGTGTCCTCAGTAAGCACTTGCTGAATGAGTGTGCGAAGGACTCAGTGACAACAGAAACAGGGAAAAAAAGGAAGGATCAGTACAGAGGACCTCTGGCTAGCCGGTATTCGACGACTGATTAACACACTGTATGAAGACAGAAATGAGCTGGAGTCCAAAGTTTTTTTTAAACGTCATGCTTGGCGACCATGTGTATTTTTGAACAGCTAGCTGGCGTTGTGAACACAGGGTAGGATTCGGTTTGTAAAGGCATGAGGGCCAGTGTCATTTCCAGACTTTCTGAGTTTTAGACTTGCAGGTAAGAAACGTCGCCGTCTGACCTCCCGGCGCTCGTTAGAGGTAATAGAGAGATTTGCGTTTATACTGAACGGACCCTTGCCTGCTGACCCCTCCCCCAGGTCATGAACGTCAGCTGTTCGCAGTGGCAGGACAGCGGTCAGTCCGTCAAGCACTTTGCATTTGCCAAGTTCTCTGCCGCCGCTGAGCAGTGCTCGCTCCTCTTCGCCCTCATCCTGCTCATGTTCCTCGCCTCGCTGACAGGCAACGCTCTCATCGCCCTGGCCATCTGCACCAACGCCGCCCTCCACACGCCCATGTACTTCTTCCTGGCCAACCTGTCTCTCTTGGAGATCGGCTACACGTGCTCGGTCATACCCAAGATGCTGCAGAGCCTAGTGAGCGAGGCCCGGGGCATCTCCCGCGAGGGGTGTGCCACGCAGATGTTCTTCTTTACCCTGTTCGCCATCAGCGAGTGCTGTCTTCTGGCGGCCATGGCTTTTGACCGCTACATGGCCATATGCTCCCCGCTGCACTACGCGACGCGAATGAGCCGCGGGCTGTGTGCCCGGCTGGCCCTGGTTTCCTGGGCAGTGGGCTGCGTGGTAGGCTTGGGCCAGACCAACTTTATTTTCTCCTTGAACTTCTGTGGCCCCTGTGAAATAGACCACTTCTTCTGCGACCTCCCCCCTATCCTGGCTCTTGCCTGTGGGGATACATCCCACAACGAGGCCGCGGTCTTTGTTGTGGCCATTCTTTGCATTTCCAGCCCGTTCCTACTAATCATCGCTTCCTATGGCCGAATCCTAGCTGCTGTGCTGATCATGCCCTCGCCTGAAGGCCGCCGGAAAGCTCTGTCCACCTGCTCTTCCCACCTGCTTGTAGTGACGCTCTTCTATGGCTCGGGGTCTGTCACTTACCTGAGACCCAAGGCCAGCCATTCGCCGGGCACAGATAAGCTCCTAGCTCTCTTCTACACGGTGGTGACCTCCATGCTCAACCCCATCATCTACAGTTTGCGCAACAAGGAGGTCAAGGCGGCTCTCCGGAGAACCCTGGGCAAGAAAAAGGCTTTAACTCATGGGTAGATATGAGAGGACTGCACAAATCTGCTCTTTGAAAAGATGCACACACTAACCCTGCAGCCTGGGGAAGGACCTTCTGTGATAACACTGTGCACCCTGCAGCCTGGGGAAGGAACTTCTGTAGTAACAGTGGCTGCAATTTTGGAGACACCTCTGTACTCACAGCCAAAGTTCTGATTGCCAAATTCTGGAAGGAAGTTGGCTACCAAAAATTTTATATGTGAGTTTAAAACTAGACAGGTTTTCAAAAATATGTTAGTGTAGACTTAGCGTATAAATTGCCAGATTCAGTCTCAGAAGCCTGACAAATTCTCATTCTGCAGTCTTAGGCATTTTCTAGTCCCCGAGGGTCCCATCTGACTCTCTACCCTGGTCCCTGGGGAAAGTGTTCCCACATACGTTTTTCCCACATGACTCTCAGATCCCTAATAACTCCATGAAACACATTATTTCCTTCCATAAAAAATGTTTTAAACACTCCAACCATAATTACTGTTACATGATATGGAATTAATTCTTTCTGTGAGTTGCATGTACTATAAAAATATGTAAGTATACAATAAAAGAAAGAAAACATGTTTCAGAATATTGAAAGAAAAAAGTGGGAAATTTTTATCAAGGGTCTCCATGGTGTAAATGCTTTGAAAAAGAGAATCATATCTAAATTCAAAGACAGAAGGAGAAAATTGAACTAAAAATAATTAACATAAATAATTTTAAAAACTTTTATGTAATTTACAAAATTTGCATATATACAGATGAATTCTGGCTCCATATGCTTGGAAATCAGCCACACACTAGGTCTCACGGGAAATGAACATGGTCACAACACAGTCTCTGTAGCACCTGGAGAGTCACCGCCTGGGGTCCAGACACCAGCTCTCACAGGTGCTGGGATGCAGGAGGGCTTGCTAATGCCTCAGGCAGCAGCTATAATAGGACCAAACGGAGCTCTGTGACCTGATCACTGTGCACGATGACTGGTCCTGGGTGTAATGTAAGCGTGGTCGCTGGCTAGCAGCACTGAATCGTACACTTCACGTGTGCGGAGAGGGAAGATCTGACGTGTTCTCGCCACACACACAATCACTATGTGCGGTGATGGGTGTGTTAATAACTGGGTTGTGCTAACACTTCATTACCTCGTGCACCATAAATACACACAGTTTTACTTGTCAATTAGCTGGAAAAGAAAAGAAGGTGATAGCGTGATCATTCTATCAGGGGATAATAGTGACATTCACAAATGACCAATGTGTTTTGCCAGACATCCCTATTTTACCAAAAACTGTCCAATTCATTCACACATAACGCACTGTGGTTCTTATTTACACATGTGCATAGTAATTAACAATGGAAATAATCAGAGCAAGCAGAACTAACTGGGTAACAATCGTGCCACGGAAGAGGCAGAAATTATATGCAGGCATTAGAAATGATGATCTATGTTTGTTAATCCAGAGAATAGAATGATTATGAAAGCAAGTTGAAAACCATTTGTATAGCAGGACCATTTTTGTTTAGTTTTAGGAATTTGAAAGGATTACAATGGAATATTCACAGTAGAATCTCCAGGCATTCATATTGCTGTTTTTATTATCCTTGTTTCTAAGGATTTTTCAATAAACATATAATGTATGTATAATACAGATACTAAAATATTTAAATGTAGACATTTGTATTAAAACAAATATAATATGTGCTTTTCAGAGCAAATTTATAAAATATATATATTTCAGAGCAAATATATAAAATATACAGGTGAAGTGTAAAAATTAAAATTTAATCCATTTATCTTCCTTGAATGCAGCAATAACCAATGTAATCATTTGGCTTATTTTATTTTAGCCTTTTTCTTTCTGCTAATCACACACACACACACACACACACACACACACACACACACACACTCTCAAGTCCCTTTCCATGACAGATTATGTTATTGAAACATATATGTATTATTTTGAAAGCAGTTGATATATAAAAAGTGCCAAAAATGCATCTTCTAGAACACTTAATGGTTGTTTTAAATATCTACCTTGTCATGAATTAACTTACCCTCAATATTTTCCCTATTACATGTTCCTGAATATTAGTTATAGGGAGAAATTCTTTACTAACTTTGCTCCTCCAACCCTGTGCCATTTGGTTTCAAAGAGGCTCTGGAGCACACTTTCCTCGGCTCCAGCGCTGACGGCAGCACCTATCATAATGACAACCACGTTTACCGAATTCTGAGTGTATAGAAGGGCAGCTCAAGCCCCCTCCGCGTTTGTCTAGTGTTTACCTTACCAACCGCCCCTGTGCTACTGTCCTCATTCCACACACGTGGAGGCAAGGAGCAGAGGCTGGAGCCGCTTGTCCCCGAAGTGAGCAAGGACCAGCGTGGGGCACCAGTGGTCTGTGCAGGACCCAGAGGGTGAGGCTCTCGGCCATGATTTCCAGGAAATTTCATTCCCATTAGTTGTGATTCCCTGCGCTCTCTGAACATGAAAAGACCAAATGGCACGAGAGAGTGTCCACTGGGAAGGGACAAAACTGGTGTTCAGCCTTCTTTCTAACTTGTGAGATTTTTTTCAGAGGGTAATTTTATTTTTTTTGGTGAAAGCCTCTCCTTTGGTTTGAATCAGCATACGTGATATAAACAGTAACTTTACATTTATATTTAAGAGTAACCCTTATAGCCTATGACCCAGCAATTGCACTATAAGGTATTTACCAAAGGATACAAAAATGCTGATTTGAAGGGGTACATACACCTCATTGTTTATAGCAGCATTATCAACAATAGCCAAACTATGGAAAGAGTCCAAACGTCCATCAACTGATCAATGGATAAAGAAGATGTGGTGTATATACACAGTGGAATATTACTGGGCAATCAAAAAGCATGAGATCTTGCCATTTGCAGCAACACGGATGGAACTGGAGGGTATTATGCTGAGTGAAATAAGTCAGCCAGAGAAGGACAGATAGTGTATGTTTCACTCATATGTAGAACTTGAGAAACAAAACCGATGAAGATATGGAGAGGGGCGTAAAGAAGAGAAGAAAGGCAAACAAACCACAAGAGGCTCTTAACAACAGAGAACAAACCAAGGGTTGCTGGAGGGGAAATGAGTAGGGATGGGCTAGATGGTGATGGGCATTAAGGAGGACACTTATTAGGATGAGCCTGGGTGTTGTATGTAAGTGATGAATCGCTGAGTTCCACTCCTGAGACCAATATTGCACTGTATGTTAACTAACTAGAATTTAAATAAAAAGTGAAAAAAAAAATAATCCCAAATACCTATGCTCGTTATCTTTAAAGCACACACATAAATCGTTTACTTCCTATTTACATAAAAACCCAGTCAGGAGCATGTTCCGTCTTAGAGCAAAATTCTCAAACAAATAGATTTTTAGAATGTGCTACAGTTTATTTGATTTGATCTTGGATGAACCAGCAGAAGATAAAAGACAGGTAGCCCAGGGCTCAATGATAAGGAAATCTAGGTAGAGACAGAGGGTTTGAAAGGAATTAATTGTCTAACTCTTGGAGTTATTGTCTATACCAAGTTACAAAATCAGAGCATACCGTCATCTTTTCTAGGTTAACCTGGCTCCTTACAGAACTGCAAACCACAGGTCGGCTTGCAAACTCTAGGCCCTGGGCCAAATCTGCCCTGTTGGCTCTTTGTGTAAATGAGGCTCAGCTGAGACCCAACCAGCACACCGTCCAGGGGCTGTACCTGCAGAGCTCAGTTCTCGCAGACGCCCGGTACCTGCCCTTCACAGGCACGTCTGCACGTAAGAAATGTACCAACAAAATGCAAGGTGTGGCACTTTTTTGGATCCTGATTTCCACAGACCAAGGAGAAAAACCATTTAAGAAAATCTGAACATGGGCTGATGGATTATAGTAAGGAAATACTGTTCATTTTCTTTCTATATTATTTACATTTGTAATGATACAATGCCTGAGATTTAGTTTTAAAAATTACAGCAAAAACAAACAAACAAACAAATAAAAACTGTGGGAGGAAATATTTGAAACAAAATTGGCATGATGTTGACAATTGCTAATGTTTCCTTGGGCGTCAGTGGGGTTTTCTTATCTTACCCTACCTCCGTTTACTATGTCTGAAATGTTCATACATGAAGAACGGTAATTTTTCGTCCAGTATGTGTTACTGATTTCTATCTTGATTTCATTTTTCTCAGACAAAATAAATGCTTGTATGCTTTTAAACTTTTGGAATGTGTTCAAACTTGCTGTATGATTCAATATATGGCCAACACGTTGTGAATGTTCTGTGTATGCTTGAAAAATGATCGTCTATACTTGTTGGCTTGAAGTTTCTCTCTGTACATCTTTGGTGATCTCCGCGTTGTTAACCATATTTCCTGTATTTCACTCATGTTTGTGCGTCTTCCACCAGGGATTCCCCCAACTCCACTGTGGATTTCTCTAGTTCCTTTCTGACTTGTCAGATTTGGCTTCCTATTTTGAAGCTGTCTTACAGGAGGTAAGTGAATTCTGGAGTGTTAAAATGTCCAGGTTGATTAAATATTTTAGCATGATGAAAGTCCTTCCTTATTCCTGGTAATCATTCTTCCCTTAAAGTCTCCGTCATATGATACTAGCACGTCCCAGCTTTCTATTGTGTACTGTCATGGGGTATGTCTTTTTTTCACCTTTACGCTGTATCTCATTTGTAGTTTTATCTTAGTCTTTAAAAACAATGCACTCTGGAGGCACCTGGCCGGCTCAGTTTGTAGAGCATGCAACTGTTGATCTCAGGGTCATGGGTTCAAGCCCTACGTTGGTCATGGAGTCTACTTAAAAAAAATAAAATTTAATTTAAAAAAAGTTCTCTGAAAATATTTTTATTTATTTGGACAGTTTAGGCCATTTACATTTATATAATTTATACAATATAATTTATACATATAATTTATATAATGTAATTTATATAATTTATACCCATAATTTAAATAATATAATTTATATAATTGCTGGAGTTGGTGACTACTATTTTTATATGTAACTTTTATTTGTCCAATTTATTGCTTGCCTTTTCTTGCACTGCATTTATATTTTTATAATTAATCAAATAGTTTTATTATGACACCTTCCTCACTTTCATCTTGTTGGCAATATATTAACATCTTATTCTTTTAGCTTAGACATTACAAGATAAATCTTTGATCTATCATAGACTGAATTAACTTAATACTTTTACCTATTTATTTTCCCCACGAAATGATTTTGAGTGATTTCCAGTCTATGCTGTTAAATTAAAAACAAGCCTTAAGATAGGGCCAATCTTTCAGAGCTACCAGGTGAAAATGACAAATCAGTGACTTTAAAGGATTTTTCTCAGACTATACTTATGAATCCCATATAGTAAAATAAGAAATCAATAACAAAATAATAGCCCCCCAAAATAAAATAGATGGCATTAACAAAATCATAGTCAACAAGCAATGAGTTTGGAGTCCAAAAACCACATCCCTAAATAAATTGAAGTTACAGAATAAATAAAAATTAAATTTACATTTAATTTGTAACTAAGTTTTGTACAAATTTTAGCATTTGTAACTAAATTTGGACAAAATATGTATAGAAATGTGTGGATTGCAGCACTAAAAGGAAATTTATATATTTAAGAGCATTTATTGGTAAATTAGAAGAACACAGGCTAAACATTAAAAATACCAAGTTAAGAAAACAAAATAAACCCAAAGAAAATAGAATAGAGTATAATAAAGATAAAAGGAGAAATGAATGATGTAGAACACTAATACAACAATAGATTTGATCAATAAAATAATCTGATTCTTTGATAAAACTAATAAAATAGTACACCTGTGGCTATTTACATGAGTAAGTATCATTAAGATAAAAAAAATGACACAGTATAAAAGAGATTTAATGCCACAACACATTATTTCAGGAAAAATGTTGAGCCAATAACTTAAAAATCTAAGTGTAATGAATAATTTTCTAGAGAAAAATACAAATTGCCAAAATTCACCCAGGAAGGAAAAAGCCTGAATAGAACAATATACATATATTTTTTTAATAAACTCAGGATTACTAATGTCCAACAATGTACCCTCAGCATCACAAGGCTGGATCTGTTCTATGTGACTTCTAGAAAACTCAAAGAACCATTAATTACAGGCTTATTTTAACTCTTCCAAATTTAGTTAAGAAACAGAAAGTTGCCCCACTCATTGTATGAGACCAGTATAACTTTGATGCATAAGCAGAACTTGATAACATAAGAAAATATTATTGGCCAATCTCCATTATAAACCCAAATACAGTTTTACATTTTACATAATTTGACAAACATTCTCAAAAGAATTTCGAGTATACAAGGAATATTCTAAAAACAATACATCACAGACAAATCTGGCTTATTCTAGGAACATGGATATTATTTAAAGGTAGAAAGTCTGCTGACACAGGAACCACATAACAGGTTATAATAGGAGAAAATGCAATCTTCTCAACAGTTGCATGAGGAAACACCGGGTACTTTCACCATTTTAGCTGGGCACAGTGTCTGGGGTTCAAATGTGGCTACATCAGAGGTTGATGGAGGATGAAAAATGAGGTTCTCATACAGTCAATGTGGGAGTGTGAACCGATATTGTCACCTGCGGAAAAATTTCGCGGTATCAGCTCATTTCTGTAGTTTCTAATGGGCATCTCCTTTACCAGAAGAATTCCACGTGTAATTACTGACAGAATCACTCACACAAAAGTAAGTAAAAACTGGCATCTAAACACAAGAACGTTTATTGTAGCATTTTTGGAAATAACAAAAAACTTGAAACAATATAAATATTAACTAAATAAAATGAGATACACACATACAATTAAATAATCTGAATACCTTTGTGACTAGTTACTTAGTGTAAGTGATACATGTAGTTTGATATTATTTATGTAAATTTAAAACTACTAATATCTATATTTTTGCTTTAAAATATTTTGAAATATTTTTGGATAAATGCAAATGAACTGACAACCTGGATACCTCTAGGTAAGACTGCTAAAAATGAGAGAATATATAGAAAATATTATAATTTTTCATCTTATTGTGGACATAAGAATTCCATTTTTATTAATGCTTTCATTTATAGTCTATTTGAAATTATAGCATTTAAGTGATTTGGGTAATCTTATTGCTGATTAGGTATTTGGCTGTCCTAATCCATTGATAAGAATATTTTATATAAATCTGACCACAGTTAATCCAATTTCCATTGAATGTCAATCAAATTCTATGGTATGAACAGAGAAATACAAACATTAGTTTGTATGAGCAACACCTAAGGCACCTTTTCAATGTCTTCTTAGTAGGTCATGTTGTTTTCCTCCAATGCAGTCATTTTTGTTAATCATTCCATTCAACTTGCTATATTCAGCTAGTTATGTATCTGTATGAAAATGATTGCTTAGGATTAATCTCCGTTAAAAGCATTTATTATTTTTACAAAACCACATTTATAAAACAATAACATGTTGTAAGTATGTCTCAGTGGGCTCTAGAATTAAAGCAATGAGGATTTTGATACTATTTTGTAAACTGGCAACTATTGTGAATATAGCGAAAACATGGCCAATATTTCCAAATTTTAAAAATTACCTAAATTTTCAGCTGTGTTATCAGAACAGATAAAAACTTCATATTCAGTATGAAGAAAAAATGTTTATAAATTGTATGAAACTATAATAACCATGAAAGGGAATGTTGTAATGACAAAGAGAAACACTTTTATTTATAAATAAATCTGCTTACTTTTGTGAGATTTAAATATTCGCATTTAATGACAATACTTCAAGTTGTGTTTATTTGTCCTCAATTCAGATATAGCACTAAGGGGTCAATCAAAAAAGATTGGGGGCTATCTGTGGTGACAAGAGACGCATAGTAGAGAAACACTCAGTCTCATGGCTCGTGCTCCTTGGAGGCTTTCTCTTTGGCTGGGAGAGATGGGAAAGCTCCCGGGTGCTCGGAATCCCAGATGCCCGGCTGAATGCGTGAGAATCAACAATCCCTAATAAGACAGGTAGCTGTGGGTTTGCAGGGCCCTGACTGGCCAGGGAGCTGCAGACCGACCCCTGCTGCAGAGCCTTTGTCCTCGGCTAGACACCCCTGGCATAGCCGTGACCAGCACTCTGCCTCCACCAGCTGGAGCTGCTTCTGAGATGACAAACTAGATTTGTGTAACTGTTCACTCATGGCGTTAGTCATTACCAGAGCAATAACTCCGGGAGTCCTGGAAGTATGACTCACATGCACCTGTCTATAAACGTGTGTCATGTATTCATAGAATCTTCACAAAATAGCCAGGAAAAGACACATAACAGTTCCGGAAAGGAGGATAAGAAAGAAGGGCTTAGAGTAGTAACTTCAGGATGTCATGGAAAGGAAATGTCACACCTGTTTTATTGAGGAGACAAATCTGTGACCCCTAGACCTGGGATGAGCAGCCCTAACTCGATGATGTGGAAGTCCTCAGCACCTGGGGGATGGCGAGTAATTTCACGGTTCTCCCTGACGTGGGTCCCTCCACAGCAGTCTCCTCAGAGCCCACTTAACCTCTTTGTTTCTCAGTGTGTAGATGAGAGGATTAAGCGACGGTGTCACTACAGTATAGAAGAGGGTGAGGAATTTACTGTGGTTCTGCGTGTACTTGCTCTTGGGTTGGATGTAGACGGAAATTATAGTTCCGAAGAACAAAACCACAACCAGCAGGTGGGACCCGCAGGTCCCAAATGCTTTCCTCCTGCCTTCTGCCGACCTTATCCTCAGCACGCTCCTGGCAATGCAGCCGTAGGAGACCAGAATCAGCCCCAGCGGGATAACCACGTACAGGACGATGGCTATGGAGAGCTCGTTCTCCAGGAAGGTGGTGTTCACGCAGGCAATTTTAATCAGGGCGGGCTCCTCACACATGAAATCATCCACCCGGTGGTGGCTGCAGAGAGGCAGCTGGAAGACGAGGATGGTCTGAAGCGTGGACTCCACGAACCCACTGCTCCAGGCCACAGCTGCAAGCTGCCGGAGCAGCCTCGGGTGCATGATGACGCTGTAGTGCAGGGGGCGGCAGATGGCATTGAAGCGGTCGTAGGCCATCACTGTCAGGAGGATGCACTCGGTGGAGCCCAGCCCCAGCGCCACGTAGAGCTGGAGCACGCAGCCCGCGTAGCTGATGGTCTTCTCGGGGCCCCTGAGATTCACGAGCATCTGCGGGACGATGCTGGTCGTGAAGCAGAGGTCCAGGAAGGATAGATTGGACAGGAAGAAGTACATGGGCGTGTGCAGCTTGGGGTTCAAGTAGGAGACCAGGATGATGGCTGTGTTCCCCACCAGCGTCAGAACGTATATGATGGACACGGCCACGAGAAGGACCGTCTCCAGCCGGGGCTGCTCAGAGAAGCCCAGCAAGATAAACCCTGCCGGGTTGCTAGAGTTTGCCCCTTTCATTCCTCCCTACCTGAGAGTCACCTTTCTTTGTCATTCCTGTGGGAAGAAAATCAGGTCTCATAACCACTGGAAAAGTAACAAAGGAAGTGAAATGACCATTTGGACACTGGAATTAGAGAAACAACAGACAAAGATAAAATGATACAAACTAACAAATGTAATAGGTTGACTTGTTATCTAGAAAGAAAGACAAATACACTTAGTGTGAAAACACTAAATGCATTGAAAGGAAATGTACAAACATAGGAAAGACATTAGAATCATATACTACACCAGATTTGAAATTTATATGCCAAACCACCTGAGGATAAAATACACAGGCTATCAATGCACATACTTCGAAAAAGCAGAGAAGTTGAAAAGATGGTTGGTTTATACAAATAGACTCATGCTAGACAATAGATGTAACAGATAAATTGAAAGATCTGTGTCGCGAGCCAGGGTCTGACAGAAGGTGCACAGAAGTGGAGACACGTAGTTAGAATTTTCATATAGGAACAGGGAGACATGATTATCGTTCATATTCATTGTGTTGCTATGAAGAAAATCATTACTGACCTGATAGTCGTGTTAAGGAAAATGTCTGTGATCTCCCTACTTGAGTCACAGGTCTACTGTCTTTATGAAAATTGCTATCTAGGCGACTAATTCGCACACTGTCTCCCCAGCGAGTCCTAAGTCCACAGGCTTTAATACGCTTTCACTGCAAGAGCACCTGAATTCAGCCACCGAACACAATCCGCGGACATTTCATAGAGTCAATGGTGTACAAGGTACCGGTGTCCTGTACACTCTCAGCTGCAGAGATTACCAAGTGCGGTTACGAACATGTGTCCCTCTGCATGGTCGGTTCCGGGGTTTCCAAAGGACTGGGCAGATGGATTACCTGTGGGGTCGAACATAAACAGGTTTCTTACGAATAAACAACAAAAATCTTCAATGAAAATTCCTATTTTCTCTTAAATATCCTGAACAGAAAATAAAAACGTATTTCTAAGAGCCCTCAGCCATTAAAGCTGCCCTCACGCAATTGTCATAGTCCACTTTCGAGAGAGTAAGTTGTTTATTTTCCTCGGTATCCACGGCAACCCTCAGCGGCGGCTTGAACGCTGGTTGAGTGGAACTGTTGTGTTTTGGGTGAGTTCAACTCTCCTTTTAGAATTGTAACACAGGAAAGAAACTGATCCCTGTGGTCACTGTGTTTAGTATTTGTCCCCCTGGCCACGTAGTCTGGTGGCAAAGTAAATCCCCGAGCTGTGTGGTGCAGAATTGACCGTGGTTCAGCTACTAGGTTTCCTCCTCGAAGTGTACAGAGGAAAAGCTCGGGGCTGCCGGGTTTACAAGAACCGCGGGGGGTGGGGGGGGTGGCACTGGGCCGGATGCAACTCTACATCATCACGATTTTGTCCCGGGGTATTTATTTCTGCTCCTAGAATAACCAGTATTTTCCCAGGCAAGTCCACACTGAAACTCTTTATGTCTGCCAAGAGAAGGAGGCAGTCAATTTTCCATGACTGAAAGTATAGTGGATGTTGGGACACATGAAAACCTGGTTCTGTTCGCTGCTGAAGGGAACCAGCTCTGGATGGCCTGGACTTTTAAAATAAATTTCCTTAATTTGTTTCCATACAAGAGGAAAACAGCCCTACCTGCCAGGAAGAATGTCAGTCCAGCTGTAGAAGCCGTCAGAGGCTGTGATGAAAAGTTCAGCCTTGATCAGAGTTCCGGGATGGGCAGCGGAGAGGCCGCGTGTGGGCAGCCTGTCAACTCCGTCCCTCCTGTGGCCTCTTGGCTCCGTCTCCCTGCAGGTGGATGGAGGCTGGTGAGTTCACTCCTCGCACATCACTGGAGCTCCTTCCCAGGCAGTGGCCCGTCTATATCATAGGGAGACACCGGTCTCTGGAGAGAGAAGGGCCTCAGAGGCTTGTGCTTCTGTTTCACTGGGAGGCAGTCCATTCTGCGCCACCTTCTGAACCCACACATGCACGGACACATGCACTTTGCTGTGAAGGTATCCGTAATGGGAGCTCTGCTGTGATGATAGGCACCCCATCACAGGCTCCGGGATGCAAGGGCAGTGAGAATAGTCTTCCACTCTAGGCGTCGTGGAGTTTTCCACCCAGAAAGGCCACGCACTGCTTTCCTTCAGGTGGGGAGCTGTCTGCTTGCTGCGAGCAGTAAAATGCAAGAGGAGAGACATAAACTGGAGGCAAGAGAATCAGGACTGGAAAATCCCCATTCATCTCCGAAACAGCCAGGAATCGAGACAGGATTACAGCAGCAGAGGCACTGACGATTGGACCAACAGGGACAGAGACGAACAAAACGAGACAAGGTGATCACACTCCTGGGATTCTACAGGCTGGGAAATGGGGCGACGTGGCTGTGAACGTGTTTTCTCCTTCGAGAAAAGTGAAGAATGACCCTGAAGACAAATCAGAGCTCAGGAGGGCTGCCTGGAGGAGGGGGGAACAGCTGTCCCCTGTGCAGCCTCAAAGGGTGGGAGCAGCTCTGTGGTAGACGCTGTCCAGGCAGAGGTCAGCACGGCAGGCGCGGGGCCAGCATGACGCCCCGGCGGGCGTGGAGGCCAGAGCTCACGACAAAGAGGATTTTCAGGAGGCTTCAAATTGAAAGAAGTTTGTCTCCTGTTTTCTTGGCACTCGGGTCTGCGAAAGGTGCACGTAAACCACCTTCGAGGCCACAAACAGAGCAGCTGAAATCGGGAAACCGTTTGTTTCCTTCGCTGGCGATGGCATTGCTCCTGGTGACGGGGTTGGTTTATGATTGCATTTTGGAATGTGTCGATTCTATTCATGTCATGATTCCATGGATATGATTGCTATTAAAAGTAAATCTTAATGATTTGGCCAAAATAATAATAACAAAAGTCTGTAAACTATGTTACTCTCTGGAGGTGATGGAAATACCTGCTTTGTGCTCGCCCTGGGTCTGAATACTTGTTGAAACGGTTGAAATAAGGACTCCAGTCATGAAAGGTAAAAACGTTGATCTGGGATAAGTTAGCATTTCATGGTAAATATTACTAAGAACATACAGAATATGAGAATATTCCAGCCCAGACCTGCCTTTCAGCCTGCGCCCTGGACGGCCCGGCCCCACTGTGCAAGGCAGCGCTGACGGAGTGGTCTGGGCTCCGCACAGTGTGACTCAGAGGGAAGCCAGCGTGTCTAGCCACTTGACCTGGGAGGCACTTATGTGCCCGAGTGCCCCAGGCCAGTCAGGGTCCTCTCCTGAACCATGGTGGTGACAGTGGCTCCTAATTTACCTGCTGTTGTGATGAGGAAATGTGACGTTAGCCCGAAGCCACTTTCATATTAATAGAACCACCAATCAGAAGCCTACCTATAACCACACATGTGCTCCCAAACCTCCGGGCACTTGTAGACAGTCCTCACCCATTCAACGCTCTCCTTCAGAACTTCGGTCACGTCTAAGGCCACTCTTCCTGCCAATTCCCCCAGCCTCTGAAGTGGCCCCTAATGATTAACAAATGAAGAAAGTTCCAGGTTCTCTGGCATTCATTCATTTACCTCCTCTACGACATGCCCTTATTCGTCCTACGTTCAGTTTGTTCAGTTAATATTTACACACTCATGAGCGTCCGAACATCTCCTTTTATTGAGCTTATGAACCACACACTTATCTAGTCTTCCAAGTCACACTCATCCTTGGCAAACGTGTCCTGATTGCCCAGATGTGACCTTGTCCTCTGAACTGCCAGTCTTTCATGTGCTAATCAATGGAAGTATGAGAAGAAAGGTTCTTCCAAGGAATTCAAGTTCTTGTTATAGCTAGGGGAGAGAGCTAGGCAGGCAGCACCCTGGGGACAAAAGGACACACCGCAAAAGGACTCCTGTGTTGTGCAAGGGAGGTGACCTTCCCATGAACTCTGGCAGCACTTCTTGTACTTTTTTTTTTTATGTTTTATTTATTTATTGCTTTTTTAAATTTTTTAACGTTTACTTATTTTTGAGAGACATAGAGACAGAGTATGAGCAGGGGAAGGGCACAGAGACTGGGAGGTACAGAATCTGAAGCAGGCTCCAGGCTCCCAGCCATCAGCACAGAGCCCGACAGGGGGGCTCGAACCTACAGACGGTGAGATCATGACCTGTGCCGAAGTCCACCGCTTAACCAACTGAGCCACCCAGGCGCCCCTGTTTTATTTATTTTTGAGAGCAGGAGAGACAAAGCATGAGCGGGAGAGGGGCAGAGAGAGAGTGGGGGACACAGAATCTGAAGCAGGCTCCAGGCTGCGAGCCGTCAGCACAGAGCCCGATGTGGGGCTCGAACCCACAGACCGTGAGATCATGACCTGAGCCGAAGTCGGCGCTTAACCGACTGAGCCACCCAGGCGCCCCTACTTCTTGTACTTTTAAGATCACAGGCTCTGGAGTCGGGACCAAGGTAGGCTCCAGGCCCCGGAGGCAGATATTTCTCCTCTAGAAGATGAGGTTTCCACATCTTTACTGACTGGAGCAGTAGCACTAGCCTCACCGGGTGGTGAGTGATACACGAAATAATGTGTGTAACATGCTTGGCGGGGAGCCCGGCACCCAGCAGAGCTCGGTCCACGCTCACCTGCTGATACGGTGTGGGTGAGGCCAGTCCGTGGCCGCGATGAAGACAGAAGGTCTTTGTGTGTCACCCATCCCGCCCGCCACGTGCTGGATCTCTCCCTCCTGGGCTCCGTCTTTACAACGTCTCATGATCTGTCCGGTCATTTTCAAGTGGTAAAATCGCCCACGTCTAGTAATAAAATATTCTCATGTCAGTAATTAAAGTGTCCGCGGTCGGGCCTGGTCTGGCTCAGAACTCGCAGGGGACTTGAGGGCTGTGAGGGCCTCTGTCTCCACCTTGTGGGCGCCGCCCTCGCCTTCAGCTGGATGCCCACAGGCTTGCCAAGGAGAACTCTGCGGGGGCGGGGTGAGGAGGACCCGGCGACAGCAAAGTTTACTCCGTAGCTAGAGACTGCTTCATTCGGCTTCTCACATTTGTGTGTTTGGGGCAATTATTATAAATCCATTCATCGTGTTCACTGAACATCACCAACATCCACCGCGTGCTCCCACTCTGAGCCAGTTCCGGGCCAGAACGCTGCCTTCCTCTCCTCTGCCAGCCCGTCAGGGGCGTGGACCCCCGTCGGGCTGTGACCCCGAGAGAGGAGACAGATGGCAGAGCCCCCCACCGAACTTTCCAGACATATGAGTGGGGCGCCTGGGGGCTCAGCCGGTTAAGCATCCAACTTCAGCTCAGGTCATGATCTCATGGTTAGTGAGTTCCAGCCCCGCATCGGGATCTCTGCTGACAGCTCAGAGCCTGGAGCCTGCTTCGGATTCTGTGTCTCCCTTGCTCTCTGGCCCTCCCCTGTTCATATTCTCTTTCTCAAAAATAAAGAAACATTTAAAAAATTAAAAAATTAAAAAAAAAAAAAGGAAGAATGAGTAGAGTATGTATAGATGGGAATCGACCATGAAAGAAAAGAGGCAGAATTATGCGTATGCCCATGGTTTGTGCCCAGCAGTATGTATGCACATTCCTGGGAGTGCATGTATTAGAATTAGAAAATGTACATGCAAACTGGTTTGTTCCTTGGGGCCCTTTTATATTGTCATTACAGTATCACTTCCTTTCATTCTTTGAGAGACCACGGGTGCCTTTGCTGCTCTTGGATGCTCAGACCCAGATCTGCAAGTATATTGTCACACGGTATGTTACACGAACATAAGGGGTAATCTTAAAGAACGACTGCATCTATTTTACTTCCATGATTAATTTTCACAAGTAATAAAACAACTTCAGTTATTATGAGGGAAGAATGGTGAAGCCTGGTGACATGTGCCCATTTATCTTAAACAGGACATACGGTGATGGTCTTTGGAAATATGCTTTGTGTCAGTGAGTGCATTTTAAATGTTTTCATTTATAACTGGACTTTCAGAAAGCCTGTTAAAAATCTCAGCCTCTTTGGACATTCAGATGGCCAACAGACACATGAAACGATGCTCAAAGTCACTCATCATCAGGGAAACACAAATCAAAACCACACTGAGATACCACCTTACACCGGTTCGAGTGGCTAAAATGAATAAATCAGGAAACTATAGATGCTGGCGGGGATGTGGAGAGGCCGGCACTCTCCTACACTGTTGGTGGGAATGCAAACTGGTGCAGCCACTCTGGAAAAAGGTGTGGAGGTTCCTCAAAAAATGAAAATAGAGCTACCCTATGACCCAGCAATAGCCCTGCTAGGAATCTACCCAAGAGACACAGGAATGCTGATGCATAGGGGCACGTGTACCCCAATGTTCATAGCAGCACTTTCGACAATAGCCAAATCATGGAAGCAGACCAAGTGCCCATCAACTGACGAATGGATAAAGAAGTTGTGGCACATATATACAATGGACTACTACATGGCAATGAGAAAAAATGAAATCTGGCCATGTGTAGCAACATGGATGGAACTGGTGGGTATTACGTTAAGTGAAATAAGTCAGTCAGAAAAAGACAGATACCATATGTTTCCACGAATAGGTGGACTTTGTGAGACTAAGCAAAAACCAGGGGGAGTGCTAGAGGGGAAAGGAAAAAAAAGACACAGAGAGGGAGGGAGATAAAACATAAGAGACTCTCAAAGACTAAGAACAATCTGAGGGTGAGGGAGGTGAGGGAGGGGGGAGAGGGGGTGACGGACATTAAAGAGGGCACGTGTTGGGATGAACACTGGGTGTTATATGTAAACCAATTTGAAAATAAACTATTATAATAAAAAAAAAATCTCAGCCTCTTTAATCTTCTAAAAACGTAAAACTTCTATGTTGAGGCCACTAACATATACCACCACCAATTTCCTTTCTCTGATCCTCACCCGCTCTCCCACTGAGATTCGAGGACCTCTTCATCAACATACAGGCCCAGAAGCTGACTCCCTTCCTCAACACTCCACACCAGAACAGGCAGGGAGGCTTTTTTCTTTCTTTTAATTTGAACATGTTAAAATATTTTTATTATTCATTTATTTATTTAATTTGAGTATATTTGACACACAATGTTACATTGGTTTCAGGCGTACAAGTGTTTGGACAAGTTTATAGGTTATGCTGCGCTCACCACAAGACATCACTGTTACAGTCTCACTGTCCTAAATGCAAATTCCATATGATTTCACTCATGCATGGAATTCAAGAAACACAACAAATAAACAAGGGGGAAGAGAGAGAGAGAGAGTGTCAAACCAAGAAATAGACCCTTAACTACAGAGAACACACTGATGGGGGGGGATGGGGAAACAGGTGACGGAAATGAAGAAGGGCACTTGTCATGATGAGCACCGGGTTCCGTATGTGCGATCACTAAGTTATACACCTGAAACTAATATTACATGCATGTCAACTAACTGGAATTTTTAAAAATCTTGGAAGAAAAAAATAAATGCATCGCCTGCATTAGTTAACTAAAAGAGTTAACTGATCCATAAAAGAAATACTTCTGAAATTATGAGAGCATAATGATTAAACATTTAGAACACAGATATACATGTTTAATACTATTAATTTCGAGAACCGAATGCTTGCCATTTTATAGGAAAAAGAACCTCTAAAATCTCCAGAAGCTGGCTGTCATTTATATAACAAATGCCCTTGAGGATTCCCCGGGCAGCTCAAGGGGTTAAGCATCTAACTTTTGGTTTGGGCTCAGGTCATGATCTCATGGTGCTGGGTTCGAGTCCCACATCGGGCTACGAACTTTTGGTTTGGGATTCTCTCCTTTTTCTCTGTCCCACCCCCACACTCATGCTGTCTCCCAAAATAAGTAAACTTTAAGAAAATCCTTGAGGAAAAAACCACTTCTATATTATGGTTAAAGAACTGAAGAGGTATTTACATATATTAAGCATCAATGGTGCTGAATCGTTCTCATATGGTTTCTAATAAGCTACAGACTGAGTGCATTGTATCCTTCTGACAGTTTTTCCTACCTTATTTACCTTTCTGTGTGATAGATCCGACCTCGGCTGCTGACACTCACGTCTCAGGAAAACTGCTTTCCGGTGAGCCTCCGTGAACCCCTCCTGGTCCACCTGCTTGTGCTTCTGCGGGACCCGCGGTGCCCTGTCACTGTGACTTCTCTGCAGACCGCTCTTCTGCTCTCCCTCCTTCCTGGTGCTCCACCTGTTCCCACACGTGCCCAACGACCCCTCCCCAGCTGCCCCTGCTTTCTACCCTCCCCGCCAATATCCCAACACTTCCGGACCACCGCCATCTCTAACAACAATCTCCTCTTCATCACAGGAAAAGCTCTCATTCACCTTGTGGTGCACCGTGGACAGAATGGATCCGAGAATCTGGATTCTAACTGCACAGCTTCCTTTTTGAGCCCGTGTGATTTTTATTGAAGTGTTCATGTCTGAGCTCACTCATGCCCAGGAAAGGAATGAGCTTATTAGGTCGGGTCGAGGCGGGGCGAGCCGCAGGTGGCCCCACTTCCCAGGCTCCATTGTTCGTGACTCTTGGTTGACTTAGGTAACTGACCATTTCAGGCGTCTTGTCCTTCCCTTGCTGCACTTTTAACCCCGCTCCTGTTTTCACCAACAGAGAGTAAACCCGTGTCAGCCTAGACCCCCTCCTTCAGCCCAGGAAACACCAAGCCCCGGGGCCACTCTCTCCAGGACAGGGAGGGACAGTGACCTGTTCCCGGTGGCTGTGGCTGCAGGCACCTTGCGATCATAGGAACCAAAGGCACCGTCCAACCACAATATTGGTTATTGATAGGCTGAGACCAGCACCAAACAATAAGAAAAGGACCTGGCAAGAAGTGATCAATAAATCTCAGTCAGCAGCTTTTCAGTCTTGTGGTCTTCTGATCCTGGTATTCCCCCTATTTGGATCTAATATGTGCTCATTATTTTCAATTGTTCCAACACGAATTCTTACCTAGTCAGTAATTAGATGCCCACTTACGCTTACATCTGAATGGAAAATCAATCACCTGAAAATATGAGGAAAATTAGTTAATCCTCTTTGGGTCTTTATAATATGGAAAAAACATATGATTATGATTTATTTTTTCTCTGCATATTTATAGAAAGTGTGAGACACATCTTTTTTTTAATGTTTATTTATTTTGAGAGAGAGTGTGAGTGCGGGAGAAGCAGCAAGGAAAGAATCCCAAGCAAGCTCCATGCTCCATCGAAGAGCTTGACACAGGGCTTGAACACATGACCCTGGGATCATGACCTGAGCCAAAATCGAGAGTCGGGTGCTCAACTGACTGAGCCCCAGGGCACCTTTTATTTTTCCTTTTTTTGACACACATCCTTTTTTATTTTTTAATATAATTTATTGTCAAATTGGTTTCCATACAACACCCAGTGCTCATCCCAACAAGTGCCCTCCTCAGTGCCTGTCACCTCTCTCCCCTCTTCCATACCGCCCCCATCAACCTTCAGTTTGTTCTTAGTATTTAAGAGTCTCTTATGTTTTGCCTCCCTCCCTCCCTGTTTGTAACGTTTTCCCCCTGCCCTTCCCCTATTCTATTAAGTTCCTCAAGACTGCAGGCTTTTCACGGTGGGAATGAGCTGAAGTTGTCATTGCCGGAAGGTATCTATTGTATTCATTGTGTTTGGAACTGCTCTCTGCAGGCAAACTGCTCGCTACTGTTACCCTGGCCAAAAATGAATTTAACATAGTTAACCTATAAAATAAAAATATCCTCTTCAATGTCCCCTGATAAAATACAAATTGAAATGTTGCCATTGGAAAATGGCTGTTACTATTCACAAGCAACATATACTATTCTTATAAAAGACATTTATTCAGTTGTGAAACAGTTAAAACCAACTTAAGGTCATAATAGATACAAAATAAAACAAGAAGACGTACATTTGTAAGGGTCTAGACCCCGAATACCCAAGAACAGAAGGTCCCAGACGCCGAGGCTGCAAAAGCATAGGAGATTTATTAGGACCCCGCTCTTGGGATTCAGTTCTCTTTTTATAGTTACATGTAGGATTACTCTGCCCCTTCTCTTTGTTCATTTGACTCCGGATGGCCGTGTCTTCTTCCGATTGGCTGGTTTAAGTCCGGGACTTTACAGTTGGGGGCTTCCTGCGTTGGTCTCATGAGGCAGGTCAAACCGGCTATCTGAGAAACAGAAACTCCAGGGGACACAGGAAACATAAACAGAAACCTTTTGGCCTTTATCACATTGAATTCCTGTGAGTTTGAGAAATTCATAACGAAGCATAGGTCTCCTGACCACTGCATAACACTTGGAAGAAAGACATAAACTGCAAATACATGGAATAAAAGAATGACTTTTCAGGCAAGAATGACCTGAACGCACTGAAGATGAGGCAGCAGCATCTCTGAATGATGGAAACCAGGTCTCTGGCTCCCAGTGAGATACATCAGGAATAAAAATGATATGACATATTATGTTTTTCTAACTGTATGAATCTTTATCGAATAAAAAGTTGAGATGCATTTTATCAAATAAAAAGTTCGAGCTTAGCACACATTTTTCTGTTGTTTCATCCTCATAACCAGCAACCTCAACAGACTTTTAAAACAGAGTTCTGACTAGGCACAGTAAATTGAACAAAAATGTTTATTCCCATTCCTTTCTAAATACCATAAAAATTACACTAAATAAAAACTGATGTGAATCTATAAGGACAAGCAGGCTGGAGAGGGACCAAGAAGAGATGGATATACTTTTGAAGACCGGAGGAGAGGGATGGGAGGAAGCCAAGGACAGGGGAGAAGGAGAAGCCCCCGCTCTCAGAGGGCCTGGGTGGGTGGGGGGGCTGGTGGGAGCGGGAGCTGGAGCCTCAGGACAGCCGGGGGAGGGCGGGGGTGGGAGGTGGGGTGCCAACCTGATGCTCTAAACAGACCGTTTAGTAATGTGCCTGGCAGGTGGCTCATGACATGATGGAGAAGACAGAGGCCGACGAGTGTTCTGGGTGGACAATCACATCCGCTTCATGCCCACCGTGCCTTCCACTGCCCCAAAGGTGTGACAGAAGGAAAGAGAAAGGCTAATGTAAAGGAGATAGGACAAAAACCTATGCTGAATATTCATTCTGATGGATCGCCCTGAGGAGTGTGGACACGTAATGCTCAGTAGCTTGGAGGAAAAAACCTAGATCAAATTTGGAAGCTTTCGTCTTGCTCCTTGTCTACCTGGCTGTGATCTTGGGCAAGTTCTTTGATTTCTCTGAGTTTGGGATCGCCATCAGCTAAATATGAATAGTTAAAATGTGTTTCCCTAATTTATACAGTGGCTATGATTACCAAATGACTTAATACATATCTTACATTTATTAAATACCTTGTATGATAAATGTAAGTAAAGAGTTAGAACGAAGAGCCATTACAGGAGGGAAACATGAAAAGATCATATTTTAGAAAGATTAATTTGGGGCGCCTGGGTGGCTCAGTCGGTTAAGCGACCAACTTCAGCTCAGGTCATGATCTCGCAGTCTGTGAGTTTGAGCCCCACATCGGGCTCTGTGCTGATGGCTCAGAGCCTGGAGCCTGCTTCAGATTCTGTGTCTCCCTCTCTATCTGTCCTTTCCTTGCTCACGCTCTGTCTCTATGTCTCTCAAAAAATAAAATAAAAATCCTAAAAAAAAAAAGTTAGAAAGGTTAATTTTCTAACTGTATGAAGTTGTCCTATTTTTCTCAGAATAGTGAGAATATGTAAGGAGTAGTTTGACCTATTTCATGATCGATATTATAGAAATCATCTCCACAACCACTAAAACCAAGTCTTATTGGAATGGATTTTGTTTCCTCTGAGGTGACTCTCTGAAGTTGCCCAAAGTTTGTATTTGGTTGGAAACTTCGTCCTGACTGCTTCTGAGGTTGTCTCACCCGCTGTTCCCTCTGGCTCTTGTGTCCTGAGCATGTTGGGGGCATGAGTTAATTATGCTGAGTCTCAGAGGCTTACGTGGACTCACAGCATAAAGACCCAGGGGAAAGAGCCATGTGTGGCTTCGGGGTGTGGGGACGGCCATAAAGGGGAGCTAGTGCCTTGACTCTTCAGTAGGTGAGGGGAACAGGATCAACGTTGCACAGAGCCCAGAGGAAATCCAGACAGCAGACCAGGGTCTGGGTGTCACGTCTGAGCCTGAGGTCAGTCTTTCGCCAACAGCCCCTCTCTCCGTCCCAAGCAAACAACCTGATAGATTTTACAGCCCAGCAGCAGATCAATGGCCACACGAGTTTGGGGAGGGACGGAGAGTCAAAATCAGAGGGCACCTTGCTTTGCTGCTCTATACAATCAGGGAAAGGAAGCATTCAGGGATGGAACTGTAGAGTAAATTTAAAAAATGAAAAATATTGATTTCACGGCCACTTACATTTTTGTTTGAGAGAACAACGGAATTAAGAAAAATGTGTTGATGTAGGATTCAAAATCATATATTATTCAAATATTTGCTTCTAAATTTATCAGATTTAAGTGCTTGGGCAAGTCCTGTAACCCCATGGCGCCTGAGTTTTCTCTGTTCTAACATTTAAGAAAGAATTCTTACTTTAGGGGATTATTATGAGAAGAATCAAACATACATGTGAGGAGGGTTGTATATATGCACAAAAGGAATTATATACATATATATATACACACACATATATACACATACACATAACTTATATGTATATGTACATATAAGTTACACATATGTATGTACCTGTATATATGTATACATGTATATATGTGTGTGTGTATATGTGTGATGGAAATTTAGATACAAACATTTCTGGTATTTGCAGATCCTTGTCATACGTTATTCTGTTATAAGGAAAGCTATGGAGAAATGCAGTTGTTCCTATTAATATTATTTACCTTTGGAACCTTGTATTTTCATTTAAATATTGTAAGATGTGGCTTTCCCCCACTCCTCTAGACTGAAACTGTGACTTACATTACACAGTTTGTAGATAATAAGGTACTACTTCATGTAGGAACAACTGAGCTCTGAAAGGCCCACCATTCGAACAAATCAGACTGTTTAAATCCCTGACTGTTTGGAACAAGGGAGTCCAGTATACAGAGAGCATGGCATCAAGCCGTGGGGAAGACTCGTGGACATCACATTAAGACAAAATACCTTAAGTGAATCAGAGGAGAAATGAACACCGAAATACGGCAATAAAACACTTAAAATGTTTGCATTAGAGTAATGTAAGGCACATTTCACTCTGCTTTGGCTTCTTGGTCTGGGAGTAGAGAAGCAGCCAGTGGATCTGGTTCTGTGGTGATGAAATATCAGTGAGACCCACTGAGGTCACAAGTGAAAGGAAGTCATAACGTCAAGACTCCGGCGTGATCTAACACATCATAGCCCCAAAGGGAAGCGCTTCGGGCTTGAGGCTTTAACTGAATTCCAGTCAATTAAAACAGATTAAATACCCATCATCTAAACTTGCTTCTATAAGACACATCCTTACTCTTAGAAAGTATGTATTAAATCCAGTCGGAAAAGTGGCCAGGTACTAAAACAGGGATATAAGTATATACACACACACATATATATGTATATGTATATAAAATAAGCTGTGTTGTGTGTCATATGAGATTTACAAATACACGGCTTGGAGGATCAATAAGGAACAGGGTGGGACGTACTTCAGAACCTTTTTTTACCCGAAATGTTGCTCAGAGGATGGAAAGCAGCGAGTGCTCCCACGAAGTGGGAGGGAGAAGTGGGCTGGATTGTGGGTATGTCCACAAGGCTGGATGGAGCCCTTGAGGCTGATGCTGAGTTGTGATATGGGTGTGGAGATTCACTGAAGAATCCTGAGCTGTGTGTGGTCAGGTCTGAGCTAAGGAAAGACTCTTCTCCAAACAGACAGGGTCGTTATGAAGATGCGAACTTGTAAGTGGGGAGACCAGCCCAACAGCTAGACACTATGGAACATGTAACTATATTCTGTGTCTGTGTATTGTGTTTGAGTAGGTACGGATTGAATGGATCGACGTGACAGACAGTGTGAAGGGAGGATTGGTCCCACCCGACAACCTGGGACACAGGCAATTTCCAATTCAGAAATAAGGGTTCTGCTCCAGGCACTGAGAGAATTGTGGTTCCGTCCATAAAACACAGACACCGTGAGTGCAAGAAGGAGTTCAGGTCTGGATTTAGTGATTGAGGTCTGGGCTTGAGGCAGACACGTCTCTCTGCCATCTGTCACTCTTCCCTGCCGTCTGATTCCGTAACTCAGGGACAGCAGCATTGGACCCAGCCATGTAGATGCAACAATCCCACCAGCTGGGAGCACGAGGAGAGTGAGGGGTAGGAGGAGTAGGAGGAGCAGAGGTTCCTGAGTTGGTCTCCTGACCTATCACCCATTTCTTGCAAATGTCACGCACGCTGTGTACAGACGCACAGAAATAAGAAATTCTAGTACTTTAGGGAATTTGTGAGTAGGGAAAGAAATAATTATTAACAGGTATTGAATTATCAACAGATGAAAAGAACTGAGTTACATGTGCAATTTATCACTCAGTTCTATGAGAAAATTATGGTCATTCTAAAGATGAGAAGTTGAACCTCAAAAAAAGATGAAGTAACATTTCCAAAGTCACATCCTGGAAAATGGAATGGCCAGGTTTGAAGCAAGAAGGAAAATGCCTTTTATAAAATAACTACAGAGAAATACAACATGAATTTTCCATAAATAGGATCCAAACTGAAAGGAATTTAGGATTTTAGGTAATGGAAAAACTACTCATTGGACTTTTTTTAAATTTTAATTCCAGTATAGTTAACAAGCAGTGGAATATTAGTTTCAGGTGTACAATATAGTGACAACATTTACATACCACACCCAGTGCTCGTCACAAGTGCCCTCCTTAATGCCCATCACCCATCCAACCCATCCCCCCACCTGCTTCCCTCCATCAACCCTCGATTTGTTCTTTGTATGTAAAGAGTCTGTTTCCTAGTTTGTCTTTTTCCCCCTTTGCTCATTTATTTTAAATTCCATGCATGAATTAAATGATATGGCATTTGTCTTTCCTTGAGTGACTTTTTTTGCTAACATTATACCCTCTAGCTCCATCCACGTCATCGGATTGTTGTATAATAAAGAAATCGTATGACCTGGATGGGAGGGTGCAGGTGCCCTAGGAGGTAGGAATGTGCAGCAGTGAGGGAGAGGGGAGAATAAAGGGGGGATTTAAATTTAAATGGCTGGCTTGAATGGTTAGAAATTCATATTCAGCCCTGAAATTCAGGGAGCCAAACATCTGAACCTCTTTCTGGGAGCCTTCCTCAGAAGTAAAACTTACCTCACACTTATCCAGATATTTTTCAAGTAACATTTTCACAGAAAGCGAGGTTTTGAGGCTTGTTTTGTGTGTATATTATCCTGTTTAAACTTTTCGTTTCTTCCCTCTGTTTAAAAATTTTCTGAATAGGATGAGCATTATGCTGGGAAGGGTTGAGCGGGGTCCTGAAACTGCAAATGCTCATCATGTAAAATCTGTGTAGAGCAGTTCCCAGGAAGACTGTGACCGGGTCAGTCTAAGGAAGATGGAGAGCTGCCTGCTGACCTTCAAGCTGAACTCTGTTTGACCTGTATTTGGGAAGCTCTGCCTCCTCCCACTCTGTCTTAATCTGTATTCCATTGTTGCCATTAAATATCATAACATGTCCAGGTGATGGAAGTTCTATGGAAACTTTTTGGAAGATATGAAATCCCAATAGGGGTGAGTAGCTAACCAGACAGCACCCACAAAGGAAGCCACACTTCCTATTTTGCTGGTGCTTTCCTTATTCCTCTCTCAATAATCTTTCAGTGGTACATTGGCAATGTTGACTTGATATGTTACCATAATCAAGGTGTGAGTGCAGATCACAGCAGAAATGAGAAGCCAAGCTCACCACCTCTTGTCCTTACTTCTCAGCGGCTCATTTTTACCTCTGACACCTGTGCCTGGCAGTGGCCATTTAGAGGTTCCCACCTCACCTGTCAGTGACAACATGCGGATCAACAATCAGAGCTCGCGAGATGACTTCATCTTACTGGGATTCTCTGACCGCCCCTGGCTAGAGATGCCTCTCTTTGTAATCTTTCTGGTGGCCTACATCTTTGCCCTATTTGGGAACATGTCCATTATCCTTGTTTCCCGCCTGGACTCCCAGCTTAACAGTCCCATGTACTTTTTTGTCTCGAATCTGTCCCTCCTGGACCTCTGCTACACTACCAGCACCGTGCCACAGATGTTGGTCAACCTCAGGGGTCCAGAAAAGACCATTAGCTATGGCGGCTGTGTGGCCCAACTCTACATTTTCTTGGCCTTGGGTTCTACTGAATGCATACTTCTAGCCATCATGGCTTTTGATCGTTATGCTGCCGTTTGCAAGCCCCTTCACTACCCAATCATCATGAGTCACAGACGCTGCGTCCACATGGCCACTGGGACTTGGATCAGTGGCTTTGCCAACTCCGTCGTGCAGTCCACTCTCACCGTGGTGGTCCCACGGTGTGGACACAGGGTGGTGGACCATTTCTTCTGTGAAGTTCCTGCTCTTTTGAAACTAGCGTGTGCTGATACTCATGCGAATGAAGCTGAGCTCAACGTGCTGGGGGCGCTGTTGCTTCTGGTGCCCCTCACCCTCATCCTGGGCACCTACGTGCTCATTGCTCGGGCAGTAATGAGGATCCGCTCTGCTGAAAGTCGCTGGAAGGCTTTTAACACCTGTGCTTCACACCTGCTGGTGGTGTCCCTCTTCTACTTCACAGCCATCAGTATGTACGTCCAGCCTCCCTCTAGCTACTCTCGTGACAGGGGGAAGATCATGGCTCTCTTCTATGGGATCGTCACTCCCACACTCAATCCGTTTATCTACACACTGAGGAACAAAGATGTGAAGGCTGCCCTGGGAAGGGCACTGACCAAGGAGTTCTGGGTCAAGACCGGATGATCTCTGGAAAGGAAACCCACAAAGCAAGGAGGAATGTGTCAGCCTTTCAGGGAAGGCTATGGGCATGAAGTGATGAGAGAATGGTGTCATGAAGTTCACAGATGAAGCAGGACCAGAGGAAGCAACGAGTCTGGGTAACCTCAGAGGTGTTTTCCACTTATGAGAATACCTGTCTTACAATAAGGATCCAATCAGGCCATGTCACTTCCCCCCCCCAACCTGACTACTAGTTAACTCTATCTGCTGGCTAACTTAGTTTCAGGGGGGAAATTGGTACAATAACTAGGCAAAAAACATATTTAGAAAGTTTAAAAAATATATTTGGCCTGAGTTATTTCTAAATGAATCCCAAATAAATTAGAAATAATCACATATTTAAAAATACAACAACCATGCCACTGCCATCTTGAGTCAACTTTAATCAACACATATTGGCGCCATTTAGTCATCCTCCGCATTTGGTGACCAACTGTGTCATCTATGAGGGCCTTGGCCTCAAAAGCAGGTGAACAAAAGAGGAACTGAGGTCAAAAGCATCTAAAATAGAAATATGCAAAGGGAAAAATCCATGAAAAAATTTACGGTCAGTGAATTTAAGTATACATTATTTTGGCCATAAACCCAATCAGTCTTTGTTATAATAAACAACAATGAGGTCATGGCAATGAAACAGAAGTTACCCTGGGCCAAGAGAGAAAACAAACCACAGTGAACAGTGTTGGAAAATATTCTAAGTCAAGAAACTGTACTAGTGACTGAAGAGTTTGACACAGTAGCTTCCTTCACCACATGAATGTGCCCTATTTCAGTGTGGAAGTTAGGAGAATATGATGTTGAACGCATAGCCTTAGTTGATCTATTAGATTTATTTAAAAAAAATGTTTTATAACTCCTGGCTATAAATTGTTTCACACATTCCTTTTATTCAAAATAGAGTGAATTCAGCAAAAACTCAATGCTATTGTCTGAAATGAAAATCAAAACTCACATTTCATGAATGGGTATATGTACCCCTCAACGGAGTCATGTATGGCTTTGGGGCATCTTTGACTATAGTTCCTTTGCCACCAGACAGGGATGCTAACACTTAACTCAAAGGTGTGTGAAATTATGTTTTGCACAGACACTGAATTTAATATTTAATATTGTAGCTCTGTTTCCTATAAAACAAAACTAGATAAATTTTTTAATGTTTATTTATTACTTAAAAGAGAAAGAGACAGACAGAGCACAAGGTGGGGAGGAGCAGACAGAGAGGGAGACACAGAATCCAAAGCAGGCTCCAGGCTCTGAGCTGTCAGCACACAGCCTGAGGCAGGGCTTGAACTTAGGAACCATGAGATCATGACCTGAACCAAAGTTGGACGCCTAACTGATTGAGCCACCCAGGTGCCCCAAGCAAATCTAGATAATAAAATTTTAATTCTAAATTCATACAGTTCTACTGCATTTTCAACTTGATGATTTATAAAATCATGGACTAAGCACTAATTCTGAGTTATCGATACAATTTCTATGTCATTGTCTTCCTTTTAATACACATTATTATTCTTTCTTTATAAAATTATCCTTTCCAAAGTCTACCCATCCATAAATACATTTAATAATTTTTACTTATTTCAGTTCTTTGTAGTTATTTCACACTAATGGATCAGAGTCCCTTAATAAAATACACTCCAAGGTCTTAATCAACATGAATAAATATCTGAAAATCCTTCGGTGTATTTTATTAGGTTCCTTAATTGGGGGGAATAAATACACTGACTGTGTGAATTTTGGGATCTGGATTAAACTGGTGTGTGACTGGAAACATTAATGATCTATCAGGTTCAACACCCTGCAGAGATTCTGAAAATTTGGAATTGCAAATGTTAAAGAAAAGGCAAAACATGCATAAATCTCTCCCCAAAGACAATATACTCTAGTAAATGGAGATTACCATGTGCCATGGAATATTTCCCATGAGCCTCCTCTTCTGCCCCACATAGCAGCATCAATCCTGGTCTTTTCTAGCTCAGCATATTCAACTGCATTAAAAAAAAATTCACAGCACTTGTTAACCCCAAACCTCGAGCACTGTCTCCTGCAGTGGCTCCAGTTTGAATACTTTATCGTGTTCACTGCCTGTCACTAGAAGTCCTTCCCAAGCACCAATAATTTCGTATTTGTAATGTCTCATATTTCCGAAGATTTCTCTACCATGCTTTTGCATGATAAACACTTAGTTAAATACACCCAACATAATTATGTCAAGACATGTCTCTTTTTTCCCTCCCCAGTGTTCACTGCACCACCCCCTTCCTGAGGAGAATAGTATGAGCCTTTGCTTCCTGCTAACAACCTACCGTGAGCACATTCATGTCCGTGGCCCAGCTATAAGTCAGATGAAGCTGGAGCATGGAAGGAAAGAGCCTTTGCAAAAATAAAGGCTCCCAGTTATACAAGGGAAAGAGAGTCTGTTTCCTCAATGTTTCTTCTAGGTTTCTTTAAAACATTAAAAAAAAATTTTTGGTCGTAATGTTTCTTGAATTCATGATTAATTTTAACATGGAACCTCAAATCAATAGGATCTAAAATATAAAATGTATCACCATATGTATTAAGAAAGAATGTTTATGGCATTGATTTATTAATTCTAGTAAAGCAGTGTACCTCTCAGAGGGCATTTGAGGTCACTAGGCAAAAATGCTACATCTTCTTGGGATTGTTAGTTTTGCTTAAAAATCTAGATAGACTTAAAAATAATTGAACATTAAAACAACTATTTTGTATTGAAATGATCAGGGATATATTATTGTATGGAAGTTGCATACATTTTTAAACAAAAACATGGGTTTTCAAAAAAATTTAGGGCTGACGTGCGAGGTTGTCCCCAAGCCCCAGGGATATATTTTGATTCATCTTCAGTATTATAACTATATTAGAGCAAAACCCTGAGATTTAAGCAAAAAGAAAACTGAATATTTAATTTTATAAATGCAATGAATACTTCTGAATGAATTCTGCCTGGTATTTTACAAGTTTATATATTTAAATACATCATTAAGTGAATTATAGTATGTGCATTGTCAAGCAAGCAAATCGATTTGGTGCAGGGTTAAAATCATGATTAATGAAGAAATCCTTTTAATATTATTGAACATATTACTGAAACATTCATGAATTGGTTAAATATTATATTAGTAAATTTTGCAATATCAGTAAGTCATTAAATAGAAAAAGGCTTTGTGACATAGAAAGAACAATAGGGAAGCATATTCAATAGGTAAAAATATTTGTCATGAAACAGTCATACTATTGTTTATTGAAGGAGAAGTAGGCACTTCCCAATAGAGTTAGGAACAAATCAAGGATTCCCTCTGATCACAATTTTTATTACTGTTTTGGATTAACCACCTCCTATAGCCTGAATGTTTGTGTCCTTCCAAAATTCACACCTGGAACTTACTCTCCATGTGTTAGTATTTGTACATGAGCTTTTGGGAGGTGACTGGGTGGAGAGGGAGAGGCCACGGATGGGCTCACAGCCCCCTGGTTCCTCTGTCCTGTGAGCAGAGAGCACGGTGAACATGACTGTCTGTGAATCAGGAGGTCCGTACCACACAAGTGTCTCCTGGATCCTTGACATCAGACCTACCATACTCCAGAACTGTGATAAAAAGATTTCTGTCCTGGATAAGCCATGGCCTATGGTATTTTGTTATAGCAGCCCAAACGGAGTAAGAACAAGAGGCCACCCATTGCCTTAAAAGAATTAGTAGAGTATTAAAAATGTATAAACATTATAAAACAAGGAAAACAGTGGCATTTTAATTAACTGTTCCTATGGTGAGGATTCACTTATGTTGAAAATGTTTATTCCTTTACTCAGTAAATACTTAATGACATCACATGTATGTAAGTCACTGAACTGGAAAAAGCAATCTGAAGTGAAGAAGACATCAGCCCATTCCCAAAGAGTACAAATCTACAAGAAAACAGAGATACGAATAAAGAAGGACTCAGAGTTCAGGGTCCAGAAAGACTATAAAAGGTAGACTATAAAGGGTGAGAGATGACAGTGCGAAACAGAGACCATCATCTCTGAATCCTGCAGAGGGCCAGAATCCAGCTGAGTGTCCAGCAGCACCGCGGTCAGCAGGAATCCACAGGGAACTGCCAGGCTGAGGGAGTGGAGGACGCAGTCCCTGAGCTTACACAAGGGCTGAGGACGCTGTGAGTTCCCAGCAGGCAGACTTAAACGTAAGGATAGTGGGCACTGGGGTCACCTCCCTGAAGCCCCAGCTGGGGCAGTAATCAGCCCTCAGCCATTCACGACAGCCCTGGTCCCACCTAACAAATCCTCAAAAGAGCCAGCAGTATCATAGTAAGTATTACTTATTATTAAGTAACTTAATAATACCTACTATCCAGAAAAAAGATCAAGACCTTTTCTAGAAATACAAATATATCTACCTTTTGATTACATTGGGACCATGTGACTCAGTGAAATAAAATGTAAGTAATGAGTGTCTTCTCTGAGTTGACACAATTTTAAAATTCCTGTCTTTCCCCCTACTTCCGGCGCTTCTCCTGGGCCTCAGCAGCCTTGCAGACCACGTCTTGAGAGGTCTGGGTCACCTGGTTATTGGAAAGAAAGAGACTCTGATTTCTCAAATCAGGTTTTTTTATGAGTAAGAAATGGACTATTCGGTTCTAAATTACTGAGTGTTGGGACTGTTGCCTTTGAACCATACAGATACAGCACACACAAACTACCAAATGCAATCCCGAAATCCCAAAATCACAATAATGCTTACCGTGAAAAAGGAAAATTGGTACCTGGAGTAAATACCACAACTAGATAAAATACCAGTATTCCCATTATAACCCGTGTAAACCTATAAGTAGTGCAAACCAATTTTGTTTGTGTGACTCCTTACAGTGATAGCCGTAAGTCAGCACATGATCTTCTGAGTTCGGTTTATTAAGTAAAAAACCCTTAAAGTTTGTGTCTAAGTCCACAGCGTGCTTGGTGGGAGGGGTATGTGATGGAGAAAACCACAAACCAGAAAGCAAGATGGAAAACATTCTTATGTTAATTGAATCTACACAAAGATGGAATCACTTAATATAAATTTCTCCAGCTGAAACTCTACCACACTTTCCATTACAAATATTTTGATTATTCATAAAGAAGAGTCCAGGGGAAAGTTTGGGTTAACAATTCTATGTTGGAGCAAATAATTACTGCCTTAGAACCACCAGCTTGCAACCAGAATCACAGGAGAATCAGTCTTATTGATTAATATCTAGATTCAGGGGTAACAGAAGGAAAAACTTTTGTATAGAATCCAGAATCTTGCTTTAAAGAAATCCTGCATTATACTAGTGTATTCACCATATCTCTAGGAATGGAGTTTGAAAATTATTGTTTGTTTTGAGAAAATCTCTATCTGAATATGACTAATACCTACTATCCTGACCTTGATCCCAGGGATATAAATAACAAATTTAAATTGACTGATTAAATGCAACAGTTTTTTAAAACAGATTTTTAAATTTCTCTCAAGAGATTTCTTTGACCCTTAAATTATTTAGAAGCGTGTTGTTTAATCTCTACATATTGGGATTTTTCCAGTTACCTGTCTGGTTTTTTTTCCCAGTTTTCTTGATCTATAATTGATGTGTAACATTGTACTAGTTTTAGGTACACAACATGATGATTTGACATATGCGTATATCGTGAAAAGATCACACAATAAGTCTAGATACCATCCATTCCCACACACAGTTAGGATCCGTTTTTCTTGTGCTGAGAACTTGTAAGATGTATTCTTCAGAGCCAATGGGAAGAGGGCGGTGAGGCAGGAGGACCCTGGGCTGGCCTCACCCAGGACCACAACTATGTAACTATCGAATCATCCCAAACACCCTAGAAATGTACCTGAAGACTGTTGGGACAAGCTCCACAACTAAAGGCAGAGAAAAGGCCACAGTGAAGAAGGTAGGAATTCCCAGATGCAGTTTGGGAGAGAAGTGGACCTTGGCCACTGGCATGGGGAGGGAGCCGAGGTCGAGATCAAGGAGAAGGGCAAGAGAGAGCGTGGGGAAGGATGACTCTCCATAGCAACCAGCCTGCAGGGCTACAGGAGCTGGATCTTGTGACTTCTGGAAATAGTGGGAATTAAAGCCTGGAAACTTTAAGGTCACTGAAGGAGACTGGGATCCAGCCGGAGAGCACTGCCCTGCTCTTGGAGACAGAGAAGGACAAACAGCCCATGGACCTACAATGTGGAAGAAGTGATCTGAGGAGTTTCTGGGGCACAAAGTGGGGAGGTTATTCGCTCATCTCTGCGCACATCCCAGAGAGGCAGCATTCACGGAAAGACCCCACTAGGAATCCAACTTGACTGGAGCCATTTCCCTCCCCTGGCTACCAGCAACCAACACTCACTACCTAACTGGTTTCTGATGGGTGTGACTTGATATTCACTGTGATTTTGACTGATGAATGGATAAAGATGTGAGATATATACATATACACACACGGACATTATTCATCAAAAAGAATGAAATGTTGCCATTTGCAACGACGTGGATGGAGGTAAAGTGCATTATGCTAAGTGAAATAGGCTGGTCAGAGAAGGACAAATACCATCTGATTTTGCTCATACGTGGAATTTAAGAAACAAAACAAATGATCATAGGAGAAAAAGAGAGAAAGAGACACACCAGGAAACAGACTCTTAACCATACAGAACAAAGCAATGGTTACCAGAGGGGAGGTGGGTGGGAGGTGAGAGAATGTGGATCAAAGAGGGCACTCATGATAAGCACTGGGTGTTGTATGTAAACACTGAATCACTAAATTGCACACCTGAAATTAGTATTACACTGTATTTTAACAAACTGGAATTTAAATAAAAACTGTTTAAAAATGGTCAGAAGACATGAATAGACACATTTCCAAAGAAGACATCCAGATGGCCAACAGACACATGAAAAGATGCTCAACATCATTCATCATCAGGGAAACACAAATCAAAACCACAATGAGATACCACCTCACACCTGTAAGAGTGGCTAACAGTGACAATTCAGGCAACAACGGATGTTAGCGAGGATGCAGAAAAAGGGGAAACTTCTTGCACTGTTGGTGGAAATGCAAACTGGTACAGCCACTCTGGAAAACAGTACGGAGGTTCCTCAGAAAATTAAAAATAGAACTACCCTATGACCCAGTGATAGCACTACTAGGAATTTACCCAAGGAATACAAAAACACTAATTCAAAGTGATACCTGCACCCGTATGTTTATAGCAGCACTATCAACAATAATCAAATTATGAAAACAGTCCAATGTCGATCAACTGATGAATGAATAAAGAAGACGTGGTATACACACACACACACACACACGCACACATACGCACACATGCACACACACACAATGGAATATTACTCAGTAATCAAAAAGAATGAAATCTTGCCATTTGCAACAATGTGGAGGAAACTAGATGATATTATACTAAGTGAAGTCAGTCAGTCAGAGAAAGACAAATACCATATGATTTCACTCATATGTGGAATTTAAGAAACAAAACAAATGAACATAGTGGGGAAAAAGAGGGAGAGAAAAATAAAGAAACAGACTCTTCCCTATAGAGAACACACTGATGGTCAACAGAGGGAGGTGGGTGGGGGTAAGGGAGAAATATGTCATGGATGAAGGAGGGTGTTGAGCACTGGGTGTTGTTTGGAAGTGTTGAATCACTATGTTGTACACCGGAAACTAATATTACACTGTTAACTGGAATTAATATTAAAACTTAAAAAAATCTACTCTAGGGGCGCCTAGATGGCTCAGTCAGTTAAGCGACCGAGTTTAGCTCAGGTCATGATCTCGAAGTCTATGAGTTCGAGCTCTGCATCAGGCTCTGTGCTGACGGCTCAGAGCCTGGAGCCTGCTTCAGATTCTGTGTCTCCCTTTCTCTCTGCCCTTCCCCTGCTCACGCTCTGTCTCTATGTCTCTCAAAAATAAACATTAAAAAAATCTACTCTAGTAGCAACTTTCAAATATGTATTATTGTTAAGTATAGCCACCATGCTGTACAAGGCATCCCCAGAACTACTTTCCTTATAACTGGAAGTTCATACCCTTCAACGACCTTCACCCATTTCGCCCAGGCTCCTCTCTCCACCTGTGTTAACCACCAATCTGTTCTCTGTAAACAGGAGTTCATTTTTTGTTTAGATCATACAGTATTTGTCTGTCTCTATCTGACTTATTTAACTGACAACCATTTTTAATATTGAAAATATAGGTCCTTTCTGAGCTGTCCAGTAATTTCAATAAATGACATCTCATCACTTTTGCTGCAAATGCACTCATTTTTCTACAGTCTTCTTAAAGTTTTCAATTCTGGGGTGATTCAGTTTTCGTTCGATAAGGACAGTAGATATTATTTTAAAACTTTTTTGAGTGTTTATTTTGGCGATCACTGGATGCTTTCAACATGTATTTATAGGATTTACCCATTCTTTAAACAAGAAAACACACCCACTGACCTCTTCAATTTCTATGTGACTTTGTATACGAAATATATTTCATTATTTTGTCCTATTTGAACTATCCCATGATTTTCTTTGAATGATCCCACTAATTAATATGTTGACATGCTTGGATTCTCTACTAATATTGATTTTAACTTCTTTTGATAATCCTCTACAACCCCTGTCCAAAGCTTTAATGAAAATATTGATCAGATCACAATAAAAACCTATGTTGAAATAGCAGATAGTCTTCTGAAAACTGAACTTCAGAGAATCTTTTTTTGATCACTTTGAGTTGTCCTTATTGTTCATGAAAGCATTATAAAAACAGGTGAGATGCTCCCAGAGACACTTCCCGAGGTACTGAAACAGGATTGTAATTAACAACCCAGACTCAAGAGCAAGTCTGCTGGTTTATTACTTTTAAAAATCAATTTCTTAATATAAAAATATATAAAAATAGGGGAACTTGGAGCTATTTTTAAGTGGTGGCCAAATGGAATAAAATCTACATTGAAATTTTGATATTTAGGAATAGTTGGAAGATTAAAAAATTTTTAATTTCTTTTGTCATTAAGAAAGTAGATCTCATTAATGTTAATATCGCAATAAAAATGCCTTTCCTACAATGATAGGAATTTGAAAGCTGAATACATTGGTCTTTAGATGAAAATTACTCATCCATGTGATTGTTAAAATAGGAACCAGATGCTCAGGTTCAGAGTTGTTTTAGAAAAGACAGTGTTTAGATGAGACTTAAATTCAGTTACCTCTGAATATTGCTTTAATGCTAAGATACTTGATTCTGCAATTATGTATAAGTGTATATAAACAAATAATTACTAAACATTTCCTTTTTCTTTTTATTACTCTTTATTTTTGAGGCAGAGAGAGAGACAGAGTGTGAGCCAGGGAGGGTCAGAGAGAGGGGGAGACACAGAATCCGAAGCAGGCTCCAGGCTCTCAGCTGTCAGCAGAGTTCAACGTGGGACTCAAACCCATGAACTGTGAGATCACGACCTGAGCCAAAGTCAGACATTCAACTGACTGAGCCGCCCAGGTGCCCCAATATTCCCTTTTTCTAAATGAGGCCCTTATGAGCAGGCATCATTTTGTTGGTGACCAGTAAATTTGAAATTGTTAATAGAAAATTGAATTGAAATAGGAATTGAATTACTAATGAAAAAATACCATTTTCTAGAGAAACCTAATTCTGACCTTATACTGTAGAAAATAAGTTATACACATTATGCATTTTTCCCTTCCTGGAAGGCACAGGTTACAAGACTCAGTTAACCTAAGATGGTAATTAACTACTTTCCACTCAGGCAGTCCCTTGAGGGGCCACTCCACCAAGCCCCATGCTCTGAACTGTGTTTACCTGAAACACCACCCTTGCTGAGCAGACCTGCTCCCTGGTGCCTGAGCAGACCTGGCTTCCTTTCAGTGTCACGGACTTTGCTAGAAGTTAAAATGTCTCTGGGTCTATGCCCTCTGTTCAGCCTAGTATGAAAGCATCTCAAGTCCTTTCCTGGTCTGAACATTTCAGAAACCAGGCTACCTACTTGACTCTAAAACAAAGATGCTCAATCTCAGGATTAAATGAGATTTGCTCCTACTGACCAAGACGAGCTCTGGTGAGTGCAACTTCTCCATATTTTACAAAATGTATAATCATCCTTCTGGGGAGAATCGTCACAATGTCTGTGTTTCCTCTCACATCTCATTCATGTTCTGAACCTCGTTCATGTTTACGCATCTATGAACCTTCCAAAATAGCTCTAGCAAATCCACAAATGACCTTCAAAATGGTCAATTCAGTGTGCTTTTGTTATTATTTTAAATTTGCTTTCTTAAACATATGACACTATCATATAACTTCTTCTCCTCTTCCATTGGCTCTGTGATACCACTCACTGCTGGTTTTCTCCTTTATCAGTGACTACCTTCCTCAGCCCCCGACTCCTCTCATGCATGTGTCTTGAACTTTGATAGTATCTGAATATCATCCTCAGTCCTATTTTCTTTTTTTCCCCTAGAAATATTCTTGTAAGTGTCTTTAAAAGGAGACAGGTTCACTGCTTTTCTGCATTGGTAGTGTTTTGAGTTTTAGATCCTCATATTCGACCTCAAGCTCAGCGCACAATCACCTCAGACTGGGTCTTTCTCATCAGGGTCACCTCTTCTCCCGACCATCTCCCCGTCTGTTACCTGTCTTAGAGAATAGCACAATGCCTTTTCTCTCTGCACGTCCATCACCCATCAGGGTTTTATCTGCCCATTTTCTTTCGTACTTGTTACTTCTTCTTGTCACAAAGATCAGTTCAAGCTTCACCATCTCTGGCAATATTTCATTTTTCGGTCTTACGTCCTGCCAAGCCAACATCCATGCTGTTGCCAGAATGCTTCCTAAAAATTAGTTTCAGTGAGTTCTCAAAATAAATTACAGCAAAACATAAACATTAAAAAAATTATTTTTTTAAATGACACACCTGTATGGCTCAGTCTGTTGAGCGTCTGAATTTGACTCAGGTCATGATCTCACAGTTCATGCGTTCAAGCCCCGTGTCAGTCTCTGTGCTGACAGCTTGGAGCCTGGAGCCTGCTTCAGATTCTGTCTCCCTCTCTCTCTGCTCCTTCCCTGCTCTCTCTCTTTCTCTCTCTCTCTCTCAAAAATAAATATTAAAAAATTTAAAAAAAATTACAGCAAAACAGAAAGCTGCCACCTCAGTGATTTTCAACCTCTTTCCATTGGTTAGGAATTAGTCAAAGTAATAAACCACAGTATCTGATGGACTAATTCAAGTAACTTGATAAACTGTATAGAATTGAAATCAATCATGTATATACCCAGTTAAATAAATATTTACTTAGTGCCTCTATGTTAGGTACCATTATCAAAGGTGGATAAATGGACAGAAATGATGAAGGAATTGCCTTGTGGTCAAGAAACTCAGTGAAGATGGATTGACCTTTCAACAAATCCACAGATTTTTAAAAACAAGTAGAAATCAGTAGAGTAAATTCTGAAACACAGAATGATTTTATGATTCTACAGTATCACATTTAACATAAAAAGTGACACCAGCCAATCCCCCTAACATTTAAGTTATATGTGGTATTAAGGTTTTGTTTGTTTGGTTGATTATTTTAAGAAATGGGCACTCACTATCTAATATATTTCATGTCCTAGAGAAAAAGAAAAATAAATATTTACTCTTATTGGAAAAATGCCAGTAGAGATACTACTGGAAAGGCATATACTCTACCATCTACCATTCTGCCTACAACATAGTAAGAACTAAATACTTCTTTTAATTTTTTAACATTAGCTATTTATTCTGAGAGGGACAGTGAGAGATTGTGAGCAGGGCAGGAACAGAGATACAGGAAGAAAGAGAGAATTCCAAGCAGGTCCCTCACTACCAGAGTGTAGCCATATGTGGGGCTCGAACTTCAGTTCATGACCTGAACTGAGAACAAGAGTCAGGTGCTTAAACGACTGAGCCACCCAGTGCCCCAGAACTAAATACTTTTTCGAAAACCTCATTATATGTTCTAATGAACCTGAATGGACATATCCAAATCCAAATCATCCCAAGGTTCTAAAAATTAAAAGGACAATGTACCATCAAACAGTTGTGATATCTGTCAAGTTCCAAACCTCAGGATTCAATGCTTAGTTTCAGTGGCATCTGCATGTTACAGTTTTGAGGTTTATTTCACTGTTTGGGCATACCCTGAGATGTTCATTCCAACCAAGTTTCATATTTTAAAAATGTTGAGAGCCTTTCAGAGGCAAGGAATAAGACTGTCTTTAGAATGAACCAAGTTTGCCTCTGGTATGTTCTTAGATCCATTTACAAGGTGATACCAACAATTTCATTTTAGATGGTTGACAAAGGAAATTTTACTACATCGTTGTAATAAGATGTAATAATACTAGTACATATCAGTACAATCCTCAATGACTATGTTGAGCACAAAGACTTCATCGTTTCCATCAGTTTCACACCTTGAACAATCTAAACTCTGCTCCAGGAAATTCTGATGACTTTTTCCAACCTATGTGAAGCTATTAGTCACACTTAGAGGTTCTATTTCTGAATAATAGGTAAAGATTTTTCTAAATGAAGTGTTATCTAATCACCATGGGGATACATTTGTCTTGATTTCAGTAGGTCTATGCTGGGTGCACCGTTAACTTGACATGGAGATATACTAAATATGATATATTCTTTCTACTATTGTTTGGCTTCCTAGACAGACATACTTGCTATGTTCAGTGTGACCATGACCAACTTGACTTCCATGAGTGGATTCCTCCTCATGGGGTTTTCTGAAAACCGTAAGCTTCAGATTTTATATGCATTGCTGTTTTTGGTGACATACCTGTTGGCCTTGACAGGAAACCTTCTCATCATCACCGTGACCACCTTGGACCACCGCCTCCAGACCCCTATGTATTACTTTTTGAAGCACCTCTCCGTCCTGGACCTCTGTTTCATCTCTGTCACAGTGCCTCAGTCCATTGCAAATTCTTTTACAAACAGTGGTTACATTTCCCTTGGTCAGTGCATTCTCCAGGTTTTCTTCTTCATAGCTCTGGCCTCATCAGAAGTGGCCATCCTGACTGTAATGTCTTACGACCGGTATGTTGCCATCTGTAGGCCCCTGCAGTATGAGACCATTATGGATTCCTGTGCTTGCAGGCACGCAGTGACAGCCGTGTGGCTTGCTGGGGGCCTCTCTGGCCTCATGCATGCCGCTGTGAACTTCTCCATACCGCTCTGTGGGGAGAGAGCCATTTACCAGTTCTTCTGTGACATTCCTCAGATGCTGAAACTAGCTTGTTCTCATGAATTCGTCCATGAGATCGCAGTGGCTGCCTTCACAACCTCAGCAGCATTCATCTGCTTAGTGTCCATCGTGCTCTCCTACGTCCGCATCTTCTCCACCGTACTGAGGATCCCATCGGCAGAGGGCCGGACCAAAGTCTTTGCCACCTGCCTACCACACTTGTTTGTAGTCACCTTCTTCCTCTCCGCAGCAGGCTTTGAGTTTCTGCGGCCCCCTTCTGACTCCCAATCAGCTGTAGACCTCTTGTTCTCCATCTTCTACACAGTGATCCCGCCCGCGCTCAATCCGATTATCTACAGTTTACGGAATGAAGCCATGAAGGCTGCTCTGAGGAAGGTGCTGTCAAAAAGAGAATTTGCCCAGAGAAAGATGTATTTAAAAGCCATTTTCAAATTCTAAAGAACATACAAATAAAAGGTATCGTCATTAGGTTTCAGATCATAAAAGGTCTGATTTCCTCCCTTCCAACGTTTCTATTCGTCATTTCTGCTTAAAATCTGATTAAGATACTATGCTTCTCAGGATAGTATCCTTCCTTCCTCCAATTCAGGTGTCATTTTAAGGCATCTTTTAGGATTTTTTTCTGAAATAAAACAGAAAAGACAATGAATTTCGGGCCTGGCCAGCATAATCTGAAGCTGACTTCTAACGGATAGGTTCCAGACTGCTGACACGTAGGCTGACTGTGTTTATGGGGGAACGTTCTTGGTATACGTGTGTGCTTTCCAGTGCCTCCAAGTTTCTTACCTCTGTCAAGTTACTGCATTAATTCCCCTTCCTATTTAGCATTATAATTGCTTTTCTTACAATTTTTTCAGTCCCTAATAAATTTTGGGTTCATTTTACACAGTTTTCTTTTAACTCCATTAGACAACTCTTCTAACTATGCCACATTGTCCCCATTCAATCAATTAGGACACTAAATTTAGGAAAGATTAGTTTCTTGAGACTTCTCAAATAAAAAGTAGTAAAGCTGTGGGGCGCCTGGGTGGCTCAGTCAGTTAAGTGTCTGACTTCGGCTCAGGTCATGATCTCACGGTTGGTGAGTTTAAGCCCCGCATCAGCCCCCCTGCTTTCAGTGCAGAACCAGCCTCAGATCCTCTGTCCCCCTCTCTTCCCCTCCCCTGCTTGTGCACACATGCACTCTCTCTCTCTCTCTCTCTCTCTCTGCCCTTCCTCCTGCCCTCTCTCATGCGTGCATGTACTCTCTCTCAAAAAAAATAAACATTTAAAAAGAAAGGTAGTAAAGCTGTGATTGAAACTCATATTAGTCCAACTCGAAGCTTGTTCATTTGCCTCTACTTCTTGCAGATGCCTCCCGCATGTGTGTATATCTGTATGAACATATAAACAGAAGCACATAGTACTGTAATTCAATACTGCTTTTCCATTACTAGAGATGTTTGCATTACTGCATTTCTTATTCTGATCCATAGTAGAGCTTGACAAGATGTTTTTACAGAGTTAGGCAGGGAGGCCTCCTGGGTCCATGAAACACAACAAGGACGAGGAATGGGAACAGCTCCAACCTATGAGCATGAGTCATAGTCCTTGTGGATCCAAGGTCTGACTCCTTCCAGGGTAGGAGGCTGTGTAACCTTCTCCACGAAGAGCTCATAAATCACAAGAGGACAACACTACACTGGTTCTCTCAATTTTGATGAAGTGAACCAAAGTACATGTGCTGAGAACAGTGGGGATGGGCAATTGCTGAGTAATGGAGTATTTTTTACATGCTGTTTGGATTAATAGTTCTGTTTATAGTAATCTACACATGCATGCACACACATGAAGACTGTTTTGCAGTCTCGAAGCTTAGTCCACAACTGTTCCTCTTTCTCTATATGTGCATTAACATATATATGTAATATATATATATTGCTTAAACAGGTTGCATATTATTTGTAAATAATTCCATAATGAAGACAAATAAAAAGTTTAACATAAACAATCAATCCATTGGAACTGATATTATACCATGTATGACTATACTTCTAGATATTTTTCTTTTTTTAATGTTTTTTTTTAGGGGGGGAGGGGCAGAAAGAGAGGGAGGCAGAGGATCCAAAGTGGGATGTCTGCACTGACAGCAGAGAGCTGGATGTGGGGCTTGAACTCATGAACCGCGAGATCATGACCCAAGCTGAAGTCAGACGCTTAGCCGACTGAGCCACCCTTAGACATTTTTCTATTTATGTGTATACATGTGTGAACATTATATTGCACTGTAGTACCACTTTACATACGGTTGGTAAATTCCCATTTTGAAAGAACATCATTCTAGAGATATAAGTAAAATAATTTCAATGGCTGTGTGCTGTATTTAACCTATGCCCTTTTGAAAATGATTCTCTTTTTGTCATTATTCTAAACAACACGTTGGGGAACATCTTAATTCAGGTATATCTTTGTATACATATATAATTAATTCCTTAGGCTACATGTTTAGCAGTAGAATTACCTCTTCATTCTCCCACTTGTGGCTTGTATTCAATATATCATTGAATCTCCTTGGGTGTCCATTGATCTTCTCCTTTTCTCCTTTAAAGCAGAGAAACTTTTATGTATTTATGTACATATGCTATGTACTTCTATGTACATAATTCTATGTATTTAATTTCATTGAGTGCTTTTTATCTCACAGAAAATAATTATTTATTATTTAAAATTTTTATTTAAATATTTAAAATTAATGGAGCACCCAGATGGCTGAGTCAGTTGAGCATCTAACTTCAACTCAGGTCATGATCTCACAGTTGGTGGGTTCAAGCCCCACATTGGGCTCTGTGTTGACAGCTCAGAGCCTGGAGCCTCCTTCAGATTCTGTGTCTCCCTCTCTCTCTGTCTCTCTCCTGCTGGCACTCTGTCTCTGTCTCTCAAATATGAATAAATTTTAAAAAATTTTTAACATTTAAACTTTTGTATTTTGATTTAATAAATTATTAATTTTATTTAATTAAATTTACTTATATTGAATGCTTTTTTTCCTACAGAGGGAATTTTTTTTTAATTTTCAAGGGAAAGAGAAGAAATGGTACCAAACAAAAATAATTATTATTTGTGGAATTTCGTATTTTCTTGAATGAGATCATTTTGATCTAGATTTAAGAGGAAAAATATTCTTGGGGCCTCACCCAAACTCTCAGATCAAGAATGCATTATTTGGGGGTGTCTGGGTGGCTCAGTCGTTAAGCGTCTGCCTTCAGCTCAGGTCATGATCTCACGGTTTGTGGGTTCAAGCCCCGAGTCAGGCTCTGTGCTGACAGTTCGGAGCCTGGAGCCTTCTTCCGATTCTGTGTCTCCCTCTCTCTCTGCTTCTTCCCCACTTGCACTCTGTCTCTCTCTCAAAAATAAATAAACATTAAAAAAAAAAAGAATGCATTATTTGTAAAGAATGTCCCCATGTAAATGAGATAAGCCACCCAGAGATCACCAATCAAGAAGGAAGGAAAATGGTTGCAGATAATTGACATTAAGATTATCGATATTATGATAAGGTTAATCAATAACCAGGTTATCACTGGCGGTTTCTCCAATTCACTTTTGTTCACTTATTCATTTTTTTTTGTTTATTCATTTTTCCTTTCCATAAATAGCTCCTCTGTTCACCATTGCTCAAGTCAGATCACTGAATATTCCCTCTTACTCAGCCCCCATATTCCACCAAAGTGCTACTGATCACATCTGTGTTTGCTGACAGCTTTGTGGCCCAGGCAACCTTATCCTGGGCTGGTGCTCTGGAGCAGACTCATAACTTATTCCATAAATCTTCTATTTTGATTACAATACAACTTCAATTTTGAATACAATACACTTTGATTTTGTTCTTTTTTACATTTTTCATCAACTTTATTATGGTAAAATTTACATGAAGGTTATTACACTTCAAGTGTATAAATCCACGAACACTGACAACACCCACAATCAAGATACAGAACATCACCATCACCCCAAAAAGATTCTTGTGTGTCTGGAGTCCTTCCTCCTACTGCCCTCCACCACAAGAAATCACTAATCTGCTTCTTGTCATTAAACATTTGTTTGTATTTTCTAGAATTTTATGTAAATGACATCATATGCACTCTTCGATGTTAAGCTTCTTTCACTGAGTATATGGTCTTGTGATTTATCCATGTTGTTGAATTCTGGGCTGTTTTCCGTGAAATAGATATGCTATTATACTTTGTTCTTCATTCACAATTCATAAGCAATTGGGTTTGGGGTATCAATTGCAGTTTGGGGTATATAAATAAAGCTTTTATAAATATTTGTCTGTAAGTTTTTTCACAGTCATGTTTAGTTTCAAGTAAATATTTAGGAATGCAATGGCTGAATTCATAATGTACATGTTTGTTTAATTTTACAAAAAATTGTCACATTGATTTCCGGAATACTGTTCTGTATTACATTCCCTAGAGAAAACGTGCCAGCAGTGTGTGAGTGTTCCACTTGCTCTGCATTCACACCAACTTTGTCACTCTCTTTAATTTTTTAGCTTTTAAAATATGCATTAAAAATAAAATAAAATATGCATTTAATGGCATGTCAATATGGTTCTAATTTGTGTTTCCTTAATACCTGATGAGGTTGAGCCTCTTTTCACGGGGTTCTTAGCCATTTATGCATTATGTATCTTGAATGCGGAAGTGTTTGTTCCAATCTTTTGCCTATTTTTAAGTGGATTGTTGGTCTTTATATCATTGATTAAAAGATCATGTATATATGTATCTATATATCTGTATTATAATCTTATTCAATTTCTTACCTTTTGTTGTTCACTCGACACAATGCTTTTAAGAACCACCTGCTGCAAGGTTCATATCTAGCACCTTCTTTTTTAAAAAAAAATGTTTTTGTTTAATTTTTTTAATTTTATAATAGTTTATTTTCAAATTGGTTTACATATAACATCCAGTGTTCATCCCAACATGTGCCCCCTTCAATGCCCATCACCCCCTCTCCCCCCTCCCCCCCCACCTTCAGTTTTTTCTTAGTCTTTGAGAGTCTCTTATGTTTTATCTCCCTCCCTCTCTGTGTCTTCTTTTCCTTTCCCCTCTTCCCCTCCCCCTGGTTTTTGCTTAGTCTCACAAAGTCCACCTATTCGTGGAAACATATGGTATCTGTCTTTTTCTGACTGACTTATTTCACTTAACATAATACCCTCCAGTTCCATCCATGTTGCTACACATGGCCAGATTTCATTTTTTCTCATTGCCACGTAGTAGTCCATGGTATATAAGTACCATAACTTCTTTATCCATTCGTCAGTTGATAGGCACTTGGTCTGCTTCCATGATTTGGCTATTGTCGAAAGTGCTGCTATGAACATTGGGGTGCACGTGCTCCTATGCATCTGCATTCCTGTGTCTCTTGGGTAGATTCCTAGCAGGGCTATTGCTGGGTCATAGGGTAGCTCTATTTTCATTTTTTTTGAGGAACCTCCACACCGTTTTCCAGAGTGGCTGCACCAGTTTGCATTCCCACCAACAGTGTAGGAGGGTGCCTACTTCTCTACATCCTCGCCAGCATCTATAGATTCCTGATTTGTTCATTTTAGCCACTCTGACTGGTGTGAGGTGGTATCGCAGTGTGGTTTTGATTTGTATTTCCCTGATGATGAGTGACATTGAGCATCATTTCATGTGTCTGTTGGCCATCTGAATGTCCTCTTTGGAGAAGTGTCTATTCATATCTTCTGCCCATTTCTTCACTGGGTTGTTTGTCTTTCGGGTGTGGAGTTTGGTAAGTTCTTTATAGATTTTAGATATTAGTCCTTTATCCGATATGTCATTTGCGAAGATCTTTTCCCATTCCGTTGGTTGCCTATTCGTTTTGTTGGTTGTTTCTTTTGCTGTGCAGAAGCTTTTTATCTTGATGAAGTCCCAATAGTTCATCTTTGCTTTTAATTCCCTTGCCTTTGGAGACGTGTCAAGTAAGAAATTGGTGCGTCTTAGGTCAAAGAGGCTTTTCCCTGCTTTTTCCTCTAGGATTTTGACGGTTTCCTGTCTCACATTCAGATCTTTTATCCATTTAGAATTTATTTTTGTGAGTGGTGTAAGAAAGTGGTCTAGTTTCATTCTTTTGCAAGTTGCTGTCCAATTCTCCCAGCACCATTTGTTAAAGAGGCTGTCTTTTTTCCATTGGATACATTTTCCCGCTTTATCAAAGATTAGTTGGCCATATACTTGCGGGTCCATTTCTGAGTTTTCTATTCTATTCCATTGGTCTATGCGTCTGTTTTTGTGCCAATACCATACAGTCTTGATGACCACCGCTTTGTAGTAGAGGTTAAAGTCTGGGATTGTGATGCCTCCCGCCTTGGTTTTATTCTTCAGTATTATTTTGGCTATTCGAGGTCTTTTGTGGTTCCATACAAATTTTAGGATTGTTTGCTCTAGTTTTGAGAAGAATGCTGGTGCAATTTTGATTGGGATTGCATTGAATGTGTAGATTGCTTTGGGTAGTATTGCCATTTTAATGATATTTATTCTTCCAATCCATGAGCATGGGATGTTTTTCCATTTCTTTGTGTCTTCCTCAATTTCCTTCATAAGTTTTTTATAGTTTTCAGTGTAGAGGTCTTTCACATCTTTGGTTAGGTCTATTCCTAAGTATTTTATGGTTTTTGGTGCAATTGTGAAAGGGATTAGCTTAAAATTTTCAACAAGATACTAGCAAATCGAATCCAACAGCATATAAAGAGAATTATGCATCATGACCAAGTAGGATTCATCCCTGGGTTGCAGGGCTGGTTCAATATTCGCAAATCAATTAACGTGATACATCACATCAACAAAAGAAAAGATAAGAACCATATGATCCTGTCAATAGATGCAGAAAAAGCATTTGACAAAATACAGCATCCTTTCTTAATAAAAACTCTCGAGAAAGTCGGGATAGAAGGAACATACTTAAACATCATAAAAGCCATCTATGAAAAGCCCACAGCTAATATCATCCTCAATGGGGAAAAATTGAAAGCCTTCCCCCTGAGATCAGGAACACGACAGGGGTGTCCACTCTCGCCACTGCTATTTAACATAGTGCTGGAAGTCTTAGCATCAGCAATCAGACAACAAAACAAAATAAAAGGCATCAAGATTGGCAAGGAGGAAGTCAAACTTTCACTTTTTGCAGATGACATGATACTTTACATGGAAAACCCGACGGAATCCACCAAAAGCCTACTAGAACTGATTCATGATTTCAGCAAAGTTGCAGGATACAAAATCAATGTACAGAAATCGGTGGCATTTCTATACACCAACAATGAAGCAGCAGAAAGAGAAATATTTGTTTAATTTTTTTAATGTTTATTTATCCTTGAGAGAGAGAGACAGAGAGAGAGCAGGTGTGAGGGAGGGGCAGAGAGAGAGGGAGACACTGAATCCGAAGCAGGCTCCAGACTCTGAGCTGTCAGCACAGAGCCCGACGCGGGGCTCAAACTCACAAACCGTGAGATCATGACCTGAGCCAAAGTCAGGTGCTTAACCGACTGAGCCACCCAGGCGCCCCTCTAGCTCCTTGCTTCCAAACACCACTTGGTTTTCAGTGGTTTGCAGGCTCAGTATGTTGCATACTGACTTTCCCATTGATGAACATGTGGATTATTCTCAATTCCCCTTCACCACAAATACTGATGACATGTACATCTCCAAATAGTGTCTTTACTGGTCTTTATGGGCTTATTTTGGAAGTACACCTGGGAGCATTATTGTCCACAAACGTGCACGTCTATTTGACTCCACTGGCAGGTGACACCCAGAAGTTGCTGCCTGGTTTATTTGGACTTCACACATGTGCTTCTTCCCTTTGCTGATTTTAACATGATAAATTTTCAGTACTTTTGTGGATGTAAATACGCACTCATACACCATGTCATGTTTCATATCCCTTTTTTACTTTAGTGAGGCATAACTAATAGACCAATTTGTGCACATTTAACCTATACATCCCAATGAGTCTGAATGTGTGCCTATTTACATAAGGATATCATGTGAGTCCTCTCTTCTATTTTTCTAACTATCTATCCCTGTACTAATACAACACTGTTTAATTACTATACATTATATGTCTTGCTATCCAGTGGGGTGAGTTCCTTCATTTTGTTCTTCTTCAAGTGTTTCTTGCTTATCTTATAGTCTTCTACTTCTATGAAAATTTTAGAATCAGAGTCAGAACATCAAATCCAAAAAAAAATTTTTTTTAAAAACCCTAAAATTGCATCAAGTCTGCATATCAACAAAGGAAAAATTAACTTACTAAAGATATCATCTCCCTAACAAAGTAAATGTCCACATTTATGTAGCTTCATTATGTCTTTCAGGAAAATTTGATAGTATTTTGTGGATGTTCTTCCTGGGCTTCATTAGATTGATTTCCGGACATTGCTATTTTGGTAATTACTAGAAATACATTTTCTAAATTACGTTTTTCACTCTTTATGACTGGTGTGTAGAAAAAAATTGGTAATGGGCCAACAAATTTGCTGAATTATCTTATTTTTCTCTTGTTTTATCTGTAGGTTCTTGGAGATATTCCATGTAGGCAGATGTGTCTTCTGTGTGGCTGAGGTGACAGTGTTCACAGTGATGCCTTATGGCCAACACACAGCACGAGCTTCCCCTGTACTCTGAGGTCCTCACGGACCCAGAACCTGGGCTGTATGGCTAAGTGGAGAGGTCTCTGCCATCCTGTACCCACCTGCCACATTCTCCATCACATTCTGCAGAGTCCAGACAACCCACCAGTTCTTCTGCAACGTCCATTTGCTGACGCTCTCTTGCTCCAACGATTACCCTGCAGTGGTGAGGTGGCGGTCTTTGTGCCCATGATGGCATCTTCCTGCTCCGTTTCCACTGTCTTCTCCAGGGCCTCCTCCACCCATCTGCTCTGACTCTCTCCTCTCTGTTGCATCATTTTTTCTCAAATAACAGGCATTTTGGAGTTTCTAAAGCCAACTTCAGATTCCCCCCCTGCTTTTGCCCTTGTGATATCTGTCTTTTACACTATAGTGCCCCCAAAACTCCATCCTGTTGGCTGCAGCCCAGAGAATGAGGCTGAAGGGGAGCTCTAAGAACGTTATCATTGGGTGGAGGGTCCACCAGGAAAACAACACTTTTGTCCTGTTGTTGATGGCTGTTAAGTATGACACACAGAAGCTTTAATGACTGAACTCCTCCAATATATGATATTGAGGAAAAGCAAGAACAGTCCTTTTTCCAGTAGATAAACCATGTAATGTAACTGCTGGTGTATGGAAACACTCCATATGATTTCTTCACCTATTTTGTCATTGAAATCATTTTTTGGTTCCTTCAAATTAAGAGAAAATAAACAATAATAGTCTTTTAATATAGGCTCACTACTTTCCTTTACTTCCAAGTCCATAGAGACACATAGACATATATACATACATGGCCGCTAACAAACAGCACCCTTTTAAAATCTCCACATAGACAATATTATAACAATGATAGGAATAAAAAGTTGACAATTTACCCACAATTCCATAAAATAACTTAATTTCAAATGTCCATTTTAACTTTTATAATTATACATACCAATTTTACATATTGGTACAAATTTACTTACCAATATTATGTATGCCTACAGAGTTTTACTATTAAAATTTTCTCAATGCAGTGTTCAGTGGAATTCATATCATAATACATTTAACCACTGACCTATTTTATGTGAGTAGGTTTTTTCCAATATTTTACTCTGATAAATAATGCTGAAAATTAAGTTCGGCTCTTCATAATTCCAAGGAACGAGATTCCTGAATCAAGGTGCATAAGATGTTCAACTGTCTTGACTATATGACCATATTATTAATTCCAAAAACATTAAATCATTGAATGTGGCTGTGAGCAGCGTGTGGCCTTGCCATCTCTCTCTCGTGTCTCACATGATTTTATGCATTCATGCAGGGGTCCTCAGAGATCCCATCTGGTGCTTCAAGTCATACCAGGTCCCTGGGTCACAAAAGCACATAAGATCTGTGCAGCATGGGATATTGTGGGAATCCTTAATTTTCTCAATTTCTTTAGCAGTGATATTTTACCTTTCATTACTTTTTAAAAGTTGTAACGGATCAAGAGATTAAACTTGTTTATCATATTTCCTTCTCCTTCATATTCTCTGCATTAATTTTCAACATTTTATGCTTTATTAATTGTGTAAATTCTTACACACATGAGTATTCTGTGTTTTATGATGGCAACAGCCACCTTCCCAGTCCCCTCTTTAATTCTATTTTTTCAGGGTTTTATTCTTTGCAAATATTATATCAAATAAATTGCATATGAGTTTTTAAATGTTGTGGCAACAAACTTAACCAGTCTAGGTTAGCAAGAGATAGCCTTAAATGACCACTAATCCAATATTTTTTCTCTTCAATTATTGGACTATTCAATCCATCTGTAGTAATGTGTAAACTATCTATATAGTAGATTAGAGAGAGAGATAGTTTATATGTTATTATATTATATATTATGTAATATATAACTATTTAATATACTATTTAATACAGATATATTATATATGGTATAATAATATATAATATAACATGTAAATGATACATATTTATATTATACATATATTATATTTATATATTATATATAAGTAAAATGTATATTATATACATTATATATTGTATAACCTTTATAAAATATATATTTTAGAGAGAGATAATGCATGTGCAGGTGGGGAAAGGGCAGAGAGAGAGGGAGAGAGAGAATCCCAAGTGGGCTGTGTGTCTTCAATGCAGAACCTGATGTGGGACTCTATTCCACAACCCTGGGACCATGACCTGAGCCAAAAACAAGAATCAGATGCTCACAAACTGAGCCACCCAGATGCTAAACTGTATTTTTTTCCTTTTAAGATGTACATTTAATAAATATGTTAACACAGTTTATGAAATTTTCTTTCATTGACCTATTTTACTAATGATGTTACTAAGTTACAAAAAGAGCATATCAATTTTTTTAAATTTATTTTGAGAGAAAGAGAGTGCACACAAGTAGGGGAGGGGCAGAGAGAGAAGAAAAGAGAGAATCCCAAGCAGGCTCCATGCTGTCAGCTCAGAGCCCAAGTTGGGCTAGAACTCACCAACCATGAGATCATGACCTGAGTCAAAATCAAGAGTTGATGCTTGGGGTGCCTGGGTGGCTCAGTCGGTTGGGCGGCCGACTTTAGCTCAGGTCATGATCTCGCAGTCTGTGAGTTCGAGCCCCGCGTCGGGCTCTGGGCTGAGGGCTCAGAGCCTGGAGCCTGCTTCCGATTCTGTGTCTCCCTCTCTCTCTGCCCTTCCCCTGTTCACGCTGTGCCTCTATGTCTCTCAAAAATAAACAAACATTAAAAAAAATTAAAAAAAAAAAAGAGTTGATGCTTAACTGACTGAGCCACCCCGGCACCCAGAACATATCAATTTTTATCTCTATTCCTATGCTTTCAAATCTTGTTTATTAATCTGTATTTATATACTTATGCTATTTAAGTAATATTGTATTATTTTCTGTCATGATTTGGGTCATAGAGCCCTTCTTTGATCTATAAACTATTTTTATTACATGTATTCTTCTTTTGAACCTCTTCATTCATTTCAATAAATATTGCATTTGCCTTTGAAGTCATTCAATGATTCATAATTTATAGACTAACTTGAGAAATATTCTCTGTAATAGTTTCTTTTTACTAAGAAATATTAAAGGATTATTATTAAGGTTAATATTATTGTTTACACTGAAGAAAATTTTGCTGTTCTCTTAATGAATGTAACCCACACTTTTCAGTCAACTGGCTTTATGATTTTGTATCTGTGTGGTTGCTACAAGCATGAGTCATGGTCTATCCATGTCAGACATACACCACGGACACCAAGCATCACTGAATGCTACCACAGATTATAGGGATTCCCATGTTACTACTACTATCTCCCAAGGCAGAGGACAAACACTCACTTTCTGGGTATTCCTCATGGCTTGGATGCAGGCATGGGACCTTAGTTCTAAGCTTAGACTGTCCAGACTGAGACCTCAGCTTCAAGAAGCAGGTGCCATGTGGCTTGCAGCTCTGCCAACACTGGCAGCCAAACGCCCACTTTGGGGAGTAGTGGCAGAGTCTGGAATCTGCCCCAGATACCACAAGGACATGCATCCAAGCCCCTCAAAGCCAGCACTGTGCTCTCCCTCACTACCCGGGCTAGTGCACCCACACTGGATTATCAGGGGGACTCTGCGACATAGCTAAGTATAGCCAGGACTGGTTCTGTGTATTGCAACTAAGAAATTTAGGAAATATAACTGTTAAGAAAGAATACATTGACTCTTACACTTTAAATGTAAATATAGCCACTCACTTAATTTCTAATAATTCTTAGAGTAATAGCTGATTTTGTGTGTTTTTCTATATAAACTCTTTTATAGTCTAGAAGTGGCTTATAAGAATCAGGTGGCTTAGCTATTTTTAAATTCATAAACAGAATAACCCATCTTTCAGACACAATTCTTATTCAGAAGCAAGGTAGATCTGGGAATACTCTGTGCAAACAAAGTGTGTGTCTTTGCGAAGTACTATTTTCAACGGTTTAATTTTCAACAGTTTAATTTAATTTTACTCTTTTTGTCCTAAGAAAAATTATTTTGCCCTTAGGAGCACCATGGAGTTTAAAAGCACAGACTTAACTGAGATTGTCAGGATTCAAATGCTGGCTCCTCTGCTTGCTAGTTACATGACTGTTGACGGTTTCTTACACTTTCTATATCTTGGTCTCTTTACCCATAGAATAGGGTTAATAATAGGGACTTAGGACTTGTTAGTTTGCTAAATGTTAACACATGTAGGACACAGGATAGTACATGATAAGCAAGAGCTTAATAAGTGGGAACTAGCCTCGTTCTTAATCTGTCTGTACCTCCATATGCTTGACAGAATTTATAACAGAAAAAAGAAAGATGAAAAAAAAAAGGTTGAATCCTGAAGTATGATGAAAGCTTTATAAATCAGCTTATTGTGACTATTCCCTGATCTCCTCTTTAGAGAATCAGCAACCGCATTGGCTGTATTCAGTTCATGAGGCTCTGTCTCCTGCACACAGAGACGACCACCTGCCAGTAATGCTCAGGTGACTTCAGGAAGGAGGAGACGTAACAGAGAAAGGTAGAGAAATCCTCTGAACATTATCTAGTCCAAGACACTATGACCTGAAGAAGGGAGGGGAAAGAGTGAAGAGATCCCTGAGATCATATGCATTTTCCTGCTATGCCCTTTCTGTGGTAATCCCAGATATGAAACGTCCTGTACTTCGGGGGTACTACTAAGAGCAGAACATGGTGCGTCCTGTCAGGAAAGGAGCCGCATCAAAGTAAACCAGGCTGTACCGTGTGCTTAGGTCCAGGGCCTCTGATCTACCTGTCTGCGCTGCCCTAAACCACAGAGGACATCAGAACCACTGCACTGGGCACAGGTGAACGGCAAGGAAGACATCATCCAAGACTGCAGCACTACGGGACTCAGCCTGAGCTCAACTCGTCTGAAGAAAACGGCTGGAGATTGAAGGCCATCTGTTTGCTAATTGGCTCTACCTCCTAGAAGAGTGAACTTTTTTGTATCTTCTCAACAGGAGATAGTTTTAGAGCTTGGAGCAAAGCGCCTGAGGAGAGTGGATTCCTGCCCTCCCACGGACACTGGGAGATAGGAAAAGTATCTTCCTTGATGACTATATCTTTGTGGGATGGCTTTCTGGTCTTTGAGAAAGACATTCCTGGATTGTACAACTATCATGAAATTTTATAAAGATTTTTATCTCACAGCGACAGATGAAGAGTCTACAATTACAAATCTTCTAAAGTAAATGGTCTAAAAAAAAAGGCAAGTCAGGGGTCCAGACTGAGAAAGAAGCCTATCTCAACATTAGCCAAGCTGAGGGAAGGTTAAGACTGTTTTGGTCACCAGGTCTGATCAAGCCAAGAGGAGTAAATTTGTGAATTATTCCAACAGCAGACATTACCTGGCAGCACCAGCAGGTTAAGTAGCAACCCACCCAGGTTTCTCCAAAGATGTCTTTTTAAAGCCAGAGAAAGGATACCATTTGTAAAATGAGACTTCACCCCTCAACCAGGCACACCTGCGTTTCCCTCCTTCATACCTTGATGCAGGTTAAGAAAGGAAACAGGACAAGTGGGTGCCTCTTGGAGGGACTAAAGATTTTTATCTAAAGGTTAATATGGGATGTTACCTAAAGGGACTATTTGAATTATCAGTTTAGACTGAGATTACACTGGGTTTGACATTCAGTTACTTAGTATGCCTGCTGAGGTCTCAGCAGAAAGACATGACCAACTGTGGACAAGGAGTGATATTGTGCATTTCTACCGTGTCCAAGGTGTGATGTTAAATTCTACAGATGTTCACTGCTTGCTTCTGGGGAAGAATTTACTTCATGGCTGGTTTTGCACTCTGTTTTCTTATTCTACCAGACCTCTGCATCCCATAATACCCTCCAGGTACCTTGGGCATTTAAACCAGTTTGAACTTGAGTCTGTATCAAAATCTGTCACCACAAGCCCCATATTACTGTATACTGATACTTCAGCAACCGTAGATTCGCCCTGGATTTCACACTTGTCTCACTCTCTAACACTCACTTCTCAAAATAAGGCATTGGAGGGGAACGAGGAATGGACAAGACAAACACCTCCACTCCCCAAGTCAATGTTCCCAGTTCCTAACCCAGACCTCTCCCCACTTAGTTGTTAATTACCTATTTAAACTCTTTCAGTAGATATTTTTGATATAACTTAGATTTTAATGAATTTATGTGGTGGGGGCAATGAATTTCAAAACTTCAGAGAGGAATGGAAAATAAGGAATTATATCCGAATTAAATGCAGTTACGAAGAAAAGAGGAGCATGGGGGTGGGTGAAATAGGGACAGGGGTTAAGAGGAACAAACTTCCAGCTATAAAATAGGTAAGTCACAGGGTTAGAAAGTACATCGGGAATACAGCCACAATATTGTCATAACATTGTAGGGTGACAGGCGGTGACTGCACTTAATGATGGTGAGCACTGAGAAATGCAGCTATCAAATCACTGTGCTGTATACCTGAAACTAATATAAGACCGTATGTCAACTATATGTCAGTACAATTTCTAAAAATTTCTAATCAAAATTGTATATATTTAAGATGTACAAAAGGCTGATATGATGTACTCGATTGCTACAATCAAGCTAATGTATTAACTCCTCACATAGTAACCTTTTTTATATATGTCACAAATGCACCTAAAAGCCACTCTCTTATGAAAAAATAAAATAAAACAAAATAAAATAAAATTCACTCTCTTAACATATTTCTGGTGTCCAATACAGTATTATTAAGTATAGTCAATATGCTTGTACATTAGGTTTCTAGACTTATCCACTGTATTAAGTAAATTATTGGCAGTAATTTAGGTAACTGTAAGTTTCCACCCTTTGGTTGATAGGTCCCAATTTCCTCCACACTCTCAGCCTCTGTTACCACCATTCTGCTTACTGCTGAGCTTCAGTTCGAATTCTTTTTTTTAAGATTCCACATATAAATGAGATCATACAGAATTTGTTTCCCTCTGTCTGGCTTATTTCACTTAACATAATGTCCTCCAGATTCACCCATGTGGTTGCAAATTGCAACGTTTCTTTCTTTCTCATGGCTGAATAACATAGAATTAATTTTACAACCTAGTAATTATAGGATTTGTTGATGCCATTAGTGGCCAAAGAGAAGCAGGGAACAAATTAGATCTCTAATTGGAATGTCTTTTCTTTAATGTTTATTTATTTTTGAGAGAGAGACAGAGACATATAATGTGAATGGGGGAGAGGTAGAAAGAGAGGGAGACACAGAATCAGAAGCAGGCTCAAGGCTCTGAGCTGTCAGCACAGAACCCAATGCTGGGCTTGAACTCATGAACCATGAGATCATGAACTGAACCGAAGTTGGATGCTTACCCAACTGAGCCACCTAGGCGCCCCTAATTGGAGTGTCTTAAATTCACTTTTCAGCATATTGTATTTCAGCTAACCTGGCCTTAGGGTGAACATTTATTGACAAATAAAGTCGTGGTGGTCAAAATCCTTTTTAAATGTGACTTCTAGAGATCTTTTTTTTTTCTTTTTTAATTTATTTATTTAAATTCAAGCCAGTTAACATACAGTGTAGTCTTGGCTTCGAAAGTAGAACTCAGTGATTCATCACTTACATATAAATCCTAACAAGTGCCCTTCTTAGTACCCATCACCCATCTAGTCCGTCCTCCACCTACCTCCCCCTCTAGCAACTTTCAGCCTGTTCTCTGTATTTAAGAGTCTTTTGTGGTTTGCCTCCCTCTCTTTTTTTATCTTATGTTCCTTTATGTTTGTTTATCCCATGTTCCTCTGATGGAACTAGAGTGTATTATGGTAAGTGAAATAAGTCAGGCAGAGAAAGACAAATATAACAATTTCACTCATGTGGAATGTAATCTTTCTTATACTACACTTAAGGAAAGCAAGATTCACATACTTTCCCATTTCCTTCTCCATCAATTTCTCAGGTAAGAAGACACATTAACAGCCCCTGTCTGCTTCAGTGTCCTGATGTAGGTCCCCATCAGAACTCCTGCTACAACACTTTGTCAAATTTGGGACAAACTTTGTCTCTCCAAAAAAACCCATTATTTTGTGACGAAGTTTGGTTTCTGCCAGAGCAGATACTAGGAGGAAAATTTGCGTATTCTCAGGTGACCTGGGAGGTAACCCAGGGAACACTGTATGGAGGGCTGGGGGGCGAGCACAGGGAAAAGAAAGACTTGGGTGAAGGTGACAATAATGAGCAAGTGACCACTGCAGAGAAGAGGGCTTGGTCCCCCCTTAGGGACTGGAGGAATGACGCACATCTCTGCCTCAGAGTTACCACTCGAAGGGCCAGGAAGCTGGGTGCTTTCTACCAACAACTGGGAGTCCCTGGAGGTAACCAGCAGTGATCGGTGCTGTGTGGCTTGAATTTCGAGCTCTGGGCAAGCACAGCACATTCTAATCATGAGAGGAAGCTCTTGGGCAAAGACAGAAACTGGAAGCCAAGCCGTGTCCTTGAGATGGCATGTACCATGGCACACAGAGAGGGTGTGAGCCTGTCTTCCATTGGGAATCCTGTAGAAAGAAAGAGGCTGATACTACAAAGTTACAGGTAAACATCAGCTCTGTTTCTCCCATGCCTATGGGAAAGCTTACGGAAATACTAACCAAGTGAAAATTAGGAAAAGCACAAAATAAGTATCAAAAACTATGAAAGGAGACATAGATACCATGTATCTATGCAGCAAATATTTAAAACTGAATAGGCAGATATGGCAGAGTGACTAACCCTTCTGCTGTAAGAATATAAAAAGGGAAAAATAATAGGGCCACTGTTTTCAGAATTTGGACAACAGGCGCGACAGGACATTAATCTTGGAAACAAACAACAAAACACACAGGTGGGGATATTAGTCAGGATTCTCCAGAGAAACAGAGCCAGTGGGATATGTCTCATCTCCATCTTCTATACACACATGTCATCTATATGTACACACAGACACACGTGTGTGAGAGAGACAGAGACACAGAGAGAGATTTTAAGGAACTGGCTCATGTGATTGTGAAGGCTGTCGTGTCTGGAACCTGTAGGGCAGGCTGGCGGACTGGGGACGCAGGGAACACTTGATACTGAAGTCTCGAGGCTGAAAGATGAAACTTGAGGCACAATTTCTATGTTGCAGTCCGGCAGGGGCAGAACGTTTTCTCCTCAGTAAACCTTAGTCTTTGCTCTTAAGGCCTTCAGCTGATTGGATGAAGTCCATCCACACTATCCACTTTACTTAAAGTCAACTGATCATAAATGTTCACCACATTAAAAAAAGTGCCCTTATAGCCACATCTAGACTAGTGTTTGACCAACTAGTCACCAAAGTCTCAGGCTGACACATAAAATTAACCATGACAGTGAGCCTCACAATCACTTGGTTTTCTGCTGGGAGGCCCTCCCCAGGCACTGGTGCAGAAAAGTAGATCTGAAACAAAGCACAGAGGTCTCTCGAGCTTAGGAGGCAGAGACCCAAAGTATCAGCAAGGAAATGAGAATCATAAAAAAAGAACCAAATTGAAATTCTAGAGCTGGGAAGTACGTGATCAAAATGAAAGATTCAGCACATAGGCTCACCCCATTTAGGAAGATCAATGAACTTGAATACAGATTATTAGAAATCATTGAAAAATAATGAGAGAGTGAAGTCACTGAATCAAGAACAAAGAGCAACTGGTAAAACAGCAGCCCCATCTGAAGGCAGCTCAGATGTCCATCAATACAGGTGGACAAAGAAAGGCACAGCCATTCGACAGATACAACTTAGCACAAAAAGGGTTAAAACTACTAACACGCACAACGCAAGTGAAAGTCACGGGTATTAGGCTGAGGAAAAGGAGCTATGAGCAGGGTGTAAATACGGGTGGAGGAGAAAACGGTGGCGTTGGCAGCATCCCAGCATGGCCACCGACCTGACGTAGGATGCTGGAGTGCCATACAGGGTGACAGCACTAGTGACAGTATGCGCCATCTCTGTCGTGGGTGGAGGAGGGACGTCGGGATGATAGCACCTGTGACAGCCAGCATGTGCCATCTCTGTAGTGGGTGGAGGAGGGCATCCCCATGGAGGGGGGGGGGGAACATCTGCACAGGTAGGGTGGCCACTGTGGAGTGTTCTCTCCCTCTTGGTTTCTGGGACATCTGGGACCATGTCTTGAATGTAAAATCCAGTTTAGTAATTTGTTCACTTGGCTGAACCCATCTATGGAGTTCTTTCTTAAACAGTTATACTTTCCAAACTATTTATAATGGTTCTTATTGGTACATGCCTGGCCTTGCTTCACACATGCAGTATTCTCACTACCTTGAACATATTTACCATCCTTTCTTAAATTATTTTCTGGCTTCTTAATTCTGCCTCATCTGCCATAAATCCCTCGTCTTTCTTGTTGGTGGCTTCATTTCTCAGATAGTTTATCATCTGCTTCAGGGAACTGATCTCTCTGGATCGTGCTACTTTGGCCAGCATTGTGCTTGGGGATAAACTAACAGCTGCTGGCTATTTTATGCCCCTGTTGAATGTTGGTCATGGTGGGTGACACAAGTGAGCACTGAGTGCCCATCCCTAACCAACAGCGCTCACCATCCCTCCGACCCACTATGTCTCACCCTCAGGGATCCGACGGTACCTCTTGCCACGCCCTCATCTTCATCATCCAGACCCAGGGTCTGTAAAAGAAGAGAAACATGGAAGCACAGCCCAGTACCTGGTGCTGTCAGCTTCCATCCACGCCCTGCTGCTGCCCGCACTTTACCACCAATCTGACCCAGCCTGGACTTCCTGCAGTTGGAAAAAAGCTTGTCAGTGATCAGCCAAATTCACTGTGTAAAAGATTTTCATTCCTAGGTATTTTATGGGTTTTGGTGCAATTGTGAATGGGACTAGCTTCTTTATTTCTCTTTCTGTTGCTTCATTGTTGATGTATAGAAATGCAACCGATTTCTGTACATTGATTTCGTACCCTGCAACTTTGCTGAATTCATGAATCAGTTCTAGCTGGCGTTTGGTGGATTCTGCGGAGTTTTCCATGTAAACTATCATGTCTGAGAAGAGTGAAAGTTTGACTTCATCCTTGCCAATCCTGATGCATTTTATTTTGTTTTGTTGTCTGATTGCTGATGCTAGGACCTCCAACACTATGTTAAATAGCAGGGGTGAGAGTGGACAAACCTGTCGTGTTCCTGATCTTAGGGGGAAGCACTCAGTTCTTCCCCATTGAGGATGATATTAGCTGTGGGCTTTTCATAAACAGTTTTTATGATGTTTAAGTATGTTCCTTCTAGTCCCGACTTTCTCGAGGGTTTGTATTAGGACAGGGTGCTGTATTTTGTCACAAGTTTTTTCTGCATCTATTGACAGGGTCATATAGTTCTTATCTTTTCTTTTGTTAATATGATGTATCACACTGATTGATTTGCGAATATTGAACCAGCCCTGCAACCACGGATGAATCCTGCTTGATCATGGTGAATAATTCTTTTTAAATGCTGTTGGATTCGATTTGCTAGTATCTTGTTGAGAATTTTTGCATCTATATTCATCAAGGATATTGGCCTGGAGTTATCTTTTTTTGCTGGGTCTCTATCTGCTTTGGGAATCAAAGTGATGCTGGCTTCACAGAATTAGTCCGGGTGTTTTCCTTCCATCTCAATTTTTTGGAACAGCTTGAGGAGGACAGGTATTAACTCTGTTTTAAATGTCTGGTAAAAATTCCCTAAGGAAGCCATCAGGTTCATGACTCATATTTGTTGGGAGATTTTTGATAACCAATTCAATTTCTTCACTAGTTATGGGTCTGTTCAAATTTTCTATTTCTTCCCATTTGAGTTTTGGTAGTATGTGGCTGTTTAGGAATTTGTTCATTTCTTCTAGGTTGTCGAGTTTGGTGGCATATAATTTTTCATAGTATTCCCTGATAATTGCTTGTATTTCTGAGGGATTGGTTGTAATCACTCCCTTTTCATTTGTGATTTTATCTATTTGGGTTCTTTCTCTTTTCTTTTTGAGAAGCCTGGCTAGAGGTTTATCAATTTTGTTTATTTTTTCAAAGAACCAGCTCTTGGTTTCATTGAGCGGTTCCACTACTTTTTCAGTTCCCATATTATTAATCTGTGCCCTTATTTTTGTTATTTCTCTCTTTCTTTTGGGTTTGGGGTGTCTTAGCTGTTCTGCTTCTCTAGTTCCTTTAGGTGTGCTGTTAAATTTTGTGTCAGTGATTTTTCTTGTTTCTTGAGATAGGCCTGGATTGCAATGTATTTTCCTCTCAGGACTGCCTTTGCCACATCCCAAAGCATTTGGATTGTTGTATTTTCATTTTCATTTGTTTCCATGTATTGTATAATTTCTTCTCTAATTGCTTGGTTGACCCACTCGTCTTTTAGTAGGTTGTAATTTAGTCTCCATGTTTTTGGGGTTTTCCAGACTTTTTCCTGTGGTTGATTTAAAGTTTCATAGCACTGTGATCTGAAAGTGTGTATGGTATGATCTCAATTCTTTTATATTTATTAAAAGCTTCCTTGTGTCCCAGGATGTGGTCTCTCTTGGAAAATGTACCATGTGCATTTGAGAAGAATTTAAATTCCTTTCCTTCTGGATGAAGGACCCTGAAGATGTCAGTTAGGCCCATCTGTTCCAATGTGTTATTTAGGGCCATAGTTTCTTTAGTGATTCTCTGTTTAGTGGATCTGTCCAATGCTGTGAGTGGAGTGTTAAAGTCCTCTGCAATTAGCACATTTTTACCGATAAGGTTGCTTATGTTTGTGATTAATTGTTTTACAAATTTGGGTGCCTCCAAATTTGGGGCGTAGATATTTATAATTGTTAGCTCTTCTTGCTGGATAGTCCCTGTGATTATTATATAATGCCCTTCTTCATCTCTTGTTACATCCTTTAAAGTCTAGTTTGTCTGATATAAGTGTGGCTACTCCAGCTTTCTTTTGACTACCAGTAGCATGGTAGATGGTTTTCCATCCCCTCACTTTCAATATGAAGGTGTCCTCAGGTCTAAAATGGATAAATCTCTATTTGAAATTTATTTATCCTTCTTTGTTCCAATATAATAACAACAACAATGTCCAATAAATCCTTTTATATTGCAGTTTCTGCTAATTCTCTTTCCTTACCAGCTCTTCCTCCTACTTTAACTCTGATCCTATCTTCTGTTATGTAACCTATGTGCAGTGCTGTTTGAAACTAGAAGTAATATATGCAGGACTCTTGGCACAGTGCCTATTAAGAGACTCTGTCCACAACTGACACCCACGAATGGTAGTGTTCTTTCCTCCCACCTCCTCCTTCTCCTTCTCTTGTTTGTGGCTAAAAGTCATCCCAACTATCCTTGAGCAGCTGGATTCACACGACATCATGAAGTGCATTAGTTACCCTGCATTCGTGCTCCTTTACGGGTCCTGTGCAATTGGCAGAGGACCTGCTCACATGGGAGAAATTCTTTCTTTTCAATGCAGATCCAGTGGGGAACTAGTTACATTCTCATTACACATCGCAGAGCTTCCTGCCGCCGACAACTCCTTTGCTCACTTGCCCACGTCGCCCTCTGGTCCTACATTGGATTGTAAATCAGAATGACTCACCAAACCCAGAGGACTGTGAACACAGTATATCAGTGCTGATCTTTCTTCCAGCACTAACACCAAGGGAAGTTTTGGCTTCCACTCTACACAGGGTGGAATGAAATAAACTCTGCCTTGAGGTCAGTTGGTACAAACAACGGCCAACCCCTAGCTGAGCGTCAAGGGTCTACCCATCAAAGTAGTAGTCTCTGGTTTAATAAGAATCCAGGACAGACAATCTGTCACTTAGTCTTGGGACACAGGGGAAAGCTGAGGAAGGGTACCATGTGAGTAGCTGATATTTAAAACACTATGTGTCAAACCTAACAAGATATCATTTCTAGTCCATGAAAAGTGATATTGACATTAATTTCTCCAGGAGTTTGAGGAAGATGCCTGGACTTCTCTGGGAGCGCAGCCTTGTTTCCCTTTCTGTGTGGTGAACTGGTTGGGCAATGCCCCATAGTGGCTCTGTTCAGTCTTTTCCGAACGCAAATATTCCTGCCATATGTTCCCACGCATAGGTAGGCTTTGGAAGACCTAGCAGAGAACCAGGGGGGAGGGAAGAGGGGAAGGGGAAAAAAAAAAAAAAAAAAAAAAGCCACAGAGAGGAAGGAAGACATGACATGAGAGACTCTCAAAGAATAGGAAAGAACTGAGGGGAGAGATGGGTGTGGGAGGGGAGAGAGTGGGTGGTGGGCACAGAGGAGGGCGCTCGTTGGATTGAGCACTGGGTGTTGTATAGAAACCAATTTGACAATAAACTATTTAAAAAAAATAAATAAAATAAATAAAAAATTTTTAAAAAATCTAGTACTTTGTCATAGCACTATCGTGGCCTAAATAAGAAGCTCCCATGAGGTTTAAACGAGCTGATTCACATTGAGATGACATATATGTAAAGAGGTCTACAATTTAAGGCATGACTATTTGCACAATTTGCAAGCAATCACACATGTGCACGCATACATGTGGGAGCAGTTCCCAGGCCTCCCCTCCCCCTTATATTCTACTTCTCTTGTTGGTGTGGAATGCTGTGATTCTTTCTTCAATGAGTCAAATATTTCATCATCATAAGATCTTTTGTTTACAGACAGAAGTCAATATCCCTTGGAACACATCAGAAATGGCATTAATAAAATTTATCCTAGACAAGTAAAATAAATAATAATGACTAACAGTTATTTCTATGCAGAGGACCAGGAAGTTCCTGGTAACAACTTTGCTCCCATGAGTCACATATCGTGTAAAATAATGTGTCAAGCTGTGTCGGTCATGTGTGTGGCATGTGGGACTGAGTTGGGGGAGGAGAGTCTGTCCCCTGGCTGGTCATGATCCCAGGCTGCACACTGACCCTGCCAGACTCCCATCTAATCATCACTGTCCCAGGCACTTATTCTGGCCAGACATTTGGAGTAAATATTTTACAGTGAAAAGTTCAAACTGTGGTAATGGTCATAAGAGAAGGAGGAGTGCCGGGGTCGTTCCTTGTCCCGGCGAATCTAGGGGTCCACGAAGGACGGACGGTCAGGCGAAATGAAGTGAGAGAGCCACGAGTGAGATGGAATCTGATGACCAAGCAGGCAGCCCTGGCAATTCTGGCATCTCTGCTTTGCTGGTCTCAGTGTCTTTATCTTTAAAGGTAGCGAGTGACATTACATCAGTGACAAGGCATTCTTTACAACATATATTGTTGTCACAAGACCCATGTAGTCATCTATAGGTTTATGGTATAAGGGAGTGTGGGGATGAGAATTACAAAATGATTTGCGAAATGTTAACCTCAGGGAGGTGCTCAATATTTGCAGCTGATAAACAGTGCTTCTGACTTTTGGGCGAGGCTAACCTTGGGGAAGGTCCTAAGTCTCTTTACAATCTTTCCCATCAGTGTGTTAATTCTGAGAGAAGCTTTACAGAGATGTGCCTTGAGGTTTTATGGTGGGGCTGAGGGGAGCAATACCTGCAGGGAAAATCTAATTTGGTTTAAGGAGTCTTGGGGCCTACGCCTCGATTTGTGTAACCTATCCCCAAGAGGCAACCTTGAGGTAACTTCTGGCCAGGTTACTCTCACACAGATTTTATCCATCAAGACCAGGTCCCCTTTTCCATGTGCCATAAAACTAAAGAGCATTATGTCCCTTAGGCCAACGAAAGCAATTCGAGAAATCCAGGCCTGAAAGGTTATTTTGAAAGAGGTCAAACTAGGCGCCAGTTTGGCTGGCGGGAGCTTTTTGCTTCAACCTTTCCCACGCATGGAGGGGTCTCAACCTATGAGCCCAAAACGGCTCCCAACAGAGGAGGATTAGGAACAACTGCTGTTTGTATTTATTATACACACAAGAAGTCATGGGTTCAAGTCAACATCCCACCCCTTACCTAGCAGGTGACCAGGGGTCGCCAGGGACTAGCGCAAGATTTTTAAGCTTTCTGTGGCTGTTTCACCATAATGCCAATATGTACCTCGAGTATTGTTGGGGGATTGTATACATATGTATATATAAAGCATTGGGAACAGTGCCTGTCAAAAACAAAAATACTAAAAATGAAAGATTTCTTATTATTACATATCAAGGTCTTTCTTGTAGAGACATAACTGATACAGCATTGTGTCCATAAGGTGTGGAACTTGTTGCTTGGATACTTTATATATTGTAATACGAATACTTCTGTAGTGCTCGTTAACACCGCTATTGGGTCACATGAGTACCATTTCTTTTTGTGCTGAGAACAATTAAGATCTAGTCTCCTTTGAGTTCTTAACATAATTTATAAGTAACATGCACTTCCTATTTTTTGAACTAGGAGACAGAGACCCTGAGAGTTAAGTAACATGCAAACAGTAACAAACCTGGTGAAGAGTGAAGCCAATCTTTAAACATGTATACATCTTGAGGCAAAAAATCGTGCTCTCTTCTCTCAATGGCTTAAATCTATTTTGTCGGAGAAAAAATTTATTCTATACCTTCTTTAACTGTAAATAAATGCTGAAAAGCAATTCCTGTGTGCATTGAAAATGAGCATTCTAGAACTGGTGTTCAGGCACGGGAGACAAGCCATGACAGCACCAGCCCATCACAGGTGCTTAGTGCTTAGAGAGATTTCAGTTATTTGGCTCATCAGTCATATGATAGAGACATGGCCTTTGGGTTACAGCTGTCAACCCAGAATGCAAAGCAACAACCACCACATGACAACATGGGGTCTTGTGGACATTGTACCATGTGGTGCAGTCGTGCTTATGCTGGGTTTTGTCCCCAGGTACAATGTCTGCATGCGTTTACTTGCTACTTGAGAGGGTGCTCCTGACATCGAGGGCACAGAGGCCAAGAATGCTGCTGAACATCCCACAAGCCCGGAAAAGTCCCCAAGCAGGGAATTATCTGGCCTCGGTTCAGTGTGAATGAACCTACAAAAGGTCAATCGGGCTGTTGTTGAGAAATCCTGACATAGAGGCACTGTGGCTCAAAGAAGCCACTACACAACAAGATGATATGTTAGCACAGTTTTATCCTCCAAGTCAAGATATTAGAGTCGCACGTGGAAATAAGAAGTTGTGGGTGGACCTGACCATGTTGATCACTCATCACCAGGTGTAAAGAAGTGGAGAGCAGAGATGGGAAGGACAGCACACCCCACTCACTGCAAGCATTGATGAGACAGGCTGCATCCTTCCCTGCTGCCTCCTGAAGTAGGCTTCACCCCCACCACTTCAACTAAACCTTCCTGGTCAAGGCCAATAACCGCTTCTCTGCATGTAGTGAATTTCATGGTTGAATATGATTTCTTAATAATAATTGAAATCCTTGTTCTTGATGACCCTGAAGTGAAAGAGTTTGTGGAAGAGTAGGAGCATGATGTGAACAGACCTGGTCTAAAGGGACACATTTCCCCTGTGACACTGTGAGGTCACAGCTGAAAGACAGCAGTGGAAACAGGACTGAGTCCTGTGATTTCTGAAGGGACAAGGCAGTAGGGACCACTCAGGGTGAATTCCTCGCTTGTATAGGACACCAGAGTGCATGCCTGTGAACTTGTCTCCTGATTCTCTAGAGTCTATGACAGAAGAGACCTCAGGCTGCTGGGGGGTGTTTTGGGGAGCATAGCAGGGGGTAAGAATGCTGGGTGCTGGAAGTCAGAGGAAAAGGTCAACACTGTTTCCCCTCGCTGTCCTTTCTGACCCTCCATTGTCATAGATTCGGCCCCACAGGGTAGCAGCGTGGTCTGGGGGAGCCTGAAGGCTCAGATAAAGTGGAGGTTAAGAATGTGAAGCCATCTTTGAAGCCAAGAAATGAGAAAGAAGTCACAGGAAAGGCTAGTTATTACATGACTCCACTTTTACAACTATTTATAGGATTACTTTCTCACAAAGGTGGAACTATAGGGACAGGAGCAGATCTGTGGTTACGGAGGCTTGCTGGGGGAGAGGGTTTACTAGGAAGGGGCAAGGGATGGGTTTGGGGGTGATGGAACTGTTCTATGACTTGACTGTGGCTATGGATACAAATCATAAAAACATATAGTCAGAGGGTGAAAATTATTGTGTGCAAATTATACATTAATAAAAATTTTGGAAAAGGAGTAGTGGAAGAAAAGGAACAGGTAATTAATTGTATGAGCTCGGTGGAGATCAAGCATGGTGCCACGAAGAGAGGACATGGCTGCGGGTAGAAGTGCGGGCAGCTGGACATGGTGAGCTCATAAAGCCCTTGGGTCACCTCTTTTGGAAAGTCTTTTCAGAACCTTTCTGTTTTTCTGACACTTTTCATACCAACTGTTACACTTACTACGTTGTATTCTGAGTACCTGGTAGATATGTCTGCTCCCCTCCTTATATGCTGGATTATTGGAGGACTGGAATTAAGACCTGACTTCTACTTGGTTGTGGGTCCTGAAGTCCAGCAGGTACCATGATGTTTCATACTAAGTAGGTGGCCAACAGCATTTCCAAGGGGAATGGTAAGTGAATGAGGTCAGGAGGGTCTGAGGTTAGTGTAGAAGGTGGACAATCTACCTGGATATTGACCATCACAGAGTGATGGCCAGTGTGGACCCTCGATTACCTGCGCAAATGCCCTGGCAATGGTCAAAGTCGGTGCTGGGAGGAAATCACGGATGCAGGTACACAAGGCTCAGTGAAGTGTAGGGACATGCCTGGAAGGTATATAGGTGATGAAAACAAGCGGCAGAACATTTTGTGTGATGGGGAAGAATCAGGAAAAAAATAAGGAACACAGAGAATGAACAGTGTGAGAGAAGGAGTAGCTTTGAACCGAGTAGCTTTGAACTGAGCTTTGAACGGTAAGAGAAACAGTATGTGAGAGAAAACCTGCCTGCTAACACACAGAACAGTCATTACAAAAAGTAGTGAGCAGTGTTAGGGAATTTTTCCATAACATTGCTAGAGTTCTATGGAAGTATATTAATGAGGAAATGATTCAAAGGGAAGTAACTTAAAGTGATTTCGTTCAAGAACGACCTTGTGGGGTAGGTAAAGTGAGGTGATTGAAGGCGAAGAAAAAATGCCATGTTGCCTGTTTTTACTTTTCTCCATGTAGAACTTGCATGAATGAAAACACCTGCTTTCCTTCCAAATTATACATTTTGGTCTTAGACAGATGGATTCTTTTTCAAAGATGCAGTTATCTTCTGGGATGAATATAGGAAAATAACAACTTGTACTTATAAAGGGGACTGATTAAGGATATGAAAATTTTCAGCTATTTTGGTAAGAGGAAGATATAATTTCACCTTGGTTTGCATAACAGTCATTGGGAAAACATTGCATAAATTATTTATATGCCAAATCATGGTTGCCATGCACTACAGTAATAGTATTTCTTTAAAATGACTTATTTGTGGGGAGAGTTAAGATGCTGGAGAAGTAGGAGGATCCTGGGCTTTCCTCATCCCAAAACACAGCTGAATTGACATCCGATCACTTGGAACACCCAAAAAATTCATCTGTAGAGGGGCAGAAAGATCTCCAAGTGTGGAGAGAGACAGTGTGGCAGGTGTGAGGTGCATGGATGTAAATTACGGGAGAGAAAAAACAGTGGTGCTGTGGAGTGAAGGGAAGCCTTTCCATGGAGAGACAAAAGGGAGAGAAAGAGAGAAGGCTTGTAAAAATGAGGCATTGGGTTCACAGAAGAGTAAAACCTCCCCAAGGACTGGGGAGCAAGAAGTACTGAGTGTCAGATGATTTTTTGAAAACAGTGTTTGGAGCTGAAACTCTGAGATTTTGGAAGTGTGCGACTTTCTCCATTACTGAACTATGGTGGACACTCCTGGGCAGGAGGAGGGAACTGGCCCCAGAGTGCAGAGTGTGGTGTAGGAATCTCTAGGGCGCACTGGAGAGAACAGTCCCCTTTCTGGAGTACTTTTGGAAGAGGATGCGGTGCCTCCCCAAGGACAAAAGACCCTGCAGGTGCCATCAAGAGGCCTTTCATCAGCAGGGGACAGAGGCATGTATAACCCGGCTGCGCTTTTTGCAGTGCTATGCCATAGATTCCAAACACCACTGCAGGCGCAGGACTGTTTTTCTGGAACTAAGGACATCAGATACATTGAACATCCTACTAAAGAATGAATGGGTTAGCCAGGAAATTAAAGGAGAAATCAAAAATATGTGAAAGTAAATGGAAATAAAACCATGACAGTCTGAACTCTTTGGGATGCAGCAAAGGCAGTCCTAAGAGGAAACTATATTTCAATTCACACCTAACGCAAGAAAGCAAGAAAAATCCCACATACACAACATAATTTTACACTGAAAAGAGCTAGAAAAAGGAGCAGCAAATAAAGGTCAACCCAGCAGAAGGGAAATAATACCGATTAGAGTAGAAATAAATGACACAGAATCCAAAAAAGAGTAGAACAGATCAATGAAAGTAAGAGCTAGTTCTCTGCAAGAATAAATAAAAGTAATAAACTCCTAGCCAGACTAATCAAAAAGAAAAGAGAGAGGACTCAAATAGATAAAATTAGGAATGAAAGAGTTGAGATCACAACCAACACCACAGAAATACAAACAGTTATTAGAGAATGCTAAAGAAAACTTGTATGCCAACAAACTGGGCAATTTGGAAGAAATGGACGAATTCCTAGAAATTCACAACCTACCAAAACTGAAACAGGAAGAAACAGAAAATCTGAACAGACCCATAACCAGCAAAGAAATTGAATCAGTTGTCAAAAATCTCCCAACAAACAAGAGTCCTGGGCCAGAGGGCTTCCCAGGGGAATTCTACCAGACATGTAAAGAAGAGTTAATACCTATTCTCCTCAAAAAGTTCTAAAAAACAGAAATGGAAGGAAAGCTTCCAAATTCATTCCATGAAGCCAGCATTACTTTGATTCCCAGGACAGACAAAGACCACACTAAACAGGAGAATTGCAGACCAATATCCCTTATGAAACTGGATGTAAAAATTCTCAACAAGATATGAGAAAATTGAATTTAACTGTACATTAAAAGAACTATTCACCATGATTAGGTGGTATTTATTCCTGGGCTACAGGGGTGATTCAATATCCACAAATCAATCAACATGATACATCACATTAATAAAAGAAAGGATAAGAACCATATGAACCTGTCAATAAATGTAGAAAAAGATTTGACAAAATACAGCATCCACTCTTGATAAAAATCCTCAACAAAGTAGGGATAGATGGAACATACCTTAACATCATAAAGGCTATATATGAAAGACACACAGCTAATATCATCCTTGATGGGGAAAACCTGAAAACCTTTCCGCTACATCAGGAACAGGGCAAGGATGTCTACTCTCACCACTGTTATTTAACAGCACTGGAAGACCAATCCATAGCAATCAGACAACAAAAAGAATTAAAGGAGATACAAATCAGCAAGGAAGAAGTCAAACTTTCACTATTTGTAGGTGACATACTTTACATAGAGAACCTGAAAGACTCCACCAAAAATTTATTAGAACTAATACATGAATTTAGAAAAGTTGCAGGATATAAAATCAACATGCCAAAATCAGTTGTATTTTTATATACCAATAATGAAGCAGAAAAAGAAATCAAAGAACCCATCCCATTTACAAGTGAACCAAAAACAGTAAGATACCTAGGAATAAACCTAACTGAAGACCTGTCCTTTGAAAACTACAGAACACTTACGAAATTGAAGAGGACACAAAGAAATGGAAAAACATTTCATGTGTATGGGTTGGAAGAACACACATTGTTAAAGTGTTGATAATTCTCAAGGCAATCTACACATTTAATGCAATCCCTATCAAAATACCACCAGCATTATTCACAAGCTAGAACAAACAATTCTAAAATATATATGGAACCATGAAAGACTCCAAATAGCCAAAGCAATCTTGAAAAAGAAAAACAAAACTGGAGGCATCACAATTCTAGATTTCAAGCTATACTGCAAAGCTGTAATCACCAAGATAGTATGGTATTGGCACAAAAACAGACACATAGATCAATGGAACAGAACAGAGAACCCAGAAATGGACCCACAACTATATGGTCAACTCATCTTCAACAAAGAAGGAAAGAATATCCAATGCAAAAAGACAGTCTCTTCAACAAATGGTGTTGGGAAAACTGGACAGTGACATGTGGAATGAAAATGACCACTTTCTTACACCTCACACAAAAGTAAATTCAAAATGGATCAATGACCTATATGTGAGACTATCTATGAAAATCCTAGAGGAGAACACAGGCAGCAAAATCTTTGATCTCAGCTGCAGCAACTTCTTATTTTACATGTCTCTGAGGCAAGGGAAACAAAAGCAAAAATAAACTATTGGGACCTCATCAAGATAAAAAGCTTCTGCACAGCAAAGGAAACAATCAACAATACTAAAAGGCAACTGATGGAATGGGGGAAGATATTTGCAAATGACATATCGGATAAAAGGTTAGTATCCAAAATCTATAAAGAATTTATCAAATTCAACACCCAAAAAACAAATAACCCAGTTAAGAAAAGGTCAGAAGACAAGAATAGACATTTTTCTATAGAAGACATCCAAATGGCTAACAGACACATGAAAAACTGCTCAACATCACTCATCATCAGGAAAATACAAATCAAAACCATGATGAGATACCACCTCACATCTGTCAGAATGGTTAACATTAACAACTCAGACAATGACAGATGTTGGTGAGGATGCAAAGAGGAACCCTCTTCCACTGCTGGTGGGAATGCAAACTGTTGCAGCCACTCTGGAAAACAGTATGGAAGTTCCTGAAAAAACTAAAAATATAACTAACCTGCAATCCAGTAATTGAAATCTTAGGTATTTATCCAAAAGATCAAAAATATTGATTCAAAGGGGCACATGAACCCCAATGTTTATAGCAGCACTATTGACAATGGTCAAATTATGGAAAAAGCCTAAATGCCCATCAACTGATGAATGGATAAAGAAGATGTAGTATATACTACAATGGAATATTACTGAGCGATCAAAAAGAATGAAATCCTGCCACTTGCAACCATGTGGATGGAACTAGAGTGTATTATGCTGAGCAAAATAAGTCAGTCAGAGAAAGACAAATACCATATGAGTTTACTCATCTGTGGAATTTAAGAAACAAAACAAATGAACATATGGCAAGGGTGGGGGGGGAAGAAGAGAGAGGGGAGCAAACCACAAGAAACTATTAATGATAAAGAACAAACTGAGGGATGATAGAGGGATGTTGGTGGGGAAAGGGCTATATGGGTGATGGGTATTAAGGAGGGCACTTGGGATAAGCGCTGGATGTTATACGTAACTGATGAATCACTGAATTCTACTCCTGAAACCAATATTGCACTGTATGTTAGCTAACTAAAATTTATATGAAAAAAGTAAGACATAAAGAAATAAAGAAATAAAGTCTTTTCTAAACCATTTCATAAAATAAAAAAGGAGATCATTTTGTATCAGATGCTTCCTTTAAATGATAAAGAGAAAATGGAATCAGTTGCCCCCAAGATTTGTTTAACGTGACCATAAAATTAACTTTCACATGTCAAGCTCTAGAGGGTGATTCTGGCAGGATCAAACTAAGACACAGGTCACTGAAACTTATGCTGCATATTGATATAATTATTCCAAAATGAGGATTAAGCTGAGGTTCTCTGAAAAAAGACAATCTTTGAGCAAACAAGAGAGAAGCATTATGGTTGCATGAACTGGCGCTTTGAAGATCTCTCAAATTTCACTTGATTGTATTTTCAAACTAAAACTTGCAGTACTGTTCTGCATAACGTTGTTTGAAAATGCACAAGGGTCATGGATTTGGGGTCAGGTCCCTGCACTCATGATCTATGCTTCTATCTGACATGTATTCTCATCTGATATGAATTTGCAGTTGCATCTGAGTGAGGGTGGAAGGGGACAATCATGGGAATCATTCTGAGATGTGAGTCTAAAGAAAATAATTATGTGTTTCTTTAAGTAAAAAATTAGTTTCCAAATCAGCCTTAAAGCAGGATTTAACCATTGTTGATATCATTTTTCTGTATATATATAAACACTCAAATATGTTAATAAAAGTCCATAAATTGGTGGTTTAATTAGAACTTCAAATATACTGGGTCATTGTCACAATAATTGAGTTTATCAGAAAAATTAACGGAATGAAATAGTGAATAAGTGAATGAAGGGTTGCATGGATACACAGAGCTGATATGAACAAGGACCAGACTTCCTTCACTCTGGGTATTGAAGCAAACACTCGAGCTGTCTTGCAGTGTCTTCCTTTCCGATCATAAGGACACGTTCTAATCACAGTGGAGGGGTGTTTTGGGTGCAGTTACTGAACTCTTTCCCTAAGGAGGCCTTAGACTTGGAAGATAGTTCATGCCAATGTTGTTGGCTAAGTGGCCTTCCCCAGAGGCCTCTTCTAGGAGTCTAATTGCGAAGTTGTTAAAACAATGAAGAAAACTGAATTAGAAGCGCCAACGATGGAGCAAAGCCAGCTGCTGGAAGACAACCTTGGACGTGGTTGGAATGTACGCCCTGATGAGGCATCTTGCTCTTCGGGGATAAACAATTATGTACTTACTGACTTCATGAAAACATTTACATTTTAATAATATAATTATCTGCAAGCTTTCTAATGAGCCCCCAAGTGACATTGGTAAAACAAGATCTTGCTTGACAACAGCAGTTTCCAAGGAAACCATTTTTAATTGCTTGGAAACTCCAAACGGATGGCTTTAGCAGTTGCTGTCTGCTCTGTGTGAAATGGGTGGGCTCCTTTCAGGTACAGGTCCTGATGAGCACACATATTTAGTACAGATTAGCAGTTGCCGTGATCTGGAGTTCAGAGAGAAAATAAACACTGTCTGGGTCTCCAGAGTTATTCTAGTTACCTATTCTCTGTATCAGAAGAAAGAATTCAGACTCCAAAATTTCAAATCCTTCTCTGTTTTTGTGGTTAAATGAACTAGAATAATCTAATGAAATACTCCAAACACAGTGATTCAATCACTCATTTTTTCTTTTTACCTATTTTATGAAAATAATAAACCATGCAGCTAAGTCTCAATGTAGCATATACATCAGTTAAGAATAGAGCTTTGAGGGGCGCCTGGGTGGCTCAGTTGGTTGGACGGCCCACTTCGGCTCAGGTCATGATCTCACGGTCTGTGAGTTCGAGCCCCGCGTCGGCCTCTGTGCTGACAGCTCAGAGCCTGGAGCCTGCTTTGGATTCCTTGTCTCCCTCTCTCTCTGCCCTTTCCCTGCTCATACTCTGTCTCTGTCTCTCAAAAATAAATAAACGTTAAAAAAATTAAAAAAAAAAAGAATACAGCTTTTAAAACTGGATTCTTTGAGTTTCAATTGTTAGATAGGTGATCTCAGAAAGCTTGTTAGCAATTCTGTGGCTCAATGGCTTATACATAAAATGGTGGTAATAGTATCTCTCTATGTGGCTGGTGTGAAAATCAAGTAGGTTAATATATGTTCATCCTGTTAAAAAGTCACACATAATAAGCTCTACTCATTCTACTACCCAAAAAACAATGTTATTTTCTACAGTTACTTATTTCAAATATTATTTTTGCAATTATGTTTTTAAAAATTGTAGTTATTATACAGAAAATAAAAATGAAAATAAAAGGGACACCTGGGTGACTCAGTCAGTTAAGTATCTGATTCTTAATTTCAGTTCAGGTCATGATCTCATGGTTCATGGATTCAAGCCCTTGTATTGGGTTCCATGCTGACAGTGGAACCTGCTTGGGATTCTCTCTCTCTCTCTCTCTCTCCCTCTCTCTCAAAATAGATAAATAAAAAAAACTTTAAAAAATGAAATTAAGAAAACCACAATGATTTGACTAAGACTGTACTGGTATTTAGCAGTAATGCCCAACCTCAGACTCTAGTCTCTTGACAAGAAGTCCGATGACACTTCCAGCATCTCACAGCTATTTCCATGCCCGTCCACAATTGGTGTTACAGCCAATTCTTCCAGTGCTGCCAGGGTTGAAACAGAATGGAAAACTGCATCTGGAAGAAATAAGCATTGACTATTTTGTTTCACTTAATGTTAGTCAAATTTCAGAATACAGGATCAGGTTCACAGTCTGACAGCACAAACACACTCACCTCATCTCTTCCGCTAAATGCTGCTAAAAAAAAAAACTCTGAAATTCAAGAAGCTATTCAAATAACTGAAAACTAAATATGGACAGGTGGGTTAGGGAAGAATACTAAAATTTGAAGAACTACCAAATTGGCAGTGTTTACTATTTTTTCCTTCCAGAATTCTTGATCTGAGCTTAATACAATCAGAAACAGAAGTAACACAGCACCACAGCATAGTCAGAGAGAGTCCCAGAAGCCCTCTGTCTCTGGCTCAAGGAGAGGAAGAGGACTTCCCAAGGTTGAGAATGAGAAACACCAAAATCTGTCCAAGTCCAGGTTCTTGAGAACATAACCAATAGGAAGAGTATAGACAGAGAAATTCATTTAAATTTCTGGCAGGCTGGACTCCCAGGGAGAGCCGAGGCTGCAGACCAAGCCTTAAGGCTGTCTGACTGAAGACCCACATGAGAGCTGAAGTCACAAATCGGCCCATCCTGATGTCATGCTCAGCCCTTTCCGTGGCAGCAGTGGGAACAGCATCCACAAGTGTAAAATTTCCGCTACGGGGAAACCCACCTCCCCATTCCGTGGAGCTGCAGTTCCATGAGAGTGGAGCTGGCCCCTCTGACGTCTTTTCTCTTCCTGCCGCTCCTCAAACTGAGTGCAGTTGAGGAAGTTCATGGCAAAGCAGGGCAATTAGAGCGCTAGGTCTCTATCCAGAGGACCAAAATGGAACCCCACAGAACCAGATATTACAGGGAGATAAAAGAGAGAGAGCAAGTCTCACATGTGTGCATCTGATACTAAATAGGATAGCAAAACCTTGGAGAAGTAAACTTTGATGAGACAGTCCGTAGGACTGATCTGAAGAACACTACAGAAGTTTTGAAGATTATTGAACCTCCCTGGATTAATTGCCTGTTAAGGCATCTACATTATCCATAGGATTTAAACAAGACCCAGAGTCTTGCAATATTCACAACAATTAGAATATAATCCAAAATCATTCAGCATATAAAGAACAACAAAAAAATTTCAACTTCCAGAGAAAGACAATTAACAGATGCCAATACTGAGAAGACGAAGATGTAGGATTATCTAACTAAGATGTTGGATTATCTGACAAAGAATTTAAAGCAGATATAAAATTCTTTTTTTTTTAATTTTTTAACATTTATTTATTTTTGAGAGCGCAAGTGGGGGAGGGGCAGAAAGAGAGGGAGACACAGAATCCGAAGCAGGCTCCAGGCTCCGAGCTGTCAACACAGAGCCCGACGCGGGGCTTGAACTCACGAACCGTGAGATCATGACCTGAGCCAAAGTCGGCCACTCAACCAACTGAGCCACCCAGGTACCCCAGATATAAAAATTCTTAAGCAATAAATTGAAAACACTCATAAAAAATATGGAGTAATAGAAAGTCTTAGCAAAAAATAGAAAATACAAAGAAAGGGCAAATGGTAACTTTAGAACTGAACTACAATCACAAAAATAAATACTGTTAGATGGACTCAGTGGCAGAATGGAGATGGCAAACCAGAGGGAACAAACTTAACTTTGGGTGACCAAAAATGATCCAACATGAAGAAAAGACAGAAAACATTGAGGAAAAATTAACAGAGCCTTTGGGAATCTATGAGACAATAACAAAAGGTGGTATTTCTGTCATCAGAGTCCTGGTAGGAAAGAAAAAAAAATGTGATATTAAAAAAATATTGAAATAAATAATAATAAAATACTTCCTAAGTTTTGTAAATATGTAAGTCTACAAATTCAAGAAGGTGAGACAACTCTAAACAAGATTAATGCTCCCAAAACAATCTACAACCAGAAGTAATAATGAAAATTAAAGAGGAAATACTATAAACAGCCAGACAAAAACAAAAGATCAACTATAGACCAGTGATTTGAATTACTGCAGATTACTCACGAGAAACTATGAAGGTCAGGGGCGCCTGGGTGGCTCTGTGGGTTAAGTGTGTGACTTCAGCTCAGGTCATAATCTCATGGTTCATGAGTTTGAGACTGGTATCAGGCTGTGTGCTGACCAGAGCCTGGAGCCTGCTTCAGATTCTGTGTCTCCCTCTTTCTCTGCCCCTCCTCTACTTGCTCATTCTCTCTCTCTCTCTCTCTCAAAAAATAAATTTTTAAAAAATTAGAAACTATGAAACTCAGAAGAAAGTGAAATGATTGTAATGACTGTACCATGCTTTTATAAAAAAGGACACAATTTTATGTCCAGTGAAACTATCCCTAAGGAATGATGTCAGATAAAAGTATTCTCAGAGGAGTGAAAATCAAGAGAAGTGATATCCACAGGAACTCCACTAAGAGAATTACTAAAGGAAGTTTTCAGATAGATGGGAAATAATACCGGAGGAAACTTGTAAAATCAGGAGTAAAGGAAGGGAACAGAAATACCAAATATCTGTGTAATAATAATAGATTATCTTTCTTCTACAAAGTTTAAAGAATTCCTTTGATCAAAGAGAAAGTCTCAAGGGAAATCAATAAATACCTGAATCAGATCAAAATCAAAATATAACAGTAAGATGTGTGAAATGCAGCTCAGGTAGTGCTTAACGGTGTGGAGGTTCCTCAAAAAAATGAAAATAGAGCTACCCTATGATCCAGCAATAGCGCTGCTAGGAATCTACCCAAGAGACACAGGAATGCTGATGCATAGGAGCACGTGTACCCCAATGTTCATAGCAGCACCTTCGACAATAGCCAAATCATGGAAAGAGACCAAGTGCCCATCAACTGACGAATGGATAAAGAAGTTATGGTACTTATATACCATGGACTACTACGTGGCAATGAGAAAAAATGAAATCTGGCCATGTGTAGCAACATGGATGGAACTGGAGGGTATTATGTTAAGTGAAATAAGTCAGTCAGAAAAAGACAGATACCATATGTTTCCACGAATAGGTGGACTTTGTGAGACTAAGCAAAAACCAGGGGGAGGGGAAGAGGGGAAAGGAAAAGAAGACACAGAGAGGGAGGGAGATAAAACATAAGAGACTCTCAAAGACTAAGAAAAAACTGAGGGTGAGGGGGATGGGAGAGGAGGGGGAGGGGATGATGGGCATTGAAGGGGGCACATGTTGGGATGAACACTGGGTGTTATCTGTAAACCAATTTGAAAATAAACTATTATAAAATTAAAAAAAAGAATATTTATAAAGTTAGTTCACCAATTAGAACAGATTAAAGGAAAAAAATGATATGCCCTTTGCTTAGTTACAAAAGTTTGATAAAATTTATTGCTAAATCATGATATAAACACCATCCTAAGAAACTTGTAGTAAAATAAAAGATTCCAGTATCTTATTCTATAAAAAAAAGAAAATAAGAAAGTTCTCAAATTAATAATTTAAACTTCATCCTTAAGAAAATTGAAAAAGAATAGGAAAGAAACCCAAATCATGTAGATGAAAATAATAAAGAACAGTAATCAATGAAACTGAAACGAGAAAAGCAACATAGAAAAATCATTGAACCCAAAAGCTAGTTCTTTGAAAATAATTAATATAATAAAAAGCCTCTAGCAATATTGACAAATAAACTAGAGGGAAGATAGAAATTAGAAATATCAATAACAAAATATCAGAAGTGAAAGATGCTAGCTCTTACCATTTCTATCAACATTTTACTAAAGGTTTTAGTGCAAAAAAGAAAAAAAAGATTGGAAAGGAAGAAGTAAAACTTTCTTTGTATTTGAAACATAATGTTGCCATAAAAACATTCTTTGGCAGGAAACCATCAAAATCCTAGAGGAGAAAGCAGGAAAAACTCTCTTTGACGTGAGCCGCAGCAATTTCCCATGCGGCACATCTCCAAAGGCGAGGGAATTTAAAGCAAAAATGAACTACTGGGACCTCATCAAGATAAAAAGCTTCTGCACGGCAAAAGAAACAACCAACAAAACTAACAGACAACCGACGGAATGGGAAAGGATAATTGCAAATGACATATCGGATAAAGGAGTAGTATCTAAAATCTATAAAGAACTTACCAAACTCCACACCCGAAAAACAAACAACCCAGTGAAGAAATGGGTGAAAGATATGAATAGACACTTCTCCAAAGAGGACATTCAGATGGCCAACAGACACATGAAACGATGCTCAATGTCACTCATCATCAGGGAAACACAAATCAAAACCACACTGAGATACCACCTTACGCTGGTTTGAGTGGCTAAAATGAACAAATCAGGGAACTATAGATGCTAGGGGGATGTGGAGAAGCAGGCACCCTCCTACACTGTTGGTGGGAATGCAAACTAGTGCAGCCACTCTGGAAAAAGGTGTGGAGGTTCCTCAAAAAAATGAAAATAGAACTACCCTATGAGCCAGCAATAGCACTGCTAGGAATCTACCCAAGAGACATATTAATGCTGATGCATACGGGCACGTGTACCCCAATGTTCATAGCAGCACTTTCGACAATAGCCAAATCATGGAAGCAGACCAAGTGCCCATCAACTGATGAATGGGGGGATAAATAAGATGTGGTATACATATACAATGGACTACTAGGTGGCAATGAGAAAAAATGAAATCTGGCCATGTGTAGCAACGTGGATGGAACTGGAGGGTATTATGTTAAGTGAAATAAGTCAGTCAGAAAAAAACAGATACCATATGTTTCCACGAATAGGTGGACTTTGTGAGACTAAGCAAAAACCAGGGGGAGGGGAAGAGGGGAAAGGTAAAAAGACACAGAGAGGGAGGGAGATAAAACATAAGAGACTCTCAAAGACTAAGAACAAACTGAGGTTGAGGGGAGAGGGGGTGATGGGCATTAAAGAGGGCACGTGTTGGGATGAACACTTGGTGTTATATGTAAACCAATTTGAAAATAAACTATTATAATAAAAATAAATAAATAATTAAAAATAAATAAATAAAAAGTAAGAAAAAAATGTCTTTGGAATCTACCAAAACAAAACAAAATCCATTTGAAATATGCTAAGTGAGGTAAATCAATCAGAAAAAGACAAATATCATATGATTTCAGTCATATGTGGAATTTAAGAAACAAACCAGATGAACATAGGCGAAGGGGGGAAGAAAAGAGAGGGAAACAAACCACAAGAGACTCTTACTGATAAAGAACAAACTGAAGGTTGATGGAAAGAGGTGTGTGTGGAGGGGAGTAGATGGGGGATGGGCATGAAGGAGACCACTTGTTGGGATGAAAACCAGCTGTTGCATGCAAATGATGGATCACTGGATTCTATTCCTGAAACCCATATTGCACTGTATGTTAACTAACTGGAATTGAGAGAGAGAGAGAGAGAGAGAGAGAGGAAGGAAGGATAGGTGGATTTTGAGAGACTTAACAGAAAGCCATGGGGGAGAGGAAGAGGGGAAAGAAAAAAGACACAGAGGGAAGGAGACAAAACATAATAAACTCTCAAAGACTAAAAACAAACTGATGGGGTGAGGGAGGTGTGGGAGGGGGGAGAGTGGGTGATGGGCACAGAGGAGGGCACTCGTTGGGATGAGCACTGGGTGTTGTATGGAAACCAATTTGACAATAAATTAAAAATAATAAATAAATAAATAAATAAATAAATAAATAAATAAAATAAAAATAAAAATAAAAGGAAAGAAAGAAACAGGAAGAAAGGAAGGAAGGAAGGGAAAAAGGAAGAAAGGCAGACTGTAGTAAGAAAAATTAACAAGAGGACACCAAAAGGAAGTTGCTCAGGTCATGCAGACAAACTGTATTTGGAACTGATGTCTTGAGAGACAAGACTTCCATTGATATTCTGAAAAATATGATGTTGGTAAACCTTCACAAGAAGGACAAGTGCAGAGAGCTACAAACAACCTCATGTCAGGTGTGAACTGATGGATGCAAAAACTGTGGCATTTCTTGATGTATACAAAAAGACACAATTTTCTATTTCTAAGAGTTGCCAATGTGTTTTTTGTTGTTGTTTTTTTTTTTTTTCTAAATCTAACCAGAAAATAAGATGTTCCCATCTTAAAACTGGAGGTTTGGTGAGAAAATACATAAATTCAATGATTCCCTTTTCCAGACCCCACACCTTATGCTGTAAGTAAGGAGTAGACTACGGGTTCACTTCAAGGAATTTGTGAACTTGGTTAGGCAGAGCCTAAACCCCTGACCAATTAAATAATGTATTTTGCATATTTGTACTGTTTTATTTTTTTAACTTTTTTTTTGTTTATTCATTTTTTGAGACAGAGACACAGAGTGCAAGTGGGAGAGAGGGAAAAGAGGAGAGAAAGAATCCTAAGAAGGCTCCTCACTGTCAGCACAGAGCCTGAGGTGGGGTTCAAACCCAACAACCACGAGATCATGACCTGAGCTGAAGTCAGACACTTAACCAACTGAGGAACCCAGATGCCCTTGTATTATCTTTTAAACGTATGTGGTTATGGCTAACACAAAATTAATTCATTAAAAAGTGTTATGGAGGGAAAAAAGAAAAATTAATAACGTTTCAGTAGATAATATTATTACATAAAATCATTTGTGTTTCTGTATTTCTATACACTAGTAACAAATAGCTGTGATATCCAATTTAAAGAAGAGAACCAGATGCAAGACCATAAACACAAACCATCAAATATTTTGGAATGAATTTCACCAAAATGACATGAAGGATCTCTACACTGAAGACTACAAATCAGTGCCAAACAATTTAAAATGCACAAGTAAACGGAAAGATAAAACATGCTAATCTCCCTCTCGTAATCTAAACTGGGATGATGTGGCTCCCAAGGGGGTAGAAATTGGTTCTTGAGATACAAAAAAATCCTTAGATGTCACAATGACTCATGTCCCTCCAAAGGCCACAGTCCATGAACAACTACAAAGTATATCTGAGATATTAAAATTTCATGTGGATGGGATGATTAGGGGAAAATATGATAAAGCCTCCTTAGGGGGATAATTTTAAAAGATCGGCAAACACTGCTCTATATACATTCTCCCCAAACTGATCTATACTTTCAGGGCTACTCCAGCAGGCTTTCCAGTAGAAATTGATAAACTGGTTTTAAATTTTATTTGTAAATACAAAGATACTTGGAATAACTAAAACGTTCTTGAAAAAGAATAAATTTGAGTATTTAAACACCTACCTCAAGACTAACTACAGAGCTAAGTAAGCCTGACCTGACCGTGTGGGGTCGGTAGATGAATAGATCGTGGACCGAAAACAGAAGAACCTGTGTGGGAGAGAAAGAGCGAATCGGCTTGAAATGATAAAGGAGCAAGCAGCTTTGCCATTATTCATGCCCAAGGGCAGACACGGATAAACCATCTGCAAAGTCAGCAGTGCACATGGGAGCACTTAAGGGGACCGCTGCTTTCTTATCCAGAGCACCCAGATTTACTACGCCGTCTCGGACCGGGGCACCTACGTGCTAACCTAGGCTGGCCACAGGAGAGCACTGGGCCTCTTGTAAATCCCTGCTTCTCCTGAGCCCTCCTCCACAGCCCCCCCCCCATTTAGAACTGACCCTTGCTTCCCTTAGACCCCACTCAGACTTCTTCAGATGGAAACCACGCCTTCCAATGATGCTTGCTTCCTTTCTATGGTCAAGCGTGATGTGTACTGGTAGCTCTGGAGTGCCCTCCCTCACCGCAGATCTGTAAATCTGATTTTTTTTAAATTTTTTAATGTTTATTTATATTTGAGAGAGAGAAAGACAGAGTATGAGCAGGAGAGCCACAGAGAGAGAGGGAGACACAGAATCCGAAGCTGGTTCCAGGCTCTGAGCTGTCAGCACAGAGCCTGACGCGGGGCTTGAACTCACGAACCGCGAGATCATGACCTGAGCTGAAGTTGGATGCTTAACCAACTGAGCCACCCAGGCGCCCCTGTAAATCTGATTTATGTCATACTACAGGTTACACCTGGTGGTCTTTGGCTGACTAAGCTTAAACAGAACAACATAAAGCATCCACACAGAACAAGATATGTGTGGCTGATTAACTTTTACCAAGGTGTTAAGATAACGTGAGGTGGAAAGGGTAGTCTTTTCTGCAAGGTGTGTGGCAATAACACAACAAAACACAGGTAACTTTTCAGAAAAAAATAACCCTCAACGTTACATCAAAAATTAGAGTTGGATCACAGACCTAAATATAAAAGCTACAGGAAAGTACTCTGTGGTTCCACGGTAGGTGAAGATGTCTTAGGCCACAAAACCCAAAGAACAGTCAAGGTAAGAAAAATATGATGACCAATTGGAATTCATTGAAAGTAAACATCTTTGCTTTAGAAAGACACTATACAGGAAAATAGAAAGCAAATTACAGATGAGGAATTTGGATGAAATAACTGGGAATATGAGTTCCAAGCCGTGGATGGAGAAGAGTTATTTAGAGTTTCTAAAGGAGATGAGGTTGTAAGAAGAGAGTTGCTAGAACACCGAACACACGGGCTGCAGACAGTTGTCAGGTGCAGCGAGGGGATTTCCACAGCAGTGCAATAGGAGGGGGATGCAGAAGGAACAGATGCACAGGGGACAGGGGTGCAGCCCAGGCACTCTGCCAGCACCAGACAAGACACAGACGGGGAATCACGATGCTGGTTAGTGAAGTGTGAGCTGCTCGCAGGAGCAAGAGGAAGGTGCTGGTTGGCGGCCTCTCCACCCTGAGCCTCTTCTCAGTCCCCTACTCCCTACATTGCAAGTGGCTTCTCCTCCCCACCTCCAAACCTCTTAATTAATTAATTAATCCTCTTACTTAATATATGTAATTCCTACTTCTTGTCTAACTATAGTTACTATGCACAAGAGTTTCTATTCCTCCCAAAATCTGCAGCTACCTTTCCATATATTTTTTTCTGATTCTGGGTGCTAAATTTTAGATAACAATTTCTTGAATTCAAAGTACTTACAATATAGTGACCTGTCGTGAGGGCTTATTTCTAGAAAAATTCCTTTAGGATATCCCACTTCTGAGACAGACTAAGGGATATAAACTGGAATTGAGAACCCGTGACTATCTTCTTTCCAATATGAAGATGAATGGTCACCGACCCGGGCAGCTGGTGGCTCACACAGCTCGGTCAAAACCAGTATAACGCGAACTCAGTGTCCTGGTTACAATGCTTTATTAGGAAGAACCAATACAGAAAGAAAACCCAAAACCATGACTTAAGTAATAGGAAGAGAAACACAATGAACATACATGAGGAGCACTGGAATAAAGCGTTTCACATTCCTCACCACGTAAGAGGTCATACAAAAAGGAAGGAAGTACGAGGACCTGATGTTTACCAAGCACACATTGTGTGTAAGAGTGGCACCATCTTTAGGATGAAGAATTTGGAAATGGACAGTCTCTCGAAGAAGAAAATATTTAAGAAGAGCAACATTCATGTCTCTTGCACAGGGCTAGCTGAAGCTCAAGAATACAGTCACTTAGACTTCAGTGTGTCAGTTGGTCACTCTCTGTCCCCAGCCTGCTGTGAACTTGTAGGCTGAGTGTCACTACAAAGTACAGCTGCTGGGGAAAAGCTAATTATCTGATACAAGAATATTGGTTATAGGTGAGGGAAAATTACATCTCAAAAGAAAGACTCAGTGGCTGCCACCTTCTCCCCAACATCTTCACAGCCCCTTTGATGTCCTTATTCCTCAGTGTGTAGATTACAGGGTTTAGCATGGGGGTAACGACACTGTATAACACAGAGATTAGTCTGTCTTTCTCCAGCGAATATGTTGAGATGGGCCGCGCGTAAGTGAAGATGGCGCTGCCGTAGTACAGAAGGACAATGACGAGGTGCGAGGCACAGGTAGAAAATGCCTTTTGCCTCCCCACTGAGGAGCGGATCCTCAAGATGGCAGAGATAATATAGAGGTAGGAGAGGATGATACCCAAGAAAGGAGCCCAGCCAATGAAGACCCCAATGGACAGCAATGCCAACTCGTTGACAGAAGTGTCCCCACAAGACAACAGCAGCAAAGGGGGGATGTCACAGAAGAAATACTGAAGCTGGTTGTTGCCGCAGAAGGGCAGGCGGAAGGTCAGTGCCGTGTGCACCACTGAGTTGAGGAAACCCCCAGTCCAGCAGGAGGCGGCTAACCGGCCGTACAGGGCCCTGTTCATAATCACCGAGTACCTTAGAGGTTTGCAGATTGCAATGTAACGGTCATACGCCATGGCTGCCAGGAGGAGACACTCTGACCCTACAAAAAAAATAAATGCAAAAAGTTGTGCCATGCAACCCAAATAGGAAATGCTCTTCTTCTCTGACAGGAGATGCACCATCATCTGGGGCACGTTGGTGGTGGTGTAGCAGATGTCCAGAAAGGCCAAATTCCGCAGAAAATGGTACATGGGGGTGTGAAGATGTGGATCAGCCACAGTTGCCAGGATAATGAAGGTGTTTCCTCCCAAAGTACAGATGTAAGTCAGAAAAAAGATGGCGAAAAGTAAAAATTGTAAATCATTTAGATCGGAGAATCCCAAGATGATGAATTCGGACAGAGCTGTTTGATTCTTTCCTTCCATGCTGTTGCCCGGTGTCCTTTAAGGGATCGGGCAAAGGGAAACACTGATTACAGTAATCGTGTACTGCAGGATGGTCTGCAAAACACGAGGAAAGTGTTACAGAGGAATGATTCCAGCCCAGAACGGCGGCATCTTCCAGAGCTCAAACCTACCACCAAACACAGACGTGAGTGTAGCCAATGTTTCCTTTGGCTCAAACATACACAACACAGACAGCATTTAATTAGGGGGAAAAAAAACCACAAAGGGGCACCGTGCATCCTAAGAGCCCTGTGTTAATAGTGACGGGTCAGGTCCACTTGCGTTGTCTCAGTGAGCTGTGTACACAGTGTGTGCAAGAGTCTCCAGACGAAACCCTTCATTCCTCCACCAAAGCCCTCTACCTATGATTTGGGGTGTGTCCTTGTAAGCAATTTTCGGTGAGTAAATATTTAAAACAAGGCTCAGAAAGTACCTGTTCTGACCTGCTTTTTCCTCAAGCACCATATTGTGACAATTTCCCATGAGCATAAGTATTCTCCCAAATCATGATATTCGAGCTATATACAAGTCTTCACATGAATATAGCAAACTTTTCATACATCCACCCTTATTAATGGATATTTATATTATTTTCTTTAACTTGTTATGATAAGGTTCAGTAGTAAGCACACTGAATTACAATCCCTGAATTTTGGGTTAAGTACCTGTATTTTAATAAACTTTCCAAGAAATTCATTCCAGTAAATTAGAGACCCAGTGGCCTGAAAACTTGAAGAGTCATTTGGCTAACCCAGGATTCAGCATCCACACGAACAGTCGTGGCAGGACCCATGTGAGGGAATGTTCATGTCCACATGGACAGTCATGGCAGGACCCATGTGAGGGAACGTTCGTGTCCACACGGACAGTCATGTTCCAGTTTCTAGAAGAAAACACTGACTCTCAGTGAAACAAGTGTCTGGCAGAGTTATGTGGCCATTGGGTGGGGACGAAAGATAGTTTTATCTTTCCCGAGCTAATATACTTTCAATTGAGTGTCTAAAAATTTAATTTCCCTTAACTGATGAGAACAGAATGTTCTCTAAAAACACTTTTAGTACAATTTATATTAATATAACTGGATTATTTTTATTAATTTCAAACCTTTTATGGCTTAAATCTCTGACTATTAATGGTGATGTACAATCTGTAGTGTCTTGATTGTTGAATCTAATTGTTACTAAACATCTGACCTTTTACTTGAATATGTTTATTTGAACAATGGACCCTCAGTATAGGTGTTATTTCCTGGGCCAGCTGTACATTAATTTAATGTTCATAATCATGTTATTAAAGAATACTATTCTAGACTTTGTCAGTTAATAAAAACCCTTGATAAAATTCAAATGGTTACACAAAGAATCCCTTAGTTCAAAAGGCTCAAGTTCTAATTCAAGAAGAAGAATCGGTCTTGCAGTTTGATATCAGAAGCAAAGTATAGGAGCTAAAGAGAGAAGTAAACTGTTTAGGAATGAAGAGGGTACTGGGTCTTCATTCAAACAGCACTGCTTCAACTGTCCTGTGCCCGCACGCCTGGGTTGCTGGTGCTGTTGTTTTCACTGCAGGCTCCTCTCCCTGTGAAGTACTCTGGGCATTTCCAGAAGAGTGAGAACACGCCGGATAACGGCTTAAATTCTCTTGGCATTTCACGTTACCAGGAGCAAAGGAAGTCTCCAGGACAACTTGGTTTCCATCTACAAAAGAATCCCCAAACCTGGTCTCTAATCTGTCTTTTCTCTCATTCCTAAACTCTGCCTCCATCTTTACTTCTTTAGCCCTTCCTACTCCTTCCGAGGATGTTAGACCAACCCGCGAGGCTGACCCACTCTGCTCACTTTATTCAGCAACTGTGTTTTGAGAAACTACTCTCTGTTGGCCCTGGTGGTTTGTGCTAAAAATAAAAAGATGAACAAAGCATAATTTGACCATACCTTCAGGAGACTGCACAGTGGGGTTATAAATTTACCAAATAGTTCTTCTAAAATATAGTAAAAACTGTAAAAATTGCTTTAAAGGAAAATAATATAGGGTCCACCCTGATGCAGAAATGTCATCACAAAACTTCCTTGGGAAAACGCAGATTGGAATCTCAGGCATGAACAGGGGGCTGGCAGGTAAAGGTGAGTCAGGGGTGAAAACCTCCCACGGCATGAAGAGCAGGGACAGCGTCTGGAGGCTGGAGGCAGCAGGAGGCTGGGAGGCCCAGGAGGCTGGAATGGGGGGGAGGGACAGGAGGGACAGGACGCACTCCAGTGGGGTTGGGGTCATTCGAAATCTAACAGCAGCAGGAGAAAATTTCAGGGACCGGAGATGTCCGTGTTCCAGAAAGGCCCTTCTGGCTGCCGAGTGGACAATGGACTGGAAAAGGGGGCAGTGGACAAAACAAGACACCGAGGTCACCATTTCAATTGTCCAGACTGGAGGTAATGGTATTTCAAACTAGAGTGGTGAGGACTGAGTCGGAGGAAATAGAGGCAGTGAAGGGATATTAGGAGACACAGTTTGTGCAGTTTGGGTACAAAGTGAGAAAGACAGTGAACTAGGGACAATAATCACAATGGACATACATGGACTGACCCACGGCTCCACAAGCCTTAAAGCCTCCCATTCTGACACCACACACACAAGCCCACGAAATAGTGCAACACGCCCACATTACAAGACAACATTTTAAAAAATAAGCTTCAGAGAGATTAAATAATTTGCCTAAAGTTACACAGATATACATTTCAGTTAGCGACCTTGAAGACTGTGCTGTGCTGACCTAGGTTCCGGGTTTGAGCGACCACGCGGTTGGCAGGGTCGGTTGCCAGCACAGGGAAAGCTGGCAGGGGTCCAGCTCCAGGGGGAGATCGTGGGTTCAGTGTCGGCCGTGTGGTGTTTGAGGGAACTGAGATAATGCCTGGAAATGCATCAGATAGATAGTAATTGGCCAGGAGGAGAGGTGGTCCTGGAGAGACAAGCTCCAGGGTTCGTGTGGATGGGACGGCAGGGAGCAGGAGGGAGCGTCCGGAGCTCACGGGCTGGATACAGCAGCAGCAAACCAGGACAGCGAGGCAGGAGGAGGAAGAGAAGAAGAAATCCAGGCAGTTCCTTCACTTTCGTTAGCGCATGACGGCCACTCTGCCATCACGCGACCAGCTCTCCTGCCAGACCAGCTTTCCGGGAAGGGTTCCCTGCTGGAAACCCACGTCCCACACAGCACAGGCCTCGGGAGGGACAGGCGTCAGCAGACAAGAGGGGCCCACGCGGCCCCAGCTGCTTCCCGGGTCTCCCTCTCCTTCGCCGTCCTGTCATCTGGGTCCCAGGGCATCATCTGCTCCCCGGCCCATGCCCTTCCCAGCCCCCCGTGTTCAGTGAGCTGTCCTGCAGGGAGTGGGCGACATAATTCACACCGCGCTCTGCCCTGATGGGACCACCTGGGAACCACAGTATCTTTTCTTTAGTTTTTCGGTCCTGTCCGTGCCATCGTTTCTGTCCACGGAGCCCGGCTGGCCTTCCTCCTGCCCTGTTTCTATCTGCCAATCTCCATTTCCTCAGCGCTCAGCCTAAAGGTGACTGTTTCCTGCCACTGAAAATGATGTCTCCCCTTCCTGGGAACTACAGGCCACTGTATTTGTGTGATTTATGTCACCCATGTGGCCATAATCCTGGAGGACACTTGTCCTGCTCTACTCATCTGTCAGGGGTTACTTGGGGACGCAGTGGTTTCACATGGGATAATGGATCACCACTTTGGGGATGCCAGGCTCTCCGGCAGAATTTCCAAGAGAAAAAAAGAGTTCCTTCCCTTCCTTACGTGTTCACAATGCCGTAGAACTTAGAAAACAGGTTTCACATCTGCCGTATCATTTTATTCTCATATAGTCATGAGTTACGGTGGAGGAAATTAAAAGTTACAGAAGATACCCCTTGCTTTTAAGCTCACACAGTTAGCAAAATAGGAAAAAAGACTTACCCTACCTCCCGATCAGGGACAATGTCTCCCAGGTGGCACTCGAATCACTCTACAGGTGACGCCGTGGGTGTGGATCGGCCCCAGCACAGATGAGACTGCTGGTCGTAATTCACCAGGTGGAGCACAGGTATTTCACACAGACTTACAGGAAAACATACCTTCCCTCTCTTATCCAAGACCAAGAAATCTGATATAATACAAGAAAAAATAAAAGTTTCCAGGGGTTCACAGCACACGAAGATCTCAAGAATAGTCACTTACGATCCCTAAAGAATTGCCCTCAGAAAATCCACGAGAAAGTCTAGACTCCCTGGCTTCCTTCTAAGGGAGTAAGTGCCTCTTCATTAGACAGAATTCTCAAAACAGGAACCTTAGAAATACAGACTGTGTAACCTGCCCGGATCCTCAAAGTATATCATCCAATCCCTACGTATAACTGAAATCACACAGCAAACACGGAAACTGCGTGAGCGCCAGAAACACCACCCAGCACACAAGGACTGCAGGTGCTCCTGAGAGATTCTGCCTGAGATGCAGCCAGGCAGAGTGTTTCTATGCTGTTCACCACTCTGCACGGCATTTCAGCCTCCGCGCTGTTTCTGCAGAGTAAAGACACCACCTTTTATTTAATAAGGAATCAGCAGACCAGCAGAGTGAACTTCTGAATTACCTGAAACAAAGGAAGCCCCTGGCTCACACACGGTCAGCCTATGCCCTCCCTGGGTTCATCACGCTCCCTTTCCCACCATCTCTCACCCAGAGAGCAAGGCATGGGAGAGATTGTCTCTGAGAGAAGAGGAGATCTAGCAGAGGAATTAGAGAACATTCACTCACCTGTGATCGAAGACATACCAAAGGAGCTGAGATTACCATTCAGACTCAGAATGTGACGGGGGCTGCTTTTATGAGCGCGAGGAGGTTGCAGGTTCTGATGGCCCCTGGAGACCCAATGAGGGGTCTTCTACCTGAGCGCCTCCTCGGTCTCCGAGGGCCAGTGCAGGGCACAGGAGCAGATGGGCAAGCTCCGTGCCCCTCGATGCAGAAGATCCCATGTCTTGTGGGGCCGCATTCGGGGCATCGGAGACACACCTCCGGGACCTGGGGGCATAGGTCCTGGGACACACTCCTGCTGATTCCTGCCTCGGCTCCTGAGCACCTGGCCGCCATCCAGTGGCTCTGCTGCTGCCATAGCCCTGCTTCTAGACATCTCATGAGCAACCAGAACTGCTCCTCTTGGCCCCAGCTGCCCAGCGAGAGGCCTCTTGCATCCCTTCCCCACCATCCACAGATATGCAGCCCACTACTTCCTTGTCGCTGTGCCACAGCACAGAGTATCAGCCCTCTGACACTAAGATCCCAGGCAGATAATCCAATCTTTTCTCTGCTGACTTAAGGAGAAGCCGCCTTGCTTCCTTCTGGAGCTGGGGAGGTTTATAGAGCACACCCAGTCTCACCAAGGTTAACTCTGCCAATGCTGTATCAGTTCATTAAATATCCACTTCTTGGCAAATTGGGCAAAAGTTGGTGATGTCGGACTTTGCTTTTGGTAGATTTGCTAGTTGGCTTTGAGATGTCAGCTGAAATAGAGATATCCTAACATCCTGTAAGACACACAGCATATTGTGCTAAAAAGCTTTTTAATAAAATTGATTTAGGAACAAAAATGTGTGGAGACCATTTCTCCCTTCAGATCCACGTTATGATCTTAAGCCATTTTCAAAACAATTTAGTTCCTGATTCTACCATGACGACTGTAGATTATAATCCCATCATTCTGAAATCTGTCCCATCATTATATGTCACACACTTTATCACTCTGGGAAGCTAGAGACAATCACCTGGCCCCTGGCCCCGACACACCTTGCACGGAGGGAACTGCCCCCACAGCACAGTGAAGTTACGACAGGCGCTTTCAGGCAAGTGTACATTGCACAAAGTTGGTCCTCAGAACTCTACCATTCCCCCAGGGGTACAGGCACCGTCCACAGCAGCACGCCAGGCTCCGCGCACTCCTTGGCATTACCTAGCCTTCCCATCTTCATCCAACTGGCGTGCGTGAGTCGTCCGTCCTTGTTGTGACCTGCATTCCTCAGGTCATGAGCAGTCTTGAACCTCTCCGCGAGCACGTTGCTCCGTCAGCTGTTTGGTTTCCCCTCCTCTCTACCTGCCTATGTTTATCCTTCGTATGTATTCTTGGTTAAGTTTCCTGCCTTTTCTTATTCCTTTGGAGGACTTCCTTCTTTGTGTAGGACATCAGTCACTTACAAGTTTTAGCATTTGCAAATAACTTCTAGTAATCTGTCGTCTATGCATTAACTTTATAACGTCTTTAATAGAAAATAAATCTTGAATTGTGTCACGATAAAATCCATAATTTCTCAGGTAATGTGTTGTGCATTTAGAGGCTTGTTTAAGAAGTTTCTTCTCATTACTAGGTCACAAATAAATTCTCTTATACTTTTATATTCACTTTATAATTTTCAAATTAAAATTTTTGTTTTGAATCCATTCTTCTTACATAGTTCGTCTTTTTTTACAGAATGGAAGTTAGAAATCTAATTTTAGTTTTCTGCATTTAGTGATCTGGTTTTTCCAAAGTCCTCCAAAATTTTTCCAAAGTTTTTCCAAACTTTCTCCATTTGTTGTAGTGCCATGATTAGTACACATTCAGTCTTCACACAGATACTCAGCTGTCTCTTACATCTCTTCCCCGCAGGACTTTTGTTTGTGCACCAGAAACATAATTTTCTAATACTCGGCCTCATAATATGTCTTACTGTCAGGTTGGACAATTCTTCCTTTAATTTTTTTTTTCAAAAAACCCTAGAAAACTGTGAAAAAATACCTTCATACAATCTTCAGAAGTTTAAGTTCAGTGCATCAACTTATAAATTATTTTGGAGAAAATCGATATATTTAATGTCTCTCTAACCAAAGACAAATATGCAAATATATTTTTTTAAGTTTTAATTAGATTCCAGTTAGTTAACATAGAGAGTAATATCAATTTCAGGTGTTGAATTTAGTGATTCAACACTGCCATAAGACATCCAGTTCTCATCCCAACAAGTGCCCTCCTTAATCCCCATCACCTATTTCATCCCACCCCCCTAACTCCCCTCTGGTAACAACCAGTGTGTTCTCTATAGTTAAGAGTTTGTTTCCTGGTTTCTCTTTTTTTCCTTCCCTTTGCTTCTTTGTTTTGTTTCTCAAATTACAGCTATGAGTGAAATCATATGGTATTTGGCTCTCTCTGACTTTTTTCACTTAGCATAATACACTCCAATTCCATCCACATTGTTGCAAATGCCAAGATTTCATTCTTTTTCATCACCAAGTAATATTCCATTATATATATATATATACACACATCACATCTTCTTTATCCATTCATCAGTCGATGGACATTTGGGCTCTTTCCATAATTTGGCTGTTGTTCATAGCACTGATATAAACATTGGGGTCCATGTGCCCCTTCAAACAGGCACTCCTGTATCCTTTGGATAAATTCCTAGTAGTGCTATTGCTGGGTAATAGGGTAGTTCTATTTTTAATAGAGGAACATCCACACTGTTTTTCAGAGTGGCTGCGCCAGTTTGCATTCCCACCAACAGTGCAAAAGGGTTCCCCTTTCTCTGAGTCCTCACCAACATCTGTTGTTGCCTGAGTTGTTAATGTTAACCATTCTCATAGTTGTGAGGTGGTAGCTCACTGTGGTTTTGATTTTTATTTCCATGATGATGAGTGATGTTGAGTATTTTTTCATGTGTCTGTTAGCCATCTGTATGTCTTCTTTGGAAAAGTGTCTATTTATTTATATCTTATGCCCATTTCTTCACTGGATTATTTGTTTTTTGGGTGTCGAGTTTGATAAGTTCTTTATAGATTTTGGATACTAACTCTTTATCTGATATGTCACTTGCGAATATCTTCTTCTATTCTATCAGTTGCATTTTAGTTTTGCTGATTGTTTCCTTCATTGTACAGAAGGTTTTTATCTTGAAGAGCTCCCAATAGTTCATTTTTGCTTCTGTTTTCCTTGCCTCACAAGAATTATCTAATAAAGTTGCTGTAACTGAGATCAAATAAATTGCTGACTATTTTCTCCTCTAAGATTTTGATGGTTTCCTGTCTCACATTTAAGTTTTTCATCCATTTTGAATTTATTTTTGTGTATGGTGTAAAAAAGTGGTCCATTTTTATTCCTTTTATACAAATCTTTCTTCATGCCTGTTAAAAGAATTTAACACTTTCTCCATAGAGCTCTCTATATATCTATTAAGTTAATTCTGTATGCTATATAGATTTTATTGCTAATATCAATTGCATCTTCTTTCTACTATATCATTATCCAGAAATTTTGGTGAACTTTCTTCTTAGGTAGTCTTTTGCTTTTCTTTGATTTCACTAGAGTTCATGGCATGTATGAATAAAGTCTCATCTCTTTTGAATCATTACATAACATGTTTCTGTGTCTCATCTGGTAGGATGGACTAATATTTGCAGAGAAACAGCAATGATAGTGGACATACTACTCCTACCGGAAAGCATCTGTAGTTTCTCCATTGCAGGTGATTGCTCTGGTTTGTTCACATATAACATTTAGTATCTCTGTGGAATTCCCTTTTGTTATTACTTTGCTTGAGTATGGGAGTCATAATCACATGGTGATCTTTATCAAATGCTTTTTGTTTGACAGTTAAAACAACTTTAACTTTTGTTCTTTGTAGTCTCCTGATGTGTTGATTGACACTGACAGATTCTAATGTTGAGCAGGGTTCCCTTTGCTGAAGTATCACTCTCATTAGAAAGTGAGGTGTCCTCTCTCTCCAGAGACGCCAAAGGCCCGTGACCCACTGACCTAGGGTGGCAGAGGTTGGCTCCCTGCCTGGATGTGGAACTGATGCTACCATGAAACTTGTACGCAGGTCTCCTCAGGGACAAGACCAATGCTTGCACTCACCCTTGCTTGGCTTTCTTACTCTGCTCTGCCTCCCTCACTCTACTTCTGCTAAGAGTTCATGTCAGAATCTGCTTCTGGGAGCCTAACTGAAGACGGTGTATGGCACGTGCTGGAAAGCTGGCTTGTGCACGCACACCGTGAATGTGTTACTCACGATCTTGAAATGTAGAGATCCTGACTTCCCTCTATATTCCCATGAAGCAGAATGTGTAACGCTACTGTTCAGCATTCAAGGTCAGGGTCTGCAGGGGTGTCCAGCTGAGAGCATCCCCTTTGGAACTATGAGTGTCTGAGTGCCCAGCCTTGGTCCCCTGGGGGCGCTGGTTGTGTGAGGAGAGGTCGAACCACAGAAATCTGCTGGGCTAAGTTGCTTCGCTATAAAAGATTGCTGCATGTAGATCCTAGCAGCTGATTCTTTGCCCAGACAGCTGTTTCTGGAGTCCCTGAACAAAAGTTCCCCCAATAAACCTCGGTCTCTACACTGTCTCTGGGTCTTTTCTTTGGTTTCACCAGACTATCTCCCACCCTAAGTGCAAAGTCTGCTGGGATGCAGTGGCACAGATGGTAACAGTCTATATCCAAGACTAAGAACAAATTCCAGATATCTCATCCTTATCCTAATTGTGGTTTGACAATTACAACAAAGTCCCTTGATCCCCCAAGTCAATACTTAGGGCCTCTTGGTCTCATGAGCCCACTGTGTCTCCTTGAGTATCATTTGGCATCGGTGTAGACCACAGTGTTAACGCAGCATGTCTCTTTGGGAAGAGCCTGATCCTCGTCACTGGAGGAAAAAAGGACAATACCAAAAAGAGAGAAATAGCAGCTCCTGCCCTTGGAAAGTGAGCAGTAATGAGCAGACACAGCAGGAAGCAGCAGCATCTATGAAAAACAAAGGCAATACTAAAGTGCAATTTTATAGACACAGAAAAAAATGTCTAATTTCATTAAGTGACTTCAGCCAGGCATCTCTGCACAGATTTTGTTAATTTACATTTAGGGCTAACCATGGATATGCAGGCGGAAAGTCTAGAAAGTTTGGCTTTTGTGGAACTGATATGCAGTGATGTGACTTTTGGTGATTTCAACCACTTTGCTATCACAACTCATCCTATGCATTACTTCTGCCCTGTTAACATACAATGTCCTTCTACAAATTAATACATTTAGAAAAAAAATGAAAGAAGTATATGATAATTTGCCACGCAGCATATAACTGGCTCCAATCCCCAGTGAGGACCTGAGGCTCCTTGGCGACTGGCCACATGAGCCCTGAGATGGCTGAGCTGTGGCCAACAAACCATTACTGCAGCCGGCTGATTCCCAAGCAGCCAGCTAAGCCACACTCAGATTTTTGATCCCTAGAAATCTTGAGGTAATAACTATTTCTTATTTTAAGCTGCTAAATTTTAGGGTAATTTGCTACTCGGGTATATAATAAAAGTAATATTTGAATCTTTTGAAATCTGAAAAATCTATAATGGAAGGAAGCTATGTTAACTCAGAAAAATCAGTACAGACATAGTTGGCAACTTATGTAACATATATTGTGCATATTGTACAAAGTGCATAGTTAAGGAACAGTTTGTATGGAAGCTATATGCTCAGCTGCGCCCTAAAGGCTTCATAAGAAAATCTACAAGTTCAGGGGCACCTGGGTGGCTCAGTGGGTTGAGCTTCCGACTTTGACTCAGGTCATGATCTCATGGTGTGTGAGTTCGAGCTCCACGTGGGGCTCTGTGCTGACAGCTCAGAGCCCGGAGCTGCTTCGGATTCTGTGTCTCCCTCACTCTCTGCCCCTTCACCACTCACACTTTGTGTCTCTCTCTGTGTCATAAATAAATAAACATTTAAAAAAAAGAAAATCAAAAATTCTTCTCATTTCCTTTTCCTCCCATCTTATTTTCCCACTGAATGTCAAAGTTATAAGGACTGAATCCTGAGCTTTATATCTTATTCTGTATATTAAGTTTAAGGGAAAGGGCCTTTTTTTGGAGAATAGGAGGGTTTAAATATGGGCAGTTAGTTAGAAGTTAGATTTAGAAAGAATGCTAGCCAAATCTCATTTGGAAACTATATTGTAGACGATTTTTTTTTGTAGGAGACATTCACATTTTGGAATTAGTGTCTGATATGTTGAAAGTGGTATTTTAGGAAGAATGATCCAGATCTTCTCCCAATATCGACTAAGAAGGGAGAATAGGGGCGTGCGTCTCGTTTGGGAAGGGGTGCAGCACTTAGTGACCCAACAATACTAGTGCAGAGGACTAAAAAGGAGTGAAAGGAAAGGATAAATATGAATAAATAATGAAAAAAATTGATGACTTTTGCACATTTGCAAATGTCAAATAAAATTTTAGTATGACTTTTTTTTTAAGTAACCTCCACACCCAACTGTGGGGCTTGAAGTCACAACTCCAAGATCGAGAGTTGTACGCTCTACCAACTGAGCCAAGAAACAGACTCTTAACTACAGAGAAGAGGGTGACCAGAGTGGGGGTGGGAGGGATGGTGAAATAGGTGATGGGGATGAAGGAGTTCACTGGTTGTGATGGGTGTATGGCATGGAATCATGGAATTACTATATTCTACACCTGAAACTAATATTACACTGTATGCTAACTGGAATTTAAATAAAAACTTAGGAAAAAAAAAAAAAGAAAGCAAAGAGAGGGGCGTCTCAGGGCTCAGTCAGTTCAGCATCAACTCTTGGTTTGGCCCTGGTCATGATCTCATGGATCGTGGGATCTGTTGGGAGCCATCGTGGGCACACAGGTTGACACTCTCCCTGTGTGGAAAAGCAGACGTTGCAAGGTTCCTGCCACCAAATTGGCATCCAATACCATCTCCTTCTAATATTAGTCTTTCAGGCTTGGATTTCTTGAATTGCCCTTGTTGGCCTTAAGGGATGTAATGCTCTTTTGTTTTATGGCATTTAAATAAAAAGGAAGGACCTGGAGTGCTTTGATGGATTACATCTGAATGAGAGTAGCCTGGTCAGAAGCAGCCAAGAAGTTGCCTCTTGGGGATAGGTTACACAAATTGATTGCAGTTATGGGCTGGCTAAATATTAGTGTAACTTATGTAAACGTTAGGCCCCTATTATGTAAATTCACTCATTCATAAGCAAAGGAACTTAGACAAGCCTTAGGAATTACGTCTTTACCAGGAGGGTTACACCTCCCTCATTGTAATTTAGGAAGCTAGACGGATGACTCTTAACCTTTCTATAGATGGTTAACATAGGTATCAAGATGATAATGTATGCGCCGTCTGTTTACTGAGACTTAAGTAACAACTGTAACAACCCTGCTTGCTTCATAAACATCCTGTTTTCTCCCCCTGCCACAAGTTTACCTAATCCTACTTCAAAGACAGCATATGTTAATTAACTTAGGAGCAGAATCACAAAATAGCTAAGATAAGAATTGTTTCCTTTATGGTCTATAAACATGTAGCTAGTAGATAACATTGGAACGTGTAGTTATAAACTAAGTAATAGGTGGCCATTTGTATTACCACAAATTTTATTTTATTTCTTCCCATACAAATTTTATTATATTTTCAGATTCCACAAAAATATCGAGAATTTGAATTGAATCTATACAAATTGGGGGGAAAGGTGACATCATTAAATATTCCAATGTACAATATGGTTTATCTCTCCATTTTTTTAATGTTTATTTATTTTTGAGAGAGAGAGAGAGAAGAGAGAGACGGAGTGCAAGCGGGGAGGGGCAGAGAGAGAGGGAGACACAGAATCTGAAGCAGGGTCCAAGTTCTGAGCTGTCAGCACAGAGCCTGACGCGGGGCTCGAACTCACGAACCATGAGATCAAGACCTGAGCTGAAGTCGGATGCTCAACCGACTGAGCCACCCAGGCGCCCCTTATCTTTCCATTTTTATCTTTTTAATTTACTCTCAACATTTTAGACCTTTTTCCCCCTATAATTGAATAATTGTCTATCTAACCTTAAAAGTGTTTATTTTTTTAATTTTAATTTACTTGCTAGATCTCAGTATAATGTTGAACAGAAGTATTGTTAGCAGAAATACTTCTCTTCCAACATTTCACTATCAAAAACCATGTATTCTGTGGGTATTATCTAGAGATTTTCTATCAGTTTAGGGAGGTTCTCTCCTAGTCCTAGATTTCCATGAATTGTGGTTTTTATAATGAATAAACATTGTATTTATCAAATGTTTTTTCTGTGCCTATCATTATATAATATTATATATCTTTCTTTTGTGTCCACATAACAAATTACACTGATGAAGTGTTACTATTAAATCAACTTTATATACCTAGTGGAAGGCAATGTTAGCCACAGTGTGTACTTTCACTGGAATCAACATGATCCTATTTTGGTCTGGATTTTCACTTTGATGTTCCTCGTTGATACAGGCCTGCAAGTTCTATTTCTTGTACTATTCTTGCTGGTTTTTATATGAACGTTAAAATAGACTCATTGAATGTTTAACAGATATTTCTTACTTTTTCTATTCTCTGGAAGACTTGGTAAGATTGACATAATTTTATTTTAATTTTTTTATGGAATTTGCTAATAAAACCATCTAATAAAACCATCCTGGAAAACCACCTGATTTTTCTTTATGGAAAAGTTATAATTACAGAGTGAATTCATCCAAAGCTCAATGACTAATACATGACTGTCCAGCTTTTCTTTTTATTCTTCTGTCAACTTTGGGAAGTTAGGTTTCATTGTTTTTTATGCAAATTTTCAAAAGAGTTGACATAAAATTGTTCATATTGAAGGGAGCGGTTTTAAAATTTTATGTCCAAATGGCAGCTCTGCCTTAGTTTGAAGCTAAGTTCTCTTTTTCTGTAAATCAATGGACAGATACCGGGTTAAAGATAGCTGCCCTGGCCTTCTGCCGATTGTGGACCGCTAATAAGAGATACAATTGCTGAGAATTCTGTTTTGCTTATTGTTTGCTGTAAACATTGTAAAACTTTTTCTGAGTCTAGTCTGACATGTATTAGTTTAAGTATCTGGCATTTCTCACTTCTGTAACCTTGCTTCCCTCACATTCTTCCCCTTCCCCCTTTATGACATGCATTAGTTTGTGTAACTGGCTTTGCTCACATTCGGAAGACCTTCACCTTTCGGACATTCATTAGCTTGAGCGGACATTTACTAGCTTGAGAACCTTGCTTCTCTCACATTCTTCCCCTTCCCCCTTTTCTGATATGTATTAGAATAAATAACTAACTTTTTCACATAACGGACAGAGACTTCCCGCCAAAGAGCAAACAAAGAACCCCCAATCAGAGGGCTGCATATGTTCGTATTTCAAATATCGACCAATCAGTCACCCTATAACCTGAAACCTTCCTATACTATTTGTCTCTGTCTATAAAAACGCTGTACCAACCATGTTCGAGGCCTTTCTGCATATTGGCAGCGATACGCGAAAGGACCTGAATCGATCCTGAAATAAAACGACCCTTGCCACTTGGCTTTGACTTTCAACTCTGGTGGTCTCTTGTGGGGTGATTCGAGAATTCGGGCACAACAATATCAGTGCCTTATATTTTTCAACTGAGGAAAAGGAGTAATTATAATCAGGAAATGACATAAATTGTTTCTAAAAAATTTTTAAATGTGTATTTACCTTTGAGAGAGAGAGAGAGACAGAACATGATCAGGGGAGGGGCAGAGAGAGAGGGCGACACAGAATCTGAAGCAGGGTCCAGGCTCCGAGCTCCGACGCAGGGCTCGAACTCATGGATTGTGAGATCATGACCTGAGCTGAAGTCAGATGATCAACCGACTGAGTCACCCAGGTGCACCTTTTTTTTTTTTTTTCATTTTTAAATAAAACTGCCCAACAAGGCACAATTGTAAAATGTGGGCATGAAAACCGGGCCAGCTTGACAGTGTAATATTTACCAGCAAACATAATTTTAAAGAGTCCTCTAAGTGCTTTCTTATATTTAAAGCTGTGTAAGACTCATTTTGGGTTGATCAGTTAGGGACAGGGCACCAGTCAAATAATTCATGAAACTAGCTTGTGTGTTTGGGCTGAAATTATTTTGTAAGAAGTTAGTAAGAGATTTAATTTTATCCTAATGGGAAGGAGATTGAGTTGAAAATACTTCATTTCCAAACCATCATCTCTATTAATTCTTCATTACAGATTTCTCTCCATTTCCATCAACCTCTGCCTGTGTGATGATTTCACCATTTTCTTCCAGTGGTAATGCTTCCCCTAAGCTTGTCAGTTTGAAATGTGACTCTGTCTTGGTGCCATCTAACCATTCAACCTTGTTGTAAAGCTCAGAGTTCCCTGTGGATCTGTTTTCACTCTCTGTATCTTTTATCTTTATAATCATCATGGTAAAATTTCTGGCGAATCAATGGTCATTGATTTCTTTCATTACACCTTATATTTCTGCTGGTGCCAACTGAGAGAATGAAGTTAAGTCCTCATCCTCTTTGCTGTAACATCACTGGTGCCATTTTTGAGAGATGGATTCTGCCATCTGCTGTGGCCGATCAGCCACCATATGTGCAGAGGAGAGAGAAGGGGTCAGACGAGCTCAGGTGTTGAGTGGGTGTCCCCCTGCTACTGCTGGACACACCACTGCCACCCTGGAAGCAACCTACCTGTTCTTCATGTGAGCAGAAGCATTCTTCATTCCTGATATTGGTTATCTGTGCCTTCCCTCTCTCATTGATCAATCTTGACACGGATTGCAAATTTTATTAGCTTTTCTTTCTTTGAGTACAGTTGATACAAAATGTTCCATTAGTGTCAGGTGCACAAGACAGTGATTGACAGGCTCATACATGATGCTGTGCCAACCACCATCACCTCACATTTCCTACCCTGTGCCTTTTACCCCGTGACTTATTCATTCATGACTGGATGCCTGAAAAAACCAACACTTCACTTTCTTAATTCTTAGTATTTTTATTCTTATATTTATTCTTTCAAATCTTCTACTTTCTTTAGGATTGTTTTTCTCTTCTTGTCTAATGCATTGGGATGGATATTTACATCATACATTCTGGTTTTTCCTCAATTCTAATATATGTGTGTAAGGCTATAAATTCCTCATGAGCACACCTGTAACAGAATCCAGTAACTTTGAAAGGTTATTTATCTCTCATTCCAAAATGTTTCCTAATTTCCAATACAATATTATATTAACCCATGCATTATTTAGAAATGTAGTCCTTAATTCCCAAATAAATATTTTACTTTTGTTGTTGATAACTAACTTAGCATACTGAATGGTTTCAATTCTCTGAATTTGTTAAAACTTTCAATGGTCCAATGTATAGTCAATTTTTACAAATATTCCATGTGCCATTTGAAAAAAACATTCTCTGAATCATTGAATTTAGTGTCCTATGATGATCATGAAGAGCTCATCTGTAATTATAGTTCAAATCTTTATCTTGATTGGTTTTAGTCTTCTTGTCTTAACAGTTACTGAGTGAAGTTAACATTTTCACTATGTAATTGTAAATCTATGTATATCCTATTTTGGCTTTGTAGATTGTTTATATATTTTGAGGCCACTTAAAAACAGGAGAATACAACTTTAGAATTGTTTCATTTTATGGATGAATTAAAACACATTGATGTTTAGTGATCCTCTTTATCCCTGGACATGAATCAAGGCCATCCAAAGAATCATAACACAGAGCGCGCGCGCGCGCGTGTGTGTGTGTGTGTGTTATTTTATGTGACTCTATCTGTCTATCAATATCTATCTATCTATCTATCCATCTATCTATCTATCTATCATCTATCATCTATTACCTGTCTGTGTATTCATCATTTATCTATCTATCCTGTATTTATCTATCATCTATCTATCTCTCCCTCAAGAGGCTTTTCATAAGGAATTGGCCAATGTCATTATGGAGGCCAGCAAGTCCACAATCTGCAGTGTTGTTGTCCCAGTTCAGGTATGATGGCCAGCAGGCTGCACTGATGTCCCCATTCAGTGGCTCTCAGGTAGAAGAAGTCTCTTGCTTAGGAAGAGTCAGCTTTTTGTTCTATTCAGACCTTCAGCTGGTTAGATAAGGCCCACCCACATTACAGAGATCAATTTACTTTACGAGCCTACCAATTTAAATGTTAATCTCATACAAAAATACCTTCATAGAAACATCCAGCATATTTAGATATTTTGCCGGCTATCTGGGAATGCCATGGCCCAGTCAAGTTGACACATAAAAATAACCATCACATTCTGATAATACCATTCATCTTAAAAATTGTGCTCTGCTATAAATATAGATACACAGCCTTCCTTTTGTTAATATTTGCATGATATAATTTTCATTTTCTTTTACATTTAGCTTTTGTGTACTTTTCTGTTTGGGATGATGTAGCTCTTGTAAACAGCATCTGATAGTTGTCAGGGACTTTTTCCTATCAGCCTGACACTCTGACCTTTTAAATGAAGTACGTTATTCATTTCAATTTAAAATAAGAACTGGTATTTGGGAGTTTAAATCTACCATCTTATTTTGTATTTTCTTTCTGTCCCTTGTCCCATGTCCTTTTCTTTCCTTTGTTTCTTTCTTTTTATTGACTTTAGATTATTTATTACCTTCATCAATTTAGAAGTAATACATTCTTTACCTAGTCATTGGTGGTTATGCTTCAAACAACAAATTGCATCCTCGGTTGATAAAACTTAGTAGTTGGTATTTTGTCTTCCTCCAGTATACTTTGAGAACTTCTAATTCCACTTACCTTCTCCAGACTCACAGGCTATTGCTGTAATGGATATTATTTCTATAAGTAATTCAACCTTCACAGCATATTACCTTTATTATTATTTTATGCAGTACATATTCATTTAGATTTACCAATATATTTAAATGCTGATTCTCTTTTATCCTACCTAGAAACCATCCACCTGTGATCATTTTCTGCCCTGGTGTTATTAGTAAAAGGTGAACATGTGTTTATCTGAAATTGTCTTTAACTTTCATTTTGGAGAATACTACCATTATGTAGAGAATTCTAGGATTCTAGTTTTTTTTTCCACACACTGAAGGTATTATTTTCCTCTTTTAAAAATAATCTATTCTGACTGAAAACTATAGAAAGCTTATGAAAGAAATTGAAGAAAACACAAAAAATGGAAAAATATTCCATGCTCCTAAATAGGAAGAACAAATATTGTTAAAATGTCAATACTACCCAACGCAATTTACGAATTCAATGCAATACCTATCAAAATAACACCAGCATTCTTCACAGAGCTAAAACAAACAATCCTAAAATTTGTATGGAACCAGAAAAGACCCCAAATAACCAAAGCATACTTGAAAAAGAAAACCAAAACTGGAGACATCACAAAAAGAAAACCAAAGCTGGACTTCAGGCTGTATTACAAAGCTGTAATCATCAAGAAAGTATGGTAGTGGGACAAAACAGACACTCAGATCAATGCAACAGAATAGAGAACCCATAAAAGGACTCACAAACATATGGCCAACTGATCTTTGACAAAGCAAGAAAAGACTATCAAATGGAATAAAGACAGTCTCTTCAACAAGTGATGCTGGGGAAACTGGACAGCGACATGCAGAAAAATGAACCACTTTCTTACACCATACACAAAAATAAACTGAGAATGGATGAAAGCCCTAAACGTAAGGCAGGAAGCCATCAAAATCCTCAAGGAGAAAAAAGGCAAGAACCTGTTGGTCACAGCAATTTCTTACTTGACACATCTCCAAGGCAAAGGAATTAAAAGCAAAAAAAATTGGGACATCATCAAGATAAAAGACTTCTGCACTGCAAAGGAAACAACCAACAAAACTAATAAGCAATCAATAGAATGGGAAAAGACAGTTGCAAATGACATATTGGATAAAGGGCTAGTGTCCAAAATCTATAAAGAACTCACCAAATTCTACACCCGAAAAACAAATAATCCAGTGAAGAAATGGGCAGAAGATATGAATAGACACTTTTCCAAAGAAGACATCCAGATGGCCAACAGACACATGAAACAATGCTCATCATCACTCATCATCAGGGAAATAACAAATCAAAACCAGACTGAGATACCATGTCACACCCATCAGAGTGGCTAAAATGAACAAATCAGGAAACTATAGATGCTGGCGAGGATGTGATAAACAGGCACCCTCTTATACTTTTGGTGGGAATACAAACTGGTGCAGCCATTCTGGAAAACAGTGTGGATGTTCCTCAAAATAATGCAAATAGAATTACCCTATGACCCAGCAATAGCACTGTTAGGAATTTACCCAAGAGATACAGGAGTGCGGATGCATAGGGGCACATGTACCCCGATGTTCATAGCAACACTTTCAACAATAGCCAAATCATGGAAAGAGACTAAGTGTCCATCAACTGATGAATGGATAAAGGAGATGTGGTATATGTATACAATGACATACTACATGGCAATGAGAAAGAATAAAATCTGGCCATTTGTGGCAACGTGGATGGAACTGGAGGGTATTATGCTAAGGGAAATAAGTCAGGCAGAGAAAGACAGACACCATATGTTTCCATGCATAGGTGGATTTTGAGAGACTTAGCAGAAGACCATGGGGGAGGGGAAGAGGGGGGAAAAAAGTCACAGAGAGGGAGGGAGGCAAAACATAAGAGACTCTTAAGAACTGAGAACAAACTGAGGGTTGATGGAGGGTGTGGGAGAGGGAAGAGTGGGTGATGGGCACTGAGGAGGGCACTTGTTAGGATGAGTACTGGGTGTTCTATGGAAACCAATCTGACAATATTATATTAAAAAATAAATAAATAAAACAAATAAATTAAATAATTTTTAAAAATCTATTCTGTTGTTACTGTTGAAAAAATAATCTTTCAATCTTCCTATGGTTCTTTTGGGGTTATTTAAGTTTTCTTTTGCTGCACTCTTCTTCAATCTCGAGATAATATGTATGTGTATAGAACTTGTTATTTGTGATGCCTGGGATTTCTTGGGGTTTTGAAGAATGGATTAATGTTTTCAAGTTTGGGGTTTTTTTTAATTTATTTTTGAGAGACAGAGACAGAGCATGAGTTGGGAAAAGGCAGAGAGAAAGAGAGACACAAAATCTGAAGCAGGCTCCAGGCTCTGAGCTATCAGCATGAGCCTGAAGCAGGGCTAGAACTCACACAAACTATGAGATCATGCCCTGAGACAAAGTTGGATGCTTAACTGACTGAGCCACCCAGGCGTCCCAAGTTTGGCATATTTTTAACCACCATCTTCAAATTTTGCTTAAGGCATGTTCTTTGTTCCATGTGCGATACATTCTTTGTGCTTTGTTCTTGGTGACATCCAGTTCCTTGAGTTTTGCCATAGGCATGTCTAATCTGCTATAAAATCCATCCGCTCAGCTCTTAATTTGAATTCTTTTAATTTTCAACTCTGAAATTTCTAGTGTTTCTTCTGCTTATTTGTCTTCCAAATCTGAAATTTCATTTTTGATGGTTTCTAATTCCCTGCAGAATTGTTAAATTCTGGAAATGTTCTCCATGAGCATTGTATGTTTTTTGTATAGTCTGGAACTATAGGTGGAACTACAAAGGACAGGAGAGATAAAGTAGGGCAAGAGCAGTGCATGCTGAATGCAGCACATGCTGAACACAGTAGCTGACCAACCAAGGGAACACAAGACACACTGGAAGCAGCAGAAGGGTTTTCCTTCCAAGATGAAATGCTCAGATTACTGAGGAAGGTTGAGCCCAACCTTACCCCTTACTTCACCTCGTGCATTCTGTTATCACTTAAATCCAACGTTAGGTGTCAAATTTTCTTGGTCACCTACCTAATTCAATGGCTATAATTTACATGAAGATTGGTTTATTTCTGGTTCTTCGTACAGTGGGTGTGTGTCTGTATGGATTCCCACACTAATACTGGCACGAATTGTTAGGATACCCTCTCTGTGGCTGCTCAAGTTTCCACAATTAGCCCTCAGGTCTTGTGAGGACGTCAAAATACTGTTCGGAACCTCAAATACTCCTTCAACATTAGCAGAAATCATTACAAGAAAAGGTCCTACATGCCTATTTCACCTCTTTCCATTCTTAACCTCTGCTCAATCTTGACCTTCTGATTCCTCACTGTCTTCTTAGTTCATTGGTCTTTATGAAACATTTAAAAATATTCCATATAGATTCTTTTTTAGCATGAGTATTTGCAGAACACAACTACTTCACCTTTCGTGGATATGAAAATTTGCAATTGACTTTTAATTTTGTTTGAGTGGTTATTAAAAATCAGTTTCTATAAGTAAAATGAATGGTTTTGCAATATACCATTTTCTCAGAAGACAAAGGCTTATACACCTTTAGAGAGGGACCTGGAAGCCCGCCACATTCTTCCTATAACTTTCACAGCTCCTTTGATGTCCTTATCCCTTAAAGAGTAGATTATGGAGTTTAGCATGGGAGTGACAATACTGTGCATGACAGAGACCAGCCAGTCTTCCTCCAGCGAGTTATGTCAAGATGGGCCACGTGTATGTGAAGATGGCACTGCCATAATAAAGAAGGACAATGACCAGGTGTATGGCACAGGTAGAAAATGCCTTTTGCCTCCCCGCTGAAGAGCAGATCCTCGAGATGATAGAGATAATATAGAGGTAGGAGAGTCCACCTAGTGAAGACCCCAATGGACAGCAATGCCAACTCATTGACGGAAGTGTCCCCACAAGACAACAGCAGCAAAGGGGGGATGTTCCAGAAGAAATACTGAAGCTGGTTGTTGCCGTAGAAGGGCAGGCGGAAGGTCAGTGCCGTGTGCACCACTGAGTTGAGGAAACCCCCAGTCCAGTAGGAGGCAGTTAACCGGTGACATGGGGCCTGTTCATAATCACTGAGTACCTTAGAGGTTTCCACATTGCAATGTGATGATCACATGCCATGGCTGCCAGGCAGAGACGCTGTGATCCTACTAAGAAGATAAATGCAAACGGTTGTGCCCCACATCCCCCATAGGACATGCTCATCTTCTCTGACAGGAGGAGAGGCACCGTCATCTGGGGCACGTTGGTGGTGGTGTAGCAGATGTCAAGAAAAGCTAAGTTTTCCAGAAAAAAAATACATGGGAGTGTGTAGGCACAGAACAATCATGGTCACCAAAATTATGAAGCTATTTCCTCCAAAGATGCAGATATAAGTTACAAAGAAGATGATGAAAAATAAAAATTGCAACTCATTTAAGTTGGAGAATTCCGGATGATAAATTCAAATAGAGCTCTTTGGTTCTCTCCTTTTATAATATGGCTCTAGTTTTGCTTCTGAAATTGGGAAAAAGGAAGCTCAGATTTCTGTAATCATGTACTGCTCCAGAAGCAGTCTATAAAACAGGAAAGTAAAAGCTTCACATTTGAAAAAGTAAAATTATTTATCAACAAAAACATCAGATGTAGCTGAAAAAATGCACAATGCCACAACAAATAAACACTGTGCCTCAGAATCCAGCAAAATTATAAACACAGTCAGCCTTCCTTCTGCAAGTGAAATCCCTTAAAATAGACTCTACATGCAGTTTTAAATTTTAAAAGAAACCAGCAAAGGCGACATGCACTATAAGGTCTAATGGCAGGAAGGAAAGAGCAATCTGCTTGGTCTTCTTGGGGTTGCAGTGATGTGGAGGTTTATTAGAGACAGTCATTAGAGGGTCCATCAACTATACTTTCTGCACATTTTTGAAGGCTGACCTTCAAGCCTGAGCCACTCAGGCACTCCCAGCTGCACTTCTCAGAGCTGGGAATAGACTCAGCAGTGAGGCCCCAGCACAGGAAGCTGCTACATGCTGCTTCTGACACCTTCCTGGGCTGGTCCTGCAACATTCCTGATGTTAAGGGGACCATGGGTCTGCTCTGATCTGTGGGCTCCCTCACTCTATTCTGTATCTCCACCATTCCTTTTAGGTCCTGATGAGGTTCTTGCCCTACCTCCTGTGCTCATGCTCTCCCTGGAAGCTTGATTATAGCAGTCTATTTATCAGACATGCGTTCAAGTCCACACCTACTGATTCCACCCATGGTCAATTTTTCACGGAGTTGTGTCCCCGATTTTAGATACAAGGCTGCTTCTAGCTTTCTGCTTGTTGGGATTTGGATATTTTACTACCTTTAACATTGGCTTTGTTCAGTGGAGAGGTTATAATGTGAATCGGATGATTTAGCGATTTTTTTTTCTGAAACCACTGTATCTTGCTTTGCTTCAGGTGGCCTGAGCTAGGACCTCCAATAGTGTCAAAGGGAAGAAAGAACTTTTGGAATATACACTGAAGCAAATACAGAAAGATAACACTTCTGGGCGCTGGTGTTTACTCTTCAGGAGCCACACTCAAATAGGAATGAGCTGCTGCTGCCAGGCCACATGGTGGACCAGGAAGAAGACGGTGCTCACAGACATCCCCACTGTCCCCATCCACAGAAAAGCCATTGCCCCACTACAGAGGCCCATCAACACTCAACACAAGTGATACTCTCATCAGCAAGCTCACCCACACCCTCATGCTTGATGCAGCTGCAAGAAGTTCACAATGAAGGGAGCTGACCAAGAAACAACCTCCTGAAGCTTACATGTTATTTTTTAAGTCATTCAAGATGGTGTGCTCTCCACAACTAGTACACCACAGGACAAGGAATCAGACAGGTGTCAGGAAAGGGAGATACACCTACACCTAACTAAACGAGAGAGAAGAGCAAACAGGCGGTGCAGTGGCTTTGAGAGGCAGAAAGTGAACAGGTAGGCCATGGTGGAGGTAAGAGTTTCATCTCTGAAGAGTCCCTGGGCATGCAGGCTGGGAAGGTGTTGGAGGAGGTAAGAGGAGTGGCCTCCAGTTGGCCCTCCAACATGCCCCCGGTAGTTGCAGTCTCCCACCCCCAATCCACATCCTTGGAACGGATGCCCTGCGGAAGTGTCCCAAATCTCGGGGCTGTTCTGAACACATGCCCTGGAGAGAGCAAGGGCTTCTTGAGAGGATCAGGATGGTATGCATGCTCGAACCCAGTTAGGCCTCTATGTATACTTTTACCATTTGTGAGCCTCAACAGAGATCTCTTCGTCTTGTGGTCAACAGACATAAGTCTCCTACAGATATTCTATTGCTTATTAAACCTGTCCCCCACCATCTGGAGTCACCTGCTCATTCTTCAGTCTCTCCCTGCCCTCCTATACATGGACTCATTTCAGATTACACACAGCAAGCTCCTTGAAGGAGTCTGTAGGAGCTTGAAGGTCTACAGACTGCACAAAGAATATAGGGGGTAAAGACAGCAGAAAATGACATAGTAGTGCCAGAGATTGATAGTGTATTCTGGGGCAGTTCTGTAAAATACAGATGAAATTTATAGTTAATCATAACACACAGATCCTACATTTCAAAGGTCTGAATATTCAGACTGGAACTTCAATGTTCAGGTGATATAATATTGTGCTCTGGCCATTGAAAACCCCTGGAAAAGAAAAGAACTTTCTTTGTACATGGAGAACAAATTAATATTTCATGTCATCTACTGTGTGAAGTTGTTCCTACACCACATGCTCTACAAGTCGCTATGGCCAGGGCACACCTGACCTCACCTTTACGGGCTCGTAAGAGTCCACTGTTAATTTTCAGAAATTTGAAAGACAGTTATTAAACACAGCCATTTTTAAAAATGGAGTTACATAAACATGTAAATAATAAACTGCAGTAAAAACGGAGGTAACAAATACACAAAACATTCCTCCCTAATGATTTTACTTGTTCCTACTATCTGCACTTTGGGGATTATTGCTGTTCCTGCATCTGCATGATGGAGATACCACAGAGTGTGGACTTACCTCCTCCCAAAGCTGTGCTCAGAATCATGGCCATAACTCTCAGTAGGAGATGGGAATATTTATACCACAGAAATCAGCAAATGCTATCAATTAGGGATTGGTTCATGGTTTTGTTGATTGTATAAGCTTAAGAAATTAATGGGGAAACTGATGAATGGATAAAGAAAATGTGGTACATATATACAGTGAAATACTATGTGGCAATGAGAAAAAATGAAATCTGGCCATGTGTAGCAACATGGATGGAACTGGAGGGTATTATGTTAAGTGAAATAAGTCAGTCAGAAAAAGACAGATGCCATATGTTTCCACGTATAGGTGGATTTTGAGAGACTTAGCAAAAACCATGGGGGAGGGGAAGACTAAGAACAAACTGTAGGGAGAGGGGGTGACGGGCATTAAAGAGGGCACTTGTTGGGATGAACACTAGGTGTTATATGCAAACCAATTTGAAAATAAACTATTTAAAAAAAATTAATGACATCAATTAAACTTGTAAGTGTGTCATGTTTGCAGCCCTTATGTTGTGAAGAGCATGGAAAGAAGAGGAAATGTTCTCCCACTGTTCGAACTCTGTGAAGATCATCACTCACATCACCGACGAGTGACGGAAATTCAGACACACATCTTTACTGATCCACTTTTGTCTTACTTATTACCATAGTTAAAATAGCAACCATGAATGGCATTCACCAGTGATGCAAGAGACTTCTTTGTTGAAGCAGGTGGACTATTATTTATAGTCTAACTTGATCAAATACTGGTTGCGTTTCAGGTATAGTTTGGCTGTGGACTCAACAACTGCATTCTGCAAGCATCGATTGGTTATATGGAATTGATAACAACAAGTTTTGTTTATTTCATTATTATTTGTAAATTGTATACCCCACATTATTTATGTGGGTGAAATTCATAATAAACGTGTGTGTGTGTGTGTGTGTGCGTGTGTGTTTCCTGGAAAACCAGCTGTTAAACATTTACGAGCTCACCACTGGCTACAGCCCCTGAAGGTACTTCCTCTGCTATATTGTGGCCTAATCAGTCCAGCTCAATAAATAACTTGTTTGCTCAAAGTCACATAGATAGTAAGTAGCCACGTGGAAATCCAAGCTGCTCAGATCTGATCCCATAGTCTGGGCCTTTTTAACAACCTAAGAGATGAAGCAGGTCTTTTCCTGCGTGCCGATTCTGATCCAATTGGTAGAGGAGATCGTTTTTCCTATTTCTATAAATAATGACATTGGAATTTTGATAGAGATTGCACTGAATCTGTAGATTGCTTTGGGTAGCAGGGACATTTTAATAATATTAATTGTTCCAATCCATGAACATGAATTATCTTTCCATTTCTTTGTGTCTTCTTTCATTTCTTTCATCAAAATCTTATGGTTTTCAATCTATAGATCTTTGACTTCCTTGGATAAATTCATTCCTAAATATTTTATCTTTTGATGCCATTGTAAATGGTGTCATTTTCTTAATTTTTTTTATTGCTTGCCATTAATGCATTTAAAAGCAATTGATTTTTGTGTGTTGATTTTGTTTCCTGCACTCCACTGTATTTGTCTATTAGTTCTTACCATTTTTGTGGTGGATTCTTAACGGTTTTCTAAATATATGATTATACCAGCTACAACTTGACTTCTTTCTGATTTGGAGTCTTTTATTTTTTTTTTCTTTGTACGTAGGCTTTAACTTCAATCCCATGTTAGATAGAAGTAATGAATGGTCAGTCAGTGTCAACTTGTTCATGTCTTAGAGGGGAAGCTTTCAGCTTTCCCCATCTAGTATAAGGCTTATCACGTGTGGCCTTTATTATGTTGAGGGGCATGCCTTTATACCTAACATACTGAGAGTTTTTATCTTGAGAGGATATTAAATTTTGTCAAATTCTTTTTCTTTATTCACTGAGAAGGACATACGATTTTGACCCTTCATTTTGTTAATGTGGTGCATCACATATACTGATTTGTGTGTTTTGAACCACTCTTTCAATTCACGGATCGATCCCACTTAATAATGCTGTATGTTCCTTAATGAATGCTGTTGAGTCTCATTTTCTAGTATTTTACTGAGGATTTTCCATCTATATTTATCAGGGATATTGGCCTGTAACTTGTCTGGCTTTGGCTGAGGTTAACACCGGCCCGTGAAATGAATTTTGAAGGGTTCCCTCCTCTTGGAAGAATTTGAGGAGGAATGTCCTTAATTCTTATTTAAGTGTTTGATAGAAATCATCTGCAGAGCTGACTGGTCTTTGGGGGAGGCTTTTATTCCTGCTGTAATCTCCTTACTCATCATCCATCTCTTCAGATTAGGTTGCATGTTGTTAGGAAATTTTTCAGTTTTTTCTAGGCTATCTAATGGGTTAGTGAGCAACTGTTCATAATAGTCTCTCTGTATCTTTGTGGTATCAAGCTTCTCTTCCCTTTCATTTATAATCGTATGTATTTGAATCTTCTCTCTCCTTCTTGGTTTGTCTAGGTAAAGGATTGTCAACTTTTGGTTATATTTTCAAAAACCCAGAGTTCTTTTGATGACTTTTATGTGCTCTTAATAGCCTCTGTCATTCACAGCTGACCCTTGGGCAACATGAGGCTTAGGAGCAAAAATGTAAATTTTGAATACCCCAAAACTGAGTAAACTACATAGGAAAGCACAGGAGTCATTTTACCTGCCTCATCCCATTACACATCAAGAGCAACTTGGTGCCAAGAAGGATCTCCTCAGAGAGATTTCACCATCTGGGGAAAAAAAAAACACCTAGAAATCCTCATCACCACCATGGACATCTGCAGCCATTGCTACTGAGAAGATCCACAGTCTTTCTTCCATGATGGACCAGCTAGCCTACCACACTTCCTCGAGCCCCACCACTCTGTCTTCTGTGCAGGGCTGGCTGAACCAATGCTGCCCTGAGCCCTACCCCCCAGGGATACATTCACTGCTGTACCTGCTGTATGGGTTGCCAGAGAACCTCACCATCTGTGATGTCAAGGTTGTTGCTGGGCTGCACCCCATTCCCTGGGCCTTGAGTTGGGTCTCTGACCTGCCATCCCTGGGGCCATGCTGTTATTTGTCCGTATTCACCCTGTGTCCTGTGTCCCCACTTTGACCCAACATCCTTGGAGCTGCACTGCCACCTGCTACTACTCTGTATATTTCTGATAAGCTGTTAATATCCAACATGTATAAAGGACTCATACAACTCAATATCAAAAACAAACAAACAAACAAACAAATAATCCAAAAAAAATGGGCAAAAGACCTGAACAGATATTTTTCCAAAGAAGATATATGAATGGCCAAAAGGTACATAAAAGGGTTTAATCATTTTGCTGTGAACATTTTGCTATAAATGTAAAAAGATGTAAATATTGCTAATCATTAAGGAATTGCAAATGCAAAAACACACACCTATTACAATGAATATCATCAAAAAAGACAAGAAATAACAAATGCAGGTGAGGATGTGGACCAAAGGTATTCTAGTGCACCATCAGTGGAAATGTAAATTAGTGCAGCCACTACAGAAAATAGTGTTGCGATTCCTTAAGAAATTGAAAATAGAACTACCATATGATCCAGCAATTCCATTTCTGGGTATTTACCCAAAGGAAACAAAATCACTATGTTAAAGAGATGTCCATGCCCCCATGTTCACAGCAGCATTATTCACAATACCAAGAGATGGAAACAATGTTGGTGTCCATCAACAGATGAGTGGATAAAGAAAATATGGTGTATCCTACAGGAGAAACCAGGCGACAACCTCTTTGACCTCGGCCGCAGCAACTTCTTACTTGACGTGTCTTTGGAGTGAAGGGAACAAAAGCAAACATGAACTATTGGGACCTCATCAAGATAAAAGATGAAGTGAAGGAAACAATCTGCAAAACTAAAAGGGAACCAACAGAATGGGAGAAGATATTTGTAAATGACATATCAGATAAATGGTTAGTGTCCAAAATCTATAAAGAACTTAGCAAACTCAACACCCAGAAAACAAATAATCCAGTAAAGAAAAAGACAAAAGACATGAATAGACATTTTTCCAAAGACATCCAGATGGCTCACAGACATGTGAAAAAATGCTCAACATCACTTATCATCAGGGAAATACAAATCAAAACCACAATGAGACACCACCTCACACCTGTCAGAATGGCTAGAATTAACAACTCAGGAAACAACAGGTGTTGGCGAGGATGTGGAGAAAGGGGCACCATTTCACACTGCAGGTGGAAATGCAAACTAGTGAAGCCACTTTGGAGAACAGTACGGAGGTTCCTCAAAAATTATAAATATAACTACCCTAAGAGCCAGCAATCTCACTACTAGGAATTTGCCCAAGGGATATGGGTGTGCTGTTTGGAAGGGGCACATGGACACTAATGTCCATAACAGTGCTATCAACAATAGCCAAACTATGGAAAGAGCCTAAATGTCCATCGACAGATAAATGGATAAAGAAGACGTGTAAATCTATACAATGAAATATTACTCAGGAAGCAAAGAGAATGAAATATTGCCATCTGCTACAAAGTGGATGGAACTAGAGTGTATTATGCAAAGCAAAATAAGTCAGTCAGAGAAAGATAAAAACCATATGACTTCATCGTATGTGGAATTTAAGAAGCACAACAGATGAACATAAGGCAAGGGAAGCAAAAATAATATAAAAACAGAGAGGCAGACAAACCATAAGAGACTCTTAAATACAGAGAACAAATTGAGGGTTGCTGGAGGGTTGTTGAATGGGGGGATGGCCTAAATGGGTGATGGGCATTAAGGAGGGCACTTGCTGGGATGAGTGCTAGGTGTTATATGTGAGTGATTAATCACTAAATGCTATTCCTGAAATCATTATTACACTATATATTAACTAATTTGGGTTTTACAAAAAAGAGAGAAAATATGGTATATACACACAATGGAACGCTATTCAGTCATAAAAAAGAAGGAAATCCTGCCATTTACAACAACAAAGATGGACTTTGATATCATTATGCTAAATGAAATAAGCCACACAGAGAAGAACAAATACTGCATGATCATTTACATATCAAATCTAAAATTTAAGAATCAAACTCATAAGAAGAGATCATATTTGAGTTACCAAAGGGGTGGATGATTGAATCAGATGAAGGTGGACAAAAGGTACAAACTTCTGGTATTTAGATAAACAAAGTCAGAGGATGTAACAGAGAACACGATGATGACAGCGAACACTGCTGTATGGTATAGTCGAAGGGCGCTAAGGGCATAGATTCTAAACATCTTCATCACAAATTTTTTTTTCTTTTATAGAATGAAACTTATATGAAATGATGGATGTTAGCTACACTTTTGTGATAATCTTTTCACAATATATGTAAGTCATTATGCTGCAAACCTCACGAATATACTGTGCTAATGTCAATTATCTCTAAATAAAACTGAAAGAAAAAAGATCAAAAGAAAATATTTAAGAATTTTTCATTTCTCTTTTTTTATTTTTTACAGTTTGTTTATTTTGGGAGACAGAGAGTGAGTGCAGGCAAGTCGGGGAGGGGCAGAGAGAGGAGACAGAATACCCAGCAGGCTCTGAGCAGCACAGAGTCCAATGCGGGACTCAAACATGCAAAGCCATGAGATTGTGACATGAGCCGAAACTAAGAGTCAGATCCTTAACTAACTGTGCCACCCAAGCACACCAAATTTTTCATTTCTCTTAACATGAATGATTGTTTTTACATCACTGGTGTCTTGTGGGTCAGCACACAGATCATCACGCCTTTGTGACAATCACGTCAAGTATATCTGATAAAAGATGATATATAATTCAGACAAATACTGTAGGTCCACCATCTCTAATCAGTACCCTCAAGGTACCCTCTGTCATGTCTTGTTCACTCGCTGTATTCTGTCTTACTTGTTTTACATTCTTATCTAATTCCTCTTTAGTGATGTGAAAATTCCCTAGTGGTGAAGGCTTTGTATTTATCATGACTCTGATTACAAGAAAAACTGACCTGAATCACACCCAGAGAAGATAAGTTGTTACGAATGAAATTGTCTTTGATAGCAAACGGTGCATACCAACCTCAAGATTAGGTTTTAAAAATATACTGTTCTATGCATAAAGAGGATTAAGTAATAGGACGGAAAACTCAGTTCCAGCCATTCCTATTGCGAGAAAAGCTCCTATCTCAAGAAAAGTGAATCAAAACCTTTATCACACACTTACTATGTTACTAGGCCAGTTTATCTATACCATTGACATTTCTTGGCATCACATAGATAAGTAATAATTAGTAATCATGCTTGATGTCTCTTATTTCCATGCTACACATTGAAGCTACAGCAAATACTGAAAGTTTTATGTTGGAAATATATGCAGAATATCTTACCACTTCTTTTACCCCCATTATCCCCCTGACTAAGCGGCTGTCAGTTCTCACCCCAAGGCTTATATGGGAATCCTACCTGACTCCTTGCACCCCTCCTCTGTGTTGTTGATGTTGTGACTCTGTCAGAAGTTAGATCAAGTCTGCTCCTGTTCAGATGTTGGGTGGTCCTGTAAGAACACAAAACTCACCATGGGACAGATTTAGACCAGCGTTCCTCTTACCATCTGACTTTCACACAGCAACACCACCTCTCCCCGGGCAGTCTAACAGAGGACCGTCATATTTGGAATTACTTGTTGCCATGTTAGTTTAGACTCTCTGTCCAAAAGCTCTTAAAACATTTGGATATTTCCCCTTCCAAAGCACATAATTATTCAGATAAAGAGCCATAGATCTCTCTTGGGTAAGAAATAGAAAAATTGCCACCATATACACTTTGTGTGACATTGCAGGGACTTTCCTGAAGGGGACCCTGCATCTCCTTGAATTGATAGTCTTTGAGAATGGGTTCGGATCTGGAAACTAAGTAAGAAATGATGATTTTCCATTGAGGGAGCTTGTAATAGCCTTCTGTTCGCCCATTCTTGATACATATCAAACAATCGATATCTTTGCTGTTTGTGTAGAATTTTTCCTATGATCTATTTTCCATCACCATCAACCCATTCAAGTCAGATCCCCTTAATTTTCATTTCAATCTTGCTGCCTGGTACAGCATTTTATCTGATGGATACTCTATTAATCACATTTCTAAGGAAATATGGTGTTTCTATACACTAAGAATTATTCAATTATAATAGATCAACATCAACATACTATCAGAATTACTTAAGGCTGTGAATTATAGAAGGATTTAGTGTGTGTGTGTGTGTGCCTGAGTGGGTGTGTATAAGAGAGGGACACAGACACAGAGTATAATGGCTTCCAACACCACTACCTGGAATTAGACCAAACTCCAAGAGACCACCCTTACTGCAGATACTAGCCACAAGTTTGAGAATCTCCAGACCACCCATGCTTCTGACTATCTGGCTACAAATCTGGAGATTACCGCATCCTCAGGTGTAATAATCTGCTAGAATGACACACAGATGGTCATAATTTTATCATAGATAGGTATACAACCCAGAGCCAGCCAGAAGGAGAAACACAGAACAAATGCAAAGGGTCCCAAATGCAAAGTTTCCTTGTCCTCAAAATGTGTTACCTTCCTGGTATCCTGGTATTATTCAGGGGTCTCCAGAAAAAGAGAACCATCAGAATATATTTATATCTGATCTATCTGGGGATATTTATAATAGGAATGGCCCATGCACTTGTAGAGGCCAATAAGTCCCATGATCTTCCATTTGCAAGCTGGAGAGCCAAGGAAGATGGTGGAATAATTCAGTCTGAGTCCAAAGGTCACCAGGATCTTCAATCTCCAAGGGCAGGAAAAGATGGATGTCCTGGCCAAGCTGAGAGAAAATTCACCCTTCTCCCATCTTTTCCTTCTAATCAGGACGTCATGGGTTGTATGATGCCCACCTGCACTATTGACGGGGACCTTCTTTACTCAGTTACCCAGGTTACCAGTTCAAAGGCTTATCTCTTTCAGAAGCACCTCACACAGACACACCCAGAAATAACATTCTACCAGCTCTCTGGGAATCCCTTAACCCAGTCAGGCTAATACGTAAAATTAACCATCACGATGTTCAAAATGTGCAGTGCCAACCAAGGAAGCTTGCTTGGCCACAGTGTCCAGAGTTTTTATTAAAGTTCTGTTACTCAGGTGTGACTGACAGAATCACTGGCCAGGTAGCTGAGCTCACCCTCCAGCCTCCCTCCTCTCTGGAAGTCAGGCTGGTATCACCATGACTCAAAGCTGCGAACCTCTAACCACATGGTTGGTAGTTCTGGAAGGACCAGTCCCATCCTGAAGCTGTCTTGGGGCCCATATGAGGTCACCTTATGAGCATAAGCCCACGTGTGATCCAACTGGCTCATGAATAACAAAGACACCGTGTCACTTGAGGAATTCTGAGAGTTTTAGAAGCTCTATTCAGAAACTCAAGACAGAGAGCACATAAATTCTTTATTATATTATATGTGCCCATCCTCATCCCGCCTCATCCTTCCTGCCTCCTTTTAGTTCTCCATCCCAGGCTCTTATCCTTACACGTGTACTTACAGCTTTGCTTACTGGGTGGCCCCCATTACACTAGACTGAGTTTCACGAGACTGTGGAATTTTTCCCACTCCTGTGTTTCTTGCCCCTACTACACTGATATAGCATACGCTCAATGACCATCTCTTAAATAAATGACTGGGTGAATAAACGCTGAACTGAGAATGATTATACATAAATAAGTGCAGAACATAGTGACAACTGCTACAAATTCCTGAGAGAAAAACAGAAATCAAGTAGACCATTCACCACAACAAAGGGATGACTGTCTTAATGGACATGAGACATCCACCCTGTTAGTCCCGGAGGTGCTCCTAGCAGTCTTTCAACAAAATTTCCTCCTGAAGATCTTCTTCAGAGCCAACCTCACTTCCTTATTCCTAAAAGTGTATATCAGTGGGTTCAGTACTGGGGTGACTGCACTGTAGATAATGGCCACTGTCCGGTCCTGAACCATGGAGGTGGCTGAGGCTGGACGGATGTATGTGAAGCCCACAGGCCCATAGAAAAGACACAGCACCATGAAGTGGGAAGCACATGTCGACAGAGCCTTGTGAAGTGTGCTGCAGGACTGATGCTCAAAGAGAAGGAAACCAACAACATAGAGGTAGGAGAGAAGAGTCAGGAAGAAGGCACCCATGGAAATGCCACCTGTGATGATGGAAATAAGCCACTGATTGAGCTGCGTGTCACCACAGGCCAGTTCCAGGAGGGGCTTCACATCGCAGAAGAAGTGGTGGAGTTTCAGAGAGTGGCAGAAGTTCAGGCGTGCAGTCAGGACAGAATGCATCAGAGCATAAAGGAAGCTGGTGAGCCAGGCCGCGGCGGCCAAGAGGACACACACCTGGCTGTTCATGAGCACGGTATAGCGAAGTGGGTAGCAGATGGCCACGAATCGGTCAAATCCCATAATGGCCAGCAAAATAGCCTCAGAACAGCCCAGAAAGTGGAAGAAGTGTAGCTGAGTGATGCAGGCTAGGAAAGATATGGCCCTGCGAGTGGACAGGAGGGTTAGAAGCAGCTTGGGCAGTGTCACCGAAGAATAGCAGATGTCCAGACAAGAGAGGTTTCCCAGGAAGAAATACATGGGGGAGTGGAGTCTGGGCTCCAAAATAACGATCACCAATATAGCTCCATTTCCAGCCAAGCTTATCAAGTAAATGATTAAGAAAATCCCAAAGAAGAAGGGGTTCAGCTCCTGAACACTGGTCAGGCCAAGTAAGAGAAACTCATTGATTGTAGTGACATTCTCCATTTCTTGGGGAGCAAATGCAACAAAAACAGTGAGTTAATTTTTCCAAATTTTTAATTTACATAGTGGGTGTTAAATAAGACAAGATTACTATTTGGAAGAGCCTGGGAGTGAGCTACAACATAAAGAATATTTAGGAGTGGTAAAGCTAAATTTACTTACAACAAAATTGAAGATTAACATACCTCATAAATTCAGATCTGGTAAAATGACATTAGATTTATAAAAGCAGGTATAAAGAGGACTTTTTATTTTATGTTTTATTTATTTTTGAGAGCAGGAGAGACAAAGCATGAGTGGGGGAGGGGCAGAGAGAGAGAGAGGGAGACACAGAATCCGAAGCAGGCTCCAGGCTCTGAGCTGTCAGCGCAGAGCCCGACGTGGGGCTTGAATTCAGACTGTGAGATCATGACCTGGGCTGAAGTCGGACACTTAACCGACTGAGCCACCCAGGCGCTCCTAAAGAGGACTTTTTAAAGTAGAGTGGGACATGACCATAACCACACAGATGGTATTAGAATTCAAGGTTGGGAAAATTTAAGACACATAAGTAAGGGGAATAGTTAGTTGTTCAGCTTATGGTTCCAGGTTCTAGAAGCAATACAGTTATAGCCTTGTGAGGATTTTCACCCTCTTCTCCTAAGATACATAAAAGCCACAGGAAACCAGCGCATCCTTCCTGACCACCCAGACCTTCAGTAAAATTAAGAGATGTAAACCCCAGAAACTTCAAATATTTTGTAAGTAGAGGATAAAAACACACAATTAGCATCTGTCATCACGAGACTGCAGCCTGGCAGTGGGGCTGTTGATGTAGTTGAGAAAAACTTGAAATAGTGAGGACTCCTAATAGTAGGAGAACTTTGAAAACACCCCAAATTTTTAGCCCAAAAAGAAGAGTGTCTCACATTTAGCAGGAATTTAGCTACAAAGGAAAAAAAATTAGAAGGCAAAGTATAAACCCTGAGGGAGAGAGAAAAGGCACAGTAAGTATAAGAACAAAGAAGCCCTTGCTTTTTGTAAAATAAAATAATCACCACCCTGTCAACTGAAAAGTGGGCCCTTGACCTAAGAAACTGGAAAAACTGATACTTACCTACCCACACTGAGAGTCCCCTGCTAAAAACTGGTCCAAAATATCATAGTCCAGCGAAAGCTTCCAAATTCAAAAGCTGACAGAAACAGTGAAGACATAGTCAAATCCCCCATCCGAATAAGAATCAACATATCTCTCTGTATACAGATAGGAGAATCAGCCAAGAAGTGGCTAGAAGGAAGAATATAAATATCTGAACAACATAATTTACAAGTTTGATTAACATATATAGAACACTTAACCCAACAAGAAAAAATTTACACACACACACACACACACACACACACACATGCACACACATGCACACACACACAGAGAGAGAGAGAGAGAGAGAGAGAGAGAGCGAGCGGGAGGAGAACACAAACTGACAGAATTCATCACTACATTCAATATACCCTAAAAGAAATTCTTGAGGAAGAAGGAAGGGATACTAGGCAGAGGAATGGAAATGCAGAAAGAGACGGAGAACCACAAAATGGGTGCACATCTAGGCAAGCACAGGGAAAAGGAATTCCAGAGAGGTAAGAAATACCATACAAAGCAAGAATGATTATGATCCGTGGATTTTCAAACTGTGTAGAGTACAAAGCATAACTGAAAAACAAGAAAAGAATTCACATTATTTTCAAGTGCACATAACATTTAAAAAGTCAAGCATAGATTGAGTCTTTACAAAAAACTGGCTAGCTGTGTTGGTGGAGAGAGCCGCTCTTGATCTTGGGGTCATGAGCTTGGGCCCCTCATTGAGGGTAGAGACTACTTTAAAAAGCTTTAAAAAAAAGGCTTCAAAAATTTCAAAAGATGGAACCATCCAAAGACTCGTCTTTGGCTATGGTGGAATTAGAAAACACTAAAAAGATATCTAGAAACTCACTAAATGCTTGAAGTTAGGCAATATACACCCAAGTAATTCATGGATAAATGGAGAAATAGACATTAGAAAATATTTTTAAGTGAACAATAATGAAAGTAAGACATACTGAAGCTCTTGGTCTGCAGCTAAAGGAAGAAAAGGGAATTTTTGGCCCTGGATTCATATGCTAGAAAAGAAAAAAATATTGAAAACCAATACCTTAAACTTTCATTTTAAGAAGGCAGATGGATAAAGGAAGGAATCCAGAAATCCGAGCCTGAAGAAAGTAGAAGGAAAGGAATAATAAAAATTACAACATGAATCATTACAGTAGAAAAGAGCACAACAGAGCAAAGTCAATGAAGTAAAAACCTAGTAATCTGAAAAGATTAGTAAAAGTCAACGTCCAATGTAAGAGTCACCATGAACACCTACACGCTAATGAACTTAACAATGCAGATGTAATTTACAAATTAACTCAAACCAAAAGTGGATTACAAAAACTTTCAGTAACAAAGAAGAAATGTGATTGATAATTCTACAGGAAACCAGAGCTGCTATTTAAAATCTTCCCCAAAAAGAAACACCAAGTCCAGCCTGCATGGGCGAATTCTACCAAATAGTTAAGGAAGAAATAATAGCAACTTACACAAAATCTTCCAAATAAAGAAAAAGGTGAAATGCCTCACCTTCCTTTAGAAGGCAGCATAATTTGAATAACAACACTTGGAAAAGGACTGAACAGAAAATTGCAACCTCCTCTGCTTCATGAACACAGGTGCAGAATCCCTTCCTTCCTGTCTGCTCAGTGGTTCTGGGCATGAAGCCACCATCATCAGGCATCTGGGTTGTTGCAACAATCTTTCCACTCTTGCCCAACCCGCCATTCTCAGCAGCATCCTGCTGGAGTATTCTGCTAAATATAAGCCTAATATACTATGCCCTCTAGTGATCCCCATCTTACTCAGAGTAAAAATTCAGTCAGTAGAGTAACCTGAGTCTACTTTCGCACTCTTGAGTGCCAGCTGTCCCGACTCACTGCTGTTCCTGGAACACACAGTTCACACTCGGTTCAGGGTCCAGGCACAGCTGTCTGCCATCTGGGCACTCTTTCACTCCTGAAATCTGCATGACTAATTCCCACATCTCTTAGGTCTTTGCCCTATAGGCACTCCCTCAATGTGGATTGCTCTGATTGCCCTGTGTTAATTTACCAAAAATAACAAAAGTGAACTGGGTCATTCTTTCCTGTTATGGTGTCACCAATGGCACTCTCCCAATGTCCCAATTAGATTTTATCACACGTGTTGTCTTTCATCTTCAACTTAAATGTAAGCTCCAGAAACAAACAAACGCTATTGTCCATTTTATTCACTACTGCACCCCCAGCATCTAAAACTGTCTGAAACTTTATGTGGGTGTGCTGTCTCTATACTGATTAACTAGTGGATTATTATTACCAGTTCAGTGTTTGTCAGCTATGAAAACTACCCCCAAGAGGTCATATTTGTGCTTTACTAAACCCAGGAATCTACGATCTATCTGCAGTACTCCCCTGAATGGGATGCTATGTCACAAAGGACTCCTCCACTTTATCGGAGCACCCAGTGACACAGAAAGTGAGGAACGGATATCTGCAATCAAGTAAATGGTTTTTAACCCTGTAGGGCCAGTTGTTTTAGCAAATCATATCTGTCATCAATTGACTTCAAGGACACGTGATTCTTAGTGATTAATTAGCACCAGTAAACAGTTGTAAAATTTAAATTATTATATGATTGGTGAAAAGACACAAAAGTCCAGGAGCTGTATTCCATGGATGCGGATAATAGGAGAAATATTCTAAATGGAATTATTGGTAGCAGAGGGAAGAGGGCTCATCTCAGGAATCACATATGTAATTGTAGGACATGGTAACCAGTATATACATCAGGGATTTGAGATCTACCCATGTGAAAACACATGATTATACTATAGTTCTGAAAATTATTTTCCTTTTTCCTGAATGGTCACACTATCCTTCTTCCACTAAAAATAATACTACTGCAAAGCTATGTAACTATCTGACACGAGGTGCCTGTAGCATGCTGACTAACACTAGAACTGGAACCTGCCACATCTATGAAGACACTACTCAGCTTATTCTTTTCTTTCTCCCTCACTTCCTTCTTCCCCTTATCTTTTCTCTCTCTTTGTAAAACAGACAATAAGATATTCTATCAAAGCATACACCTATACTTGATCACAAAGACAATCTACTCTAAAAAACACTATAACACAAAAAGCAAAAACTACACATACGAATTGATTAGGGAGTTTGAAGCTGATGACCTGTGCCAGGAGTCAGCTGGTGTTCCACTCTGTGATTTTCACAGCCTAGATTCAAAGAGGTTCCCAGTTATCCTCACCCACACCTTCCAGGGACCTTGACCCGACATCAGAAAATCCTTCTCCCACCTGTTTGCCCTGTACTTCTCTCTGCACCTATCTTACAATGACATGTCTGCTCAGAAAGGATATCCAGAAATCAGAGTCCAGATGTATCCCTGAATAAAATTATCAGAGATAGTTCCGGCTGCTCAAAACTTCTTACATCTATTTTTATTACAAACAGCTTATATCTAAAAGATTGAATCTCAGCAAATTTCATCTCTCATTCTAACCAAAGAACCAACAGATTAAGTCCTGGAAAATCTCCCCAGTGGTGTCCTGGGCATTAATGTGTTGGGATTTTTCTCTCCAAAGACTTATTCTCTACATATTTCTATTCCCATAAGTATCAATTTATAGGGGCTTGTGTGTGTGTGTGTGTGTGTGTGTGCGCGCGCGCGCGCGCGTGCTTATGAAGCCACTACATTGATGTATTTGAATGGCAAAATGCATACAGGGTAAGAATGATTTTAGTAACTGCTGCCCCAACATTATAAACCATGGAGACTCGAAGACAGTGGAACTACGATTTTTAAATGTTGGCAGAAAAAAAATTGTCAACTCGGAATTCTACATCTGGTCAAAATATTCTTTAAAAATGAAGGGAAATTAAAATATTTTCACCTAAAAGAATATTAAAAGAATCCATCACTGAGAGGACTGTGATAAAGTGATGCTGAAGGATGTGCTTCAGGCTAAATGGGCACATGTCCTGACGGAAACATGAACTTCCAAGAAGAAATGGAGAGAAACAGCAATGATAATAATGGAGTAACTATGAAAGATATTTTTCTGTGAAAAATTGAGTCCTTTTCCTCTAAGATTAGGAACAAGAGAAGGAGGCCCACTCTCACCACTTCTCTTCAACATAGTACTACGAGTTGTACCCAGAACAATTAGGCAATAAAAAGAAATAAAAGGTACCTAAATAAGAAAGGAAGCTATATAATTGTTTCTCTGCTGACATGATCTTGTGTATAAAAAAACCTAAAATGCCACCCACAAAAAAGTGTTAGGATTAATAAATGAATTCAATAAACTTGCAGGATACAAAATCAACATACAAAAATCAGTTGTGCTTCTGTACACTAATAAGAAACTATCTGAACAAGAAATTAAGAAAACAATCACATTTACAATAGTATCCAAAAGAATAAAATAGTTAGCAATAAATTTAACCAAGGAGATGAAAGATCTGTACACTGAATACTATTAAACATTGACAAAAGAAATTGAAGAAGACACATAAATGGAGAAACATTCCATGTTCATACTTTGGAAAAATAAATAATATCAAAATACTCATACTACACAGAATTATCTACAGATTCAATGCAATCTCTATTAGAAACCCAAAGGCATTTTTAGAGGAATAGAAAAAAATAATCCTAGAATTCATATGAAACCAAAACAGACTCTTAAGAGTCACATTGATCTTGAGGGGGGAAAAAAAACCCACAAAGCTATAGGTGTCATATTTCCTGATTTCAGATTACATTATAAAGCTCTTGCAATCACCACAGTGTGGTACTGGCATTAGAACAGAACCATAGATCAATGGAACAGAATAGAGAGCCTAGAAATAAACCCACATATACATGGCCAACTAATCTACAAGCGTGCCAAGAATATACAATGAGTGAAGGACAGTCTCTTCAATAAATGTGCTGGGAAAACTGGATCTCCACATACAAAAGAATGGAGTTGGATTCATATCTTATACCACATACAAAAACCAACTCAAAATGGATTGAAATTTAAACACAAATCCATAAAATTGTTACTAGAAAAATAGGGGAAACCCCCTTCACATTGGCCTTGGAAATTATTTTTTTGGATGTGACACCAAAGCACAGAAAACAAAAGCAAAACTAAACCAGTGGGACTATGTTGATCTAAAAAGCTTCTGACCAGCAAAGGAAACCAGCAAGAAGAGGAAAAGGCAACCTACAGAACAGGAGAAAATATTTGCAAATCTTGTATATGATAAGGGGTTAATATCCAAACTATATAAGGAACCCCTATAACTCAGTAGGGAAAAAAAAAAGCAAAGGACTTGAATAGACATTTTTTTTTCAGAGAAGACATCCACAGGTATATGATAAGGTATCTAACCTTCTAACCATCAGGGAAATCTAAATCAAACCAGACTGAGATACCATCTCACATCTGAATTAAAATCCATGCAATTGCCTTTCTTTATAAATGTATGCTGAGTTCCCTGCTTAAAATTTAAAAAGCATGTGAGCCAAATATTTTATATCTCTTGAAAAATTAAGATATTTTTGTCCTTCTGAATTTTACTCTGTGTACAAGGCTGTTTCTCTAAAAATGTGTCCCAACTTAAGAAGCACAGAAACATCAGATCATACAAAGTAGAGTTGTTTTCAGAGATTCTTAGGTGCTCGGTCAGTTAAGCGTCTGACTTTGGCTTAGGTCACGATCTCAGGATTTGTGAGTTTGAGCCCTGCATTGGGCTCTCTGCTGTTAGCACAGAGCCTGTTTAGGATCCTCTGTCTCCCTTCTCTCTGCCCCTCTGCCCCTCTCATGTGTGTGTTCTCTCTCTTTCAAAAATAAACATTTTCTTTAAAAAGTTAAAAAGGAGTAGAGTTGTTTGCAGAATATTCCTCAAAGAAGGTGGGAATATGCCACATATTTAGAGGTGAAAGTTAGAGACAAGAGTATAAAGCCTATGGCATGGTCTTTTCCAAGTGGAAATAAATCAGAATTTGTTCCATACAGCCAGCAAAAAATCTGAAATATCCTCAGAGCTGAACTTGAAAGATCCCACTTCATACTGATGTATGCATTTCTATGGAAGTCCACAGAAACGCATAAATTCTGCATGATGCAGAATTTAATATGTTTATTAAGTTGCTGTCCAAATTGAAGTGAATGAGTCATTTTATGGAAACTAAATTAAGACAGATTAGCATATGCATTATTTACATAGTCTCAATAGATAAATGTATTGGCAGTGATGAAAATGAGGAGAACTTCTACATCCCTAGGAGAAAATGTTCTCAAGATTTTGAAAGCACAGTGAAAATAAGAAGGAAGGTGACAAAGGGAAATGACTTTAAGACAAATGGAGCAAGAACCAGAAAAGCAGGCTAACGGATAGTTCACCACAGGACAAAAGCAAAAAAGCAGAACAGCAGAGTAACCGAAGGATATATTTGACCCAGATGTTGAATAGCCAAAATCATGTACATGTGGAGACAAGCATTATATTTGCAGTTATATCCGTGAGCTTCAAATAAACTTTTTAAACTATTTAGAAAAAGTTTCAAACATACAAAAAAGAGAGAGGTGTTTCAAGAATAGGAAGGGGACAAAAAACATAGTAACCCTTTACCTTGCCCCTTTGTTTCATCATTGAAATTAACCTTTTTTTTAAATGTTTATTTAGTTTTGAGAGAGAGTCAGACAGACAGAGAATGAGCAGGGGAGGGGAAGAGAGAGAGAAGGAGACACAGAATCTGAAACAGGCTCCAGGCTCTGAGCCGTCAGCACAGAGCCCAATGCGGGGCTCAAACTCGGAAACTGTGAGATCATGACCTGAGCCGAAGTCGGACGCTTAACCGACTGAGCCACCTAGGCACCTTGAAATTAACTTTTAATTAGCAACATTGGCAAGAAGCAACAAGATTGTATCAGTAAGAAGGTAATTTTCTATTATTAATCATCACAGAAAAGTAAACACTACAGTTCAAGGGAAATGAACTTTGAAGGCTTCTATCTTTTCTCCCACTGGTTTCAAGGCCTTTCTGATGTCCTTATTCTTCAAAGTACAAATGACAGGATTTAACACAGGAGTGACAACGCTGTACAGGGCAGAGACCAAATGGTCTTTCTCCAGCAAGTATGTCAAGATGTGCTGCGCGTATGTGAAGATGGCACTGCCGTAGTACAGAAGGACAATGACCAGGTGCGAGGCACAGGTAGAAAATGCCTTTTGCCTCCCCGCTGAGGAGCGGATCCTCAAGACAGCAGAGATAATATAGAGGTAGGAGAGGATGATACCCAAGAAAGGAGCCCAGCCAATGAAGACCCCAATGGACAGCAATGCCAACTCATTGACAGAAGTGTCCCCACAAGACAACAGCAGCAAAGGGGGGATGTCACAGAAGAAATACTGAAGCTGGTTGTTGCCGCAGAAGGGCAGGCGGAAGGTCAGTGCCGTGTGCACCACTGAGTTGAGGAAACCCCCAGTCCAGCAGGAGGCAGCTAACCGGCCATACAGGGCCCTGTTCATAATCATCGAGTACCTTAGAGGTTTGCAGATTGCAATGTAACGGTCATACGCCACGGCTGCCAGGAGGAGACACTCTGATCCTACGAAAAAAATAAATGCAAAAAGTTGTGCCATGCAACCCAAATAGGAAATGCTCTTCTTCTCTGACAGGAGATGCACCATCATCTGGGGCACGTTGGTGGTGGTGTAGCAGATGTCCAGAAAGGCCAAATTCCTCAGAAAATGGTACGTGGGGGTATGTAGATGTGGATCAGCCACAGTCGCCAGGATAATGAAGGTATTTCCTCCCAAAGTACAGATGTCAGTCAGAAAAAAAGACAGTGAGGAATAAAAATTGCAAATATTATAGGTTGGAGAATCCCAAGATGATGAATTTGGACAGAGTTTGATTTTCTCTTTCTTCCTCTTGAGAATTCAGAAATAAGCATACAAATTGTAGTATTCATGTGCTACAAGAGTGAAATCTACAAAACAAGAAAATATAGCTTGATAGGTAAAACAATCATCATCTCTATCAGCATAAACACTGGGCATCTAGCATCCACAACAAATCACAAAGACATGCAACAATCATCACAGAAAGCCCCACATTCAAACTTTCCTATGGGACATATCTCTTCAAGACATTAGGAGCATTTTTACAGGATAAGTAAATATTAAAAAGCCCACATGGGAAGTAGCAGGCCCCTTCCCTCACTCTCCACCATATCCTGGAGATGGTTGGTGAACATTCATCAGACAGTTTATATGAGCCGTGGGGTAACTTGAATCTCTTCCTGAAAAGCTTCCTTGTCCTTCTTATACTCTTAATCCTTCATGTCACTGAGTGCTAATTTTTTGTATATACCTTTCCAATATTTTCCTATCACATACATTCAAAATAGAGATAAGATTAGAGTTTTGTATCCTATACCATATTATGACATTTCTCCTGTCATTAACACTTTTCTATAATATGGTTTATAATGGTCACATTTACGTCCATCATATGGATGCACCAGACTTGCATAAAGCATTCAAGACCCAAATAAATTATTCTAATAATGATCACAGCATATTATAACTCAGAGAGCAGATATGAAATAAAGCACTGAGTAAAGTAAATAATGCTTGGGACAAGGTTGGTCCTCATTACACCAAAACCCATTGGTCTTTCCCATCCCTAAATTTCTCCAGATCCATGAAAAGTTTGAATTACTCTGATTCAAATGTTGGTAATAGTAGTTGGAATTTATGAACGTTCACACACAAAATAAAAGAGAATGTTCAACTTGGGTTTTTTTAGACATAAGATAAAACTCTGTTTACACTACAGACTTACAATTGTCAAAATAATAAACAGTAAAAAAAAAAACTAGGTAGGATATTAGTTTTCAAGAAAACAAAGTAGCATCTAAAATGATCATTGGTAATTCAAAGCCAAATAATAAATTTTATTTGGCTTTTTATTTGTAATTGTTTAGGTTTTTTTTTTTCTAAGTTAACCAAACTACTTGTTTCCATAACACGCACTATAGATGGTTGAAGGCAGGAAGAACATCATAAGTAATACTATTGAAATTGAGGTTAAGGGAGAAGAGTTAAGATGGTGGAGGAGCATGGAGACCTGAGCTTCTCTCTTCCCTGAAATATAGCTAGATCAGCACCAAACCATTTTGCACACCTGGGAAATTGATCTGAGGATTAACACAACAATCTGAATAACCTGAGCCACAGAACTTGGCAGGTACATGGTGTGGAGAGGTGAACTGGGGGAGAGAAAAGCCATGGAGAGTAGGGAGCTGTTTTTACAGAGAGAGGACAGAGAGAGAAAAAGGAAGGGGGAGAGTGTGGTGCATCAATCATGCAAGAAAATCACTTCCCCCAAAAGAAGCTGGAGAGACAGCGAGAGAGAGAGTGAAAAACACTCATAGGGAACAGAACAAGAAATCTGTTCCCCAAAACTAATGAAAGAGAAGAAAAGAGAGGGTTTCAATACCATCAGGATTCTATAAACAGTGAAGCTCAGAATCTGAAGTTTCAGAGCTCAGTGCCTGGTGGTGCTCTGGTGAGCAAACAGGCGAATCCCCAGGAGCAGGCAGCAGGGTCTTAAGGGCCTGTGTGCCACACGGGGAGAAGTGGTTCCCCCGCTTGGAGAGCATTTGGTAGAGGCCATAAGGCCTCCCTACAGGCAAAGGTCTCAGTGGACCCTGGAGAGTAACCACGTTTGCTGGTACTGGGACAAAGACGCCAGAGGGTGATGAAACGTGGCGCCAACTGTGTGTTGTGATTTGCCATAATCTCTGAACCTCTTCTGTTACGCGATCACATGAATGGTTTCTGAGGGAAGCTGGCATCCAGCCGTTGCTTAGTGAGACCCCCCCCCCCCCCCCCCCCGCCAAGAGACTAAGCACAGGTCCAAGCTGCAGGGTCTCTGAAGTGTGGGGTTTTTAAACAATTCCATCTGAGATAAAACTCTGGCAGACAGCTTGGACATGGACAGGGTAGAGGCAAGGAGTGAACAGAGGCCTGGGATAAAGGAGAAGTGTTTGATCATGGCTGGGTGAGAGTTCAAAGTTTCTGCGAGAGAGACTAAGGAGCCATTACCACTCTCCTGCACGTGTACATGCACATGCACGCCACACTGATTTACCCCAGTAAGCTAAGCAGCGCCACCTGGTGGAGAATGGAGCCCGCACACTAAGCCCCACCCAACTGCACCCTCCAAGCACATCCCCTAGAAGACCAGCACAAGTCACTCCACCTGCTTAGGGTATGGACTACAGAGTGCTTCATAATTTCAGTTCTAGGAGAAACTAGATGTAATTTTGTTTGGGTATCACTCTGCTAGTTCATATATTAGTTCGTTTTCTTTGCTTCTGTTTATACTTTAATTGTTTTCTTTTTTTCTTTCTTTTCTTGCTTTTTTTTGGATACAGAAAGAGAAAAATTTATTTTTATTTACTATTTTTAATTTATTCTTTATTTTTAAAATTTTTATTCTATTTCATTTTCTTTATTTTATTTTATTCAATTACATATGATTTTTAATTTTTAAATTTTTTGTTACCTTTTTTCCCTTTCCTTTCCCTTTTTTCTCTATTCTATCAAGCTGCTTTCAACAAGAAGACTGAAACACACATAGGATCTAGCTTCTTTTATTTAAATTTTTTGGGTTTTTTTAATTCTTTTTATTTTTATTTTTTCTTTTATTAACTTTTCTCTTTCTCCAAAATGACAAAATGAAGGAATTTACTCCAAAAGAAAGAACAGGAAGAAATGATAGCCAGGCACTTCATCAACACAGATGTAAGTAAGATGTTTGATGTAGAATTAAGCAACGATTATAAGAATACTAGCTGAGCTTGACAAAAGCATAGAAAACAGCAGAGAATCCCTTTCTGCAGAGATAAAAGAAATAAAATCTCACCGGGCCAAAATTAAAAATGCTATAACTGGGATGCAATCTCGAATGGATGCCATGACAGCAAGGGTGAACAAAGCAGAGAAGCGAATCAGCAATATAGAAGATAACGTTATGGAGAGTAATGAAACAGAAAAAAAGTGGGAAGCAAAGGCCAAAGATCACTATGTAAGACTTAGAGCACTCAGTGACTTGTTAAAAAGGAGTAACATCCGAATCATAGAGAGTCCCAGAAGATGAAGAGAGAGAAAAAGGGCCAGAAGTTTTATGGGAGCAAACTGTAGTGGAAAACTTTCCTAATCTGAGGAAGGACACAGACATCAAAATCAAAGAAGCAGAGAGAATTCCAATTAGATTAACAAAAAATGGCCAAGGCATATCATAGTCAAATTCACAAAATACACACACACAGAAAGAATCATGAAAGCAGTAAGAGAAAAAAAAGTCCTTAACCCACAAGGGAAGTCAGAAAAGGTTTGCAGCAGACCTAGCCACAGAAATTTGGCAGGCCAGAAAGGAGTGGCAGGATATATTCAATGTGCTGAATTGGAAAAGTATGCAGCCAAGAATTCTTTATCCAGCAAGACTATCATTCAGAATAGAAGGAGAGATAAACAGTTTCCCAAACAAACAAAAACTAAAGGAGTTCGTGACCACTAAACCAGCCCTGCAAGAAATTTTAAGGGGGACTCTTTGAATGGAGAAAAGGCAAAACAAAACAAAAAAAACTAAAAGCAACGAAGACTAGAAAAAACCAGAGAACATGACCAGAAACACCAAGTCTACAGGCAACGCGATGGCACTAAATTCCTATCTTTCAGTACTCAATCTAAATTTTAAAAAATTTTATTGCTTTTATTATTTATTTTTGAGAGAAGGAATGTGACCAGGGGAAACACAGAGAGAGAGGGAGAGACAGAATCCAAAGGAGGCTTCAGGCTCTGAGCTTTCAGCACAGAACCTGACATGGGGCTTAAACATACATGCCGTGAGATCATGACCTGAGCCAAAGTCAGACACTTAACCAACTGAGCCAACCAGGAGCCCCTTTTAGTACTCACTCTAAATGTAAATAGACTAAGTGCTCCAAACAAAAGACATGGGTATCAGAATGAATAAGAAAACAAGACCCATCTACATGCCACCTATAAGAGATCCATTTTAGAGTTAAAGACACCTGCAGATTGAAAATAAAGGGATGGAGAACCATCTATCATGCTAATGGTCATCAAAAGAAAGTTAAATAGTCATACTTATATCAAACTAGGTTTTAAAACAAAGACCATACCAAGAGATTAATAAGGGCATTATATCATGATTAAAGGGTCTACCCAAAAGAAGATCTAACAATTGTAAATATTTATGCCCCCAACACATCAGAACCCAAATATAAAAATCAGTTAATCACAAACAAAAAGAAAATCATTGACAATAATACTATAATAGTAGGGGGACTTCAACACCCCACTTACAGCAATGGACAGATCATCTAAACATAAAATCAACATGGAAGCAATTGCTTTTAGACTAGATGGACTTAACAGATATATTCAGGACATTTCATCCTAAAACATCAGAATACACCTTCTTCTTGAGTGCACATGGAATATTCTCCAGAATAGATCACATAATCGGTCATAAATCAGCCCTCAACAAGTACAAAAAGACAGACATGATACCGTGCATATTTTCAGACCACAACACTATGAAACCTGAAATCAACCACCAGAAAAATTTTGGAAAGAGCATGAATACTTGGTGACTAAAGAACATCTTACTAAAGAATGAATGGGTTAACAAAGAAATTAAGGAGAAAATCAAAAAGTACATGGAAACAAAGGAAAATGAAAACACGACAGTCCAAAACCTCTGGGAGGCAGCAAAATTGGTCATAAGAGGGAAGTATATAACAATCCAGGCCTTCCTAAAAAAGGAAGTAATACCTTAGATACACAACCTAACCTTACACTTAAAGGAACTAGAAAAAGAACATCAAATACACCCCCAAACCAGCAGAAGATAGGAAATAATAAAGATTAGAGCAGAAATCAATGACATCAAAATAAAACAAACAAACAGTAGAAAAGATCAATGAAATCCGGAGCTGCTTCTTTTACAGAATTAACAAAATTGATAACCCCCAAGCCAGAATGATCAAAAACAAAAAGGAAAGGACCCAAATAAATAAAGACAGAAAGAGGAGAGATAACCAACATCACAGAAAAACAAATAATAAGAGAATATTATAAGCAATTAAATGCCAAGAAATTGGGCAATCTGGAAGAAATGGACACATTTCTAGAAACATATAAACGACCAAAACTGAAACAAAAAGAAACAGAACATTCTAACACACCCATAACCAGTAAAGAAATTGAATCAGAATCAAAAATCTCCAAACAAACAAGAGTCCAGGGCCGACTGGCTGCCCAGGGGAATTCTACCAGATGTTTAAAGAAGAATTAATACCCATAGTTAGTTTTGGAGCTGTTCCAAAAAATAGAAATGGAAGGAGAACTTCTGAACTAATTCTATGAAGCCAGGATTACCTTGATTCCAAAATCAAAGACCTCACTAAAAAGATAATTACAGATAAATATTCCTGATGAACGTGATGCAAAAATCCGCAATAAGATACTAGCAAACTGGATCTAACAATACATTAAAAGAATTATTCACCACAATCATGTCAGATTTATTTCTGGGATGCAAGGTGGGTTCAATATTTATAAATCAATGTATTACATAACATTAATAAAAGTAAGGATAAGAATCACATGATCCTCTCAATAGACGCAGAAAAAACACGTGACAAAATGCAGGATTTTTTCATGATTAAAAAACCCTCAAGAAAGTAGAGATAGAAGGAATGTATGTCAATATGATAGAGGCCATATATGAAAGACCCACAGTTAATTTCATCGTCAATGTGTAAAAACTGAGAGCTTTCACCATATGGTCAGGAACATGACAGGGATGTCCGTGTTCATCACTATTATTCAATGTTGTGTTGGACGTCCTAGCCTCAGCAACCAGACAACAAAAAGAAATAAAAGGCATCCAAACTGGCAAGGAGGAATTCAAATTTTCACTCTTCGCAATTAACATAATACTCTGTGGAAAACCCAAAAACCTCCACCAAAAAACTGCTAGAAATGAAACGTGAATTCATCAAAGTTGCAGGATATAAAACCCACATACAGAAATTGGTTACATTTTTATACATCATTAATGAAACAGAAGAAAGAGAAATCAAGGAATTGATCCCATTTACAATTGCACCCAAAACCATAAAATATCTAGGAATAAACCTAACCAAAGAGGTGAAAAATCTATACATTGAAAACTATAGAAACCTTATGAAAGAAATTGAAGACACAAAGAAATGGAAAAACATTCAATGCCCGTAGATTAAAAGAACAAATATTGTTAAAATGTCAATAGTACCTAAAGCCATCTATACATTCAATGCAATCCCAACCAAAATAAAACCAGCATTCTTTTCAGAGCTAGAACAAACCATCCTAAAATTTATATGGACCCAGAAATGACCCTGAATATCCAAAGTAATGTTGAAAAAGAAAACCAAAGCTGGAGGCATCACTATTCTGGACTTTAACCTGCACTACAAAGATGTAGTTATCAAGACAGTATGACACTGGCACAAAAAAAGACAAAGATCAATGGAACAGAATAGAGAACCCAGAAATGGACCCACAAAAATATTGCCAACTAATCTTTGACAAAGCAGGAAAGAATATCCAATGGAAAAAAGACAGTTTCTTTAGCAAATGGTGTTGGGAAAACTGGACAGTTTATTAAGAATATCCAATGGAAAAAAGACAGTTCTTTAGCAAATGGTGTTGGGAAAACTGGAAAACAAGAATGAACCTGGACCACTTTCTTATATCATACACAAAATTAAACTCCAAATGGATGAAAGACCTAAACATAAGACAGGAAACCATCGATATCCTGGAGGAGAAAACAGGAAACAACCTCTTTAACCTTGGATGCAGCTACTTCTTATTTGACATGTCTCTGGAGGCAAGGGAAAGAAAGCAAAAATGAACTATTGGGACCTCATCAAGAAAAATGCTTCTGCACAGTGAAGGAAACAATCAGCAATACTAAAAGACAGCAACCAATAAATAGGAGAAGATATTTGCAAATGACATATCAGATAAAGGGTTAATATTCAAAATCTACAAAGAACTTAGCAAACTCAACACCCAAAAAAACAAATAATCCAGTGAAGAAATAGGCAGAAGACATGAACAGACACTTTTCCAAAGAAGACATCCAGATGCCCAACAGAGATATAAAAAGATGTTCATCGTCACTCATCAGAGAAATACAAATCAAAACCACAATGAGATACCACCTCACACCTGTCAGAATGGCTGAAATTAACAACTTAGGAAACAACAGATGTTGGTGAGGATGCAGAGGAAGGGGAACCCTCTTGCACTGCTGGTGGGAATGTGAACTGGTGTAGCAGTCTGGAGAAGAATATGGAGGTTCCTCAAAAAATCAAAAATAGAACTAGTCTATGCTCAGCAATTGCATTACTAAGTATTTATCCAAAGGATACAAAAATTCTCATTCGAAAGGGCACATGCACCCCAATGTTTATAACAGTGCTATCAACAATAGCCAAAGTATGATGGGGCTCTGTGTTGACACCATGGAGCCTGCTTGGGATCTTTTTTGTCTCTCTCTCTTTCTGCTCCCCTTCTACTCATCTTGTTCTCTCTCTCTCTTCTCTCTCTTCTCTCTCTCTCTCTCTCTCTCTCTCAAAAAAGTAAACTTAAAAAAAAAGAAACTTACATAATGTGTCCAGATACAAGATAAATAAACGAAAATCAAGAACCTTTTCATATATCAGAAATGAATTGGGAAATATGATTCTTAAAATAATCCTTTGACAACAGCAATCACATATAAAATATATCCTAAAATAACTTCATAAAAATGTGTATGGCCTGCATATGCCATACATGACAAACTTTTACCAAAATGACAAAAGTTTATCAAAGAAGCCTTGAATAAATGAAGAGATATACCCTCTTTGTGGATGGAAAGTCTTAATAACATAGAAATGTCAGTTGTACCCCAAATTAATAAGTATATTTGACACACACGCATGCGCGCACTAACACACACACACACACACACACACACACACACACACACACACAATAGCCGAAGTATGGAAAAAGCCCAAATGTCCATCTACTAATTAATGGACAAAGAATATATGGTATATATACAAAATGGAATACTCTGTGATGAAAAAGAATGAAATCTTGCCATTTGCAACAACATAGGTGGAACTATAGTGTATTATGCTAAGCAAAAGAAGTCAGTTGGATAGACAAATATCATGATTTCACTCATATGTGGAATTTAAGAAACAAACAAGATAAACATAGGGGAAGATAAGGAAAAATAAGGTAAAAACAGAGAGGGAGGCAAACCATAAGAGACTCTTAAATACAGAGAACAAACTGAAAGTTGCTGGAGGAGAGAAGAGGGGGCGGGGGAGGGGCTAAATGGGTGAGAGGCATTAAGGAGACCACTTGTTGGGATGAGCACTGGGTGTCATATGTAACTGATGAATCATTAAATTCTATTCCTGAAATTATTACTACACTATATGGTTAACATAACTAGGATTTATTTTTTAATGTTTATTTATTTTTGAGAGAGAGAGAGAGAGAGGCACAGTATGAGCAGGGGAGTGACAGAGAGAGAGGGAGACACAGAATCGGAAGCAGGCTCCAGGCTCTGAGCTGTCAGCACAGAGCTTGATGGGGGGGCTCGAACTCACAAACCATGAGATCATGACCTGAGCCAAAATCAGATGCTTAGCTTACTGAGCCACCCAGGCACCCCCATAACCTGGATTTAAATTTAAAAAAGAAATAAGAAAAAAGAAATTAATATTAGGTCTGATAGTCCACCTTTCATGAGCAGAATCTGTACTTTCAGTTTTAAAATTATGAGACAATTGGGGCGTCTGGATGGCTCAGTCAGTTACTCGTCCAACTTCAGCTCAGGTCATGATCTCACGGTTCATGAGTTCCAATCCCTCACTGGGCTCTGTGCTGTGATCAAATTAGCTCCTGAAGGAAGTTTCACAGTTTATATGTGCTTGGGCTGCCCCCTCACCCCGAGCCAGGCCACGACCTTGTCTGTCTCCCTAAAACAGAGCTCTATGAACTACTTAATTTCTTTTCTTCCTAACTATTGGTACAGTTTTCTGAAGTCTATAGTTGAAGAAGATCATAAACCTCTAAGTTAAGAGAAAAGAAGAGAAGCAGTAGGATGGGGGACAAGGAGAAGAAAAACAATACTTGCCTGTAGTAGAACAGAAAGCACAGCAGTAGATGTCAAAATTCAAATCTCTGACCCCATTTGATGCTTCTTTTCCTTTGTCTCTAGAAAATTCAAGAAAATCCTGCCGAGTTTCCTTGAATTAATTTTCTTAATATAGTAGGGCTTTTCCCTCACATTACTCTTTTAAACTCTTAACTGATTGCCTACAGTTTCATTTCTTAGCCTGAAATTTTGTCTTCCATGATCTGTATTCATGCAGATTGATGACTGTCTTTCAGATAAAGTGATAAGGAAGTTTCCTGTGAGCAGGAGGCCTCCGTGATAGCTATAATCACAATTCAACTCATGAGTGCTGGTGAGGAGCTCAACTCCCCTTTTTCCTAATCTGAGAACCAGATTTCACAGCTTAGACAAAATTATGCAATTCATTTATTTAGAACAAGAACCTTCATAATAATAGAGACCTAAGATATTTTCTTTAAAAATATGTAAGCTATTAGTTGATAGACATGAACCTGTCCATTATTGGTTTGTTGATGCTGACTGGCAATGAGATCAATGGGAAAAGCAAAGGCTTGAAGTGTCATCAGCTCAATATTTTATAGTGTCTCTACCATGTGCCTTGCACTATTCTATGTGCTGGGGAGACATTAGTGAACAAAAGAAGTAAACATCTCTACTCCCACACAGTTTACATTATGGAAAGAGAAGATAGATAATGAATAAATAAATTATATAGTATGCTAGAAAGTAAGATAGTATCAGGGAAACTGGGAATGTTGGCTGTAGTTTATAGTATAAACTAGGGTCATCAGGATAAGTCTCATTGAAAAACGACATTAAGCAAAGACATGAAGGAAATGAAGGATTGGGAAGAAATGGACCGTATTCAAGGCCAGGAAGCAGGTGGATCAAAGCAACTAAAGAAGGAGAGTGGCTGGTGGAATTCAGTCCTAGCAAGGAGCATGGTCAAGCTGTTTCAGAGTTAGTGGAGAACGTAGCAGGAGAGGACGTTATCTGAGAGTTAATGGGAGTCCAGATCATGCTGGATCTCCCATGCCAGGGTTAAAAACTTTGACTTTTTCTTCAGAAAATTCTTTCAGATTTGCCACTAATGAGCATCTTTGGGAATAAGTCTCCGAGGCCGAGAAAGCGTCCTTCTTCAGCCCAGCCACTTGTAGTCCCAAAAGAAATGAAGATTAATAATGTTCAGCTCCCAAGCTGTATCTTCTCTGCCTTCAGACACAGTCTCACCAATGCAGGCAAAGGGTCTGGTCCTCTAGACTGCTGCACCTGCTCAGTAAGAGCATTGGGGAGAATACATATTTCTAGGGGCATCGCTCACGGGGTGGAGATGAGGGAATCCAGGTGGTAAATATGGAAGGTAGCACCTGACAGAGTAATGGGCTCAGATTTCAGAGAGGAACATAAGGGAGGGAAACCTCTGTCCTTGGGGTACAGATCTGTTTGTTTCCAAAGCAAGACATCAATCAGTCCCATTGTAAGAAATACCTTACATGGTAAAGCTACCAACAGACATTCATGAGGACATATCTGGCAGGAAGTTAAATAGAAGAGTCTAGAGTTTTGAAAAGAGGTTGGAATTGAAGACACAATTTAAGAGCTATGTTTTTATAGATATTTACAGCCTGGAACTGGAAGAAAGAGGCCAGGAGAGGCTCAAAAGTGAATAAAGAGACAGAGGAGGAGTCAGCCCGGGAGGCTAAGAGAGAGTCATCAGTGAGAGCACTGGGAGAGTCTGGTAAGTCCTAGGAGCAAGGGGAAGAATGTGTTTGGAGTAAAAAAAAAAAAAAAGAGGAATCAACCATGTTGAGTTGCTGAGAGGTCAAGTAACTTAAGGACTAAGGATTGAATGTTGACAGAGATGAGAGTGGTTTCAGTGGAATAATAAGGGCAAAGCATGATTGAGAAGGCTTCAAAGGAGCATGGACCATAATGAACAGTGAGTAATGGAGACAATTAGCTTTTTGAAGGATCTGCCACAACGCACAGAAAAGCAAAGGAGTAGTTGCAGAAGGCTGTGGGGACAGGCTAGTTTATTAGGACTATCCTCCATCTGACGCTAAGGCTTTAGATGGCTGAGACCTCACAATTTTAGATAGTTAGGACCTTACATATTTTAGATATCCAAATATTATTCAGATAATCCCATTTCTTAGTGAAAATGAACTGGGATATATGAGATCCAAAATGAACTATATATTTTCCAGATGAATTACTCCAAGTGGATATAGTAGCACTGAGATTATTCAAGCAAAATCATCAAGAAGATCCAACCTGGGAAAAGATGTGGAAACGCTGAGAGGTATGGCCATATCCGAGAGAAAAGATATGCTGTTTATAAGAGATATGGGAGTAAGGGAAGACTTAATCTTGTAAGAGAAGGACTTCTTCCAGTTTTCATTTTTAAAAAAGAGTTGAAAAAACAGAAAAACTCATATAAGTGTGGTGAATAGGATGCCCCACATTTTGAATTCAATTCAGCAGACAAGCAGGGTCAGCATCGCCTCAGGTTAAAGTGTGACAGAAATGTAAATTCTCGGGGCGCCTGGGTGGCTCAGTGGGTTAAGCATCCGACTTCAGTTCACGTCATGATCTCACAGTTCGTGAGTTCAAGTCCCACATAGGGCTCTGTGCTGACAGCTCAGAGCCTGGATCCTGTTTCAGATTCTGTGTCTCCCTCTCGTTCTGCCTTACCCCACTTGTTCTCTCTTTCTCTCTCAAAAATAAATAAACATTAAAAAGTTAAAAAAAAAAAAAAGAAATGTAAATTCTCATGTTTCCCTCCAGACTTAAGGACAGAGTCCCTGGGGTGAAGCCCAGCAACGTGTGACTTACCTGGCTCTCCAGGTGACCCTGAACCATGTGAAAGTTTCAGAAACTCAAGTCTCAAGTACATAAAAAATGTTCTACATAAAGAGGGAAAAGATCTGTCCCTTTATCCTATACCACTCCTCTTTCAGAACACTATAGGATTACTAGAAACAAGGAGGTAATGAGCAGCACACACAAGGAAAATGAAAAAGACACTGTGCCAAACACTCACAGAGCAGTCATGGAGCAATAATCTTTGAAACAGACCATGTGCTCAGCTTTTCGGCTGGTGCTATACAGAACTATTAAAAAGAAAACATCATTTCTACTCCCGAGGTATTTATAATCAGTATGAGAAAATATGTCATTAAAAAGTAGAAAATACCTTCGGACAATATCCACATAAGGGCTAGATCATCCTATTTACATATTTCAGAAGATATAAAATAATGAGTGTTTGAATATTTGAGAAATGTGGTGGTGAAGACAGTACATTTTTCACTGAGCTTTGAAGGTAATATTTGGACAAGGAAGGAAAGACATCAGGAAAGAAGAGGCATGGGGCGTTGAGAGAGGACGTGTAGGAAGACAGAAATGACCACGAGGTGTGCAGCCCAGGAGAGGGGGCACCGGGGGCTGGTGAGCAGTGGGAGCCCTGTTTTGTAGGTGGGAGGATCCTGTCGCGGAAGTTCTTGATAAGCAGGCACAGATGGACGGATGTGACGCAGTAGGAAATAAGGCGTTAGAGGAGCCTGAGCAGGGAACGGCCAGGGCCAGTGCGGATGCTTTCAGCATGAATCACAGTAGCCAGAGGTAGGACCTGAAGCCAGGGAAGCTGCTGATGGAATAAGCTGGGAGTGAGCTGACAGAAGTCCCTAGGAGGTAACTGTGAAGATGCAGAAGACAGAAATGAGCAAGACTCTGTAAGAAAATCAGTGCCAAAGCCCTTGGTCTGGATTTTCAGGACAAATGAAGTAGATGCATCAATGTCTTCAGCCCACATCCTAGGAAGATGTTGGGAGAAAGAACTTTTATTCGCAAAGTGTTGAAATGGAAGGGAACCACTTGGGGAGGACAGCATATTGCCCTCTCTGGCCTTTACACTCCAATAATTAATATACTTGTTCACTTTGAGACAAACCCCTACTTTCATATGACAAACACTGGGCATTCAACAGAGAAGACAACTAGATGCAGTCTCTGCCACAAGGCACTGTCTGGTCTTGAGATGGCTCCATTGTCAACTAAATACCTTCAATAAATATTTACAGAAGATAAGTGTGATCACATCTCCCACATTAGAATTATAGTGATTTCTGTGAAGGTGTTATCACAGGAAATACAAGGTAGGTTTGGTTTAATCAAAGAGGCAAAGGAAATTTCCTGAAGAAAGTTACCACTCGCTCCGAGGTAGAGAGATGAGCACAGGGACTCAGAGAGAAGGGAGGCCACGTAGCTGGGGTAGCTAGGAGCAGAGAATGAGTGATGAAGGATGAAGTTGATGAGATGCCACGGGCTCAATAAAAACTGAGCTCTGTAGGACAGGTGGTTGGGATTTCTGAATTTTCATAAGACCAATGTTCTCTAGACACTAGAGAAATTTTATTTGTAAACAAGGAAGTGATGTGATCAGATTTTTTTTCTGACAAGATCACTCTGGCTGCGGTATGGAGAACACACTGATGGGGCGAGGGTGGGCATATTCAACTGTTTAGAGGCTCGCTGTGCTGCAGTCATCACTGTGTAGATGCGTGGGAGCATTTATTGAACTCCCACTCTGTGCCAAGCACTAAACTAAGAGATGCAGCCTCTGCCTTCAAAGACTCATGCTCTTGTGATACAAACAGATTTGCAGACAAGTATACCATCCCACAATACCAAGTTTCATTAAGAAACCTCTGTTACATGCAAAAAACTCCAGGACGCCTTGCTGTTCCCTGCCTTCTCTCGTCTCTGTGTCTCTCACTGTGACCCTTTGTGATGTCCAGCTTTTGTCCCTCCCATTGCTGTTCTAGGTTTTCACTCATTCTTCATATTGGTGGTTCGGGGGAACCACTGCCAAGAGAAGGGTCCAGCGTTCTGTCTACCTCAGTTCCTGATAGTGAGTGACTCCCCCTCATGATGGTCCCTTTCTTGCAGCACACCAGGCCCCAGAATGAACTGCAGCAAGGCCCCAGACTTTGTCCTGGCAGGGCTGTCCACGGGCCCAGAGAAAAGGCCAGTCCTCTTTGGTGTCTTCCTAGTGCTCTACCTGGTAAGCCTCTTAGGGAATGTGCTCCTTCTGCTGGCCATCAGAGCTGACGTGCGCCTCCACACTCCCATGTACTTCTTCCTCAGCCAGCTCTCCCTGGTGGATCTCTGCTTCACTTCCACTACAGCCCCCAAAATGCTTGAGGATCTGTGGACCAGCCATGGATCCATCTCTTTCTCCGGATGTCTGGCCCAATTATATTTCTTTGCTGTTTTTGCTGATATGGACAACCTGCTTTTGACCGCCATGGCTATTGACCGCTATGCCTCCATCTGTCATCCTCTGCACTACCCGCTGCTGATGACGCCTTGTAGATGTAGGCTGCTGGTGGGTGGGTCGTGGGGGGTGGCCCATTTCATCTCTCTGGTGCACATCCTATTTCTATCCCAGTTGTGTTTCTATACTAACCAAGAGATTCCCCACTTTTTCTGTGATTTTGGCCCACTCTTTCAACTTTCTTGCTCAGATACCCACCCTAATGAGGTCCTAATGATGGTTCTGACTGGGTTGTTAGGAATTGGTCCTCTCCTCTGCATTGTAAGCTCTTATGCCCATATCTTCCAGGCTGTGGCTAGGGTTCCATCAACACAGGGGAAAAAGAAAGCCCTGGCCACATGCAGCTCCCACCTCTCTATGGTCACCCTCTTCTATAGCACAGTCTTTGCCACCTACTTGAAGCCACCATTAACCTCTCGCTCTGTGGGGGCGCTGACTGCTGCTGTCATGTACACCCTGGTCACTCCCACTCTCAACCCTTTCATTTATAGTCTGAGAAACAAGGATGTGCAGAGTTCACTGAAAAGGGTTCTGGGCATAGTGGGTTCATGGGTTTATGACTAATCCCCATAAACAAACACTTTGGAGAAAATCGCTCTCCGCATCACCACATTTACAAAGCAAGTCAGTTAACACTAAGACTGGCATAGAGCATTACACAGTCTATGGGAAAGAACACTGAACTAGGTGTAAAGAGAACTAAGGTCTAGGTCGCACCCCAGGTGGGGGTTTCTCTCTATCTCTCTCTCTCCCTCTCTATATAATCTAATGGTAAGGATCTTCATCATTAATCTGTTGATAAAAATGGCAATGATAAACAAAATGGCAGTAACAATGGCAATAGATAATCAATTTTCAATAGTATTAGTGTTAGAAAGCAATTTAAAGAACAGTTAATCCAAGACACCCTCAAATAGATAGATAGATAAATGCTTTCTGAATACAGTATTTTTCTTTTTCTCTGAATGTCTATCCTTCAGCTGGATGCTGGCTGCCACTGAACAACAGCATATTGAAGGTAATATACATACACATATAACATAACAATATATATATAATTATGTATATTATATAGATATGCTATACCTAAAGGTTTTCCCCATATGTTTTATTCGTGATGTTAGTTCCCTAAAAATAAAGTTATCTACAAATTAGTCAATGAATGGATTCTTCTTTCTGCCATAGACTGTTATGGATGCTGCAGAGAAAGGGTTATTACATCATGTGATAAGAGAATACACCTAGGGGCGCCTCGGTGGCTCAGTCACTTGAGCATACAACTTTGGCTCAGGTCATGATCTCACAGCTCATGAATTTGAGCCTCACATCGAGCTCTGTGCTGACAGCTCAGAACCTGGAGCCTGCTTCGGATTCTGTCTTCCTCTCTCTCTGTCCCTCCCCTGCTCACACTCTGTCTCCCTCTCTCTCTCAAAAATAAATGAACATTAAAAAAAAAGAGAGAGAGAATACACTCCAGTTCAGCCACTGACATGTCCTCTGGTCTCTCTCTACATACCATGCACAACGATAAGGCAGAGAACACATATTATATCTCTTTGTGGTACTCCTGTGATTGTGTGATTGCACATTACGCATTGCGGAGTGTCTGATGATTAATTCTGTTCAGAAGAACAACTCAGGCTCCATACATTAGAAAGATCTCTAAGTGAGAAGACTAAACCTGACGCTCTCAGGCTGGGCTTTCCGTTCAGCAGCTGCAGATGACCAATTCTCAGCCTGGACTTACTTCCTAGATCATCTAGAAGTCAATCGTTTATTTTCATATCCAACTTAATGACTCATCACGGCATGTATTCAGAAATTATTTTGAAGTGAATGAATGCACAATCTGAGTTCACATCCCTTCTGGCTCCCTAAACAGTTTCTCCTGGTCCCCAGGATCTGTGAATACAGCCTTTTTTCTTTCCTTGAATGTCCCCCCTTTCAGCTGGATATTAGATGGCATTGAACAATAACTTATCAGAGGAAATTCAACCATTGGGTGTTGTGAAGATGAACAACAGAGGTCAAAAGTCCACTAAAGGGTCAGGAAGCCAGTGAGAGCAACAATAATCCAGGGACTCGGTAATAGATAAAATGTAACACCAAGTTAATTCAGGGCTTATGATAGGATATAATTATATAGGACATATTATAGGATTATAATTATATAAGACATATTATAGGATTCCTGAGAACCAGAGCCAAAGCTGAAATTTGGCTGGCCTAGGAATATTAAGTGGAGATAAAGGAGAATAGATGGATATAGAGAAATTTTACATCACAAGAATTGGTTTCTGAGAACTACTAGAACCCCCTTTCTGAACTGTCTTTTTCTTGTTATTGAGAGTATATAACCTTGGCTCAAGGTAAGATGGAAAGAATAGAATTACGTCACCAGAATTTTAAAAAAAACACACACAGAGAAATATGACTTATGTATCTTGCTATATGAGTTGTGCATTGATAAAGATCCACACTTGTGATCAGGGATTTTGAAACAAGGACTGGACAGTAGCTGTCACTAGTCACTTCTCATGCATATCTAGCACCACCACCACCCATTACCACCCACCACCATCATTTCCCTCATTACCTTTCAACAAAACATAAGCTAATTCTACACCAGCTATTGAGCATTTACTGTGAAGAAGTTATTGTGAGAAGCGCTGAAGAGAGTGACCATTGGTACTATTGAACCTTAGATAGAGGTGCATTGTTTATTGTCATAACAGTCTAGTAAGGTGTTTTCCAGAGCTCTTCCAGAGCTATTTTGGTCAGTCTGTAGTTGTTTGTTGTTTCTTTTGTGTTTTGGCGGGGGGTTGAGCAATGGGGCCGTCTAGTCCTCCATCTTGCTCACATCATACCTTTTCTTTACATAGCATCAAAGAATACCCTATGTAACAAAAATTAACCTCAGTCTTAAATGATGAATATTTTTAATATTTCCATTTTTAGAGTCACTCTAAGGAAAAAAAAACTTCAAAAATTATAAATCAAGGTCAATTTCATGTCCTAATAATGTCAATAGTATTATCGTTATCCATCCAAATTTTAACTCTAACACTGCATGCCTGAGTTTCCTCTGAAGCTTCTTTTTCTATGTGTTCAGTTTGGGTTAAGTATATATCAATAAGAGTGGTTCTCACTTCCAAGAACTTAATGCATTCTCAAATCCTCAATTAGGAATCCCACATAAAATTCACTATTTCACTACAAAATATGTACCCTCCTTATTCCTTCACTGGGCAAGATCTCATCTACTCTGCCTCAGATACTGAGAACACAGAAGTCTCCATGCAATGCCTTTCTCATGCTATATTAGAACCTGTGCAGAGGGAAACACACTCACTCCTCACTTTCTGTGATCTGGTGGCATAGCAGAGCACTAACCCAGGATCACGTGTTCAGAACAGGCAGCTAGAACAGTGAGATACCCCATCTGCAACCTGGAAGATTAAGAATCTCAGGGTCAGAGAGAGCCCAAGGGTACACACTAAATTATCCTTAAAGGTTTTATGCTAAATAATAAGAAAATACTGGATTTGAGGTCAAAAGAAAGTTAAATATGAACAATTATAATCATTTCGACCTATACATGGTCACAGATTATGCTAAACGTTTCATCTAATTAGAGCCATATGTTGAGTTTCTAACCATTTTGAAAAGAATTCTTAGAAAATGTGACTTTTTACGACCTATTTCAGTAAGTCACATCTTCCATACACCACCCACCCCATTTCCAGGGCATCAGCATTCACTAAGGCTTCTCTATCAGGCTTCTTTTCTTCAGAAACCTGAAAGTGACTTTAGAGCATCCTCTGAGAAACGGTTTCTGTGAAGCAGCAAATCCTAATCTCTGAGTGTCCCAACTTCTTCAAGCTGATTCTCCTCACATGAAAAACATAAAAGCCAAAACTTGTTTTCATGAATTTTCAGAATAAAAAGACCTGAGTTGCTTTTTCAGTTTGGCTGATGTCATATTTCTATTCATAATGATTCTCCACCCTAAAGTCTGAGGCATACCTTGTTTAAAATGTGGGACCCACCCACACAGCCTTTGCAGATACACCTGGGCTGCCCGTCCTGGCAGCAGTGGCTCCAGGTCTCAATTAGCAAGCACACCACTGCATATCTTCTTAAAATACACCACACATCCACCAGGGACCAAATACTACTCAAAAGAGGAAAAGAGAGCCGCTGCAGACAACTGCATTGAAGGAAAAAGAGGCAAGAATCAACAAAGCGCATGGAACTCATACCAGAGACGCTGCATGGAAGGGCCAAGTCCTCACAAACAGGAAACACTGCACTGAAGGGCATTTCAGGACTTCCTCATAAGGCAATTACCTTCAAGAGCAGGAAATGCTTTGACTTTACTAGCACATAGAAATAGATACAGAAAGTTAGAAAAAATGAGGTGACAGAAAAATATATCCCAAATGAAAGAATAGGACCAAACCACAGCAAAATATCTAAGCAAATCATATATAAGTAATATGCCCGATAGAGAATTTACAGTAATGTTCATGAAGATACTCACTGGAGGTAAAGAGTGGAGAATATCAGTGAGACCCTTAACAAAGAGATAAAAAAAAGAACAAATCAGGGATACCAGGCTGGCTCACTTAATGGAGCATGTGACTCTTCATCTCAGGCTTGTTGGTTCGAGCCCCATATTAAGTGTAGAGGTTACTTAAAAATAAAATCTTAAAAAAAAAAGAACCAAGCATAGATGAAGCATAATTAAATAAAATTAAAAAAACACTTGATGGAATAAATAACAGGGTAAATGAAGCAGAGGAATGAATTAATACTGTGGATGACAGAGTAATGGAAAGTAATCAAGATGAGCAAGTAAGATAAAAAAACATATGCAAAGTGAGAATTGTCTTAGGGAACTCAGTAACTCCACCAAGCACAATAATGTTCATATTATAGAGATATCAGTAAAAGAGAGAGAGAAGAGTACAGAAAACTTATTTGCATAAATAATAGCTGAAAACGTCATTAATCTGAGGAGAGAAACAGGTATCCAGATCCAAGAGGCATAGAGATACCCCAAAAATCAACCCGAGAAGGTTCATACATAGACACATAGTAATTAAAATAACAAAAACTACTGATAAAGGAAAAAAAAACAACTTAAAACCAGCAGGAGAAAAGAACACAGTTACATACATAGGAATCTTGATAAGCTATCAGAGGATTTTCCAGCAGAAATTCTGTAGGCCAGAAAGAAATGAAATGATATATTCAAAGTGCTGAGAGGGAAAAATGTGCTGCCAAAAAAACCTCAATCCAGCAAGTCTGTCATTCAGAATAGAAGGACAGACAGGGAATTTTCAGATGAACAGAAACAAAAGGAGTTCATGACCACTAAACCAGGCCTATAAGAAATACCAAAGGGGACTCTTTGAGTGGAAAGCGAAGACCATAAATGACAGTATGAAAAATAAGTATATCAAAAATTATGTGGGTGACTCCGTGGCTCGGTCAGTTAAGTGTCTGACTCTTGATTTTGACTCAGTCATGATCCCACATTTCATGAGATCAAGCCCCGCATTGGGATCTGTGCTGACAGTGTGGAGCTCGCATGGGATTCTCTCTCCCTCTCTCTCTCTCCCCCTCCCTGCTCACTTGCTCACTCTCTCTCAAAATGAATAAATATTTTTTAAAAATAAATAAAATCACTCAAGGCATTTATAAAATAAAAGTATGTAAAATGTGAGACCATATACCTAAAATTTGAGAGTAAAGTAGTAAAGAATAGCTTCAAACTTAAGTGAGCATCAACTTAATACAGACTGCTATATGCAGATGCAGATGTTACATGCAGATGTTAACAAACCTAGTGGTAACCACCAATCAAAAATAAATGAGTAAAGTAATAAATGAGCAAAGAATTAAAAAAAAGAATTCAACTATATAATTAAAGAAAACCAGCAAACCATGAAAGAGAACAAGAGAAGATTGGAGAAAAACTACAGAAACAACCAAAAACAAGTAACAAGATGGCAGTAAATACACATCTCTCAATAATTACTCTGAATGTAAATGTATTAAATGCTCCAATCAAAAGACTTAGGGTAACAGATCAGATTTTTTTAAAGATCCATCTCTATGATACATACGAGAGACAAAGAAGGACACTAGATAATAACAAAGGAGATAATCCAACAAGAAGATATAACAATTGCTAATATTTATGTAAGCCAACATGAAATCACTCAGATACACAAAACAGTTAATAACAATTATAAAGAAGCTAATCAATAGTAATACAGTAAGAGTGGGGGACATTAACACCCACTTACATCAATGGACAGATCATCCAAACAGAAACTCAACAAGGAAACACTGGAACAGACGGATTTACCAGATATATTCAGAACAGTCCATCCTAAAAGAGCAGAATGCACATTCTTTTCAAGTGCACATGGAACAAACATTCTCTAGAATAAGTCACATATTGGGCCACAAGACAAGTCTCAACAAATTCAAAAAGATCAAAATCATACCATGTATCTTTTATGACCACAACACTATGAAACTAGAAATCAACAAAGAAACATCTGGAAAGACCACAAATAACATGCTATTAAGGGCGCCTGTGTGTCTCAGTCAGTAAACATCTGACTTCAGCTCAGATCATGATCTCACAGTTTATGAGTTTGAGTCTCACATCCGGTGAGCTCAAGCCCCACTTCGGGTGAACCTGAACACTGCTTCAGGTAAACATGAGACCCACTTCGGATGAGCCCCATTTTCTCTCTCTGCCCCTCCTGGAATTCTCTTCTCTCTCTCTTTCTCTCTCTTTCTCTCTCTCTCTCTTCTCTCTCTGCCCATCACTCACACCCTCCCTCTCTCAAAAAAAAAGGTATAGTAAATAAATAAATAATGAATTAATAAATTAATAAGTAACATGCTACTGAAGAATCAGTGTGTCAACAAGAAATCAAGAAGAAATCCAAATGTATGTGGAACCAAATGAAAATTAAAACACACTGGTCAAAAATCTTTCGGATGCAGCAAAAGTGGTTCCAAGAGGGAACTTTATAGCAATACAGAAAGAACTACTTCAAGAAACAAGAAAAATCTCATATAAACAACCTAATCATATCTCAAGGAGTTAGAGAAATAACAATAACTGATACCTAAAGCCAGCAGGAGAAGGGAAAAAATAAAAATTAGAGCAGAAACAAATGATATGGAAATTTAAAAAAACAATAGAACAGAATAAAACCTGGAGCTTCGTCTTTGAAAAAATTAACAAAATTAATAAACCTCTAGCTAGGCTCATCAAGACAAATAAGAGAAAGTTCTCAAAATCACAAATGAGAGAGGCTAAATAACAACGAACAGCACAGAAATACAAGCAAGTGTAAGAGAGCATTTTAAGAAATTACATGCCAACAAATTGGATAACCAAGAAAAAAAATGGATAAATTCCTAGAAAGTGCCAAAACTGAAACAGGAAGAAATGGAAAATTTAAACATACCAATTACTAGCAAGGACATTGAATCAGTAATCAAAACACTTCCAACAAACAAAAGTCCAGTACCAGATGGCTTCACAGGGGAATTCTATCAAACATTTAAAGGAGAGTTAATACCTATTCTTCTCAAACTATTCCAAAAAAAGGAGAGGAAGGAAAACTTCCAAATACATTCTATGAGGCCAGCGTTACCCTGGCACCAAAACCAGATAAAGACACCACAAAAAAAGAAACTACATCTGATGAACACAGTTGCAAACTCCTCAGCAAAATACTAGCAAACCAAATCCAAGAATACATTTAAAAACTCATTTTACAAAGATCAAGTGGGATTTAATCCCAAGATGCAAGTATGCTTCAATATTTTCGAATCAATATGATACATCGTATCAGTAAGAGAAAGGATAAAAACAATATGATCATTTCAATAGATGTAGAAAGAACATGTGACAAACTACAGCATCCATTCGTGATAAAAAACCCTTAACAAATTAGGCTTAGAGGAAACATACCTCAACATAATTTTTAAAAAACCCACATATGAAACCCAACATATGAAAAACCCACAGTTCACATCACCCTCAATGGGGAAAACCTAAGGGCTTTTCCCCTAAGATCAGAGACAAGATAAGGATGTTCATTCTCACCACTTTTATTCAACATAGTACTGGAAGACCAAGCCACACCAATCAGACAATAAAAAGAAATAAAGAGCATCCCAATTCGTAAGGAGGAATGACAAAAGACACTATTTATGGATGACATGATACTATATATACAAAAACTTAAAGACACCACCAAAACCAATTATGGTTAACAGGTAAATTAATTCAGTACAGTCTCAGGATACAAAACCAATGTATGTAAATCTCTTGCATGTCTATATACTAATAATGAAGCAATGGCAAAGAGAAATTAAGAAAACAATCCCACTTACAATTGCACCAAAAATAATAAAGTACCTAGGAATAAACCTAACCAAAGAGGTATAGACCTGTATTCGGAAAACTATAAAACACTGATAAAAAGAAATTGAAGATGACACAAAGAAATGGAAAAACATCCCATATTTGAGGATTGGAAGAACAAATATTGTTAAAATGTCTATACTATGCAAAGCAATCTACACACAATTCCTAGCAATTCCTATTAAAATGACAAGCTTTTGTCACACTACACAATCACACACAATTCCTAGCAATTTCTACTAAATACGAAGCATTTGTCACAGAGTTAAAACAAATAGTCCTAAACTTTGTATGGAATCACGAAAGATCCTGAATAGCTTGATGGAGGCCAAAAGGTTTTTGTTCCTGTTTATGTTTCCTGTACCTCCTGGAGTTCCTGTGACAAAGGTTAAAAGATTTCTGTTTGTTTCCTGTACCTCCTGGAGGTCCTGTGATAGTGACCGAAAGTTTACGTTTCCTGTGCCCCCTGGAGTTTCTGTTTCTCAGGGATAGCTGGTTTGACTCGCCTCATGAGACCAACAAAGGAAGCCCCGAACTGAAAGTCTCCGAATTTAAACGAGCCAATCAGAAGAAGACACGGCCAACCAACCGGACTCAAAAGAACAAAGAGAAGGGGCAGAGACAGCTCATGTAACCCTACAAATGTTATAAAAAGAGAACTGAATCCCGAGAGCGGGGTCCTTACCCTAAAGGAGGCCACTGCGCTGTTGCTCTGGGTTTGGACCCTAGCTCGAGCTAGCTAATAAATCTCCTATGCTTTTGCAGCCTCAGCGTCTGGAACTTTCTGTTCTTGGGTATTTGGGGTCTCGACCCTTACAAGCTAAAGAAACTTTGAAAAAGAAAAGAAATGCTGGAGGCATCACAATTCTGGACTTAAATTTATATGACAAAGCTGTATTAATCAAAACAATATGGTAATGAAAGAAAAATAGACATGTAGATCAATGGAACAGAATAGAAATCCCTGAAATAAACCCATAAATATATGGGCTTTAATAATTTAACAAAGCAGGAAAGAACATCCAATGGGGAAAACACAATCTCTTCAACAAACGCTGTTTAGAAAATTAGATGGCTACATGCAAGAGGAGGAAAGTGCACCACATTCTAACACCATACACAAAAATAAATTCGAAATGCATTAAACACCTAAATATGAGATCTGAAACCATAAAAGTCCTAGAACAGTGTTGGGAGCCATTTTGGGCTCACAGGTTGAGACCCCTCCCTGTGTGGAAAAGGTTGAAGCAAAAGCTCGCCAGTTTGCTGGCGCCTAATCTTACAACTACTCTCCTTGGCCTAAGGAATGTAATGCTCCTTTGTTTTACCGCATTTAGATAAAAGGGAAGGACCTGGAGCAGGATGCTTTGATGGACTGCATCTGAATGAGAGTAGCCTGACCACCTTAAAGTTGCATCTTGGGGATGGGTTGCACAGATTGATAGCAGTTATGAGCTGGCTGAATATTGGTGTGATTTGTGAAAATGTTAGGCTCCTATTATGTAAATTAACTCATTCACGGGCAAAGGACAAGCATTGGGAATTCTGTCCTTGCCAGATGGGTTGTACCTCCCCCATTGTAATTGGAAGAATAGGCAATGACTCCTGGCCTGTTTATAGATAATTAACATAGGCAGGCCTAGGTAACTTCCTGCTCTCTCCACACCCCCCCCCCCCCGCCTTAAATTTATATGCTAACTAACTTGAAAAAAACTTGCAAGATTGAGGAAATCGCCGCTTTACTGATATAAAACATTATTGTTCAAACTATGCTTACTGATGTTTGGTCACTCATTGCTGTAATGTAAGTCACTACTTTTAAATAAAGACACTGAGACCGGCAGGGCAGAGACGCCAGAGATGCCAGAATTACCAGGGCTGCCTGCTTGGTCATCAGACTCCATCTCTCTCGTGGCTCTCTCACTTCATTTCGCCTGACCGTCCATCCTTCGTGGACCCCTAGATTCGCCGGAACAAGGACCCCGGCAGAACAGAGGACAGGCAGTAATTTCTCTGACATCAGCTGTAACAATTTCTTACTATATATGTCTTCTGAGGCAAGAGAAATAAGAGGAAAAAGAAACTATTGGGACATCATCAAAATAAAAAAATTCTGCACAGTGAAGGAAACAATCAACAAAACTAAAAGGCAACCTATGGAATGGGAGAAGATATTTGAAAATGACACATCTGATAAAGGCATGGTATCCAAAACATATAAAGAACTTATAAAATTCAATACCCAGGGGTGCCTGGGTGGCTCAGCTGGTTAAGCGCCAACTTCAGCTCAAGTCATTATCTTGTGGCATGTGAATTTGAGCCTGGCGTTGGGCTCTGTGTTGACAGCTCAGAGCTTGGAGCCTGCTTGGATCCTGTGTCTCTTCTCTACGCCCCTTCCCCGACCTGCACTCTGTCTATCTCTCTATCTCTGTCAAAAATAAAAATTTATAAAACCCAACACCCAAAACACATATAAAACAATTTAAAATGACAGAAAATATGAACAGACATTTGTCCAAAGAAGACATCCAGATGGCAACAAATACATGAAAAGATGGTCAACGCTACTCAACATCAGGGAAATACAAATCAAAACTGCAATGAGATATGACCTCACACTTGTCAGAATGGCTAAAATTAATGACACAGGAAACAACAGATGTTGGTGAGGATGCAGAGAAAGAGAACCCTATCGCGCGGCTGGTGGGAATGCAAACTGGTGCAGCCACTCTGGAAAATAGTACGGAGGTTCCTCAAAAATTGGAAAAGAGAACTACCCTATCTCTATGATCCAGTAATCATACTATTTTTATCCAAAAATTTTTAAAAAAACACTAATTCAAAGGAATACATGCACACCTATATTTAGAGCCAGCATTATTTACAATAGTCAAATTATGAAAACAGCCTCTTTCTGTAGTGGGTAGGCTTTTGTCTATCACACACCCTTTCACTACAATATCATCTTTCAAGATTCCTGGCTTTACCCAAGGATCTCCATTTTGATCCATTACATGTGCTGACCTTAGCTTTTTCTTCTATAAAAAAAAATTGCTAGAACATTGAAACCACTTGGGAAATGATCAAAGTTCCTCAAGACATTTTTATAAAGAATATTTTATAAGAACACCTAAAAGAAAACAATATTAATTAAAATACACTTTGTTCAATGGGGGAAAAGTGGAATAATAGGTCATGTATGGGAGGAACTTGGAATTTTATGGAGATTGCATCACATTTATGAAGAAAGGATCACTAGTGTCTCTGCAGAGAGACAAAACAGAGCCAATTCTGGCTGATACTTTCACAACATGTAAACATCGACTCTAAAAGTCTATAGTTCCATGTTGAACAACAGTGGTAAGAGTGGACATCCTTGTCATGTATCCGAACTTAGGGATAAAGCTCACAGTTTTCCCACACTGAGGATGATGTGAGCTGTGGGTCTTTTGGGTTGGCCTTTATGATCTTGAGTTATGTTCCTTCTATCCCTACTTACTTGGAAGTTTTTTTGAGAAAGAATGCTGCATTTCTCAAACGTTTTTATTGCATCTATTGAGAGAACCGTATGGTTCTTATTCTCTCTTTTCTCATTGTGGTGCACCATATTGATTGATTTGCTAAGATAAAACTAGCCCTACATCCCAGGAATAAATCCCACTTGATTATGGTGAATAATTCTTTTAATGTATGCTTGAATTCAATTTGCTATATAGAGTTCAGAATTTTTGCATTGATGTGCAATAGGGATATTGCTCCATAGTTCTCCTTTTTAGTGGGGTCTTTGGTTTTGGAATCACGGTAACGCTGCCTCATAGAATGAGTTTGGAAGTTTCCTTCCATTTCTAGTTTTTGGAACAGTTTCAAAACTATAGGTATTAATTCTTTAAACATCTGGTAGAATTCTCCTGGGAAGCCATTCGGCCTGGGACTCTTGTGTTTTGGGGGATTTTTGATTACTGATTCAATTTCTTTCCCGATTATGGATCTGTCCAAATTTTCTATTTTTTCCTGTTTCAGTTTTAGCAGTTTATATGCTTCTGTGAATTTACCCATCTCTTCCAGATTGCTCAAATTGTTGGCAACTAATTAATCATAATATTCTCTCATAATTTTTTGTATTTCTGTGGTGTTGGTTGTGATCTATCCTCTTCCATTCGTGATTTCACCTATTTGGGTTCTTTCTCTTTTCTTTTGAAAAGTCTGGATAGGGGTTATCAGTTTTGTTAATTCTTTCAAAAAAAAAACCTCCTAGTTTTATCTCTTCTATTATTTTGATTTGCGTATCATTTATATCAGCTTTAATCTTTATTATTTCCCTTCTTTTGCTGGTTTTGGCCTTTTGTTGTTCTTTTTCCAGCTTCTTTAGATGTAAGGTTAGGCTGTGCATTTCAGACTTTCATTCCTTCTTTAGGAAGAGCTGAATTACTATATAATTCCCTCTTATTACTGCCTTTGCTGCAGCCCAAAGGTTGACTGTGGTGTTTTCATTTTCATTGGCTTCTATGTATTTTTTTATTTCTTTTTTAATTTCCTAGTTAATCCATTCATTATTTAATAGGATGTTCTTTAACCTAAATATATTAGTTATATTTCCAAGTGTTTTTTTTTTTTGTGGTTGACTTTAAATTTCATAAGGCCGTGGTCTAAAATATGCATGGTATAACCTCAATCCTTTTGCATTAATTGAGGCCTGATTTGTGACCCAGTATGTGATCTGTTCTATAGAATATTCCATGTGCACTTCAAAAGAATGTGTATCCTACTGCTTTAGGATGAAATATTCTGAATATATCTGTTAAGTCCATCTGGTCCAGTGTGTAATTCAAAGCCATTGCTTCTTTGTTGATTTTCTGCTTATATGATCTCTCCATTGTTGTAAATGGGGGATTAAAGACCCTTACTATTATTGTATTATCATCAATGAGTTTCTGTAAACTTGTTATTAACTGATTTATGTATTTGGATACTTCCAAGTTAGGGATATAAATATTTGCAATTGTTAGATCTTCTTGTTGGATATTCCTACCCTCAGCAATCATAAAACAAAAAGAAATAAAAGGAATCCAAATTGGCAAGGAAAAAGTCAAACTTTTACTCTTTGCAGACAACATGATCTCTATGTGAAAAACCCAAAAGACTACACCAAAACTTCTAGAACTGATACATGAATTCAGCAAAGTTTCAGGATATAAAATCAACATAGAGAAAGTCTTGCATTTCTATATATCGATAATGAACCAGCAAAAAGAGAAACCAAGGAATCAATTCCATTCATAATTGCACCAAAAACTATGAGATACCTAGGAATAAACCTAACTAAAAACGTAAAAGATCTGTACTCTGAAAACTATAGAATTCTTTTGAAAGAAACTGAAGAAATCACAATGAAATAAAAAAAAATTCCATGCTCATAGATTAGAACAAATATTGTGAAAATGTCTATACTACCCAAAGCAATCTACACATGTAATCCAATTGCTATCAAAGTAACACCAGAATTCTTGATAGAACTAGAACAAACAATTCTAAAATTTGTATGGAGCCAGAAAAGACCCCAAATAGCCAAAGCAATCTTGAAAAACAAAACCAAAGCTGGAGGCATCACAATCCCGGACTTCAAGATATATTACAAACCCGTAATCATCAAAACAGCATGGTAGTGGCACAAAAACAGACACTTAGATCAATGGAACAGAACACATAACCCAGAAATGGACCCACAAACATGTGGCCAACTCATCTCTGACAAAGCAGGAAAGAAAATCCAATGGAATAAAGACATTCTCCTCAGCAAGTGGTTCTGGGAAAACTGGACAGCGACATGCAGAAAAATGAACCTGACCACTTTCTTAAACCATACACAAAAATAAATTCAAAATGGGTGTACTACCGAAATGTGAGACAGGAAACCATCAAAACCCTAGAGGAGAAAACAGCCAAAAACCTCTTTGGCCTTGGCCACAACAACTTTTTACTCAACATGTCTCCAGAGGCAAGGGAAACAAAAGCAAAAATGAATTCTTGGGACTTCATCAAAGTAAAAAGCTTCTGCACAGCAAGGAAAACAATCAACAAAACTAAAAGGCAACTGACAGAATGAGAGAAGATATTTGCAAACAACATAGCAGATAAAGGGTTAGTATCCAAAATCTATAAAGAACTTACAAATTCAACACCCGAAAAACAAATAATCCAGTGAAGGAATGGGCAAAAGACATGAATAGACACTTCTCCAAAGAATACATCCAGATGGCCAATGGACACATGAATGCCCAACATTACTCATCATCAGGGAAGTACAAATCAAAACTACAATGAGTTATCACTTCATACCTGTCAGAATGCCTAACATTAACAACACAGGTAACAACAGGTATTCGAGAGAATACGGAGAAACAGGAACATTTTTGCACTGTTGGTAGGAATGCAAACTGGCACAGACACTCTAGAAAACAGTATGGAGGTTCCTGAAAAAGTTAAAAATAGAACTAGCCTACAACTCAGCAATTCCACTACTAGGTATTTATCCAAAGGATACAAAAATGCTGATTTGAAGGGGCACATGCACCCCAATGTTTATAGCAACACTATCAAAAATAACCAAATTATGGAAAGAGCAAAAATGTCCACTGACTGATGAATGGATAAAGAAGATATGGTATATATACAAGATATGGTATGGAATACTACTCAGCAATCAAAAATAATGAAATCTTGCCATTTGTAAAGACATGGATGAGACTAGAGTGTATAATGCTAACCAAAATAAGTCAGTCGGAGAAAGAAAAATATCATGATTTCACTCATGTGGATTTTGAGAAACAAAACAGATGATCATAGGGAAAAGGAAGGCAAATTAAGACAAAAACAGAGAGGGAAGAAAATCTTAAGAGACTTTTAAATACAGAGAACAAACTGATGGTTGATGGAGGGGAAGTGAAGGATAGGTGAGAAGGGTGATGGGTACTAAGGAGGGCATTTGTTGGGATGAGCACTGGTTGTTATATAGAAGTGATGAATCACTAAATTCTACTTCTGAAAGTACACTATATATTAATTATACTGAATTTAAATAAAGTCTTGGAAGAAAAAAATAAAAGACTAGAGTTCTAAACAGCAAATGTAAAACTCTAATAAATATATGTGTTACATTATATGTGGGGTTCACAGCAAAATAAAAATGCAGAGTTCTAGGGTTCCTAAGTGGCTCAGTCAGTTGAGAGTCTGACTGCATGTCAGGTCACGATCTCACAGCTCATGAGTTCAAGTCCCACATCAGGTTCTCTGCTGACAGCTCAGAGCCTGGAGTCTGCTTCAGATTCTATGTCTCCCTCTTTCTCTGCCCCCACTCGCACTCTATCTCTGTCTCTCTCTCTCCCTCTCAAAAATAAATAAACATTTTTTTAAAATACAGAGTTCCTTGTTCAAAGTTACTGAGAACTGCAAGATGGTGAAACAGAGCATCGGATAAGGCACAGAGTCATGGCGGCCGCAGCAGGCACATGTCTATGAAGCTTCCATGTAATAAAAGAATATTTAAGATAATCTCATTTTGACTTGAAAGGAAAATAATTTATAAACAAGACCTCAGAGAGACAATACATAAAGAGGATAATTGCTGCTCATGACTTCATCAAAACGCCGGATTTCTTGACATGTGCAGGAACTTCAAATAAAGTTGGTATTTTGAAAGAAATTAGACCACACTGCACTTAGCTGCACAACTGGAGCCTCAGTTTAAATCCCAGCTTCACAATTTACTGTAAAGCAGGCACATTAAATGGCTGTGAAATTTCCTGACAGTAGACTCTAAGCATTCTCTCCACACACAGGCATCAAAATGTGAAATAAAGGATCACTCCACAATACATGGAAGTCAAACCATCACACTGCACACTTGACACATATACAAACATACTTGTCAATTATTCCTCAACGACATGGGGAAACAGCAAAATTACTTAAATCATTTGAGCCCCCATTTTCTTATAAGTAGGTATGATTTTAGTACTTCTCTTGCTGGGTATTTAAAAGAAAATAAAATGAGCCAACACCTGAAGGAACTCAGAACAAGAAGTGATACAATGAACACACGATAAAATTTATTTCCCTTCTATTTATAGCATATATGTGAACAAGGAATTATTAATATGATAAATATACAATGAATTCCTGAAAAGCAACAATAATGGATCTCAACACAAAGATGAACAGGGTACATGCTGTTTATAACTGTTATAAGAAAATTTGCATAGATGTCAGATTGCATATATTCCTTGGATGAAGCTCACAGAATATTCTCACCTGAAAGATTCAGTAATAAGTGAAGATACACATGGGAGAGACCATTCTCACTCCTTAGAGAGAAATGTGAGCTTTGAGATCCCAATTTTAAAGAAATAAATTTAGTGCTAATACCAAAAATGAAGACTCAGGTTTAGAATTAAAAAAAGCAATCCTACTTATCTTTATTCTTCTGTCTTTGTTTTCCATAGAATCACAGTAATAAATATGTAGAATTTTAAGAAGAACAAACTGAGGGGAGAGGGGGGTGTGGGAGGGGGAAGAGTGGGTGGTGGGCACAGAGGAGGGCACTTGTTGGGATGAGCACTGGGTGTTGTATGGAAACCAAATTGACAATAAATTATTCAAAAAAAATAAAGATTATCATCATTCTATATGAGTCAATGGAACATAACAGGTACCCATTCCTTAATTAAAATTGCCAAATTTCTTTCATTTTATACAAAGTTTTTCCAAGGAAGTTCCCATGATGACAAAAGAAGAATAGGTAACTGAATTAAAAAAACATAGAAGGCCCCTCACAATGGTGCTGTCCACGATTCTGCAACTAAGAAAGAAAAATAGAAAAGAAAAACATGGAGCAGTGGGGGGAAAAAAAGATGGGACTCAAGATATGAATTCCCCAGGAGGAAATGTCTTAAATTGCACATATGGGAAAATATCCTGTTTATTCTCACAACAATTCTGCTCACACCCAGAGGACAGTCTCTCTGTGTTTATATGTCTAAGGTCTGTGGCTCCTGAGAGACAGGAAGAATTTCAGAACGAGAGAAAGAGGTTTCTGAAGATGAAGAGCTCATGCTGCAATCCCAATATGAACAATCACTTCAATTACCTTTCTGCTACTTAGAGTCATTGGGAGTTTAAACCTGAAAAGCTGTGCAGGCTGTGAATCCGACCATCAGGTAAGAGAACGCCTTGGGTTTCAGGCTGGGGAGGAGCCCATACTTTCTGCATGCTCATTTATATGCAACTTAAGTGCCCAGATCTAGAGCTGGTTTCCTATCTTATGGTGGATTCTTCATTGCATTTGTGGATTGTGAAGGCTCTTCATATATGTTTATTGTCATATGTCTTTCTCAACTCAGCATGCCTGGTCCCTAATTTTTCTCCAGAGTAAAGATGTAATCTCTCAGTATGAAAACTGCAGTGGAATAAACCATTCAAAACAGAGGAGACTGATTGAAAATTTTCTTCAAATGTTAGACACAAGCTCCCTCCCTCTCTAAATGGATTTTTTTAACTTTTTTTTAGTGTTTTTATTTTATTTTTGAGAGACATAGAGACAGAGCATGAGCAAGGGAAGGGCAGAGAGAGAGGGATATACAGAATCTGAAGCAGGCTCCAGGCTCTGAGCCATCAGCACAGAGCCCAACGCGGGGCTCGAACTCACAGACCGTGAGATCATGACCTGAGCTGAAGTCAGCCGCTTAACCGACTGAGCCACCCAGGCACCCTCTAAATGGATTTTTTATACGATTTAGTTTGAAGAGTCAGAGAAAGCAAAATGATATTTGCCTTATCACTTGTATCTTACACAGGAGACGTAGGATTAACGGTCAGCTACTCTGACCTGCATGGAACCAGCCTTTCACAGCGGCACAGCACAGATCAGGTGTGCTCTCTAAATTTCCTCCAGCTCTATGGCCTAGAATCTCCCAGACTATGAAGAAGTGCTCCCTCATCAACCCATCCTTTATTCCTCTCACATCGAATCTTTCTATTCTCCTCTCAGGGATTCCCCAAACTTAGAAAGGTTTGTCTTTTTATAAGAGGCAATCCCATGTCTGTATCTCCATTCAGATTTCCTTGCGTTGTTATCATTCACTCCTTGTCTAATTTTTTTAATTAAAAATCCTTCAGGTGGTTTCTTACTAGGTCTGGAGGTAGAGTCTGGGAAATTACTTAAAAATTGGCCCCGTATTAGAGCTGATTAGGGAGATGAAATGAAAGTTGTATCAGAAAGTAGATGTTCACAGCAAGAGAAGATGGTAGGCGGGCTACATGCTCTGAGTCTCTGGGAGAAAGAAACATATTAATGGCAAATCAAATAAAGAAAAAAAATGGTGGACAAATGGCCCACAACCAATATTTCACCATAATATTTAATACTCCAATGATGCAAATCCTACCAAAGGTCTGATGCTGGAACTGTGTAACACAAAAACCCTCTTCCTCAAAGTACCGTTGTGTAGATGGAAAATCCTCAGCTGCAAAGTCTCTGATTCTCAACAGAGGGACGCTCCATACAGTAATTTGTCCTTTCTCTCAAGCGATTCTGAATCAAACCTCAGTCACTGAATTTCTCCTCCTGGGAGTCACGGACATCCAAGCACTGCAGCCTTATCTCTTCGTGGTCTTCCTTGCAATTTACGTTGTCACTGTGGTTGGGAATGGAGCAGTCCTCACGGTTGTCATCTCTGACCCAAGACTCCATTTACCCATGTATTTCTTCCTGGGAAATCTGTCATGTCTGGATATCTGCTACTCCACGGTGACGCTGCCGAAGATGCTGGAGAACTTCTTCTCCACACACAAGGCAATTTCCTTCTTGGGATGCATAAGCCAGCTTCACTTCTTCCACTTCCTGGGCAACACGGAGGCCATGCTGCTGGCCGTGATGGCCTTTGACCGCTTTGTGGCCATCTGCAGGCCACTGCGTTACTCTGTCATCATGAGTTACCAGCTCTGCACCCAGATGGCTGTCACCGTCTGGACCATTGGTTTTTTCCATGCCCTGCTGCACTCCACGATGACTTCTCGCTTGAACTTCTGTGGTTCTAATCAGATCCACCACTTCTTCTGTGATGTCAAGCCTTTGCTGGAGTTGGCCTGTGGGAACACGGAGCTCACCAGTGGCTTCTCAAAACGGTTACTGGGACCCTTGCTATGGGCCCTTTCTTCCTGACACTTCTCTCCTACTTCTACATTATCATCTCTCTTTTCTCCAAGACCCACTCCTGTAGCGCTCTCCACAAAGCACTGTCCACGAGTGCCTCTCACTTCATGGTGGTCATTGTTTTCTATGCTCCTGTTATCCTCACGTACATATCTCCTGCCTCAGGCAGCTCCATGGACCAGGACCAGGTCGCTGCCATAATGTACACTGTCGTCACTCCTGTGCTTAACCCACTGATCTATACACTGAGGAACAAGGACGTGAAGGCTGCCCTGAGTAGTGTCTTCAGGAGGAGGGCCGACCTGAACAAATCTAGAGCACACTTCTAGGACATGAACCAACAGGCAATGATAAAGTTGGTGTGTGAGGCTACACTGCTTCTCAGCTCATGTACAATATGTGTAACAGGTGGAGCCATCCGAAGAAAAGACAAATGAGAAAATCTAGCCTGCTTGTGTTGAACAATGCATTCCTAGGTAGTACACAGGAAACATGAACCCATGGGACGGCCAGCCATGGAATTCTAATGTTCAATTTGTGTTCAGGATATCAATTCATAAAACTGATTTTTTATGTATTCTTATGTATTCTCTAATGAAATCAGTAATATAAATATACCTATATTACTCATATATTAGGTACATAAATAGTACTTAGGGCTCTTTGTCTATGTGGTCCATCTACTTAACATAGTTTAATGTGAGCAAAAAAATTCTTATGTTGTTATATTTTGAGATAAATTTTGAACCACATTTACTGAATAGGATAAGAAATGGTAATTCACAAATGATTTAAAGGAATTTTTTAATCAGTATGTATCTCTCTAAGCAGAGATAAGTAAGTGATTAAAACAAATGATTTAAGCACTAATAAACATGGGTAAATTAGCTAATGGTTTATCTATGAGGTTTGGAACCTCTATCTCTAGAGATGTTTTAAAGTTAACTGTACAAACTATATTCGAATGCTATTAAATATTGGTGAAAGTGGGGATGGACTGAAGAAAAAAATATCAGAATCTCTCTCTAGCTAATTAGTATACTATTTTTCCCTCAATCTTTAGACACATGAAATGATGAGTTTCAAAACCCTACATAGTTTTTCTATTTTGTTTTCCTATTTCTATGCTTTCTTCATAGATTATAAATGATATCATATAATGTAATAGTGGGGAAAAGTTCAGAATTCACTAAAATGTTGTCTGGTTTCCTAACTTGTCATCAAACCCACTCATAACTAAAGTTACTAAGTCATAATTGCTGAGGCATTTCTGGAGCTAATCTTGGGAGCCACTATGTCCCCTACTTTCTAAGTCTTTGGAGTGGCTATTGGGCCTGAGGGATGGGGGTCAGCATTTTTGCCTATTTAGAGATGCAGATAAAAACTATTACAGGTCCTAAGAGCTTGGGAACTGACTGTTCAAATTCTCTGCATCTACACTCTGGACACAAACAATGTGGTTTGATCTCATCCACTGTTTTTGGTCCCTCAATTCTACTTTTGTTTATAAAACAATAAATGTATGTGAAGAAGGTATCATCTACCCTGAACTATCTCAACCCATCATTTCGATTGATCAGAATTGTTTACAAAATCCAAGCTGCATGGAGCCCATGAACCAGAGAAGAGCACATCATTATCCGGTTGGCTACAGCTGTGTAACACACTAGCAGCCCCAAACGCAGAAGCTGAAGACACTTATACCGGGAAGTTGCATTTTTCTGAGGGTAAGAAATTGGGAATAACACAGCAGGGAAGAGTTGGTTGGTTCTCCTTGATAATGCTTTGTGCCGTGCCTGGGCTGACTTGAGCATCTGGGCATGGAAGAGCTGAGAGCTGGCAAAGGCTCTGTGTCTTTCTTGCTCCACTTTCTCCATGTGGCTATCCTGTGCTTTTGTGGCATGGAGGCATAGGGCTTGACACTCTACTTGGAAGCCAAGAGACAAAGGCAAAAGCTGCTAGTCCTCTCTTCAATAAACCTAACAACCAGAATTAACATCACCTCTGCCACCTTGGACAAAATAGGAACTGACCAACCAAACGTCAGAAAGAGGAAATCCCCACCTTTAACTAGATACAACAAGAAAAATTTTGCAGACATCCTTAATCCACCATAGTCCCAACTCTGACTACTAATAATTAACATTGTCCCTATATATTTACTCTCTCTCCAAATAATCCTAAAATCTCATCCCCCACCTCTGAGGAACTGCTTTTTTTTCTCTCCCAATTCACTTCCATATACCTCATAACAGTCAGAATCTAAGTCTTTTTACCTACATTGGGTCAAGGTACAGATGGGGGTTGTTGGGCACAGTTCCTCAAGTTATGGTTCCTTTTGATATAAAGAACTTCAAACTAAAGGGCCAAGTTATCTGCCCTAGGTAAACACAGACATAGATTTAGGTATGTTATGGAATACTTTCAGTTGTGAGAAAAAGAGGAAATCCTGGCATTTGTGACAATGTGGATAGACCTTCAGGGTATAATACCAAATGAAGTAAGTCAGTCAGAGAAAGATAAGTACCATATATTTCAATTATATGTGGAATCAGAAAACACAAAATAAAGAAAACAAAAGAAACAGACTCATAAACACAGAGAACAAATTTGTAGTTGCTAGAGAGCGAGGAGGTGGGTGGATGGGTGCAATAAGGGAAAGGGATCTAGAGATACAAACTTCAATATAAAGGAAATAAATCACAGAGATTTAAGGTACAGCAGAGAGAATATAGTCAATAACATTGTAATAACTTCCTATGGTGACATATAGTAACTACACTAATCGTGGTGAGCCTTCCATAATGGATGTATATGTTGACTGACAGTGTGAGTTCACAATGTGAAAGGTATGAGGTTCATGGAAGTGACTTGGGGGAGGAAAAAAAAAGCAGTTCCTCGAGGTGGGGGAAACCATTCAGTGGAGAGACAAAGGGGTGAGAAAGAGAGGGATTGAGAAAGTGAGGCATTGAGTTCACACCAGAAGAAAACTTATCTGGTTACAGACTGGGGAGTAAGAAGTACCGAGTGGCCCCGTTCTTTCTTTGCAGTGTGTGGAGCTCAAATTCTGAGATTTAGAAGTGCGTGACTTTCTCGGGAACAGAGTTGTGGCAAGTCCTCCTCAGGAGAAGGGATCTGGCCTGGAGTGCATAGTGTGGTGTGGCAATCTCTGGGGTGCACCGGAAGAGAACAGTTCCCTTCTGGAGTGCTTGGGAAGAGGGTATATTGCCTTACCAAGACAAAAGACCCTGCACGTCTCAGTAAATCATCTTTCATCAGCAGGGGACAGAGGCTCACCCAGAAGGAATATAACCTTTGTTACATTTAGCAGTGCTACTCCAGAGATTCCGTGCAATGTGCGGGCATGGGACACTTTTACAGGGACAAAGGACTTCACATAGCATGGAGAATCTCTACTCGAAGGCAGAAAAGCAGGTCCATGCAGTACAAGGTCCTTTAAACCTTCAAATTTTGAATCCCAGCTACGCACCAAAGAAGAAGCGCAGGAAAGCTCTGGTGTAGGGCGAGCTATCAGCCCTCACTATTATGTGAGGGCTGGCTGAACAGCAAGAGTTGACATCCGCAGTCCGAGGAAGAGAGACTGGGGTGGGACCATTTTCCACCAAACACCAAAATGGTGGGACTTCAGAGACCAACACAGCTACCCCCAGTGGAGACAGAACCCACTTACACAAAACCCTGTCCCTCTGTGCCTGGCGACTGTTTACTCACTGGGGCAGGACTGACTCTGAGCCAGCGCAGTGGGCCTCTCCTCCAGACCAGCACAGCCAAACCCGATATGGACCAAGTAAACTGAAAATACAATGAGCTGAAACGGCACCTGCAGTTCTGATGGAGACAGAACCATGCTTACATTTCGTTCTTGTTTTTTTTTTTCCATTCTTCTTTTTTCACTTCTGTAATCAGCCTCATAATTTCTTCTTTGTCTTTTTCCATTCCCTTTTCTACTTTTTTTGCCTCAGACTTCATTACTCTTTCTATTTCTTTTTTCTTTCTTCTATTTTCCTTTCATTGTTTTTGAAATTCGCCTTATAATTTTTTGTTTCTCTGGAGGTTTTTTGTTCCCTTTCCTATTCTCTTTTTCTGGGGGATCAGCAATGTTTCTTTCTTTGTTCCGTTTATCCAGGGTTATTTTAATAAACAAATGAAAGCTCACCTAGTTAAATCCCCCAAACACTCCCCACAGCAATCAATGAGAAGCGCTACAGAGGACTGACCAGTTGGAAAGAGCAGTAAAAACACAACAGCAGAGTGCACACAGTATACACCAGAAACATTTCCTGAAATGCCAGGTCCTGGATAGTGAATAACCCCTTTTCATTATAGCAGTATTCTAAGGTGCAGAAAACATAACAAGCTTTTAAAACTTAGAAGACAGAATCTTGGCCAAAATGAAAAGTGGGAGGAATTCTCCCCAAAATAAAGGTCAAGAAGAAATCACAGCCAGCGACTTGCTCAAAATTGATATAAGCAATAGATCTGAACACGAATTTAAAACAGTCATAAGACTATTAGCTGGGCTTGAGTGAAGCATAGAAGACACCAGAGAAACCCTTGCTGCAGAGACCAAAGACCTAATAACTAGTCACAATGAAATAAAAAATGCTGTATCTGACATGCAAAACTGACTGGATACAGTCACCACAAGGACTGAAAGAGCAGAGGAGACAACAGGTAATACAGAATATAAAATTATGGAAAACAATGAAGCTTAAATGAAGGGGAAGAGAAACTATTAGATCATGCAGGAAGACTTAGGGAACTTAGTGATTCCATGAAACATAATTATTGTTAGCTTACGGGTCCCAGAAAAAGAGGAGCAGAAAAGGGGGACAAAAGATTAATTTGAACAAATTATAACTGACGACTTCCCTACTCTGGGGAAAGAAACAGGTATTCAAGCCCCCTCAAAATCAACAAAAAACAAGTCAACACCACTACATTTCATATTGAAACCTGCAAAGTACAAGGATAAAGAGAGAATTCTGAAAGCAGTTAGGAACAAGAGGTACTTAACTCACAAGTGTAGACACATAAGACTGAAACTTGGCCGGTCAGAAGGGAGTGGCAGGAAATATTCAACATGCTGAATAAGAAAAATATGCAGCCAAGAATTTTTATCCAGCAAGGCTGTCATTCAAAACAGGAGTGATAGAGTTTCCCACACAAACAAAACTAATGGAGTTTGTGACCTCTAAAACAGCCCTGCAGGAATTTTTAAAAGGTCTCTCTAAGCGGAAAAAAATAAGGGAAAAAAAAGACCAAAACAACAAAGACTACAAAGGACCAGAAAACATCACCAGGAACACCAACTCTACAGGTAACACGATGGCACTAAATTCATATCTTTTTATAATCACTCTGCATGTAAATGGACTAAATACTCCAATTAAAGACATAGGGTAGAATGGATTAAAAAAAAAAACAAAACAAGATGCATCTATATGCTGCCTACAAAGACTCACTTTAGCCCTAAGGACATCCACAGATTGAAAGTGATGGAATGGAGAACCATCATGATAATAGACATCAAAAGAAAGCTGGAGTAGCCATACCTATATCAGATAAACCAGACTTTAGTTTTTTAAATGCTTCTATATTTATTTTTGAGAGAGAGAGAGAGCACAAGCAGTAGGATGGGGCAGAGAGAGAGGGAGGCACAGAATCTGTAGCAGGCTGCATGCTCTGAGCTGTCAGTACACAGTCCAATGTGGGGTTCAAACCCACAAACTGTGAGATCATGACTCAAGCTGAAGCCAGATGCCCAACCTACTGAGCCACCCAGGAGCCTAAGACAGCGAAGATTTTAAAACAATGGTAACAAGAGATGAAGAAGGGATCATAATTAAGAGGTCTATCCACCAAGAACACCTAACAATTGTAAACATTTACATCTCCAACTTGGCAACACCTATATATATAAATCGATTAATTACAAATATAAAAACTCATTGATAATAACACAAAAAGAGAGGAGACCTTAATATCACACTTACATCAATGCAGAGAATATCTAAGCAGATAACCAACGAGGAAACAATGCCTTTAAATGCCATATTGGACCAAATGGACTTAACATATATAGTCAGAACGTTTCATCCTAAAGCAACAGAATACACATTCTTCTCAAATGCACATGGATAGGTCACGTACCCAAAATCAGCCCTCAACAGGTACAAAAACATTAAGATCGTACCATGCATTTTTTTCAGAACACAGCGCTATGAAACTAGAGATCAACCACAAGTAAAAAATTGGAAAGCCCTCAAATACATGGAGGTCAAAGAACATGCCACTGAAGAATTAATGTATTACCTAGGAATTTAAAGAAGAAATAAAAAATACATGGTAGCAAATGAAAACGAAAACACAACACTCCAGATCTTTGGGATGCAGCAAAGGCAGTCCTAAGAGGAAAGTGTATTGCAATTCAGGCCCATATCAAGAAGCAAGAAAGGTCCCAAATACAAAACCTAATATTACACCTAAAGAGCAAGCAAATAAAGGCTAAAGCCAGCAGAAAAAGGGAAACAATAAAGATTAGAGCAGAAATGAATCCCACACAACAAAAAGAAATAGAATACATCAATGAAAATAAATGCTGGTTCTTTAAAAGAATTTTAAAAATTGATAAACCACTAGCCACGCTAATCAAAAAGAAAAAAGGGAGACAACTCAAATAGATAAAATCATGAATAAAAGAGGAGAAATAACAGGGGCACCTGGGTGGCTCAGTCGGTTGAGCATCCGACTTCGGCCCAGGTCATGAACTTGTGGTTCACAAGTTTGAGCCCTGCGTTGGACCCTGTGCTGACAGCTCAGAGCCTGGAGCCTAATTCAGATTCTGTGTCTCTTTCTCTCTCTGCCCGCCCCCCTGCCCGTGCTCTTTCTCTCTCTCAAAAATAAAGAAAAACATTAAAAAAGAAAAACAGGGGAGATCACACCCAACACCATAGAAATATAAGCAATTATGAGAGAATATTATCAAAATTTAGATGCCAACAAACTAGGCAGTCTGAAAGAAATGGAAAAAATTCTAGAAGCTCATGTAACACCAAAACTCAAATAGGAAGTAATAGAAAATTTGAAGGGACCCATAACAAGTAAGGAAATTGAATTGGTTATCAAACATCTCCCAACAAACAAGAGTCCTGGGCCAGATGGCTTCCTGGGGTATTATTACCAGACACTTAAAAAAGAGTTCATACCTATTCTGCCAAAAACAGATATGGAAGGAAAGCATCCAAACTCATTCTTTGAGGCTAGCATTACCTTGATTCAAAAATCAAAGTCCCTACAAAAAAGGAGAATTACAGACCAATATCCCTAATGAAACTGGATGCAAAAATTCACAAAAAGATACTAGCAAATCAATTCTAACAGGAAATCAAAAAAATTATTCACCATTATCATACGGGGTTTATTCCTGGTAAGCAGAATCACTCAAAATTTGCAAATCTACACCACATTAATAAAGAAAAGGATAAGAACCATATGATCCTTTCAATAGATGCAGAAGAAGCATTTGACAAATACAGAATTGTTCTTGATTAAAAAAAAAAAAAAAACTCAAGAAAGAGGGACATACCTCAACATCATAAAGGACATATAAGAAAGATCCAGAGCTAATACCATCCTCATAGGGGAAAAGTTTTCCAAATGAGAAACACGACAGGGATGTTCACTCCCACCATTGTTGTTCAATACTGTACTGGAAATCCTAGCCTCGGCAACCAAGCAACAAAAAGAAGCAAAAGGCATCCAAATCAGCAATGAAGAAGTCAACTTTCACTCTTTGCAGATGACATGATACTCTACCCGGAAAACCCTAAAGACTCCACCAAAAAACTACTAGAACTGATAAATGAATTCAGCAAAATTTCAGGATATAAAACCAATGTACATAAATCAGCTGTATTTCTAAACACCAATGATGAAGCAGCAGAAAGAGAAAGCAAGAAATTGATCCCATTGGCAAGTGCACAAAACCCATAAGATGTAGATGAATAACCTATCAAAAAAGGTACAAGATTATGCTGAAAACTATAGAAGCGTATGAAAAAATGAAAACACAGAGAAATGGAAAAACATTCCTTGTTCATAGATTGGAAGAACAAATATTGTTAAAATGTTGATACTACCCAAAGCAAGCTACATAGTCAATAAAATCCCAATTAAAATAACACTAGCATTCTTCACTTCACTTATATGTGGAATTTAAGAAACAAAACAGGTGAACATAGGGGAAGGAAAGGAAAAATAAGATAAAGTGTGGGGGGTGGGGAGGTGCCTGGGTGGCTCAGTCCGTTGGGCTTCCAACTTCAGCTCAGGTCATGATCTGATGGCTCCTGAGTTCAAATCTCACATCAGGGTCTGTGCTGTCAGCAAAGTCCCTGCTTTGGATCATCTGTCTCCTTCTCTCCCTCTGCCCCTCCCTAGCTCATTCTCTCTCTATCTCTCCCTCAAAATAAAGAAATAAACCTAAAAAAAAAGACAGGGAAACAATTCATAAGAGACTCATATACAGAAAACAAACTAAGGGTTCCTAGAAGGGAGGTTTGTGAGGGGATGGGCTAGAATGGGTGATAGGCATTAAGGAGGACACTTGGGGTGAGCACTGGAAGTTTTATGTAAGTGATGAATCACTAGGTTCTACCCCTCAAACCAATACCACACTGTATGTTAACTAACTTGAATTTAAATGAATACATTAAAGTATTTTTTTAAAGTTACTGAAAATTTCAAGATGATAAGAAAAAACATTAAATGAGGTGCATACCTGGGTGGCTCAGTCAGTTAAGCAGTTGCCTTCGGCTCAGGTCATGATCTCAATGTTCATGGGTTCGAGCCCCACATCAGGGTCTCTGCCGTTTGTGTGGAGCCTACTTCAGATCCTCTGTGCCCCTCCCCTACTTGTTCTTTCTCTCTCTCTCAAAAATAAATTAATTAATTAAAAAATTTAAAAAAATAAATAAGGTGCATAGCCCTGTGTGGGGACTGTGGTCACATGCCCATGAAGCTGATCATACAATAAAAGAATATTGAAGACAATTTCGTTTTGACTTGAGAAGGAAAATAATTTATAAACAAGACCTTAGAGAGACAAAACATAAACAGAAAATATGCTGGTCATGACTTCATCAAAATACTGGATTTCTAGACATCTGCGAAAACTGTAGATAAAATTAAGGTAGATGGTATTTTGAAAGAATGGAGAACACACTGCAGTTAGCTGCAGAACTGAACCCTTAGTTTGAACCCCAGACTCAGAATTCATTGCAAAGCAGGGACATTTAATGACAGTGAAATTTGCTGACAGTAGACCCTGAGCATTCTCTCCACACACAAGTGTCAACAATGCGAGACAATGGAAGAGTTCATGATCTTCATGGTGGTGCCCATTCCATAACATATACGGAAGTCAAATCATCACACTGTACACTTGAAACACATACAAATATACTTGTCAATGATTCCTCAGTTCCTCAATAACATTGGGGGGAAATAGCAAATTACTTAAATCTTTTGAGCTCCTGTTACCTTGTAAAGTAAATGTGATGTTAGTACATCCCTTACTGAATGTTTGGAAGAATTAAATGAGTATTTTATGTAAGAAACTCAAAACAATAGCTTCTACAATTAGAACACAATAAATGTTATTTTCATTCTATTTTTAACATACACTTGAATGAGGAAGATTTTGTAAGTTTATATATTTTGAGAGAGAGAGAGAGAGAGAGAGAGAGAGAGAGAAATAACATGAGAATAGAAAGGAGGAAAGAGAGAGGGGAAAGAGAGAGAATCCAAAGCAGCCTTTATGTGTTAGCCCGGAGCCCAATGCCAGGCTCCATCTCACCAACTCTGGGTAAGCAACCTAAGCCAAAATCAAGAGTCAGCTGCTTATCTGATTGGCCCACCCAGGCACGCCCTGAAAGAGGAATTTTTAATGTGATAAATATACAATGAATTCCTGCAAAGCAACAATAATGAATCTCAACACAAAGATGGACAGGATATATAACGTTTACAACTCTTATAAGAAAGTTTGGAGGAGGGGCAACATGGCGGAGGAGTAGGCCTTGCCCAGTATTTCGCTTGCCCTTTAAAGGGGGACGACTGAAACCATTGTCTCTATCAACTCCAAAAATTGGGGGGAAAAGGTGCTACAGCTGACAAGAAATGTAGGTGAAAACAGACAAGGCCCAACTAAACTGTGAGTTTAATCTGGGTCGGATAAAACGAACTCGAACTCGGGAAGTTGAGCTGAGGGGAGGGTGAGCGTCTTCGGAGATAGCTGGGAAAGTGCCAATCGAACAACATCTGAACGAGAGGGCCAGAGCGGGTGAGACCGCTACCATCCAGCCCCTAAATGCAGGGCTTTTGAAGAGAAGTTCAGTGGCAAACAGCTGCAATCCCCGCGCGCTGCTGGGACCGCACCAACCCCGTCCTGAGCCACTGGGACGCGCGCGGGAGGGACTGGCAGCGGGGATGCAGGCAGCGCTACCAGCCGAGCACCTCTAACCCCGGCACAATTATAACGAAATCGGGGGTGGCAGATGGCCGCCTCACCGCGCCACCCTCGCCCAGCGCCTCCGGACACGCACGCCGCCGCCGCCTGGACTGGCAGCAGGGACCCAGGCAGCCCCAGGCGGCGGCTCCAGTAAACCACACTAGGCCGGCGCTGGCGGTGGAGAGAGAACAGAAATAAAAGGGCGAATAAAGCCTCCAGGACTGGTGGCGCGGGTCTGGAGAGACGCCATTGTTGTCTCACAAGCCAGGAAGTCACCCCAGAAGCCATCCCTGCAGCAGTGGAGGCCGGACCCGCCTACACTAAACCACGCCCCTGCCCACCTATCAGCAGGAGACAATGATCCAAGTGGAGATTGCGGCCTGGAGTAACGCCAGTCATTTCTTCTTTTTAAATTTATCCCTCCCTTTCTCATTGCTACCGATCCCCATCCCTGAGCTGGTCATCCAGGGTACTGACTGGCTTAATCATTTTTTGTTTTTTGTTTTTTGTTTTTTTTTTTAACCCACTCTTTGAGGACATGTCCTACAACCTCTTCTTTACTTCCCTAGCCTTTTTCGGGAATAACCAGGCCATATAAGTCCATCTAGACGACATCGATCTTTATTCCTTTTCCCTCACACCTGTCCTTATTCTGATTTCTATCAGTCTGGATTAAACCCTTTAGTCGCTCTACCTGGGCAAAGTCCATTTCCTTCTTCTCCCTGCACCAGTCATTATTCTGTCTATATATGCTCTGCCACCAGCACACTACATACCCTGTCCTTAACGTGTAGCTGTTACTTCAGGACATTGCCCTCAGAGAGTCACTTGTTATTTTTTTCTGTTGTGAACTGCTTGGCTGGACCATTTGTCGGTACGTTTGAGTATTTCTGTGTTCTGTGTGTCTGTAAGTTTTCCTTTCCAGGGCAACTTCAAGAAATAACCCATAACACATCCAGCCAAAATGACGAGACGGAAGAATTCTACTCAAAAGAATCTACAAGAAGCAGTGGCAGCTCAAGAATTAATGAAAACAGATATAAGCAACATAACAGAACTTGAATATAGAATGATAATCATAAAACTAATTGCTGGCCTTGAAAAAAGCTTAGATGAATGCAAGGGGTCCCGTGCAGCAGAGTTCAAGGACCTTAAAAACGGTCAGGAAGAATTAAAGAAGACATTGGAAGAAATACAGGGGAAACTGGAAGCAGCCACAGCACGGATTGAAGAGGTAGAGGAAAGAGTTAGTGCATTAGAAGACAAAACCATTGAAAAAGAGGAAGCAGATAAAAAGAGAGAGAAGCTGATCCAGGAACAGGAAAGGAGAATTCGAGAGCTGAGCGATGCACTCAAAAGAAACAATATCCGTATCATAGGAGTCCCAGAGGAAGAAGAGAGAGAGAAAGGAGTCGAAGGGGTTCTTGAACAAATCATTGCTGAGAACTTCCTCAACATGAGGAAGGAAACGGGCATGGAAATCCAAGAGGCACAGAGAACTCCCCTCAGACGTAACTTGAATAGACCTTCTGCACGGCACATCATAGTGAAGCTGGCAAAATACAAAGATAGGGAGAGAATCCTGAAAGCAGCTAGGGACAAAAGAACCCTAACATACAAAGGGAGACATATAAGGGTAGTAGCAGACTTATCTATAGAAACTTGGCAAGCCAGAAAGGAATGGCAGGATATCTTCAATGTGATGAGCAAGAAGGACCTGCAACCAAGAATTCTGTATCCAGCTAGCTTGTCATTCAGAATAGAAGGAGAGATCAAGGTTTTTCCCAACAAACAAAAACTGAAAGAATTTATCACAAATAAGCCAGCACTGCAAGAGATCCTGAGGGGCATTCTATGAAGACAAGTTTGCAAAGAACACAAACTACCAGAGACAGCCTTACAAACATGAAACTTACAGATAATACAGTGACTGTAAGCCCATATTTTTCAATATTAACACTGAATGTAAATGGACTAAATGCGCCAATCAAAAGACACAGGATAACAGAACGGATTAAAAAACAAGACCCATCTATTTGCTGTCTTCAAGAAACTCATCTTAAACCTGAAGATACCTTCAGATTGAAAGTGAGGGGATGGAGAACTATCTACCCTGCTACTGGAAGTCAGAAGAAAGCCGGAGTAGCCACACTTATATCAGACAAATTAGACTTTAAAATGAACGATGTAATACGAGATGAAGAAGGACATTATATAATAGTCTCAGGGACCATCCAGCAGGAAGAGCTAACAATTGTAAATATCTACGCACCGAATTCAGGGGCACCCAAATTTGTAAAACAACTAATTACAAACATTAGCAACCTCATCGATAAAAATGTCCTAATAGTAGGGGATCTCAACACTCCACTCTCAGCATTGGATAGATCCACAAAACAGAAAATCTCCGCAGAAACAATAGCCCTGAATGACACATTAGGACAGATGGGCCTCACAGACATCTTTAGGGTCCTTCATCCAGAAGCAAAGGAATTTACGTTCTCATCTGCACACGGTACATTTTCCAAGATAGACCACATTCTGGGGCACAGGGAAGCTCTGAATAAATATAAAAGAATTGAGATCATACCATGTTCACTTTCAGACCACAATGCTTTGAAACTTCAAATCAACCACAGGAGAAAGCCTGGAAAATATCCAAGAACATGGCGGCTAAGAAATAACCTACTAAAAGATGACTGGGTCAATCAAGCCATCAGAGAAGAAATTTAAAAATACATGGAAATAAATGAAAATGAAAATAAAACAATCCAAACGCTCTGGGACGCAGCAAAGGCAGTCCAGAGAGGGAAATATATTGCAATCCAGGTCCATCTCAAGAAACAAGAAAAATCAATAACACAAATTCTAACAGCACGCCTAAAGGAACTAGAAGCAGATCAACTAAAACAACCCAAGCCCAGCAGAAAGAGAGAAATAACAAAGATCAGAGCACAAATTAACCATATGGAGACAGAAAAGGTAGTGGAACAGATCAATGAAACCAAAAGCTGGTTCTTTGAAAAAATAAATAAAATAGACAAACCTCTAGGCAGGCTTCTCAAAAAGAAAAGGGAGAGAACTCAAATAGATAAAATCGTGAATGAAAAGGGAGAAATTACAACCAATCCCTCAGAGATACAAGCAATCATCAGAGAATACTATAAAAAATTATATGCCACCAAACTTGGCAATCTGGAAGAAATGGACAGCTTCCTAAATAGCCACACGCTACCAAAACTCAAACAGGAAGAAATAGAAAATTTGAACAGACCCATAACTAGTGAAGAAATAGAATCAGTTATTAAAAACCTCCCAGCAAATAAAAGCCCTGGACCAGATGGCCTTCCTGCGGAATTTTACCAGACATTTAAAACAGAGTTAATTCCTATCCTCCTCAAGCTGTTCCAAAAAATTGAAACGGAAGGAAAAGTCCCGGACTCATTCTATGAAGCCAGCATCACTTTGATTCCCAAACCAGATAGAGACCCAGCAAAGAAAGAAAATTACAGGCCAATATCCCTGATAAATATGGATGCAAAAATTCTCAACAAGATACTAGCAAATCGAATCCAACAGCATATAAAGAGAACTATCCACCATGACCAAGTAGGATTCTTCGCTGGGTTGCAGGACTGGTTCGATATTCGCAAATCAATCAACGTGATACATCACATCAACAAAAGAAAAGATAAGAACCATATGATCCTGTCAATAGATGCAGAAAAAGCATTTGACAAAATACAGCATCCTTTCTTAATAAAAACTCTCGAGAAAGTCGGGATAGAAAGAACATACTTAAACATCATAAAAGCCATCTATGAAAAGCCCACAGCTAATATCATCCTCAATGGGGAAAAATTGAAAGCCTTCCCCCTGAGATCAGGAACACGACAGGGGTGTCCACTCTCGCCACTGCTATTTAACATAGTGCTGGAAGTCTTAGCATCAGCAATCAGACAACAAAACAAAATAAAAGGCATCAAGATTGGCAAGGAGGAAGTCAAACTTTCACTTTTTGCAGATGACATGACACTTTACATGGAAAACCCGACGGAATCCACCAAAAGCCTACTAGAACTGATTCATGATTTCAGCAAAGTTGCAGGATACAAAATCAATGTACAGAAATCGGTGGCATTTCTATACACCATCAATGAAGCAGCAGAAAGAGAAATAAAGAAGCTAATCCCTTTCACAATTGCACCAAAAACCATAAAATACTTAGGAATAAACCTAACCAAAGAGGTGAAAGACCTCTACACTGAAAACTATAAAAAACTTATGAAGGAAATTGAGGAAGACACAAGGAAATGGAAAAACATCCCATGCTCATGGATTGGAAGAATAAATATCGTCAAAATGGCAATACTACCCAAAGCAATCTACACATTCAATGCAATCTCAATCAAAATTGCACCAGCATTTTTCTCAAAGCTAGAGCAAACAATCCTAAAATTTGTATGGAACCACATAAGACCTCGAATAGCCAAAATAATACTGAAGAATAAAACCAAGGCGGGAGGCATCACAATCCCAGACTTTAACCTCTACTACAAAGCGGTGGTCATCAAGACTGTATGGTATTGGCACAAAAACAGACACATAGACCAATGGAATAGAATAGAAAACTCAGAAATGGACCCGCAAGTATATGGCCAACTAATCTTTGACAAAGCGGGAAAATGTATCCAATGGAAAAAAGACAGCCTCTTTAACAAATGGTGCTGGGAGAATTGGACAGCAACATGCAAAGGAATGAAACTATACCACTTCCTTACACCACTCTCAAAAACAAATTCTAAATGAATAAAAGATCTGAATGTGAGACAGGAAACCGTCAAAATCCTAGAGGAGAAAGCAGGAAAAAGCCTCTTTGACCTAAGACGCACCAATTTCTTACTCGACACGTCTCCAAAGGCAAGAGAATTAAAAGCAAAGATGAACTATTGGGACCTCATCAAGATAAAAAGCTTCTGCACAGCAAAAGAAACAACCAACAAAACGAATAGGCAACCAACGGAATGGGAAAAGATCATCGCAAATGACATATCGGATAAAGGACTAATATTTAAATTTATAAAGAACTTACCAAACTCCAAACCCGAAAAACAAACAACCCAGTGAAGAAATGGGCGGAAGATATGAATAGACACTTCTCCAAAGGAGACATTCAGATGGCCAACAGACACATGAAACAATGCTCAATGTCACTCATCATCAGGGAAATACAAATCTAAACCACACTGAGATACCACCTCACACCAGTCAGAGTGGCTAAAATGAACAAATCAGGAAACTATAGATGCTGGCGGGGATGTGGAGAAGTAGGCACCCTCCTACACTGTTGGTGGGAATGCAAACTGGTGCAGCCACTCTGGAAAACGGTGTGGAGGTTCCTCAAAAAAATGAAAATAGAGCTACCCTATGACCCAGCAATAGCCCTGCTAGGAATCTACCCAAGAGACACAGGAATGCTGATGCATAGGAGCACGTGTACCCCAATGTTCATAGCAGCACTTTCGACAATAGCCAAATCATGGAAAGAGACCAAGTGCCCATCAACTGACGAATGGATAAAGAAGTTATGGTACTTATATACAATGGACTACTACGTGGCAATGAGAAAAAATGAAATCTGGCCATGTGTAGCAACATGGATGGAACTGGAGGGTATTATGTTAAGTGAAATAAGTCAGTCAGAAAAAGACAGATACCATATGTTTCCACGAATAGGTGGACTTTGTGAGACTAAGCAAAAACCAGGGGGAGGGGAAGAGGGGAAAGAAAAAAAAGACACAGAGAGGGAGGGAGATAAAACATAAGAGACTCTCAAAGACTAAGAAAAAACTGAGGGTAAGGGGGATGAGGGAGGGGGGAGAGGGGGTGATGGGCATTAAAAAGGGCACATGTTGGGATGAACACTGGGTGTTATATGTAAACCAATTTGAAAATAAACTATTATAAAATTAAAAAAAAAAAAAAGAAAGTTTGCATAGATGTTAGATTGCATACAGATATTCCTGGGATGAAGTTCACAGAATAGTCTCACCTAAAGGAAGCTCCAAGAAGAGAGGATACACATGGGAGAGACCAGACTCATTCCCCTGGAGAGAGATGTGAGCTTTGGAATCCCAATTTGAAAAAACTAATTTAGTGCTAAGGCCAACAATGAAGTGTTGAATTTAGAATAAACAAAAGCAATCCTGCTTTTCCTTGTCCCTCTGTCTTGTTTTCCATAGAACCATAAAAATTACGTGGAATGTTAAAGATTATCATTCTGTACAGGTCAATTAAACAAAATTGGCCCCTATTTCTCACCAAACATTGGCAAACTTCTTTAAAATTTTTTAAATGTTTATTTACTTTTTAGAGAGAGACAGATTGTGAGTGGAGGAGGGGAAGAGAGAGGAGTAGATGAAGAATCTGAAGCAGGCTCCAGGTCCTGAGCTGTCGGCATGGAGTCCGATGCTGGGCTCGAACCCACGGAATATGAGATCATGACCTGAGCCAAAGTCGAAGGCCAACTGACTGAGCCCCCCCAGGCACTCTAAACATTGCCAAATTTCTTTCATTTTTATCACAAACTTTTGCAGGGAAATACCCATGATGACAAAGGAAGAAAAGGTAGTTGAACTAAGAATATACAGGAGGCCCCTGACAATTGTGCTGTCCATGATTCTGCAATGAAAGAAAAAAAATGAAAAGAAAAACTTGGAGCTGGATCAGGAGGTGGGTGTGGCAGGAAGATGGAACGCAAGATACGAACACCCGAGAGGAATTGTCTTGAATTGCACATTTGGGAAAATATCCTGTTTATTCTCACAACAATTCTGCTCACACCCAGAGGACACTCTCCCTGTGTTTATATGTCTAAGGTCTGTGGCTCCTGAGAGGCAGGAAGAATTTCAGAAGGAGAGAAAGAGGTTTCTGAAGATGAAGATCTCATGCTGCAATCCCAAAATCACTTCAAATACCTTTCTGCTATTTAACATCTTTGGGAGTTTAAACCTGAAGAGCTGTGCAGACTGAATCAGACAGTCACGTAAGAGAATGCCTTAGGATTCGAGCTGGGAGGAGGCCATATTTTCTGCATGCTTGTTTATATGCAAGTTAAGTTCCCAGATCTAGAGCTGCTTTCCTATTTTATGATTGATTCCTCATTGCATTTGTGGATTGGGGAGGCTTTTTATACACTTTTATTGATTTATCTCATTCAGCAGGCCTGGTTCTCTAAATATTCTCCAGAGTAAATATGTAATCTCTCAGTATTAAAAGTGCAGGGAAATAAATCACTGAATAAGGAAAACTCTGATTAGAAATTATCTTTAAATGTTAGAAAAAGATTTCTTCTCCAAATGAATTTTTGATACAATCTTGTTTGATGAGTCAGAGAACACAAAATTATATTTGCCACATCATTTGTATCTTACACAGGAGAGTCAGGAATAACAGTGAGCAAAACACACAGGGTCATCATACAAAGCTACTCTGACCTGCATGGAGCCAGCCTTTCACAGCGGCACAGCACAGATCAGGTATGCTCTCTAAATTCCTCCAACTCTATGGCCTAGAATCTCCCAGGCTATGGAGAAGTGCTCCCTCATCAACTCATCTTTTATTCCTCTCACATCAAATCTTGCTATTCCCCTCTCAGGAATTTCCCAAACTTAGAAAAAATTCCCCTTTTTATAGGAGGCACCCCCATGTCTGCATCGCCATTCATATTTCCTTGCATTGTCATCATTCTCTCCTTGTTTATTTTCCTTAATTAAAATCCCTTCAGGTGCTTTCTTACTACATCTGGATGTAGCAGTCTGGCACCCCATTAAAAGTATCCGAAGGTATATGTTCAAGCCAGAGAAGACGGTAAGGCGGGCTACATGCTCTGAGTCTCTGGGAGAAAGAAATATATTAATGGCAAATCAAATAAAGAAAAAAATTGTGGACCAGTGGCTCATAACCAACATTTCACCACAATATTTAATACTCAAATGATGCAAATCCTACAAAAGGTCTGATGCTGGAACTGTGTAAAACAAAAACGCTCTCCCTCAAAGTACCGTTGTGTAGATGGAAAATCCTCAGCTGCAAAGTCTCTGATTCTCAACAGAGGGACGCTCCATACAGTAATTTGTCCTTTCTCTTAAGCGATGCTGAATCAAACCTCAGTCACTGAATTTCTCCTCCTGGGAGTCACAGACATCCAAGCACTGCAGCCTTATCTCTTCGTGCTCTTCCTTGCAATTTACGTTGTCACTGTGGTTGGAAATGGAGCAGTCCTCACGGTTGTCATCTCTGACCCAAGACTCCATTTACCCATGTATTTCTTCCTGGGAAATCTGTCATGTCTGGATATCTGCTACTCCACGGTGACGCTGCCGAAGATGCTGGAGAACTTCTTCTCCACACACAAGGCAATTTCCTTCTTGGGATGCATAAGCCAGCTTCACTTCTTCCACTTCCTGGGCAGCACGGAGGCCATGCTGCTGGCCGTGATGGCCGTTGACCGCTTTGTGGCCATCTGCAGGCCACTGCGTTACTCTGTCATCATGAGTTACCAGCTCTGCACCCAGATGGCTGTCACCGTCTGGACCATTGGTTTTTTCCATGCCCTGCTGCACTCCACGATGACTTCTCGCTTAAACTTCTGTGGTTCTAATCAGATCCACCACTTCTTCTGTGATGTCAAGCCTTTGCTGGAGTTGGCCTGTGGGAACACGGAGCTCAACCAGTGGCTTCTCAACACGGTAACTGGGACCATTGGCATGGGCCCTTTCTTCCTGACACTTCTCTCCTACTTCTCCATTATCATCTCTCTTTTCTCCAAGACCCACTCCTGTAGCGCTCTCCACAAAGCACTGTCCACGTGTGCCTCTCACTTCATGGTGGTCATTCTTCTCTATGTTCCTGTTTTCTTCATTTACATGCGTCCTGCCTCAGGCAACTCTGTGAACCAGGACCAGGTCGCTGCCATCATGTACACTGTCGTCACTCCTGTACTGAACCCACTGATCTATACACTGAGGAACAAGGATGTGAAGGCTGCCCTGAGTAGTGTCTTCAGGAGGAGGGCCGACCTGAACAAATCCAGAGCACACTTCTAGGACAGAAACCAACAGGCAATGATAAAGTTGGTGTGTGAGGCTACACTGCTTCTCAGCTCATGTACAATATGTGTAACAGGTGGAGCCATCTAAAGAAAAGACAAATGAGAAAGTCCAGCCTGCTTGTGTTGAACAATGCATTCCTAGGTAGTACACGGGAAACATGAACCCATGGGACACCAGCCATGGAATCCTAATGTTCAATTTGTGTTCAGGATATCAGTTTATAAAACTGATTTTTTTATGTATTCGTAAGTACTCTCTAATGAAATCAGTGATAGAAATATGCTTATATTACCCATATATTTGTTACATAAATACTACTTAGGGCTGATTATATTTAATTTTTTTAAGTTTTTATTTATATTTGAGAGAGAGACACAGAGCTTGAGTGGAGGAGAGGAAGAGAAATAGAGATAGATTCTGAAGCAGTTCTGAGCTGTTAGCACAGAGCCTGATGCAGGGTTCGAACCCATAAACGGTGGGATCATGACCTGAGCCGAATCGGACGCTTAATGGACTGAGCCACTCAGGTGACCCAGGGGTGTTTATCTTTGGGGTCCTTGTAAGTTAATGTATTTAATGTGAGCAATAAAATTCTTATGATGTTATATTTTGAGGAACTGAATTTGAACCATAGATAAAAGGATAAGAAATGGCAATTCACAAATGAGTTAAGAGGAAGTTTTAACCAGTACATCATGATCTCTTTCTTCCCTAAGCTTGACGGAAGTAAGTGATTAAAACAAATGATTTAAGCATTAACTGACTGGGATAAAATGCACAATGGTTTAACTAAAGTAAATCTCCTCTATCTCCAGAGATTTTTTTTTAAGTCAACTATAAAGGATGACTGTTAAACATTGTTGAATGTGGGGACTGAATTTAAAATCTCAGAATCCCTCTCTAGCTAATCAGTTGGTAATTTTCCCTCAGTGTTTGGTCATGGAAAACGATGAGTTTCAAACGCTTCCTATTTTTCTGTTTTGTTTTCCTATTTATATGCTAATTTCCAATGATTATAATGTGATGCAACATGACATAATACTGATGAAATGTGCAGAATTAATCAAAATGTTGTCTTCTTTTCCTTACTTGTCACCAAACACAAATGTACTGAAAGCTACTAAATCATAGAAGCTGAGGCATTTCTGGAGCTAATGTCGGGAGGCACTATGTTCCCTACTTTCTGAGTCCTGAGAGTGGCCGGTGGGCCTGAGGGATGGTGCAGCAGCAGTTACGACTATATACAGATGAAGATAAAGACAATAACAGGCCTTTATGATCTCAGGACTCACTGTTCAAATTCTCTGCATTCATTTTTGGGAACCCAAACAATTTGATTCTAATCTCATTCACGTGCTGGTTCTCTCTTCCATTTGTATCCTTTTCGGTCCCTCAATGCTACATTTGTTTATTAAAAAAAAAAAAAAAGAAAAGATGTGTGTGTGGAGAGGCATCTTCTACCCTGAACGGTCTCAGCCCATCATTTCTAGTGATCAGAATTGTTTACAAAATCCAAGCTACATGGAGGCCATGAACCAGAGAGGAGCCCATCATCATCCAGTTGGCTACAGCTGCATAACACACTAGCAGCCCCAAACCAGGAACTGAAGACACTTATAGCAGTAACTCACAATCTTCTGAGGGTCAGAACTTGGGAATAATACAGCAGGGAAGGGTTGGTTCTCCTTGATAATGCTTTGTGCTGCAGCTGGGCTGGCTTGAGCATCCTGTCGTGGAAGAGCTGAGCTGGCAAAGTCCTGTCTGGGGGCTCCCTTGGTCCACCTTCTCCATGTGGCTATCGTGGGCTTTCGCAGCACAGAGACCTCAGGTTTGACACTCTGAATGGGGGCCAACAGACCAGGGGAAAACCTGCCAGTCCTCTCTCCAACAAAACCAAGATCCAGTATTAACATCACCTCTACTATTCTCTCTTGGACAAAAGAGTCACATGCCCAACAAACTTGATAGAAAAAATCCCTACCTTTCGTGGGAAAACACATCAAAAATTTTGTGAGCGTCTTCAATACACCCAAGCCCAACTCTACTAATTAACATTGTCCCCGCATTAAAATCACATTTACTCTCCCTGCAAATAATACCAAAATCTCATCCCATTGCAGCACCAATCAGAGTCTCTATCTTTTCATATATATATGGTCAAGGTACAGGTGGGGCTTATTGGGTACAGTCCCTCAAGCCTGATTCCTTTTGATCTCAAGATCTATAAACTATGTGTCCAGTTATCAGCTCTAGGTAGACACAGACATAGATTATGGGTATATTATGGAATGTTTTTCAGTCATGAGAAAAAAAAGAAATCGCGATATTTGTGAGAATATGGATGGACCTTGAAGGTATAATGCTAAATGAAATAAGTCACACAGAGAAAGATAAATACCATATATTTCACTTACACGTAGCAGCGAAAAACACAAAACAATGAAATGAAACACAAACTGAAAGAGGCCCAGAAACACAGAAAACAAACTGGTAGTTGTCAGAGGGCAGGGAGTTGGGTGGATGGGTGCAATAGAAGAAGAGGATTAAGAGATACAAACTTCCAATAAAAACAAATAAATCACAGAGATTAAAAGTACAGCAGAGGGAATATAGTCAATAATATTGTAATAATGTTGTATGGTGAATACACTAATCATGGTAAACAATCCAAAATGTATATAAGTGTTGAATCACACTGTGATTCCATTGCAAGAAAGGAATGAGGTATATGGAATAGAAATGGGAGTGAGAAAAACGGCGATGCCTGGGAAGGGAGGGAACCCATCTGTGAAGAGACAAAAGGAAGAGAAAGAGAGAGGGGTTGAGAAACTGCAGCAGTGAGTTTACACCAAAGGAAAACCTCTCCAGACCACAGACTGGAGAGTAAGAAATACTGAGTGTCCCAGTTCTTTTTTGAAAACAGCCCTTAAAGATCAAATTCTGAGGTTTTGGAAGTACGTTACGTTCTCAGGAGTCGAGCTGTGGCATGTGTTCGTGGGGATAAGGAAGCTGGTCCTGGAGTACATAGTGCGGTGTAGGGACCACCGAAGACCACTGGCAGAGAACAGTACCCATCCTGGAGTGCTTGAGAGGATGGTATGTTGTGTCCCCAAGGACAAAAGACCCTGAAAGTGCCAGTAAAATGTCTCATTGTTGGAGACCAGAAGACACTGGCCCTGGTGACATTACCTAAGGAGAAGACTCAGGTCCATAATGCAGTGCCCTAAGCCGAGGTCCTCATCGGTGGATGGGGGTGCTTTGAAACAAATGCCAGGATGTAATAAGACAAGAACATAATTATGGCTGGTTTGACTCTGAGGGAGGGCTGGTTAGCCAGAGATGGGTAAGATTTCTCGGGGAGGAAGAACCTAAGAGAGGCACAGCTGCAGTAAGAGTCACCACGACACCTGGCTATAGGGTCAGTGGGCCTTTGTGTTGATTTATGATTCATCCTAATAACCTCCTGAAGAAGACGGGCCATAAAAATAGGAGTGGCTCCAGAGCTTCCTTCCCTATTAAACCAACATATGCTGCCATACTTTATTAATAGTAAAATAATGTTGAGAATCATAGAAATAAAATCTCTAAGAAATCATTAGAGTTTAGAATGTATTTTGATCTATTTAGACTGATGCCAGATTCACAGGAATGTGATTATTACTGTGAGTCTCGAGACAAAATTGTAATAGGAAATAGAAGTTAGAATAATGTTTTAAGAAAATTATCATTTTTTTCTAGTAATCTTACAACTGTAACCAGCAATCTATGAGTAAAACCTTTGTACTTTGTGCTTGCTCTTTCAACCTATACCACTTAATAGAGTGTACCCATTTGTTATACCTTGCTTACATGTGAACTGTTTTTAACATTTCCACCGAAATTGTTTTTGGACATTTCTATTGTAAATCATGGGAACAATCATGGGGGCTGAGATCATTTTGCTAATCATTATAAAATATAAACTGTACTGTTTCTAAAAATACATCAAAATCCAGAAAGAAAAATAAACTTTGAGCAGTCCGGATAAGAGGCTGTCCCCAGAGCAGTCCAGATAAGAGGCTGTCTCCGTGTCGTTTGTCGTGTTTTGTCTTTGTGATTCAGCCCTTACATAGGGAGCCCTGGACCAGTCCTGATACGAGGCTGACTCCAAGAGACTGACTTTGCGACCTCTCTCGCGCCAGATCAACCCTCACGTAGGTGAAACCCTGGACCAGCCGGAAGCCCTGAAGTAGGAGCTGGCCTCCTCTCAGGATGAACCCCGGCGTTTCCTCAGCAGTGGACAGAGGCTCATGCAGAGGAAACTTAACCTTTGCTGCTTTTAGTCGTGTTCCACCATAGATTCCCTGCACTGTGCAGGCGTGGGACAGTTTTTCATGGACACAGGATTCATGCAATGTGTAGAGTCTCTACTCCAGTGGACAGAATGGCAGGGTCCTTCAAACCTAAAATACCGAATCCCAGCTGCACGCCACAGAAACAACACAGGAGAACTGTGGTGCAGGGTGCACCAATGGCCCTTGCTACTCTGTGAAGGTTTTCTGAACAGTGATGTGTATGGATCCCTGGTCTAGTACTAGAGATTTGTGTGGCACCATTTTCCCCACAATACCAAAAGGGTGAGACTTCAGAGAGCAGAACAGTAATCCCCACGGAGGCAGGACCCATGTACACACACACATACACACACATACACACACACACACACACACACACACACCATGCCTGCCAACTGCTTATTTACTGGGGCATGACTGAGTCTCAGCCAACACTGCCAGTTTCTATCCAACCAGCACAGGCAGGACCCCACTTGCTCCAAGTGCACTAAAAATAGTGACTCAAAATGAAACCTGCAGTTATGGTGGTGATACGACCATTCTCACTTTTTTCTGATTTTTTACTTTTGTGATCATGCTTATACATTGTTGTTAGCTTGTTTTTATTTGCTTTTCTATATTTTGTACAATGAGCATTCATTCTTATCTATTTCTTTATTTTTTCTTAACTTCTTTTGTTTTTTACTTTTGTTTTCTTTGAAATGAGGCTTATAGTTTTCTGATTATCTCGTAGTTTGTTTTTCAGGTTTGTGTGTGTGTGTGTGTGTGTTTCCTTTTCTCTTTTTGGGGGGTTGAGGGTTTGTTTGTTCGTTTTCCTTTTTTTCCAGGCGTATTATAATAAACAAGGCAAAGCACATCTAGTTAAAGTTCCAAACACTACCCCACTGAAAGCAAGGAATATCTCTGCAGAGGGCTGACCAGTGGGAAGCAGAGGGAAACACAACAGCAGCGAGCACACAGCATACACCAGAAATACTTTCTGAAGCACCAGGCTCTAGACAGTATACGATTCCTTTTAAATATAATAGTATACTCAGGGGTAGGAAACATAACAAGCTTTTAAAACATGCAAGACAAGGATCCAAGATGGTGGAACAGCATGGAAGTCTTTTTTCTGTCTTGTATACATGAAATACAGCCAGATCAACACCAAACCATCCTGCACTCCTAGACAATGGATTTGAGGATTAACACAACAATCTGCACAGCCTGAACCATAGAACCAACAAGTACGCGACATGGAGAGGCGTACTGGGAGGAGATAGGAGCTGCGGAGGGCAGGGAGGTGTTTTTCCTTGAGGAGAGAGGACAGAGACAGTGGGGAGAGTACAGAAAAAGCACACTCCACAAAATCAGCTGGAGAGAAAGTGGAAAAGTGGAAACAGCCACAGGGACTGAACTGAAAAGGGAGAAAGGAGAAAGGAGAGGGTTTAAATTCCATTAAGACTCTATAAACAGGGGGAGTGCAGAGTCTGAAACTCTGCGGTTCAAAATATCTGATGGTGCTCTGGTGGGAAGGGCAAACTCCCAGGAAAAGAGTGGGTCCAGGAGGTCCTTGGGCCATGTGTGATATGTCATAATCCCGGAAACGCTGCTGCTATAGGATAGCGTGAACTTTGTCTGGCGTGCGCTTGCACTCAACCGCAAGTCTCTGGATATCAGCCACAGCAAGGTCCCTCGAACATTCCTGGGTGGGGCCAGCATCCTTCCATTGCTCAGTGGGACCCTCACTCACGGTATCTGAGTGAGTCAAAGCCACAGTCCTCAGAAGTGAGGGGTCGGAAAACACAGCGCATCTTGGATAATACTCAGGAGGGACATGCTGCCGGGCAACCCTTGGTGTGGTCACAGACAGAGTAAAAGTTGGAGTGACAGAAACCAGAGACAAAACGCTGGTGTGCGATTCCTGGTCGGGGAGGACACAGAATTCCCATGCAAGGCTGGATGACTGGGTGAGGCCATGTTCGCCTGGCCCACGCATGCGCACACAAACCTATAGGCGCCACAACAATCCACCCCAGTAAGCCAAGCAGTGCCACCTAGTGGAGAACGGACCCGTTACACTAAGCCCTGCCCAATTGGGCCAACCTCGCGCTTTAGGAACACCACAAATCTCTCCTCCTGCTTAGTTTGCGGACTATAAAGTACTTCAAAATTTGACCTCTAGGGGAAAAAGATATAATATCGTTCCTATTTCAGACTGTTAGCTGGTCTAGCTATTCAATTTTCTTTCTTCTTTTTTCCTTTTTTTCCTCTTCTTTTTTCTCCATTTCTTTTAGTTGACTACAGAAAGAGAAAAAAATTATTTTTATTTTCAATTTTTATTAAAAATAATTTCCTTTATTTTTTTCTACTAAATTTTCCATTTTTGTGAATATTTCAAATTCTATTATACTTCCAACATTTCCTTTATTATTTTTTACTCTACTAAATTTTTCACTTTTTTGTACATTCTTCAAATTCTATTATACTTCCATCATTTATTTGATTTTGTGTGTGTGTTGTTTTTAATTTTCTAATTGTAATTTTTCCCCTTTTCTCTCTAATCAGTGAAGCTACTCTCCGTTATTCTCTTTCATCACACTCACTTTCTCAAATTTTCAAAAGCTTTTTTTTCTTTCTTTTTTCTTTTTCTTCTCTTTTTCCTTTTTTTTCTGTAAACAATCAAGCTCCTTTCAATAAACAGACCAAAACACACCTAGGATCTAGCATCATTGATTTGATTGTGTGTGTGTGTGTGTGTGTGTGTGTGTGTGTGTTGTTTTTAATTCTTAATTTTAATTTTTTCCCCATTTTCTCCAATCGATCAAGCTCCTTTCAATACCCAAACCAAAACACACCTAGTATCTAGCATCATTTATTTGATTTTGTGTGTGTACGTGTGTGTGTGTTGTTTTTAATTTTTTAACTTAAATTTATTTCCCCTTTTTGTCTAATCACTAAAGCTTCTTTCAATAACCAGACCAAAAGACACCTAAGATCTAACATCATTTATTTGATTTTTTGTGAGGGGGGGGTGTTGTTTTTAATTTTTTAAGTACCAATTTTTTTATTTTTTTTTACATTACTAATCCTTTTCTTCCTTCAAAATGACAAAACGAAGAAATTCACCTTAAAAGAAAGAGCAGGAAGAAATGACAGCCAGGGACAGAACCAACACAGATACTAGCAAGATGTCTGAACCAGAATTTAGAATCACGATAAGACGAATACTAGCTGGGGTCAAACATCGATCAGAATCCCTCTTGACGGAGATAAAAGAAGTAAAAGCTAGTAAGGGTGAAATAAAGAATGCTATAACTGAACTGGATGCCATGGTGGCAAGGATGGATGAGGCAGAGCAGAGAATCACCGATATAGAGGACAAACTTATGGAGCATAATGAAGCAGAAAAAGAGAGGGGGAGTAAAGCAAAAGAGCATGACTTAAAAATGAGAGAAGTCAGTAACTCGTTGAAAAGGAATTTCGGAATCATAGAGGTCCCAGAACATTAAGAGAGAGAAAAAGGGGTAGAAGGGTTATGTGAGCAAATCACAGCAGAAAACTTTCCTAACCTGGAGAAAGACACAGACATCAAAATACAGGAGGCACAGAAGATACCCACAAGATTAAAAAAAAAAAAGACCATCAACAAGGCATGTCATATTCAAATTCACAAAATACTCAGGCAAGGAAACAATCATGAAAGCAGCAAGAGAAAAAAGTGCTTAACCTACAAAGGAAGACAGTTAAGCTTTGCAGCAGACCTATCCACAGAAACTTGGCAGGCCAGAAAGGAGTGTCACCACATATTCAGTGTGCTGAATCAGAAAAATATGCAGCCAAGAATTCTGTATCCAACTAGGCTCACATTCAAAATAGAAGAAGTGATAAAAATTTTCCAAGCAAACAACAATTAAAGGAGTTCATGACCACTGAAATCAGCCCTGCAAGAAATTTTAAGGGGGACTCTCCAAGGGGAGAAAATACGGGGGGGAGAGGAGGTAGAAAAAAAGACCAAAAGCAATACAGACTAGAAAGGACCAGAGAACACCACCAGAAGCTCCAACTCTACAAAAAAACATAATGGCAATAAATTCATACCTTTTAGTACTCACTCTAAAAGTCAATGGACTAAATGCTCCAATCAAAAGACAGAGGGTAACAGAATGGATAAGAAAACAAGATCCATGTATATGCTGTTTACGAGAGACCCACTTTTAGACCTAAAGATACTTACATACTGAAAGAAAGGGGATGGAGAACCATCTATCATGCTAATGGTCACCAAAAGAAAGCCAGAGTAGACATATGTATATCAGACAATCTAGATTTTAAAATAAAAACTGGAACAAGAGATGAAGAAGGGCATTATATTATAATTAAGGGGTCTATCCACCAAGAAGATCTAACAATTGTAAACATTTATGCTCCAAATATGAGACCACCCAAATAAATAAATTACTCACAAAAATTAAAAAACTCAGAGATAATAATGTCATATTAGTAGGGGACTTCCACATCCCACGTACAACAACGGACAGATCATCTAAACAGAAAATCAACAAGGAAACAATGGCTTTTAATGACACACTGAACCAGAAGGACTTAACAGATGTATTTAGAACATTTCATCCTAAAGCATCAGAATATACATTCTTCTCTGCACACAGAACACTCTTCAGAATAGACCACATACTGGGACACAAATCAGTCCTCAACAAGTACAAAAATATAGAGATAATACCATGCATATTTTCAGACCACAACGTTATGAAACTTGAAATCAACCACAGGAAAGAATTTGGAAAGATAGCAAATACTACCTTGGAGACTAAGAATATCTTACTAAAGAACGAATGGGCCAACCAAGAAGTTAAGGAGGAAATTAAAAAATTAATGGAAGCCAATGAAAATGATAACACCACAGCCCAATACCTCTGGGATGCAGCAAAGGTAGTAATAAAAGGGAAGTATATGGTAGTCTAGGCCTTTCTAAAGAAGGAAGTAAGGTCTCAGATACACAACCTAACTTTCCACCTCAAAGAACTACAAAAAGAAAAGCAAATAAAACCCAAAACCAGCAAAAGACAGGAAATAATAAAGATCAAAGGAGAAATCAATACTATAGAAACAAACAAGAAAAAAAAACAGTAGAGCAGATCAATGAAACCAGAAGATGGTTCTTTGAAAGAATTAATAAAATTGATAAACCACTAGCCAGTTTGATCAAAAATAAAAAGGAGAGGAACCAAATAAATAAAATCAAGAAAGAAAGAAGAGAGATCACAACCAACACAGCAGACATAAAAACAAGAATAAGAAAATATTATGAGCAATTATATCCCAATAAAATGGGCAACTGGGAAGAAACGGACAAATTCCCAGAAACGTATAAACTACCAAAACTGAAACAGGAAGAAATAGAAAATTTGAGCAGACCCATAACCAGTAAAGAAATAGAATTAGTCATCAAAAATCTCCCAAAAAACAAGAGTCCAGGGCAAGATGGCTTTCCAGGGGTATTCTACCAAACATTTAAGGAAGAGTTAACACCTATTCTATTGAAGCTGTTCCAAAAAAATAGAAATGGAAGGAAAACTTCCAAGTTCTTACTATGAGGCCAGCATTACCTTGATTCCAAAACCTGACAAAGACTCCACTAAAAAGAGAACTATACACCAATCTCCCTGATGAACATGAATGCAAAAATCCTCAACAAGATGATAGCCAACCGGATTCAACAATACACCAAAAAAAGTATTCACAACGACCAAGTGGGATTTATACCTGGGATGCAGCTGGTTCAATATCCACAAAAATATCAACGTGATTCATCACATCAATAAAAGGAAAGGACAAGAAACACATGATCCTCTCAATAGATGCATAGAAAGCATTTGACAAAATGCAGCATCCTTTCTTGATAAAAACCCTCAAGAAAGTATGGATAGAAGGATTGTAGTTGGAGATCATAAAAGCCATATATGAAAGACCCAACGCTAATATCATCCTCAAGAGGGGGAAAACTGAGAGCTTTCCCACTAAGGTCAGGAACAGGACAGGGATGTCCACTCTCTCCACTGTTATTCAACAAAGTATCGGAAGTCTTAGTCTCAGCAAACAGACAACACAAAGAAATAAAAGGCATCCAAATTGGCCAGGAGGAAGTCAAACTTTCACTCTTCGCAGATGACATGATACTCTATATGGGAAACCCAAAAGATTCCACTAAAAAAACTGCTAGAATGGATCCATGAATTTAGCAAAGTCGCAGGATATAAAATCAATGCACAAAAATTGGTTTCATTCTCACACACCAATAATGTAGCAATAGAAAGAGAAATCAAGGAATTGATCCCATTTACAATTGCACCTAAAACCATAAAATACCTAGGAATAAATCTAAACAAAGAGGTGAAAAATCTATACCCTGAAACTAAAGAAAGTTTGTGAAAGAAGCTGAAGAAGACACAAAAAAATGGAAAAATATTTCCTGCTCCTGGATTGGAAGAACAAATATTGTTAAAATGTCAATACTACCCAAAGCAATTTACATATTCAATGCAATTCTTACCAAAATAACACCAGCATTCTTCACAGAACTAGAACAATCCTAAAATTTGTATGGAATCAGCAAAGACCTTGAACAGCCAAAGCAATCATGAAAAAGAAAACCAAAGCTGTGGCATCACAATCCCGGACTTGAAGATGTATCACTAAGCTGCAGTCAACAAAACTGTATTGTACTGCCACACAAAACAAGACACTCAGGTCAATGCAACACAACAGAGAACCTGGAAATGGACCCATAAACATATGGCCAACTCATCTTTGACAAAGCAGAAAAGAATATCCAATGGAATAAAGACAGTCTCTTCAGCAAGTGATGCTAGGAAAACTGGACAGCAACATGCAGAAAAATGAACCTGACCACGTTCTTATACCATACACAAAAATAAACTCCAAGTGGATGAAAGATGTAAACATAAGACAGGAAGCCATCAAAATCCTGGAAGAGAAAGCAGACAAAACCCTCTTTGACCTCGGCCACAGCAACTTCTTACTCAACTCGTCTCCAGAGGCAATGGAAACAAAAGCAAAGATGATGTATTGGGACCTCATCAAAATAAAAAGCTTCTGCACAGCGAAGGAAACAATCAGTAAAACTAAAAGGTAACTGATGGGATGGGAGAAGATGTTTGCAAACGACATATCAGATAAAGGGTTGGTATCCAAAATCTATAAAGAACTTATCAAACTCAACTCCCAAAAAACAAATAATCCAGTTAAAAAAAGGAGACAAGACATGAATAGACACTTCTCCAAAGAAGACATCCAGATGGCCAACAGACTCATGAAAAAAATGCTCAACTTCACTCATCACCAGGAAAATACAAGTTAAACCCACAATGAGATACTACCTCACACCTGTCAGAATGGATGAAATTAACAACTCAGACAATGACAAATGTTGGCGAAGATGCGGAGAAAGAGGATCTCTTTTGCAGTGCTGGTGGGGATGCAAACTGGTGCAGCCACTCTGGAAAACAGTATGGAGTTCCTCAAAAAATTAAAAATAAACTACCCTATAATCCAGCAATTTCATTACTAGATATTTATACAAGGGATACAGGTGTGCTGTTTCAAAGGGGCACATGCACCCCAATGTATACATACATACAATGGAGTATTATTCAGCAAGAAAAATAATGAAATCTTGCCACTTGCAACTATGTAGAGGGTAGTAGCTAAGCAAAATTGTCAGAGAAATACAAATATCATAGGACTTCACTCATATGAGGAATTTAAGATACAAAAATAATATAAAAACAGGGATTGGGACAAAACATAAGGGACTCTTTCATACAGAGAACAAACAAGGTTGCTGGAGGGGCTGTGGGAGGAGGGTAGGGTACATGGGTAAGGGGCATTAAGGAAGAAACTTGTTGGGATGACCACTGGTTGTTACACAAAGGGAATGAATCACTGGGATCTACTCTTGAAATCACTGTTGCACTATCTGCTAACTAAGTTGGACGTAAATTTAACAATTTTTTTTAAAAATAGGTGCTTTTCTAAGACTGCTACTGCCAAATTGCTTTCCATAAATATTGGAGGGCAATTTCTACCAGAAATATATGAATGCCTTTGTCCCCATTGTCTTGCCAATATGTCAATCTTTGTTCTTTGTCAAGCTGATAGGTGAAAAATAGTATTTAATTTTATTTTTAATTTACATTTCTATTAGTATAAAGTTTTTAAATTTTTCATGTTTAAGATACATTTGTATTTCTATTTGTTGTGAATTGTTTATTCATAAATTATGTTGTTTCTTAAAAAGAAAAAAACTACAACTAGAATGACCCTATCACCCACCAAATACAGTACTAAGTATTTATCCTAAGGATACAAAAATGCTGCTTCGTGGGGCAAATGCACCCTAATGTCTACAGCAGTGCTACCAACAATAGCCAGATTATGGAAAGAACCCAAAAGTCCATCAAATCACAAATGCATAAAGAATTTCTGGCATATATATGTGTGTGTGTGTGTGTGTGTGTGTGTGTGTGTGTGCTGTTGTTGTTGTTGTTTACACAATGGAATATTACTGAGCAATTAAAAAGAATGAAATCTTGCCATTTGCAACTATGTGGATGGAATTAGAGTGTATTATGCTAAGCAAAATATGTCAGAGAGAGACAAATATCATATGATTTCACTCATTTGTGGGTTTTAATAAAATAAAAACAGTGAACATATGGGAAGGAAAAAAATAGAGAGTGAAACGCACCACAAGAGACTCTTAATCATAGAGAAAAAACTGAGGGTTGCTAGAGGGGAGGTGTGTGGAGGGATGGACTAATTGGGCAAGGGGCATTAAGGACGGCACGTGTTAGGATGAGTGCTGGGTGCTTTATGCAGGTGATGAATCACTGAACTCTACTCCTTAGGTCATTATTACACTATTAACTAATTTGGATTTAATTTAATACATAGTTAATTTAATTTAATTTATAGTTAGTTATATATTGTTGGGATGAGCACTGAGTGTTATATGTAAGCGATGAATCACTGGGTTCTACTCCTGAACCCAATACTACACTATATGTTGATTAACTTGGATTTAAATGAATACATTAAAAAATAAAAAACAAAGTTACTGATAATTTCAAGATGGTAAGAAAAAAGCTTTAAACGTGTGAGGACTGTGGTCACATGGCCATGAAGCTGACCATATAATAAAAGAATATTGAAGACAATTTCGTTTTGACTTGAGAAGGAAAGTAATTTGTAAATAAGAACTCGGAGAGACAAAACATAAAGAGAAAATATGCTGGTCATCACTGTATCAAAGTATTGGATTCCTAGATTGTCTGTGAGAACTATAGATAAAATTGAAGTGGATGGCATTTTGAAAGAATAGGGACTACACTGCAGTTAGCTGCAGAATTGGTGCTTAGTTTGAATCTCAGTCTCACAATTTATTACAAACAAGGACATTTAATGACAGTGAAATTGGCTGACAGTAAACGCTGAGCATTCTCCCTACACAAGTGTCAACAATGTGAGAAAACAGAAGAGTTCATGACCTTCATGGTGGTGGTCATTCCACTACATATATGGAAGTCAAATCACACTGTACGCTTAAAACATATACAACTATGTTTGTCAATGATTCCTCAATAACATTGGAGGGAAACAGCAAAATTACTTAATCATTTGAGCCCCTGTTTTCTCATAACTAGGAATGATTTTAGCACCTCTCTTGCTGGGCGATTGAAGGAAAAAAATGACCTAATGCCTGTAAGAACTCAGAACAATGAGCACACAATAAATGTTTTTTTCCATTCTATTTGTAGCATATGCTTGAACAAGGAATATTTTCTTAAGTTTATGTATTTATTTTGAAGGAGAGACAAAGAGCATAAGCATTGGGGAAGGGGGTCAGAGAGAAAGAGAGAGAATCGAAAGCGGACTTCCATCTGTTAGCGCAGATCTCAGTGCAGGGCTCCATCTCACAAACTATGACTTAGGGACCTGAGCCAAATTCAAGAGTCGATGCTTTCACAAATCCACGCAAGCATCCCTTGAAAAAGGATTTTTAACATGCGAAATACACAATGAATTCATGAAAAGCAACAATAATGGGTCGTGACCCAAATATGGACACAGTACATGGTGTTTATAACTGTTATAAGAAGCTTTGCATAGACGTCAGGTTGCATATATTCCTGGTATGAAGCTAACAGAATTTTCTCACCTAACGGATGCAGCAACAAGCAAGGATACACATGCGAGGGGCCAGCCTCATTCCTTAGAGATGTGAGCTTTGGGATCCCCATATTAAACAAACTAATTTAGCGTTATTACCAAAAATGAAGAATCGAATCTAGAATAAACAAAAACAATCCTACTTCTCCTTGTTACTCTGTCTTGTTTTCCATAGAACCATGTAGAAATTATGTAGAATGTTAAAGATTATCATCATTCTATATAGGTCAATGGAACATAACTGGCCCCCATTCCTTACCAAACATTGCTAAATTTCTTTCATTTTATCACAAAGTTTTTCCTGGGAAGTCCCCATGATGACAAAAGAAGAAAAGGTAATTGAAGTAAGAAAACAGAGGAGGCCCCCTCACAATCGTGCTGTCCACGATTCTGCAACTAAGGAAGAAAAATGAAGAGAAAAATTTAGGGCAGTAGGGGGGGAAAAAAGCGGAACTCAAGATAGGAACACCCAAGAGGAATTGTCTTGAATTGCACCTATGGGAAAATACACTGTTTATCCTCACAGCGATCCTGTTCACACCCAGAGGACACTCTCCCTGTCTTTATATGTCTAAGGTCTGTGGCTTCTGAGAGGCAGAATTTCAGAAAGAGAAAACAAGGTTTCTGAAGATGAAGAGCTCATGCTGCAATTCCAGTATGAACAGTCACTTCAAATACCTTTATACTATTTACAGTCGTTGGGAGTTTGAACCTGAAAAGCTGTGCAGGCTGTGAATCCGACAACCAGGTAACAGAATGCCTTGGGACTCGGGCTGGCCAGGAGTCCAGACTTTCTGCCTGCTCGTTTACACACAAGTTAAGCGCCCAGATCTAGGGCTGGTTTCCTATTTTATAATGGATTCTCATTGCATTTGTGGATTGGCAAGGCTCTTTATACACTTTTATTGCCAAACCTCATTCTCAATTCAGCAGGCCTCACGCTCCACATATTCTCCAGAATACATATGTAATCTCTCAGTATTAAAACGGCACTGTAATAAACCATTCAATACAGAGGAGTCTGATTGGAAATTAACTTTTATGTTAGAAAAAGGTTTCTTCTCCAAATGAATTTTTGATACAATTTTGTTTCATGAGTCAGAGAACCCAAAATGACATTTGACATATTATTTGTATCTTACACAGGAAAGGCAGGATTAACAGTGAGCAAAAAGCACAGGGTCATCATAGAAGCTACTCTGACCTGCATGGCGCCAGCCTTTCATGGAGACACAGCACAGATCGGGTATGCTCTCTAAATTCCTCCTGCTCTGCGGCCTAGAATCCCACAGGCTACAGAGGAGTGCTCCTCATCAACGCACATTTCTTTATTTCTTTCACATCAAAGATTTCTAAACTTATTGTATTTCTCTCACATCAATATATATATTCTCCTCTCAGGGATTTTCCAAGCTGAGAAAAAGATTCGTGTTACTATAGGAGCCCCTCCCATCACTGCATTCAATTCAGACATTCTTAATAATATGTCATGATAATATTTACTACGCTAATGTGAAAATCCTACAAAATGTCTGATGCTGGAACTGTGTAAAACAACAATACTCTCCCTCAAAGTACCGTTGTGTAGATGGAAAAATCCTCAGCTGCAAAGTCTCTGATTCTCAACAGAGGGACGCTCCATACAGTAATTTGTCCTTTCTCTCAAGCGATGCTGAATCAAACCCTAGTCACTGAATTTCTCCTCCTGGGAGTCACAGACATCCAAGCACTGCAGCCTTATCTCTTCGTGGTCTTCCTTGCAATTTACGTTGTCACTGTGGTTGGGAATGGAGCAGTCCTCACGGTTGTCATCTCTGACCCAAGACTCCATTTACCCATGTATTTCTTCCTGGGAAATCTGTCATGTCTGGATATCTGCTACTCCACGGTGACGCTGCCGAAGATGCTGGAGAACTTCTTCTCCACACACAAGGCAATTTCCTTCTTGGGATGCATAAGCCAGCTTCACTTCTTCCACTTCCTGGGCAGCACAGAGGCCATGCTGCTGGCCGTGATGGCCTTTGACCGCTTTGTGGCCATCTGCAGGCCACTGCGTTACTCTGTCATCATGAGTTACCAGCTCTGCACCCAGATGGCTGTCACCGTCTGGACCATTGGTTTTTTCCACGCCCTGCTGCACTCCACGATGACCTCTTGCTTGAACTTCTGTGGTTCTAATCAGATCCACCACTTCTTCTGTGATGTCAAGCCTTTGCTGGAGTTGGCCTGTGGGAACACAGAACTCAACCAGTGGCTTCTTAACACGGTTACTGGGACCATTGCTATGGTCACTTCTTCCTGACACTTCTCTCCTACTTCTCCATTATCATCTCTCTTTTCTCCAAGACCCACTCCTGTAGCGCTCTCCACAAAGCACTGTCCACGTGTGCCTCTCACTTCATGGTGGTCGTTCTTTTCTATGCTCCTGTTGTCTACATGTACATATCTCCTGCCTCGGGAAGCTCCGTGGACCAGGACAAGATCGCTGCCATCATGTATACTGTTGTCACTCCTGTGCTGAACCCACTGATCTATACACTGAGAAACAAGGACGTGAAGGCTGCCCTGAGTGTTGTCTTCAGAAGGAGGGCAGACCTGAACAAATCTAGAGCACACTTCTAGGACATGAACCAACAGGCAATGATAAAGTTGGTATGTGAGGTTACACTGCTTCTCAGCTCATGTACAATATGTGTAACCGGTGGAGCTGTCTGAAGAAAAGACAAATGGGAAAGTCCAGCCTGCCTGTGTTGAACGATGCATTCCTAGGTAGTACACAGGAAACATGAACCCATGGGACACCAGCCATGGAATCCTAATGTTCAATTTGTGTTCAGGATTTTTTATGTATTCTTATGTACTCTCTAATATAATCAGGGATATAAATATACCTATATTACCCATATCCTGGGTACATGAATACTGTTTGGGCTGTTTATCTGTGTGGTTCTTCTAGGTTAATGTATATTAATATGAGGAATAAAATTCTTATGCTGTTGTATTTTGAGGAATTGAATTTGAACCACAGTTAATAGGATAAGAAATGGTAATTCATAAATAAGTTGAAGGAATTTTTAATCAGTATATCTTTCTCTAAGCAAGAGGCAAGTAAATGATTAATACAAATAAATTAAGCACTAATAAACGTTGATAAATTAACCAATGGTTTATCTAATGAGTTTTGGAACCTCTATCTCTAGAGATGTTTTAAAGTCAACTGGACAAACTATAAAGTAATTCTGTTAAATATTGCTGAAAGTGGAGACAGAGTAGAAAACAACTCCAGAATCCATCGCTAGCAAACTAGAATGTTTTTTACCCTCAATCATTGGTCACAAGCAAGGATGAGTTCAAAACCCTACCTACTTTTCTCTTTTTTTTTCCTATTGCTGTGTTTTTTCACATATTCAAAATAATCCCATATAATGTAATACTGGGGACATGTTCAGAATTCATCAAAATGTCTGTTATCCTTATTTGTCACCGAATCCAAATGTACTGAAAGCTACTAAGCCATAGTTGCTGAGGCAATTCTGGAGCTAATGTCGGGAGGCACTATGTTCCCTACTTTCTAGTTCTGAGAGTGGCCACTGGGACTGAGGAATGGTGGCGGCAGCATTTATGACTATATACAGATGAACATAAAGACAATAACAGGCTTTTATGAGATCAGGGACTGACTGTTCAAATTCTATGCATTCGTTTTTGGGAACCTGAACAATGTGATTCTAATCTCATTCACATGCTGGTTCTTTCTTCCAATTGTATCGTTTTCGGTCCTTCAATGCCACTTTTGTTTATTAAAAAAGAAAAGAAAAGAAAATATGTGTGTTTGGAGAACCATCTTCTACCCTGAACGGTCTCAGTCCATCATTTCTACAAAATTGTTTACAAAATCCAAACGGCACGAAGGCCATGAACCAGAGAAGAACACGTCATATTCGACTGGCTACAGCTGCATAACACACTATCAGCCCCAAACACAGAAGCAGAAAACACTTATAGCAGTAACTCGCATTCTTCTGAGGGTCAGAACTTGGGAATAACATAGCAGGGAAGGGTTGGTTCTCCTTGATAATGCTTTGTGCCGCGGCTGGGCTGACTTGAGCATCCTGGCGTGGAAGAGCTGAGCTGGCAAAGTCTCTGTCTGGGGCTCCCTTGGTCCACTTTCTCCAAGTGGCTATCCTGATCTTTTGCAGCACAGAGACCTCAGGTTTGACACTCTGAATGGGGGCCAAGAGACCAGGGGGAAAGCTGCCAGTCCTCTCTCCAACAAACCAAGAACCAGGATTAAGATCACTTCTACTATTCTCTCTTGGACATAATAGTCTCAGGCCTAACAAATCAGTAAGAGGTAATTCCTACCTTTAACTAGAAACAACAAGAAAAACTTTGCACATATCCTTAATCCACCATAGTCCCAACTCTGACCACTAAAAATTAACATTGTTCCCACATACTTACTCTTCCTCCAAATAATCCTAAAGTCTTGTCCCATTACAATATCAGTCAGAATCCAAGTTTTTTCACCGACATTGGATCAAGGTACACATGGGGCTTGTTGAGTACAGTTCCTCAACGATGGTTCCTTTTCATCTAAAGAACTTCAAACTAAAGGGTCAAGTTATCAGCCCTAAGTAGACACGGGCATAGATTTAGGTATGTTAAGGAATATTTCAGTTGTGAGAAAAAGAGGAAATCCTAGCATTGTGACAATGTGGACAGACCTTCAAGTATAATACCAAATGAAATAAATCAGTCATAGAAAGATAAATACCATATATTTCAATAATATGTGGAATCATAAAACACAAAATAAAGGAAAAGAAAAAAAACACATAAACACAGAAAACACACTGGTGTTTTCCAGAGGGCAGAGAGGTGGGTGGATGGGTGCAATAGGGGAAGGGGATTAAGAGATACAAACTTCAAATTATAAAGGAAAAAATCACAGAGATTTAACGTACAGCAGAGGGAATATAGTCAATAATATTTTAATAACTTCCTATGGTGACATATAGTAACTACACTAATCGTGGTGAGCATTCCATAACGGATGCATATGTTGCATCACAGTGTGATTTCACAGCGTGAAAGGTATGAGATACACCGAAGTGAATTGGGGAGAAAAAAAGAGCGATGCTTAGGAGGGAAGGGAACCCATCCTGTGGAGAGACAAAGGAGAGAGAAAGTGAGAGAGGTTGAGAAAGTGTGGCATTGAGTGTGCACCAGAAGAAAACCTCTCTGGACCACAGACTAGGGAGTGAGAAGTACTGAGTCTCCAGTTCTTTTTTTTTTTTATGTTTATTTATTTTTGAGAGACGTAGAGACAGAGTATGAGCAGGGGAAGGGCAGAGAGAGTGGGAGATATAGAATTGGAAGCAGGCTCCAGGCTCTGAGCCGTCAGCACAGAGCCCGACATAGGGCTCGAACTCATAGACCGGTGAGATCGTGACCTGGGCTGAAGTCGGCCGCCCAACCAACTGAGCCACACAGGTGCCCCTCCAGTTCTTTTTTGGCAAACAGAATGTGGAGCTCAAATTCTGAGATCTTGGAAGTGCGTGACTTTCTCTGGAGCAAAGTCGTTGCCTGTGCTCCTGGAGAGAAGGGAGCTGGCCCGGAGTGCATAGTGTGGTGTGGCAATCTCTGGGGTGCACCGGAAGAGAACAATCCCCTTCTGGAGTGCTTGGGAAGAGGTATATTGCCTTACCAAGGAGAAAAGACCTTGCAAGTGCCAGTAAAAAGTCTTTCATCAGCAGGGGACAGAGGCTCAACCAGAAGGAGTATAACCTTTGCTGCATTTAGCAGTGCTACACCAGAGATTCGTGCAATGCACAGGCATGGGACACTTTTATAGGGACAAGGGACTTCGCACAGTGTGGATAGTCTCTACTGCAAGGTAGAGGAGCAGATCTGTGTAATGTGAGGTCCTTTAAAACTTCAAATACTGAATCCCATCTCTACACATAACACAATGGAACTAAATTCCTATCTTTCTATAATCACTCTGCATGTAAATGGACTAATTGCTCCAATTAAAGACATAGGGTAGAATGGATAAAGCAAAAACAAGAAAAACAATATACATCTACATGCTCCCTACAAGAGACCCACTTTAGCCCTAAAGACATCCATAGATTGAAAGTTAGGGGATAGAGAACCATCTATCATGCTAATGGACATCAAAAGGAAGCTGGAATAGACATACCTATATCAGATAAACCAGACTTTATTTTTTTTAATGTTTCTATATTAATTTATTTGCGTGAGAGAGAGAGAGCACAAGCAGAGGGGTGGGGCAGAGAGACAGGGAGACACAGAATCTGAAGCAGGCTCCATGCTCTGAGCTGTCAGCACAAAGCCCAATGTGGGGTTCGAACCCACAAACTGTGAGATCATGACCCGAGCTGAAGTTGGGTATCAAACCGATTGGGCCACCCAGGTACCCGAGACAAGGAAGATATTAAAACAATTGTAACAAGAGATGAAGAAGGGCATTAGATCAAAATTAAGGGGACTATCCATCATGAACACCTAAAAATTGTAAATATTTATGTATCCAACTTGAGAACACCTAAATATATAAATCGATTAATCACGAACGTAAACAAACTCATTGGTAATGATACAAAAATAGTAGAGGACTTTAATATCACACTTATGTCAATGGACAGAATATCTAAGCAGGTATCCAACAAGGAAACAATGCCTTTGAAAGCCATATTAGACCAAATGGACTTAACATATATAGTCAGAACGTTTCATCCTAAAGCAACAAAATACACATTCTTCTCAAATGCACATGGATAGATCACATCTGGGTCACAAATCAGCCCTCAACAGGTACAAAAAGATCAAGATCATACCATGCAGTTTTTTCCGAACACAGCGCTATGAAACTTGAGATCAACCGCAAGTAAAAATTTGGAAAGCCTTCAAATACATGGAGGTTAAAGAACATGCCACAGAAAAATTAATGGGTCACCTAGGAAATTAAAGAAGAAATAAAAAATACATGGTAGAAAATGAAAAAGAAACAAAACAGTCCAAACACTTGGGATACACCAAAGGCAGTATTAAGAGAAAAGCATATTGCAATTCAGGCCTGTATCAAGAAGCAAGAAAGGTCCCAAATACACAGACTAACATTACACCTAAAGGAGATAGAAAAGGAGCAGGAAATAAAGTATAAATCCAGCAGGAAAAAAAGGAAACAATAAAGACTAGAGCAGAAATAAATGATATATATCCAATAGAAAAAATAGAACAGATCAATGAAACTAAATGCTGCTTCAATAAAAACAATAAACAAAATTGGTAAATCCCTAGCCAGGCTTCTCAAAAGGAAAAAAAAAGAAACAAATAGATAAAATCACGAACAAAAGAGGAGTGATCACAACCAATACCACAGAACAAGCAATCACAAGAGAATACTATGGAAATTTAGATGCCAACAAACTAGGCAGTCTGAAAGAAATGGATAAATTTCTATAAAGTCATGCAACACCAACACTCAAACAGGAAAAAATAGAAAATTTGAAGGGACCCATAATCAGTAAAGAAATTAAATCAGTTATCAAAAATCTCCTGACAAACAAGAGTCCTGGGACAGATGGCTTCTCAGGGTATTTCTACCAGACACTTAAAAAAAGGTTCATAAAAATGCTAGAACAGCATGGAATTTTTTTGGGAAGACTCTCATCCCTGAAATGCAGCCGGATCAACACTAACCATCCTGCACACCTAGACAACTGATTTGAGGATTCACACAACAATCTGCACAACCTGGACCATAGAACTCAGCAGGTATGCTGCGTGGACAGGTGAGCTGGGGGAGAGAGAAGCCGTGGAGGGCAAGGAGCTGTTTTTCCTTGTGGAGAGAGGTCAGAGGTGGGGGAGAGAGTATGGAAAAGCATTCCCCTTCCTGAAAGTAGCTGGAGAGAAAGTGGAAAAGTGGAAACAGCCACAGGGACTGAACAAAAAAGGGAGAAAGGACAAAGGTGAGGGTGTAAATTCCAGCAAGACTATACAAACAGTGGAGCTCAGAGTCTGAAACTCCATAGCTCAATATCTGGTGGTGTTCTGGTGGGAGAGGTGAATCCCCAGGAGCAGAGAGCACGATCTGAGGGATCTGCGGGCCACACAGGGAGAAGCGGTTTCCCTGCTGGGAGGACATTTGGTAGAGGCTGTGCAGCCTCCCCACAGGCAAAGGTCCCAGCAGACCCCACAAAAAGGCTGCATTCACTGGTGCTGGAACAATGACATTAAGGGGGAGGCCTGGAGTCAGATGTGTGTTGTGATTTTTCCATTATCCCTGAAACGCTGCTGCTACATTATCATGTGAACTTTTTCTGGGATGGGCCATCACCCAGCTGCAATCTCTGCGCATAGGCAGCACCACGGTCCCGTGAACATTCCTGGGTGCAACCAGCACCTTGCCATTGCTTGGTGAGACTCTCCCCCAAAGGATCTCAGCAGGTTAAAGCCAAAGTCCCTCAGAAGTGAGAGGTTGGGAAACAGCCACATCTCAGATAAAACTCAGGAGGGAGGTGCCACCTGGCAACCTGACGTCTCGGCCACAAACAGTGTAAAAGCGGGGAGTTGACAGAAGCCAGAGACAAAGGACGGGTATGTCATTGCCAGTCAGGGAAAGCACAGAGTTCTGACACTAGAGACTGAATAGCTGGGTGACACCATTTTCATCCCTCCCATGCATGGGCATACTCATCTACACGCACTACAACAATCCACCCCAGTAAACCAAGCAGCACAATCTAGTGCAGAATGGACCCATTACACTAAGCCCCTCCCAACTGGGCCATGTCGCTCTTCAAGAATACCATAAGTCTCTCCACCTGCTTAGTTTTCCAACTATAAACTTCTTTATAGGTTGACTTCTAGGAGAAACCGGAGGTAATTTCAGTCATATTTCATTCTCGTCACTGATCCATCTATTCATTCTTTTTTCTTTTTCCTTTTATGTTCTTGATTACAAAAGAGAAAAAAATTATTTTTATTTTCCATTTTTACAAAAAAAGATGTTTAATTTTTTCTACTATAGTTTTTCTTTTTGTAAATTGTTAAAATTCTATCTTACTACCATCATTTCATTTGATTATTTTTTATTGTACTCATTTTCTCAACTTCTAAACAGTTTTTTTTTACTTTTTTTCTTTTCTTATCCGTTCCATTTTTTATAATCAAACTTTTTTGACAACCAGACCAAAAAAACACCTAGTATCTAACATCTTTTGATTTTTTTGTTTTTAATTTTTTAATATTTTTTACTGTATTCTTTCCCTTTCTTCCTTCAAAATGACAAAAGAACAGAATTCATTCCAAAAGAAAGAACAGGAAGAAATGAAAACCAGGGACTTTATCAACACATAAATGACCAAGATGTCTGAACCAGAATTTAGAACCACGATAATAAGAATACTAGCCGGGATTGAAAACAGATTAGATCCATTTCTGCAGAGATAAAAGAAGGGAAAGCTAGTCAAGATGAAATAAGAAATACTATAACTGAGCTGCAATTTAATGTGGATGCCATGGCAGCAAGGATGGGTGAGGCAGAGCAGTGAATCAGTAATGTAAAGGACAAACTTATGAAGAATAATGAAGCAGATAAAAAGAGGAAGACTAAGGCAAAAGAGCACAATATAACAATTAGAGAACTTACTGACTCATTAAAAAGGAGTAACATCAGAATAACAGGGGGTCCCACAAGATGAAGAGAATAAAAAAGAGGTAGATGATTTATGTAAGCAAATCACATTGGAAAGTTTTTCTAACCTGTGGATAGACATAGACATCAAAATCCAGGAAGCACAGAGAACTCCCATTAGATTCAACAAAAAATGACTATCAACAAGGCATATCATAGTCAAATTCACAAAATACTCGGGCAAGGAAAGAATCATAAAAGCAGCAAGGGAAAAAGTCCTTAACCTAAGAGGGAATACAGATCAGGTTTTCACCAGACCTATCCACAAAAACTTGGCAGGCCAGAAAGGAGTTGCAGGACATATTCAATGTGCTGAATTGGAAAAATATGCACCCAACAGTTCTTTATCCAGCAAGGTTGTCATTCAACTTAGAAGGAGACATAAAAAGTTTCTCAGACACACAAAAATTAAAGTTCATGACCACTAAACCAGCCCTGGAAGAAATTTTGAGGGGAACTCTCTGAGGGGAGGAAAGAAGAAACAAACAACAAAAACAACAACAAAACAAAAACAAGACCAAAAGCAACAAAGAGTAGAAAGGACCAGAGAACATCACCAGAAACTACAACTGTAAAGGCAACACAATGGCGACAAATTCATATCTTTCAGTACTCAATTTAAACATCGATGGACTAAACGCTCCAATCAAAAGACTTAGGATAACACAATGGACAAGAAAACAAGATCCATCTATATTCTGTTTACACGAGACCCATTTTGGACCTAAAGACACCTATAGATTGAAAGTAAGGGGATAGAGAACCATCTATCATGCTAATGGTCAACAAAAGAAAGCCAGAGAGCCATACTTATGTCAGACAATCTAGATTTTAAAATAAATACCATAAAAAGAGATGAAGAAAGGCATTATATCATAATTAAGGGGTGTATCCACCACGAAGATCTATCAACTGTAAACATTTATGCTCCAAACGTGGGACCACCCAAATATATTAATCAATTAATCACAAACATAAAGTAATTCATTGATAATAATACCATAACAGTAGGGGTCTTCCACATCCCACTTACAGCAATGGACAGATCATCTAACAGAAAATCAACAAGGAAACAATGGCTTTGAATGACACACTGGACCAGATGGACTTCACAGATGTATTCAGAACATTTCATCCTAAAGCAGCAGAATATACATTCTTTTCGAGTGCACATGAAACATTCTCCAGAATAGATCACATACTGGGACACAAATCAGCCCTCAACAAGTACAAAAAGATCGAGATTATACCATGCATATTTTCAGACCACAACGCTATGAAACTCAAAATCAACCACAAGAAAAAATTTGGAAAGATAAACAAATACCTGGAGGCTAAAGAGTATCCTACTAATGAATGAATGGCTAACAAAGAAGTTAAAGAGAACATTTAAATGTACATGGAAGCCAATGAAAATGATACCACCACAGCCCAAAACCTTTGGGATGCAGCAAAGGCAGTCATAAGAGGGAAGTATACAGCAATCCAGGCCTTCCTAAGAAAGAAAATTCTCAGATACACAACCTAACCTTACACCTTAAAGATCTGAAAAAAGTAACAACAAATAAAACCCCAAACCAGCAGAAGACAAGAAATAATAAATATTAAAGCAGAACCAAATACTATATTAAAAAAAAAACAGTAGAAAGAATAAATGAAATCAGGACCTGGTTCTTTGTTAGAATTAACAAAATTGATAAACCCCTACCCAGTTTGATCAAAACGAAAAAGGAAAGGACTCAAATAAAATCGAGAACAAAAGGGGAGAATTCACAACCAACACAGTAGAAATACAAATAATAATAAGAGAATTATGAGCAAGTATATGCCAATAAAATGGGCAATATGGAAGAAACGGACAAATTCCTAGAAACATGTAAACTATCAGAACTGACACAAGAAGAAATAGAAAAGTTGAACAGACCCATAACCAGTAACAGACCATGAGTCAGGGAAATACAAATAGAAACCATGAGATACCACCTCACACCTGTCAAAATGGTTAGCATTAACAACTCAGGTAACAACAGCATGTAGAGAAAGAAGATCTCTTTTGCACAGTTTCTGGGAATGCAAACTGGTGCAGCAACTCTGGAAAACAGTATGGGGGTTCCTCAAAATATTAAAAATAGAACTACCTATGTCACAGCAATGGCACTACTAGGTATTTGTCCAAAGGACACAGGTGTGCTGTTTCAAATGGGCATATGCACACCAATGTTTATGGCAGTACGATAGAAAATAGTCAAAGTATGAAAAGAGCCCAAATGCCCATCAAAGGATGAATAGATAAAGAAGATATACTCCACATATACAGTGGAGTATTACTCAGCAATCAAAAAGTATGAAATCTTGCCATTTGCAAGTATGTGGATGGAACTAGATGGTATTATGCTAAGCAAAATTAGTCAGTCAGAGAAAGAAAAGTATCATGACTTCATTCATATGAGGAACTTAAGATACAAAACAGATGAACATAAGTCAAGGGAAGCAAAAATAATATAAAAACAGGGATGGTGACAAAACATAAGAGACTCTTAAATACAGAGTTAAACGGAGGGTTGCTGGAGGGGTTGTGGGGGGGTGGGATACATGGATAAGAGGCATTAAGGAAGACTCTTGTTGGGATGAGTACCGGGTGTTATACATAGGGGATGAAACACTGGAATCTACTCTTGAAATCATTGTTGTACTATATGCTAAAGAACTTGGATGTAGAATCAAAAATAAAAATAATACAAATAATTAAAAATAAAAAGATAAAAGAACATATACAACTATACTTGTCAATTATTCCTCAGTAACACTGGGGGCGGGGGGGGGAACAGCCAAACTACTTAAATCCTTTCAGCTCTTATTATCTTGTAAAGTAAATATGATGTTAGTACATCCCTCACTGGATGGTTGGATGAAGTAAATGAGCATTTGCAAAGGAACTCAGAGCAATAGTTTCTACAATGAGATATTTTTATTTCTATAATTTAGCATATGCTTGAATAATTTTTAAGTTTAATTTGTTTATTCTGAGAGAGACAGAGAGAAAGAGAGAATGGAAGCATAGGAAGCAACAGAGAGAGAGGGGAGAGCACGAATTCGAAGCAGGCTTTGTGTGTTATCCCGAAGACCCATACCAGGCTCCATCTCACCAACCATGAGTAAGTGACCTGAGACGAAAAGAGAGTCAGCTGCTTATCTGATTGGCCCACCCAGGCACGCCCTGAAAGAGAAATTTTTAACGTGATAAATATACAATGAATTCCTGCAAGGCAAAAATAATGGATCTCTACAGAAATATGGACAGGGTACATGGTGTTTACAACTATTGTAAGAAAGTTTGCATAGATGTCAGATTGCATATATTCCTGAGATGAGGCTCACAGAATATTCCCGCCTAAAGGATGTAGCAAGTAGAAGCAAGGATGCACATGGGAGAGACCAGCCTCATTCCTTAGACAGAGATGTGAGCTTTGGGATCCCTATTGTAAAGAAACAAATTTAGAGCTATTACCAACAATTAAAAATCGAATCTAGAACAAAAGCAAACCTACTTTTCCTTGTTCCTCTGTCTTGTTTTCTATTCAATCACAGTAGAAATTATGTGGAATATTAAAGATTACCATCGTTCTGACAGGGCAATGGAACATAACTGGCCCCCATTGCTTACCAAACATTGCCAAATTTCTTTCATTTTATCACAAAGTTTTTCCAGGGAAGTTTCTATGATGACAAAGGAAGAAAAGGTAATTGAAGTAGAAAACATAGGAGGTCCCTTACCATTGTGATGTCCACTATTCTGCAACTAAGGAAGAAAAATGAAAAGAAAAACTTGGAGCAGTGGAGGGGGAGGGGGATGGAACTCGAGATATGAATTTCCCAATGAGAATTGTCTTGAATTACAGGAATGAGAAAATATCCTGTTTATTCTCACAGCGATCCTGCTCACACCCAGAGGACACTCTCTCTGTGTTTATATGTCTAAGGTCTGTGGCTCCTGAAAGGAGGGAAGAATTTCAGAAGGAGACAAAGAGGTTTCTGAAGATGAAGAGCTCATGCTGCAATCCCAATATGAACAAACTTCAAATATCTTTCTGCTATTTACAGCAATCGAGATTTAAACCTGAAAAGCTGTGCAGACTGTGAATCCAAAAATATGGTGAGAAAATGCCTTAGGACTCAGGCTGGGCAGGAGCCCGTATTTGCCGCATGCTTGTTTACACGCAAGTTAAGAGCCTAGATCTAGAACTGGTTTCGTATTTTATGACGATTCCTCATTGCATTTGTGGATTGGGAAGGCTCTTTATACACTTTTTTTTGCCATATGTCTTTCTAGATTCAGCATCCCTGGTTCCCTAATTTTTCCTCAGGGAAATATGTAATCTCTCAGTATAAAAATTGTAGTGAAATAAATCACTGAATAAGAACAAGTCTGACCAGAAATTTTCTTTATGTGTTAGAAAGTGGTTTCTTCCCAAAATGATTTTTTGATACAACTTAGTTTGATGAGTCAGAGAACACAAATTGTATTTGCCATAACATTTGTATTTTACACAGGAGAAGCAACATAAACAGTGTGCAAAACACACATGATCATCAAAGCAAACTACTCTGACCTGCATGGCGCCAGCCTTTCATAGAGGCACAGCACAGATCAGGTATGCTCTCTAAATTCCTCCAACACTATGGCCTAGAATCCCCCAGGCTACGGAGAAGTGCTCCCTCATCACCCACTCCATTATTCCTCTCATATCAAGTCCTTCTATTCCCAAAAGTAGAAAAACATTTCCCTTTTATAGGAGGCACTCCCATGTCTGCATCTCATTCATATTTCCTTGCATTGTCATCATTTTCTCTTTGACTATATTTCTTAATTAAAATCTCTTCAGGTGTTTTCTTACTAGATCTGAATGTAGCAGTATGGGAAAGTACTTAAAAATTTCCCTCTCATTAAAGCTGTATCAGAAGGTAGATGTTCACAGCCAGAAAAGATGGTAGGCTGGCTACGTGCTCTGAGTCTCTGGGAGAAAGAAACATATTAATAAATCAAGTAAGGAAAAAAATGGTGGAAAAATAACCCATAACCAACATTTCATCATAATATTTAATACTTTGTGCAAATCCTACAAAAGGCCTAATGTTGGAACTGTGTAACACAACAATACTCTCCCTCAAAGTACCGTTGTGTACTTGGAAAAATCCTCAGCTGCAAAGTCGCTGATTCTCAACAGAGGGACACTCCATACAGTAATTTGTCCTTTCTCTCAAGCGATGCTGAATCAAACCTCAGTCACTGAATTTCTCCTCCTGGGAGTCACGGGACATCCAAGCACTGCAGCCTTATCTCTTCGTGGTCTTCCTTGCAATTTACGTTGTCACTGTGGTTGGGAATGGAGCAGTCCTCACGGTTGTCGTCTCTGACCCAAGACTCCATTTACCCATGTATTTCTTCCTGGGAAATCTGTCATGTCTGGATATCTGCTACTCCACGGTGACGCTGCCGAAGATGCTGGAGAACTTCTTCTCCACACACAAGGCAATTTCCTTCTTGGGATGCATAAGCCAGCTTCACTTCTTCCACTTCCTGGGCAGCACCGAGGCCATGCTGCTGGCCGTGATGGCCTTTGACCGCTTTGTGGCCATCTGCAGGCCACTGCGTTACTCTGTCATCATGAGTTACCAGCTCTGCACCCAGATGGCTGTCACCGTCTGGACCATTGGTTTTTTCCATGCCCTGCTGCACTCCACGATGACCTCTCGCTTGAACTTCTGTGGTTCTAGTCAGATCCACCACTTCTTCTGTGATGTCAAGCCTTTGCTGGAGTTGGCCTGTGGGAACACGGAGCTCAACCAGGGGCTTCTCAACACGGTTACTGGGACCATTGCTATGGGCCCTTTCTTCCTGACACTTCTCTCCTACTTCTCCATTATCATCTCTCTTTCCTCCAAGACCCACTCCTGTAGCGCTCTCCACAAAGCACTGTCCACGTGTGCCTCTCACTTCATAGTGGTCATTCTTTTCTATGTTCCCGTTGTCTTCACATACACATCTCCAGCCTCAGGCAACTCCATGGAACAGGACCAGATTGCTGCCATCATGTACACTGTCGTCACTCCTATGCTGAACCCACTGATCTATACACTGAGGAACAAGGATGTGAAGGCTGCCCTGAGTAGTGTCTTCAGAAGGAGGGCCGACCTGAACAAATCTAGAGCACACTTCTAGGACATGAACCAACAGTCAATGATAAAGTTGGTGTGTGAGGTTACACTGCTTCTCAGCTCATGTACAATATGTGTAACCGGTGGAGCTGTCTGAAGAAAAGACAAATGGGAAAGTCCAGCCTGCCTGTGTTGAACAATGAATTCCTAGGTAGTACATGGGAAACATGAACCCATGGGACACCAGCCATGGAATCCTAATGCTCAATTTGTATTCAGGATATCAGTTCAAAAAACTGATTTTTAATGTATTCTTATGTAATCTCTAATGAAATCAAGAATATAAATATACCTATATTACTCATAACTTGGATACATGAACACTACTTAGGGATGTTTATCTATGTGGTTCTTCTACGTTAACGTATTTTAATATGAGGAATAAAATTCTTATGCTGTCGTATTTTGAGGAATTGAATTTCAACTACAGTTAATAGGATAAGAAATAGTAATTCATAAATGAGAATGAGTTAAGAGGAATTTTTAACCAGTATGTAATGACTTCTTTTTCCCTAAGCTTGATGGAAGTAGGTAATTAAAACAAATTATTTAAGCATTAATTGACAAGGATAAAAAAGACAATGGTTTATCTAAAGTCAATCTCCTCTATCTCCAGAGATGTTTTAAAAGTCAACTAGATAAACTGTAAAGGATAACTGTTAAACATTGTTGAAAGTGGGGACTGAATGAATTTAAAATCTCAGAATCCCTCTCTAGCTAATCAGTTGGTAATTTTTCCCTCAGTGTTTGGTCATGGAAAACGATGAGTTTCAAACGCTTTCTATTTTTCTGTTTTGTTTTCCTATTTATATGCTAATTTCCAATGATTATAATGTGATGCAACACGACATAATACTGATGAAATGTGCAAAATTAATCGAAATGTTGTCTTCTTTTCCTTACTTGTCACCAAATTCAAATGTACTGAAAGCTACCAAGTCATAGAAGCTGAGGCATTTCTGGAGCTAGTGTCGGGAGGCACTATGTTCCCTACTTTCTGAGTCCTGAGAGTGGCCCCTGGGCCTGAGGGATGGTGGCGGCAGCATTTATGACTATGTACAGATGAAGATAAAGACAATAACAGGCCTTTATGAGCTCAGGACTCACTTTTCAAATTCTCTGCATTCATTTTTGGGAACCCGAACAATTTGATTCTAATTTCATTCACATTCTGGTTCTCTCTTCCAATTGTATCGTTTTCGGTCCCTCAATGCTACTTTCGTTTATAAAAAAAAGAAAAGATGTGTATGGAGAGGCATCTTCTACCCTGAACGATCTCAGCCCATCATTTCTAGTGATCAGAATTGTTTACAAATTCCAAGCTGCATGGACGCCATGAACCAGAGAAGAGCCCATCAGTATCCGGTTGGCTACAGCTGCATAACACACTAGCAGCCCCAAACACAGAAACTGAAGACACTTATAGCAGTAACTGGCAATCTTCTGAGGGTCAGAACTTGGGAATAACACAGCAGGGAGGGGTTGGTTCTCCTTGATAGTGCTTTGTGCCACGCCTGGGCTGACTTGAGCATCCTGGCGTGGAAAAGCTGAGCTGGCAAAGTCTCTGTCTGGGGCTCTCTTGGTCCACTTTCTCCATGTGGCTATCGTGGGCTTTCACAGTACAAAGACCTCAGGCTTGACACTCTACATGGGGGCCAACAGACCAGGGGAAAACCTGCCAGTCCTCTCTCCAACAAAACCAAGATCCAGTATTAACACCACCTCTACTATTCCCTCTTGGACAAAATAGTCACAGGCCTAACAAACTTGATAGAGAAAAATACCCTACCTTTCATGGGAAAACACATCAAAAATTTTGTGGACGTCGTTAATACACCCAAGCCAAACTCTAATAATTAACATTGTCCGCACATACAAATCACATTTACTCTCCCTGCAAATAATACCAAAATCTCATCCCATTGCAGCACCAATCAGAGTCTCTATCTTCTCACATCTATCAGGTCAAGGTACAGGTGGGGCTTGTTGGGTACAGTCCCTCAAGTTTGATTCCTTTTGATCTCAAGATCTTTAAACTATGTGTCCAGTTATCAGCTCTAGGTAGACACAGACATAGATTTGGGTATATTATGGAATGTTTTTCAGTCATGAGAAAAAAAGGAAATCGCGATATTTGTGAGAATATGGATGGACCTTGAAGGTATAATGCTAAATGAAATAAGTCACACAGAGAAAGATAAATAACATATATTTCACTTACACGTAGCAGCGAAAAACACAAAACAATGAACTGAAACACAAACTGAAAGAGATCCATAAACACACAAAACAAATTGGCGGTTGTCAGAGGGCAGGGAGTTGGGTGGATGGGTGCAATAGAAGAAGAGGATTAAGAGATACAAACTCCCAATAAAAACACATAAATCACAAAGATTGAAAGTACAGCAGAGGTAATATAGTCAATAATATTATAATAATGTCGTATGGTGAATACACTAATCGTGGTAAACATGGCAAAATGTATATAAATGTTGAATCACACTGTGATTCCATTGCAAGAAAGGAATGAGGTATATGGAAGAGAATTGGGAGTGAGAAAAATGGCGATGTCTGGGAAGGGTGGGAACCCATCTGTGAAGAGACAAAAGGAAGAGAAAGAGAGAGGGGTTGAGAAACTGCAGCAGTGAGTTTACACCAGAGGAAAACCTCTCCAGACCACAGACTGGAGAGTAAGAAATACTGAGTGTCTCAGTTCTTTTTTGAAAACAGCCCTTAAAGATCAAATTCTGAGGTTTTGGAAGTATGTGACGTTTTCAGGAGTCGAGCTGTGGCACGTGTTCCTGTGGAGAAGGAAGCTGGTCCTGGAGTACATAGTGCGGTGTAGGGACCACCGAAGACCACTGGCAGAGAACAGTACCCATCCTGGAGTGCTTGAGAGGATGGTATGTTGTGTCCCCAAGGACAAAAGACCCTGAAAGTGCCAGTAAAATGTCTCATTGTTAGAGACCAGAAGACATTGGCCCTGGTGACATTACCTAAGGAGAAGACTCAGGTCCATAATGCAATGCCCTAAGCCGGGGTCCTCATCGGTGGATGGGGGTGCCTTGAAACAAATGCCAGGATGTAATAAGACAAGAACATAATTATGGCTGGTTTGACTCTGAGGGAGGGCTGGTTAGCCAGAGATGGGTAAGATTTCTCGGGGAGGAACAACCTAAGAGAGGCACAGCTACAGTAAGAGTCACCACGACACCTGGCTATAGGGTCAGTGGGCCTTTGTGTTGATTTATGATTCATCCTAATAACCTCCTGAAGAAGACGGGCCATAAAAATAGGAGTGGCTCCAGAGTTTCCTTCCCTATTAAACCAACATATGCTGCCATACTTTATTAATAGTAAAATAATGTTGAGAATCATAGAAATAAAATCTCTAAGAAATCATTAGAGTTTAGAATGTATTTTGATCTATTTAGACTGATGCCAGATTCACAGGAATGTGATTATTGCTGTGAGTCTTGAGACAAAATTGTAATAGGAAATAGAAGTTAGAATAATGTTTTAAGAAAATTATCATTTTTTTCTAGTAATCTTACAACTGTAACTGACAATCTATGAGTAAAACCTTTGTACTTTGTGCTTGCTCTTTCAACCTATACCACTTATTAGAGTGTACCCATTTGTTATACCTTGCTTACATGTGAACTGTTTTTAACATTTCCACCGAAATTGTTTTTGAACATTTCTATTGTAAATCATGGGAACAATCATGGGGGCTGAGATCATTTTGCTAATCATTATAAAATATAAACTGTACTGTTTCTAAAAATACATCAAAATCCAGAAAGAAAAATAAACTTTGAGCAGTCCGGATAAGAGGCTGTCCCCAGAGCAGTCCAGATAAGAGGCTGTCTCCGTGTCGTTTGTCGTGTTTTGTCTTTGTGATTCAGCCCTTACATAGGGAGCCCTGGACCAGTCCTGATACGAGGCTGACTCCAAGAGACTGACTTTGCGACCTCTCTCGCGCCAGATCAACCCTCACGTAGGTGAAACCCTGGACCAGCCGGAAGCCCTGAAGTAGGAGCTGGCCTCCTCTCAGGATGAACCCCAGCGTTTCATCCGCAGTGGACAGAGGCTCATGCAGAGGAAACTTAACCTTTGCTGCTTTTAGTCGTGCTCCACCATAGATTCCCTGCACTGTGCAGGTGTGGGACAGTTTTTCATGGACACAGGATTCATGCAATGTGTAGAGTCTCTACCCCAGTGGACAGAATGGCAGGGTCCTTCAAACCTAAAATACCGAATCCCAGCTGCACGCCACAGAAACAACACAGGAGAACTGTGGTGCAGGGTGCACCAATGGCCCTTGCTACTCTGTGAAGGTTTTCTGAACAGTGATGTGTATGGATCCCTGGTCTAGTACTAGAGATTTGTGTGGCACCATTTTCCCCACAATACCAAAAGGGTGAGACTTCAGAGAGCAGAACAGTAATCCCCACGGAGGCAGGACCCATGTACACACACACATACACACACACACACACACACACACACACACACACACACACACACACCATGCCTGCCAACTGCTTATTTACTGGGGCATGACTGAGTCTCAGCCAACACTGCCAGGTTCTATCCAAACCAGCACAGGCAGGACCCCACTTGCACCAAGTGCACTAAAAATAGTGACTCAAAATGACACCTGCAGTTATGGTGGTGATACGACCGTTCTCACTTTTTTTCTTTTTTTCTGATTTTTTACTTTTGTGATCATGCTTATACATTGTTGTTAGCTTGTTTTTATTTGCTTTTCTATATTTTGTACAATGAGCATTCACTCTTATCTATTTCTTTATTTTTTCTTAACTTCTTTTGTTTTTTACTTTTGTTTTCTTTGAAATGAGGCTTATAGTTTTCTGATTATCTCGTAGTTTGTTTTTCAGGTTTGTTTGTGTGTGTGTGTGTGTGTATGTGTGTGTGTGTGTTTCCTCTTCTCTTTTTTGGGGGGTTGAGGGTTTGTTTGTTTGTTTTCCTTTTTTTCCAGGCATATCATAATAAACAAGGCAAAGCACATCTAGTTAAAGTTCCAAACACTACCCCACTGAGGCAAGGAATATCTCTGCAGAGAGCTGACCAGTGGCAAGCAGAGGGAAACACAACAGCAGAGAGCACACGGCATACACCAGAAATACTTTCTGAAGCACCAGGCTCCAGACAGTATATGATCCCTTTTAAATATAATCGTATACTCAGGGGTAGGAAACATAACAAGCTTTTAAAACATGCAAGACAAGGATCCAAGATGGTGGAACAGCATGGAAGTCTTTTTTCTGTCTTGTATACATGAAATACAGCCAGATCAACACCAAACCATCCTGCACACCTAGACAATGGATTTGAGGATTAACACAACAATCTGTACAGCCTGAACCATAGAACCAACAAGTACGTGACATGGAGAGGCATACTGGGAGGAGATAGGAGCTGCGGAGGGCAGGGAGGTGTTTTTCGTTGAGGAGAGAGGACAGAGACAGTGGGGAGAGTACAGAAAAAGCACACTCCACAAAATCGGCTGGAGAGAAAGTGGAAAAGTGGAAACAGCCACAGGGACTGAACTAAAAAGGGAGAAAGGAGAAAGGAGAGGGTTTAAATTCCATTAAGACTCTATAAACAGGGGGAGTGCAGAGTCTGAAACTCTGTGGTTCAAAATATCTGGTGGTGCTCTGGTGGGAAGGGCAAACTCCCAGGAAAAGAGTGGGTCCAGGAGGTCCTTGGGCCATGTGTGATATGTCATAATCCCGGAAACGCTGCTGCTATAGGATAGCGTGAACTTTGTCTGGCGTGGGCTTGCACTCAACTGCAAGTCTCTGGATATCAGCCACAGCAAGGTCCCTCGAACATTCCTGGGTGGGGCCAGCATCCGGCCATTGCTCAGTGGGACCCTCACTCACGGGATCTGAGTGAGTCAAAGCCACAGTCCTCAGAAGTGAGGGGTCAGAAAACACAGCACATTTCGGATAAAACTCAGGAGGGACATGCTGCCGGGCAACCCGATGGTGTGGTCACAGACAGAGTAAAAGTCGGAGTGACAGAAACTGGAGACAAAACGCTGGTGTGCGATTCCTGGTCGGGGAGGACACAGAATTCCCATGCAAGGCTGGATGACTGGGTGAGGCCATGTTCGCCTGGCCCACGCATGCGCACACAAACCTATAGGCGTCACAACATTCCATCCCAGTAAGCCAAGCAGTGCCACCTAGTGGAGAACGGATCCAATACACTAAGCCCCGCCCAACTGGACCAACCTCGTGCTTCAGGAACACCACAAATCTCTCCTCCTGCTTAGTTTGCGGACTATAAAGTACTTCAAAATTTGACCTCTAGGGGAAAAAGTTGTAATATCAGTCCTATTTCAGACTGTTAGCTGGTCTAGATATTCCATTTTCTTTCTTCTTTTTTCCTCTTTTTCCTCTTCTTTTTTCTCCATTTCTTTTAGTTGAATACAGAAAGAGCAAAAAATTATTTTTATTTTCAATTTTTATTAAAAATAATTTTCTTAATTTTGTTCTACTAAATTTTCCATTTTTGTGAATATTTCAAATTCTATTATACTTCCAACATTTCAGATACACAACCTAACTTAACACCTCATAGAGCTAGAAAAAGAAGAGCAAATAAAACACAAAACCAGCAGAAGACAGGAAATAATAAAGATTAGAGGAGAAATCAATATTATTGAAACAAACAAACAATAAAAAACCCAGTAGAACAGATTAATGAAACCAGAAGATGGTTCTTTGAAAGAATTAATAAAATTGATAAACCACTAGCAAGTTTGATCAAAAAGAAAAAGGAGAGGACCCAAATAAATAAAATCAAGAAAGATAGAAGAGAGATCACAACCAACACAGCAGACATGAAAACAAGAATAAGAAAATATTATGAGCAATTATATCCCAATAAAATGGGCAACTGGGAAGAAACGGACAAATTCCCAGAAACATATAAACTACCAAAACGGAAACAGGGAGAAATAGAAAATTTGAGCAGACCCATAACCAGTAAAGAAGTAGAATTAGTCATCAAAAATCTCCCAAAAAACAAGAGTCCAGGGCCAGATGGCTCCAGGGGTATTCTACCAAACATTTAAGGAAGAGTTAACACCTATTCTATTGAAGTTGTTCCAAAAAATAGAAATGGAAGGAAAACTTCCAAGTTCTTTCTATGAAGCCAGCATTACCTTGATTCCAAAACCTGACAAAGACTCTACTAAAAAGAGAACTATACACCAATCTCCCTGATGAACATGAATGCAAAAATCCTCAACAAGATGATAGCCAACCAGATTCAACAATACACCAAAAAAAGTATTCACAACGACCAAGTGGGATTTATACCTGGGATGCAGGGCTGGTTCAATATCCACAAAACAATCAACGTGATTCATCACATCGATAAAAGAAAGGACAAGAACCACATGATCCTCTCAATAGATGCATAGAAAACATTTGACAAAATACAGCATCCTTTCTTGATAAAAACCCTCAAGAAAGCAGGGATAGAAGGATTGCAGCTTGAGATCATAAAAGCCATATATGAAAGACCCAACGCTAATATCATCCTCAAGAGGGGGAAAACTGAGAGCTTTCCCACTAAGGACAGGAACAAGACAGAGATGTCCACTTTCTCCACTGTTATTCAACAAAGTACCGAAAGTCTTAGCCTCAGCAAACAGACAACACAAAGAAATAAAAGGCATCCAAATTGGCCAGGAAGAAGTCAAACTTTCACTCTTCGCAGATGACATGATACTCTATATGGGAAACCCAAAAGATTCCACTAAAAAAACTGCTAGAATGGATCCATGAATTTAGCAAAGTCGCAGGATATAAAATCAATGCACAAAAATTGGCTTCATTCTCACACACCAATAATGTAGCAACAAAAAGAGAAATCAAGGAATTGATCTCATTTACAATTGCACCTAAAACCATATAATACCTAGGAATAAATCTAAACAAAGAGGTGAAAAATCTATACCCTGAAACTAAAGAAAGCTTGTGAAAGAAACTGAAGAAGACAAAAAAAATGGAAAAATATTCCACGCTCCTGGACTGGAAGAACAAATATTGTTAAAACGTCAATACTACCCAAAGCAATCAACATATTCAATGTAATTCCTACCAAAATAACACCAACATTCTTCACAGAGCTAGAACAAACGATCCTAAAATTTGTATGGAATCAGCAAAGACCTCGAATAGCCAAAGCAATCATGAAAAAGAAAGCCAAAGCTGTGGCATCACAATCTAGGACTTGAAGATGTATTACTAAGCTGCAGTCAACAAAACTGTATGGTACTGCCACACAAAAAAAAGACACTCAGGTCAATGCAACACAACAGAGAACCTGGAAATGGACCCATAAACATATGGCCAACTCATCTTTGACAAAGCAGAAAAGAATATCCAATGGAATAAAGACAGTCTCTTCAGCAAGTGATGCTGGGAAAACTGGACAGCAACATGCAGAAAAATGAATCTGACCACGTTCTTACACCATACACAAAAATAAACTCCAAGTGGATGAAAGATGTAAACATAAGACAGGAAGCCATCAAAATCCTGGAAGAGAAAGCAGACAAAACCCTCTTTGACCTCGGCCACAGCAACTTCTTACTCAACTCGTCTCCAGAGGCAATGGAAACAAAAGCAAAGATGATGTATTGGGACCTCATCAAAATAAAAAGCTTCTGCACAGCGAAGGAAACAATCAGTAAAACTAAAAGGTAACTGATGGGATGGGAGAAGATGTTTGCAAACGACATATCAGATAAAGGGTTGGTATCCAAAATCTATAAAGAACTTATCAAACTCAACTCCCAAAAAACAAATAATCCAGTAAAAATAGGAGACAAGACATGAATACACACTTCTCCAAAGAAGACATCCAGATGGCCAACAGACTCATGAAAAAAATGCTCAACTTCACTCATCACCAGGAAAATACAAGTTAAACCCACAATGAGATACTACCTCACACCTGTCAGAATGGATGAAATTAACAACTCAGACAATGACAAATGTTGGCGAAGATGCGGAGAAAGAGGATCTCTTTTGCAGTGCTGGTGGGGATGCAAACTGGTGCAGCCACTCTGGAAAACAGTATGGAGGTTCCTCAAAAAATTAAAAATAAACTACCCTATAACCCAGCAATTTCATTACTAGATATTTATCCAAGGGATACAGGTGTGCTGTTTCGAAGGGGCACATGCACCCCAATGTATACATACATACAATGGAGTATTATTCAGCAATGAAAAATAATGAAATCTTGCCATTTGCAACTATGTAGAGGGTAGCAACTAAGCAAAATTGTCAGAGAAATACAAATATCATAGGACTTTACTCATAAGAGGAATTTAAGATACAAAAAAGACGACCATAAAGCAAGGGAAGCAAAAATAATATAAAAACAAGGACTGGGACAAAATATAAGAGACTTTTCATACAGAGAACAAACAAGGTTGCTGGAGGGGCAGTGGGAGGGGAGTGGGGTACATGGCTAAGGGGCTTTAAAGAAGACACTTGTTGGGATGACCACTGGTTGTTACACAAAGGGGATGAATCACTGGGATCTACTCTTGAAATCACTGTTGCACTATATGCTAAGTTGGACATAAATTTAAAAATTAATTTAAAAAAATAGGTGCTTTTCTAAGACTGCTACTGCCAAATTTCTTTCCATAATTATTGGAGGGCAATTTCTACCAGAAATATATGAATGCCTTTGTCCCCGTTGTCTGGTCAATATGTCAACTTTTGTCCTTTGTCAAGCTGATAGGTGAAAAGTAGTACTTAATTTTATTTTTAATTTACATTTCTCTTAGTATGAAGTTTTAAAATTTTTCATGTTTAAGACATATTTGTATTTGTCTTAATTTTTTTTAATGTTTATTTGTTTTTGAGAGAAAGAGAGACAGAGCATGAAAGGGGGAGGGGGAGAGAAAGGGGAAGATATAGAATCCGAAGCAGGCTCCAGGCTCGGAGCTGTCAGGATAGAGCCTGATGCAGGGCTTGAACTCACGAACCGTGAGATCATGACCTGAGCTGAAGTCGGATGCTTAACCAACTGAGGCACTCAGGCGCCCCTCACATTTGTATTTCTATTTGTTGTGAACTGTTTATTCATAAATTTTGTCATTTCTTTAAAAAAACTACAACTAGAATGACCCTATCACCTACCAAATACAGTACTATTTATCCTAAGGATACAAAAATGCTGCTTCAATGGGGCGAGTGCACCCTAATGTTAATAGCAGTGCTACCAACAAGAGCCAAATTATGGAAGAACCCAAAAGTCCATCGAATGACGAATGCAAAAAGAAGGTGTGGTACATATATGTATATGCATGTATATGTATATATGTGTGTATATGTATATATGTGTGTGTGTGTTTGCAAAATAGAATATTACTCAGCGATCAAAAAGAATGAAATCTTGCCATTTGCAACAAGCTGGGTGCAATTAGAGTGTATTATGCTAAGCAAAATAAGTCAGTCAGAGAAAGACAAATATCATATGATTTCACACATATGTGGGTTTTAAGAAAAAAAAAACAGTGAACATATAGGAAGGAAAAAAATAGAGAGTAAAATGTACAAGAGACTCTTAATCATAGAGAACAAACCGAGGGTTGCTAGAGGGAAGGTGTGTGGAGGGATGGACCAATTGGGCAAGGGGCATTAAGGACGGCATGTGTTAGGATGAGTGCTGGGTGCTGTATGCAGGTGATGAATCACTAAATTCTACTCCTAAAGTCATTATAACACTATTTACTAACTTGGATTTAATTTAATATATAGTTAATTTAATTTATAGTTTGTTATATTATATATTGCAATGAGCACTGAGTGTTATATGTAAGCGATGAATCACTGGGCTCTACTCCTGAACCCAATACTACCCTATATGTTGATTAACTTGAATTTAAATGAATACATTAAAATATAAAAAAGCAAAGTTACTGAGAATTTCAAGATGGTAAGAAAAAAGCTTTAAACGTGTGAGGACTGTGGTCACATGGCCATGAAGCTGACCATATAATAAAAGAATATTGAAGACAATTTCGTTTTTTTTTTGATTGTCTCTTTTTTTTTATTATAATAGTTTATTTTCAAATTGGTTTACATATAACACCCAGTGTTCATCCCAACACGTGCCCTCTTTAATATCCGTCACCCCCTCTCCCCCCTCCCTCACCTCCCTCACCTCCCTCACCCTCAGATTTTTCTTAGTCTTTGAGAGTCTCTTATGTTTTATCTCCCTCCCTCTCTGTGTCTTTTTTTCCTTTCCCCTCTAGCCCTCCCCCTGGTTTTTGCTTAGTCTCACAAAGTCCACCTATTCGTGGAAACATATGGTATCTGTCTTTTTCTGACTGACTTATTTCACTTAACATGATACCCTCCAGTTCCATCCATGTTGCTACACATGGCCAGATTTCATTTGACAATTTCGTTTTGACTTGAGAAGGAAAGTAATTTGTAAACAAGACCTCAGAAAGACAAAACATAAAGAGAAAATATGCTGATCATCACTGTATCAAAATACTGGATTTCTAGATTGTCTGTGGGAACTATAGATAAAATTGAGGTGGATGGCATTTTGAAAGAATAGGGACTACACTGCAGTTAGCTGCAGAAGTGGTGCTTAGTTTGAATCTCAGTCTCACAATTTATTACAAACAGGGACATTTAATGACAGTGAAATTGGCTGACAGTAAACGCTGAGCATTCTCCCCACACAAGTGTCAACAATGTGAGAAAACAGAAGAGTTCATGACCTTCATGGTGGTGGTCATTCCACTACATATATGGAAGTCAAATCACACTGTACGCTTAAAACATATACAACTATGTTTGTCAATGATTCCTCAATAACATTGGAGGGAAACAGCAAAATTACTTAATCATTTGAGCCCCTGTTTTCTCATAACTAGGAATGATTTTAGTACCTCTCTTGCTGGGCGATTGAAGGAAAAAAATGACCTAATGCCTGTAAGAACTCAGAACAATGAGCACACAATAAATGTTTTTTTCCATTCTATTTGTAGCATATGCTTGAACAAGGAATATTTTCTTAAGTTTATGTATTTATTTTGAAGGAGAGACAAAGAGCATAAGCATTGGGGAAGGGGGTCAGAGAGAAAGAGAGAGAATTGAAAGCGGACTTCCATCTGTTAGCGCAGATCTCAGTACAGCGCTCCATCTCACAAACTATGACTTAGGGACCTGAGCCAAATTCAAGAGTCGATGCTTTCACAAATCCACGCAAGCATCCCTTGAAAAAGGATTTTTAACATGCGAAATACACAATGAATTCATGAAAAGCAACAATAATGGGCCGTGACCCAAATATGGACACAGTACATGGTGTTTATAACTGTTATAAGAAGCTTTGCATAGACGTCAGGTTGCATATATTCCTGGGATGAAGCTAACAGAATTTTCTCACCTGACGGATGCAGCAACAAGCAAGGATACACATGGGAGAGACCAGCCTCATTCCTTAGAGATGTGAGCTTTGGGATCCCCATATTAAACAAACTAATTTAGCGATATTACCAAAAAATAAGAATTGAATCTAGAATAAACAAAAACAATCCTACTTATCCTTGTTACTCTGTCTTATTTTCCATAGAACCATAGTAGAAATTATGTAGAATGTTAAAGATTATCATCATTCTATATAGGTCAATGGAACATAACTGGCCCCCATTCCTTACCAAACATTGCTAAATTTCTTTCATTTTATCACAAAGTTTTTCCTGGGAAGTCCCCATGATGACAAAAGAAGAAAAGGTAATTGAAGTAGGAAAACAGAGGAGGTCCCCTCACAATCGTGCTGTGCACGATTCTGCAACTAATAAAGAAAAATGAAGAGAAAAATTTAGGGCAGTAGGGGGGGAAAAAAGCGGAACTCAAGATAGGAACACCCAAGAGGAATTGTCTTGAATTGCACCTATGGGAAAATACACTGTTTATCCTCACAGCGATCCTGTTCACACCCAGAGGACACTCTCCCTGTGTTTATATGTCTAAGGTCTGTGGCTTCTGAGAGGCAGAATTTCAGAAGGAGAAAATGAGGTTTCTGAAGATGAAGAGCTCATGCTGCAATTCCAGTATGAACAGTCACTTCAAATACCTTTATACTATTTACAGTCGTTAGGAGTTTGAACCTGAAAAGCTGTGCAGGCTGTGAATCCGACAACCAGGTAACAGAATGCCTTGGGACTCGGGCTGGCCAGGAGCCCAGACTTTCTGCCTGCTCGTTTACACACAAGTTAAGCGCCCAGATCTAGGGCTGGTTTCCTATTTTATAATGGATTCCTCATTGCATTTGTGGATTGGCAAGGCTCCTTATACACTTTTATTGCCAAACCTCATTCTCAATTCAGCAGGCCTCAGGCTCCACATATTCTCCAGAATACATATGTAATCTCTCAGGATTAAAACGGCACTGTAATAAACCATTCAATACAGAGGAGTCTGATTGGAAATTAACTTCTTTGTTAGAAAAAGGTTTCTTCTCCAAATGAATTTTTGATACAATTTTGTTTCATGAGTCAGAGAACCCAAAATGATATTTGACATATTATTTGTATCTTACACAGGAAAGGCAGGATTAACAGTGAGCAAAAAGCACAGGGTCATCATAGAAGCTACTCTGACCTGCATGGCGCCAGCCTTTCATGGAGACACAGCACAGATCGGGTATGCTCTCTAAATTCCTCCTGCTCTGCGGCCTAGAATCCCACAGGCTACAGAGGAGTGCTCCTCATCAACCCAGATTTCTTTATTTCTTTCACATCAAATATTTCTTAATTCATTGTATTTCTCTCACATCAATATATATATTCTCCTCTCAGGGATTTCCCAAGCTTAGAAAAAGTTTCCTGTTACTATAGAAACCCCTCCCATCATTGCGTTCAACTCAGATTTTCTTAATAATATGTCATGATAATATTTACTACGCTAATGTGAAAATCCTACAAAAGGCCTAATGTTGGAACTGTGTAACACAAAAACGCTCTCCCTCAAAGTATCGTTGTGTAGATGGAAAAATCCTCAGCTGCAAAGTCTCTGATTCTCAACAGAGGGACGCTCCATACAGTAATTTGTCCTTTCTCTTAACGATGCTGAATCAAACCTCAGTCACTGAATTTCTCCTCCTGGGAGTCACAGACATCCAAGCACTGCAGCCTTATCTCTTCGTGGTCTTCCTTGCAATTTACGTTGTCAGTGTGGTTGGGAATGGAGCAGTCCTCACGGTTGTCATCTCTGACCCAAGACTCCATTTACCCATGTATTTCTTCCTGGGAAATCTGTCATGTCTGGATATCTGCTACTCCACGGTGACGCTGCCGAAGATGCTGGAGAACTTCTTCTCCACACACAAGGCAATTTCCTTCTTGGGATGCATAAGCCAGCTTCACTTCTTCCACTTCCTGGGCAGCACGAGGCCATGCTGCTGGCCGTGATGGCCTTTGACCGCTTTGTGGCCATCTGCAGGCCACTGCGTTACTCTGTCATCATGAGTTACCAGCTCTGCACCCAGATGGCTGTCACCGTCTGGACCATTGGTTTTTTCCATGCCCTGCTGCACTCCACGATGACTTCTCGCTTGAACTTCTGTGGTTCTAATCAGATCCACCACTTCTTCTGTGATGTCAAGCCTTTGCTGGAGTTGGCCTGTGGGAACACGGAGCTCAACCAGTGGCTTCTCAACACGGTTACTGGGACCCTTGGCATGGCCCCCTTCTTCCTGACACTTCTCTCCTACTTCTCCATTATCATCTCTCTTTTCTCCAAGACCCACTCCTGTAGCGCTCTCCACAAAGCACTGTCCACGTGTGCCTCTCACTTCATGGTGGTCGTTCTTTTCTATGCTCCTGTTGTCTACATGTACATATCTCCTGCCTCGGGAAGCTCCATGGACCAGGACAAGATCGCTGCCATGATGTACACTGTGGTCACTCCTGTGCTTAACCCACTGATCTATACACTGAGGAACAAGGATGTGAAGGCTGCCGTGAGTAGTATCTTCAGAAGGAGGGCAGACCTCAACAAATCTAGAGCACACTTCTAGGACAGAAACCAACAGGCAATGATAAAGTTGGTGTGTGAGGTTACACTGCTTCTCAGCTCATGTACAATACGTGTAACAGGTGGAGCCATCCGAATAAAAGACAAATGGGAAAGTCCAGCCTGCTTCTAGGTAGTATAAGGGAAACATGAGCCCATGGGACACCAGCCATGGAAACCTAATGTTCAATTTGTGTTCAGGATTTTTTATGTATTCTTATGTACTCTTTAATGAAATCAGGGATATAAATATATCTATATTACCCAAATACTGGGTACATGAATACTACTTAGGGCTGTTTATCTGTGTGGTTCTTCTAAGTTAACGTATTTTAATATGAGGAATAAAATTCTTACGCTGTCGTATTTTGAGAAATTGAACTTGAACCACAGTTACTAGGATGCGAAACAGTAATTCACAAATAAGTTGAAGGAATTTTTAATTAGTATATCTCTCTCTAAACAGGAGGCAAGTAAATGATGAGAACAAATGAATTAAGCACTAATAAACGTTGATATATTAGCCAATGGTTTATCTAATGAATTTTGGAACCTCTCTCTCTAGAGATGTTTTAAAGTCAACTGGACAGGGGCACCTGGGTGGCTCAGTCAGTTAAGCGGCCGACTTCAGCTCAGGTCATGATCTCATGGTCTGTGAGTTGGAGCCCAGCGTTGGGCTCTGTGCTGACAGCTCAGGGCCTGGAGCCTGCTTCGGATTCTGTGTTTCCCTCTCTCTCTGCCCTTTCCTTGTTCACACTCTGTCTCTATGTCTCTCAAAAATAAACAATAATAATGAAAAAAAACGAAAAAAAATAAAGTCAACTGGAAAAACTATAAAGGAATGCTGTTGAATATTGCTGAAAGTGGAGACAGGGTGGAAAACAAACCCCTAGAAAACTAGAATGTTATTTTACCCTCAATCTTTCGTCACAAGCAAGGATGAGTTTCAAACCCCTACCTACTTTTCTCTTTTGTTTTCCTATTACTGTGCTTTTTTCACAGATTATAAATAAAGCCATTTAATGTAGTACTGGGGAAATGTTCAGAATTCATAAAAATGTTGTCGGTTTTCCTTACTTATCACCAAATCCAAATGTACTGAAAGCTACTAAGTCATAGTTGCTGAAGCAATTCTGGAGCTAATGTCGGGAGGCACTATGTTCTCTTTTCTGAGTTCTGAGAGAGGCCACTGGGCCTGAGAGATGGTGGGGGAAGCATTTATGACTATATACAGATGAAGATTAAGTCAATAATAGGCCTTTATGAGCTCAGGAACTGACTGTTCAATTCTCTGCATTCATTTTTATGAACCTAAACAATGTGACTCTAATCTCATTCACATGCTGTTTCTCTCTTCCAATTGTATCGTTTTCGGTCCCTCAATTTTACTTTTGTTCATGGAAACGAAAGGAAAGGAAAGGAAAGGAAAGGAAAGGAAAGGAAAGGAAAGGAAAGGAAAGGAAAGAAAGAAAGGAAAGGAAAGGAAAGGAAAGGAAAGGAAGGAAAGGAAGGAAGGAAAGGAAAGGAAAGGAAAGGAAAGGAAAGGAAAGGAAAGGAAAGGAAAGGAAAGGAAAGGAAAGGAAAGGAAAGGAAAGGAAAGGAAAGGAAAGAAAGAAAGAAAAGAAAGAAAAGAAAAGATGTGTGTGGAGAGGCATCTTCTACCCTGAACGATCTCAGCCCATCATTTCTACTGATCGGAATTGTTTACAAAATCCAGCTGCATGGAGGCCATGAACCAGAGAAGAGCCCATCATTATCCGGTTGGATACAGCTACATAACACACTAGCAGCCCGAAACACAGAAGCAGAAAACACTTATAGCAGTAACTCGCAATCTTCTGAGGGTCAGAACTTGGGAATAACACAGCAGGGAAGGGTTGGTTCTCCTTGATAATGCTTTGTGCCGTGGCTGGGCTGACTTGAGCATCCTGGCATGGAAGAGTTGAGCTGTCAAAGTCTCTGTCTGGGGGCTCCCTTGGTCCACTTTCTCCATGTGGCTATCATGGGCTTTCGCAGCACAGAGATCTCAGGCTTGACACTCTGCATGGGGGCCATGAGACCAGGGAAAACCTGCCAGTCCTCTCTCCAACAAACCCAAGAACCAGGATTAAGATCACTTCTACTATTCTCTCTTGGACATAATAGTCACAGGCCTAACAAATCAGTAAGAGGTAATTCCCACCTTTAACTAGAAACAACAAGAAAAATTTTGCAAATACCCTTAATCCACCAGAGTCCCAACTCTGACTACTAAAAATTAACATTGTTCCCACATACTTACTCTCCTCCAAATAATCCTAAAGTCTCGTCCCATTACAACATCAGTCAGAATCCAAGTTTTTTCAACTACATTGGATCAAGGTACAGATGGGGCTAGTTGAATACAGTTCCTCAACGATGGTTCCTTTTCATCTAAAGAACTTCAAACTAAAGGGTCAAGTTAGCAGCGCTAAGTAGACACGGACATAGATTTAGGTGGGTTAAGGAATATTTACACTTGTGAGAAAAAGAGGAAATCCTAGCATTGTGACAATGTGGACAGACCTTCAGGGTATAATACCAAATGAAATAAATCAGTCAGAGAAAGGTAAATACATTATATTTCAATTATATGTGGAATCAGAAAACACAAAATAAAGGAAAAGAAACAAAAAGACACATAAACACAGAAACCAAACTGGTGTTTTCCAGAGGGTATGGAGGTGAGTGGATGCGTGCAATAGGGGAAGGGGATTAAGAGATACAAACTACAAATTATAAAGGAAAAAAATCACAGAGATTTAACGTACAGCAGAGGGAATACAGTCAATAATATTTTAATAACTTCCTATGGTGACGTATAGTAACTACACTAATCGTGGTGAGCATTCCATAACGGATGCATATGTTGAATCACAGTGTGATTTCACAGCTTGAAAGGTATGAGATACATCAAAGTGGATTGGGGGAGGAAAAAAAGAGCAATGCTTTAGAGGGGAGGGAACCCATTCTGTGGAGAGACAAAGGAGAGAGAAAGTGAGAGAGGTTGAGAAAGTGTGGCATTGAGGGCGCACCAGAAGAAAACCTCTCTGGACCACAGACTAGGGAGTGAGAAGTACTGAGTCTCCAGTTCTTTTTTGGCAAACAGAATGTGGAGCTCAAATTCTGAGATCTTGGAAGTGCATGACTTTCTCTGGAGCAAAGTCGTTGCCTGTGCTCCTGGAGAGAAGGGAGCTGGCCCGGAGTGCATAGTGTAGTGTGGCAATCTCTGGGGTGCATCAGAAGAGAACAATCCCCTTCCCTTCTGGAGTGCTTGGGAAGAGGGTATATTGCCTTACCAAGGAGAAAAGACCTTGCAAGTGCCAGTAAAAGGTCTTTCATCAGCAGGGGACAGAGGCTCAACCAGAAGGAATATAACCTTTGATGAATTTAGCAGTGCTACAGAGGAGACTCCATGCAATGCACAGGCATGGGACACTTTTACAGGGACAACGGACTTCACACAGTGTGGATAGTCTCTACTCCAAGGTAGAGAAGCAGATCCGTGCAATGTGAGGTCCTAAAACTTCAAATACTGAATCCCATCTCTATAGGTAACAAAATGGCATTAAATTCCTATCTTTCTATAATCACTCTGCATGTAAATGGACTAAATACTCCAATTAAAGACATAGGGTAGAATGGATAAAACAAAAACAAGAAAAATAAGATGCATCTACATGCTCCCTACAAGAGACCACTTTAGCCCTAAAGACCTCCGCAGATTGAAAGTTAGGGGATAGAGAACCATCTATCATGCTAATGGACATCAAAAGAAAGTAGACATACCTGTCTATGGTATGGTGGTCTATGGAGTAGACATACCTATATCAGATAAACCAGACTTTATTTTTTTAATGTTTCTATATTAATTTATTTGTGAGAGAGAGAGAGCACAAGCAGAGGGGTGGGGTAGAGAGACAGGGAGACACAAAATCTGAAGCAGGCTCCATGCTCTGAGATGTCAGCACAAAGCCCAATGTGGGGCTCGAACCCACACTGTGAGATCATGACCCGAGCTGAAATTGGATATCCAACTGACTGGGCCACCCAGGTACCTGAGACAAGGAAGATATTAAAACAACTGTAACAAGAGATGAAGAAGGGCATTAGATCATAATTAAGGGGACTATCCAGACTAAGAACACCTAACAATTGTAAATATTTGTGTATCCAACTTGAGAACACCTAAATATATAAATCGATTAATCATGAACATAAACTCATTGGTAATGATACAAAAATAGTAGAGGACTTTAATATCACACTTATGTCAATGTACAGAATATCTAAGCAGGTATCCAACAAGGAAACAATGCCTTTGAATGCCATACTAGACCAAATGGACTTACATATATAGTCAGAACGTTTCATCCTAAAGCAACAAAATACATATTCTTCTCAAATGCACACGGATAGATCACATCTGGGTCACAAATCAGCCCTCAACAGGTACAAAAAGATCAAGATCATACCATGCAGTTTCTTCCGAACACAGCGCTATGAAACTTGAGATCAACCGCAAGTAAAAATTTGGAAAGCCTTCAAATACATGGAGGTTAAAGAACATGCCACTGAAGAATTAACGGGTTACCTAGGAAATTAAAGAAGAAATAAAAAATACATGGTAGAAAATGAAAATGAAAACAAAACAGTCTAAACCCTTGGGATACACCAAAGGCAGTATTAAGAGAAAAGCATATTGCAATTCAGGCCTATATCAAGAAGCAAGAAAGGTCCCAAAATACACAAACTAACATTACACCTAAAGGAGCTAGAAAAGGAGCAGGAAATAAAGTATAAAGCCAGCAGGAAAAAAAGGAAAGAATAAAGACTAGAGCAGAAATAAATGATATATATCCAATAGAAAGAAATAGAACAGATCGATGAAACTAAATGCTGCTTCAATAAAAAAAATAATAATCAAAATTAGTAAATCTCTAGCCAGACTTCACAAAAAGAAAAAAAAAAACCCAAATAGATAAAATCACGAATAAAAGAGGAGTGATCACAACCAATACCACAGAACAAGCAATCACAAGAGAATATTATGGAAATATAGATGCCAACAAACTAGGCAGTCTGAAAGAAATGGATAAATTTCTATAAAGTCATGCAACACCAACACTCAAACAGGAAAAAATAGTAAATTTGAAAGGACCCATAATCAGTAAAGAAATTGAATCAGTTATCAAAAATCTCCTAACAAACAAGGGTCCTGGGCCAGATGGCTTCCCAGGGTATTCCTACCAAGCACTTAGAAAAGAGTTCATAACAATGGTAGAACAGCATGGAAGTTTTTTGGGAAGTCTCTCATCCCTGAAATACAGCCGGATCAACACTAACCATCCTGCACACCTAGACAACTGATTTGAGGATTCACACAACAATCTGCACAACCTGGACCTCAGAACTCAGCAGGTATGCTGCGTGGACAGGTGAGCTGGGGGAGAGAGAAGCCTTGAGGGCAAGGAGCTGTTTTTCCTTATGGAGAGAGGATGGAGGTGGGGGGAGAGTATGGAAAAGCATCCCCCTTCTGAAAGTAGCTGGAGAGAAAGTGGAAAAGTGGAAACAGCCACAGGGACTGAACAAAAAAGGGAGAAAGGACAAAGGTGAGGGTGTAAATTCCAGCAAGACTATACAAACAGTGGAGCTCAGAGTCTGAAACTCCATAGCTCAATATCTGGTGGTGTTCTGGTGGGAGAGGTGAATCCCCAGGAGCAGAGAGCATGATCTGAGGGATCTGCGGGTCACACAGGGAGAGGCGGTTCCCCTGCTGAGAGGATATTTGGTAGAGGCTGTGCAGCCTCCCCACAGGCAAAGGTCCCAGCAGACCCCACAAAAAAGCTACATTCACTGGTGCTGGAATAATGACATTAAGGGGGAGGCCTGGAGTCAGATGTGTGTTGTGATTTTTCCATAATCTCTGAAACGTTGCTGCTATATTATCATGTGAACTTTTTCTGGGATGGGCCATCACTCAGCTGCAGTCTCTGGGCATAGGCAGCACCACGGTCCCGTGAACATTCCTGGGTGCAGCCAGCACCTTGCCATTGCTTGGTGAGACTCTCCCCCAAAGGATCTCAGCAGGTTAAAGCCAAAGTCCCTCAGAAGTGAGAGGTTGGGAAACAGCCACATCTCAGATAAAACTCAGGAGGGAGGTGCCACCTGGCAACCTGACGTCTCGGCCACAAACAGTGCAAAAGTGGGGAGTGGACAGAAGCCAGAGACAAAGGACGGGTATGTCATTGCCAGTCAGGGAAAGCACAGAGTTCTGACACTAGAGACTGGGTAGCTGGGTGACACCATTTTCATCCCTCCCGTGCATGGGCATACACATCTACACGCACTACAACAATCCACCCCAGTAAACCAAGCAGCACAATCTAGTGCAGAATGGACCCATTACACTAAGCCCCTCCCAACTGGGCCATGTCGCTCTTCAAGAATACCATAAGTCTCTCCACCTGCTTAGTTTTCCAACTATAAACTTCTTTATAGGTTGACTTCTAGGAGAAACCAGAGGTAATTTCAGTCATATTTCATTCTCTTCACTAGTCCATCTATTCATTTTTTTTCTTTTTCGTTTTATGTTCTTGATTACAAAACAGAAAAAAATTATTTTTATTTTCCCTTTTTACAAAAAAAGATGCTTAATTTTTTCTACTATATTTTTCTTTTCGTAAATTGTTAAAATTCTATCTTACTACCATCATTTCATTTTATTCTTTTTTTTTAATTTTTTTTAATGTTTATTTATTTTTGAGACAGAGAGAGACAGAGCATGAGTCGGGGAGGGGCATAGAGAGAGGGAAACACAGAATCCGAAGCAGGCTCCAGGCTCTGAGTTGTCACCCAGAACCCGACGCAGGGCTTGAACTCACAGACCACGAGATCATGACCTGAGCTGAAGTCGGACGCTCAACCGATTGAGCCACCCAGGCGCCCCCATTTTATTCTTTTTTATTGTACTCATTTTCTCACTTCTAAAAAGTTTTCTTTTACTTTTTTTTTCTTTTCTTATCTGTTCCATTTTCTATAATCAAGCTTTTTTGACAACCAGACCAAAAAACACCTAGTATCTAACATCCTTTATTTGATTTTTTTGTGTTTTTAATTTTTTAATTTTTTTTACTGTATTCTTTCCCGTTCTTCCTTCAAAATGACAAAAGAAGGGAACTCATCCAAAAGAAAGAACAGGAAGAAAAGACAACCAGGGACTTTATCGACACATACACAAGCAAGATATCTGAACCAGAATTTAGAACTATTATAATAAGAATACTAGCCGGGATTGAAAATAGATTAGATCCATTTCTGCAGAGATAAAAGAAGGGAAAGCTAGTCAAGATGAAATAAGAAATACTATAACTGAGCTGCAATTTAATGTGGATGCCATGGCAGCAAGGATGGGTGAGGCAGAGCAGTGAATCAGTAATATAGAGGACAAACTTATGAAGAATAATGAAGCAGATAAAAAGAGGAAGACTAAGGCAAAAGAGCACAATATAACAATTAGAGAACTTACTGACTCATTAAAAAGGAGTAACATCAGAATCACAGGGGTCCCACAAGATGAAGAGAATAAAAAAGGGGTAGATGATTTATGTAAGCAAATCACATTGGAAAGTTTTTCTAACCTGGGGATAGACATAGACATCAAAATCCAGGAAGCACAGACAACTCCCATTAGATTCAACAAAAAATGACCATCAACAAGGCATATCATAGTCAAATTCACAAAATACTCGGACAAGGAAAGAATCATAAAAGCAGCAAGGGAAAAAAGTCCTTAACCCACGAGGGAAGACAGATCAGGTTTTCAGCAGACCTATCCACAAAAACTTGGCAGGCAGAAACGAGTTGCAGGACATATTCAATGTGCTGAATTGGAAAAATATGCACCCAACAGTTCTTTATCCAGCAAGGTTGTCATTCAACATAGAAGGAGACATAAAAAGTTTCTCAGACAAACAAAAACTAAAGGAGTTCGTGACCACTAACCCAGCCCTGTAAGAAATTTTAAGGAGGACTCTCTGAGGGGAGAAAAGAAGAAAACAACAACAAAACAAAAACAAGACCAAAAGCAACAAAGACTAGAAAGGCCCAGAGAACATCCCAGAAACTCCAACTCTACAGGCAACACAATGGCAATAAATTCATATCTTTCAGTACTCAATTTAAACATAGATGGACTAAATGCTCCAATCAAAAGACTTAGGATAACACAATAGACAAGAAAACAAGATTCATCTATATTCTGTTAACAAGAGACCCATTTTAGACCTAAAGACACATACAGATTAAAAGTAAGGGGATGGAGAAGCATCTATCATGCTAATGGTCACCAAAAGAAAGCCAGAGGAGCCATACTTATGTCAGACAATCTAGATTTTAAAATAAATACCATAAAAAGAGATGAAGAAAGGCATTATATCACAATTAAGGGGTCTATCCACCAAGAAGATCTAACAATTGTAAACATTTATGCTCCAAACGTGGGACCACCCAAATATATCAATTAATCACAAACATAAAGTAATTCATTGATAATAATACGATAATAGTAGGGGACTTCCACATCCCACGTACAGCAATGGACAGATCATCTAAACAGAAAATCAACAAGGAAACAATGGCTTTGAATGACACACTGGACCAGATGGACTTCACAGATGTATTCAGAACATTTCATCCTAAAGCAGCAGAATATACATTCTTTTCGAATGCACATGAAACATTCTCCAGAATAGATCACACACTGGGACACAAATCAGCCCTCAACAAGTACAAAAAGATAGAGATTATACCATGCATATTTTCAGACCACAATGCTATAAAACTCAAAATCAACCACAAGAAAAAATTTGGAAAGATAAACAAATAGCTGGAGGCTAAAGAGTATCCTACTAATGAATGAATGGCTAACCAAGAAGTTAAAGAGAACATTTAAATGTACATGGAAGCCAATGAAAATGATACCACCACGGCCCAAAACCTTTGGGATGCAGCAAAGGCAGTCATAAGAGGGAAGTATATAGCAATCCAGGCCTTCCTAAGAAAGAAAATTCTCAGATATACAACCTAACCTTACACCTTAAAGATCTGAAAAAGTAACAACAAATAAAACCCCAAACCAGCAGAAGACAAGAAATAATAAATATTAGAGCAGAACCCAATGCTATGTTAAAAAAAAAAAAAAAAAAACAGTAGAAAGAATAAATGAAATCAGGACCTGGTTCTTTGTAAGAATTAACAAAATTGATAAGCCCCTAGCCAGTTTGATCAAAATGAAAAAGGAAAGGACTCAAATAAATAAAATCGAGAACAAAAGGGGAGAATTCACAACCAACACAGTACAAATACAAATAATAATAAGAGAATTATGAGCAAGTATATGCCAATAAAATGGGCAATATGGAAGAAACGGACAAATTCCTAGAAACATATAAACTATCAGAACTGACACAAGAAGAAATAGAAAAGTTGAACAGACCCATAACCAGTAACAGACACATGAGAAAATGCTCAACATCACTCATCATCAGGGAAATACAAATCGAAACCATGAGATACCACTTCATACCTGTCAAAATGGTTAGCATTAACAACTCAGGCAACAACAGCATGTGGAGAAAGAAGATCTCTTTTGCACAGTTTCTGGGAATGCAAACTGGTGCAGCAACTCTGGAAAACAGTATGGGGGTTCCTCAAAAAATTAAAAATAGAACTACCTATGTCACAGCAATGGCACTACTAGGTATTTATCCAAGGGACACAGGTGTGCTGTTTCAAACGGGCATATGCACACCAATGTTTATAGCAGTCCAATCGACAATAGTCACAGTATGAAAAGAGCCCAAATGCCCATCAATGAATGAATACAGAAGATATACTCCATATATACAGTGGAGTATTAGTCAGCAATCAAAAAGAATGAAATCTTGCCATTTGCAAGTGTAGATGGAACTAGACGGTATTATGCTAAGCAAAATTAGTCAGTCAGAGAAAGAAAAATGTCATGACTTCATTAATATGAGGAACTTAAGATACAAAACAGATGAACATAAGTCAAGGGAAGCAAAAATAATATAAAAACAGGGATGGTGACAAAACATAAGAGACTCTTAAATACAGAGTTAAACGGAGGGTTGCTGGAGGGGTTGTGGGGGGGTGGGATACATGGATAAGAGGCATTAAGGAAGACTCTTGTTGGGATGAGTACTGGGTGTTATACATAGGGGATGAAACACTGGAATCTACTCTTGAAATCATAGTTGTACTATATGCTAAAGAACTTGGATGTAGAATCAAAAATAAAAATAATACAAATAATTAAAAATAAAAAGATAAAAGAACATATACAACTATACTTGTCAATTATTCCTCAATAACACTGGGGGGGGAAACAGCCAAACTACTTAAATCCTTTCAGCTCTTATTATCTTGTAAAGTAAATATGATGTTAGTACATCCCTCACTGGATGTTTGGATGAAGTAAATGAGCATTTGCAAAGGAACTCAGAGCAATAGTTTCTACAATGAGAATATTTTTATTTCTACAATCTATTTAGCATATACTTGAATAAGGAATAATTTTTAAGTTTAATTTGTTTATTCTGAGAGTGAGAGACAGACAGAGAGAAAGAGAGAATGGAAGATAGGAAGCATCAGAGAGAGAGGGGAGAGCACGAATTCGAAGCAGGCTTTGTGTGTTATCCTGGAGCCCAATAGCAGGCTCCATCACACCAACCATGAGTAAGCGATCTAAGCCAAAATCAAGAGTCGGCTGCTTATCTGATTGGCCCACCCAGGCACGCCCCTAAAGAGGAATTTTTAACGTGATAAATATACAATGAATTCCTGCAAAGCGACAATAATGGATCTCAATAGAATATGGACAGGGTACATGGTGTTTATAACTATTGTAAGAAAGTTTGCATAGATGTCAGATTGCATATATTCCTGAGATGAGGCACACAGAATATTCGCGCCTAAAGGATGCAGCAAGTAGAAGCAAGGAGGCACATGGGAGAGACCAGCCTCATTCCTTAGACAGAGATGTGAGCTTTGGGATCCCTATTGTAAAGAAACAAATTTAGAGCTATTACCAACAATTAAAAATCGAATCTAGAACAAAAGCAAACCTATTTTCCTTGTTCCTCTGTCTTGTTTTCTATTCAATCACAGTAGAAATTATGTATAATGTTAAAGATTATCATCATTCTGTACAGGGCAATGGAACATAACTGGCCCCCAATGCTTACAAACATTGCCAAATTTCTTTCATTTTATCACAAAGTTTTTCCAGAGAAGTTTCTATGATGACAAAGGAAGAAAAGGTAATTGAAGTAGAAAACATAGGAGGTCCCTTACCATTGTGATGTCCACTATTCTGCAACTAAGGAAGAAAAATGAAAAGAAAAACTTGGAGCAGTGTGGAGGGGCGGGACATGGAACTCCAGATACGAATTTCCCAATGGGAATTGTCTTGAATTGCAGGTATGGGAAAATATCCTGTTTATTCTCACAGCGGTCCTGCTCACACCCAGAGGACACTCTCTCTGTGTTTATATGTCTAAGGTTTGTGGCTCCTGAAAGGAGGGAAGAATTTCAGAAGGAGACAAAGAGGTTTCTGAAGACGAAGAGCTCATGCTGCAATCCTAATATGAACAAACTTCAAATATCTTTCTGCTATTTACAGCAATTGGGATCTAAACCTGAAAAGCTGTGCAGGCTGTGAATCCGAAAATACGGTAAGAGAATGCCTTAGGACTCAGGCTGGGCAGGAGCCCGTATTTGCCGCATGCTTGTTTACATGCAAGTTAAGAGCCTAGATCTAGAACTGGTTTCCTATTTTATGACGGATTCCTCATTTCATTTGTGGATTGGGAAGGCTCTTTATACACTTTTTTTGCCATATGTCTTTCTCAATTCAGCATCCCTGGTTCCCTAATTTTTCTCCAGGGAAATATGTAATCTCTCAGTATAAAAATTGTAGTGAAATAAATCACTGAATAAGAACAAGTCTGATCAGAAATTTTCTTTATGTGTTAGAAAGAGGTTTCTTCCCAAAATGATTTTTTGATACAACTTAGATTGATGAGTCAGAGAACACAAATTATATTTGCCATATCATTTGTATCTTACACAGGATAAGTAACATAAACAGTGTGTAAAACACACATGATCATCAAAGCAAATTACTCTGACCTGCATGGCGCCAGCCTTTCATGGAGGCACAGCACAGATCAGGCATGCTCTCTAAATTCCCCCAACTCTATTCTATGGCCTAGAATCCCCCAGGCTACAGAGAAGTGTTCCCTCATCAACCCACTCCTTTATTCCTCTCATATCAAGTCCTTCAGTTCCCAAAAGTAGAAAAACATTCCCCTTTTTATAGGAGGCACTCCCATGTCTGCATCTCCATTCATATTTCCTTGCATTATCATCATTTTCTCTTTGACTATTTTTCTTAATTAAAATCTCTTCAGGTGCTTTCTTACTAGGTCTGGATGTAGCAGTATGGGAAAGTACTTAAAAATTTGCCTCTCATTAAAGCTGTATCAGAAGGTAGATGTTCACAGCCAGAAAAGATGGTAGGTTGGCTACGTGCTCTGAGTCTCTGGGAAAAAGAAACATATTAATAAATCAAATAAGGAAAAAAATGGTGGAACAATAGCCCATAACCAACATTTCATCATAATATTTAATACTCTAATTGTGCAAATCCTATAAACGATTTGGAACTGTGTAAAACAACAATACTCTCCCTCAAAGTACTGTTGTGTAGATGGAAAAATCTCAGCTGCAAAGTCTCTGATTCTCAACAGAGGGACGCTTCATACAGTAATTTGTCCTTTCTCTTAAGCGATGCTGAATCAAACCTCAGTCACTGAATTTCTCCTCCTGGGAGTCACAGACATCCAAGCACTGCAGCCTTATCTCTTCATGGTCTTCCTTGCAATTTATGTTGTCACTGTGGTTGGGAATGGAGCAGTCCTCACGGTTGTCGTCTCTGACCCAAGACTCCATTTACCCATGTATTTCTTCCTGGGAAATCTGTCATGTCTGGATATCTGCTACTCCACGGTGACGCTGCCGAAGATGCTGGAGAACTTCTTCTCCACACACAAGGCAATTTCCTTCTTGGGATGCATAAGCCAGCTTCACTTCTTCCACTTCCTGGGCAGCACCGAGGCCATGCTGCTGGCCGTGATGGCCTTTGACCGCTTTGTGGCCATCTGCAGGCCACTGCGTTACTCTGTCATCATGAGTTACCAGCTCTGCACCCAGATGGCTGTCACCGTCTGGACCATTGGTTTTTTCCATGCCCTGCTGCACTCCACGATGACCTCTCGCTTGAACTTCTGTGGTTCTAGTCAGATCCACCACTTCTTCTGTGATGTCAAGCCTTTGCTGGAGTTGGCCTGTGGGAACACGGAGCTCAACCAGTGGCTTCTCAACACGGTTACTGGGACCCTTGCTATGGGCCCCCTTCTTCCTGACACTTCTCTCCTACTTCTCCATTATCATCTCTCTTTTCTCCAAGACCCACTCCTGTAGCGCTCTCCACAAAGCACTGTCCACGTGTGCCTCTCACTTCATGGTGGTCATTCTTCTCTATGCTCCTGTTGTCTTCACATACACATCTCCAGCCTCCGATAACTCCATGGACCAGGACCATGTCGCTGCCATCATGTACACTGTCGTCACTCCTATGCTGAACCCACTGATCTATACACTGAGGAACAAGGACGTGAAGGCTGCCCTGAGTAGTGTCTTCAGAAGGAGGGCAGACCTGAACAAATCTAGAGCACACTTCTAGGACATGAACCAACAAGCAATGATAAAGTTGGTGTGTGAGGTTACACTGCTTCTCAGCTTATGTACAATATGTGTAACAGGTGGAGCTGTCTGAAGAAAAGACAAATGGGAAAATCCAGCCTGCCTGTGGTGAACAATGAATTCCTAGCTAGTACACGTGAAACATGAACCCATGGGACACCAGCCATGGAATCCTAATGCTCAATTTGTGTTCAGGATATCAGTTCAAAAGACTGATTTTTTATGTATTCTTATGTATTCTCTAATGAAATCGGGGATATAAATATAACTATATTACTCAAATACTGGGTACATGAATACTACTTAGGGCTGTTTATCTATGTGGTTCTTCTACGTTAACGTATTTTAATATGAGTAATAAAATTCTTATGCTGTTGTATTTTGAGGAATTGAATTTGAACCACAGTTAATAGGATAAGAAATAGTAATTCATAAATGAGAATGAGTTAAGAGGAATTTTTAACCAGCATGTAATGACTTCTTTTTCCCTAAGCTTGATGGAAGTAGGTAATTAAAACAAATTATTTAAGCATTAATTGACAAGGATAAAAAAGACAATGGTTTATCTAAAGTCAATCTCCTCTATCTCCAGAGATTTTTTAAAAGTCAACTAGATAAACTGTAAAGGATAACTGTTAAACATTGCTGAAAGTGGGGACTGAATGAATTTAAAATCTCAGAATCCCTCTCTAGCTAATCAGTTGGTAATTTTTCCCTCAGTGTTTGGTCATGGAAAATGAAGAGTTTCAAACGTTTCCTACTTTTCTGTTTTGTTTTCCTATTTATATGCTAATTTCCAATGATTATAATGTGATGCAACATGACATAATACTGATGAAATGTGCAGAATTAATCAAAATGTTGTCTTCTTTTCCTTACTTGTCACCAAATTCAAATGTACTGAAAGCTACTAAGTCATAGTTGCTGAGGCATTTCTGGAGCTAATGTCGGGAGGCACTATGTTCCCTACTTTCTGAGTCCTGAGAGTGGCCACTGGACCTGAGGGATGGGATGCGGCAGCATTTATGACTATGTACAGATAAAGATAAAGACAATAACAGGCTTTTATGAGCTCAGGGATTGACTGTTCAAATTCTCTGCATTCATTGTTGTGAACCTAAACAATGTGACTCTAATCTCATTCACATTCTGGTTCTCTCTTCCAATTGTATCCTTTTCGGTCCCTCAATGCTACTTTTGTTTATAAAAAAAGAAAAGAAAAGATGTGTATGGAGAGGCATCTTCTACCCTGAACGATCTCAGCCCATCATTTCTAGTGATCAGAATTGTTTACAAATTCCAAGCTGCATGGACGCCATGAACCAGAGAAGAGCCCATCATTATACGGTTGGATACAGCTGCATAACACACTAGCAGCCCCAAACACAGAAGCAGAAAACACTTATAGCAGTAACTCGCGATCTTCTGAGGGTCAGAACTTGGGAATAACACAGCAGGGAAGGGTTGGTTCTCCTTGATAATGCTTTGTGCTGCAGCTGGGCTGACTTGAGCATCCTGGCGTGGAAGAGCTGAGCTGGCAAAGACCTGTCTGGGGGCTCCCTTGGTCCACTTTCTCCATGTGGCTGCCGTGGGCTTTCGCATCACAGAGATCTCAGGCTTGACACTCTGCATGGGGGCCAAGAGACCAGGGGAAAACCTGCCAGTCCTCTCTCCAACGAACCCAAGATCCAGTATTAACATCACCTCTACTATTCTCCCTTGGACAAAAGAGTCACAGGCCTAACAAACTTGATAGAGAGGAAATCCCTACCTTTCACAGGAAAGAACATCAAACATTTCGTCGACATCTTTAATCCACCTGAGTCCAACTCTAACAATTAACATTGTCCTCTCATACTTACTCTCCCTGCAAATAATATTAAAATCTCATCCTATTGCAGCACCAATCAGAGTCTCTCTCTTTTCACATATATCAGGTCAAGGTACAGGTGGGGCTTGTTAGGTACAGTCCTTCAAGCTTGATTCCTTTTGATCTCAAGATCTTTAAACTATGTGGCCAGTTATCTGCTCTAGGTAGACACAGACATAGATTGGGTATATTATGGAATGTTTTTCAGTCAAGAGAAAAAAAGGAAACCCTGCCTTTGTGACAATGAGAATGGACCTGGAGGTGCAATATTAAATGAAATAAGTCAGTCAGGGAAAGACAAACACCATATTATTTTTTTATTTGTGGAATTTAAGAAACCAAACAAATGAAAAGACAAGAGAAAAAAGACACACAAAAAAAGTCTTAGGTACAGAGAATAATCTGGTAGTTGCCAGAGGGGAAGTGGATAGGAGATAGTGAAAATGATTGAGTACACTTATCCTCCACGCCCCCAATAAAATAGTATACTTATCCTAATGAGCACTGACTGAGTCACTTATAGAATTGTTCAATCATTATATTGTATACCTGAAACTAATATAATGCTGTGTATTAATTATTCATAATTCTCCAAAGGAATTATGCTTAAAGAATTGAATCATTTTAGGCATAAATCATTAATGGATTGTAAAATCATTTGGTGAAGTGTTCCTGGGTGGCTCAGTAGGTTGAGCATCTGACTTCAGCTCAGGTCATGATTTTGCAGTTCACAGGTTCAAGCCCTGTGTTGAGCTTTGTGCTGACAGCTCAGAGCCTGGAGCCTACGGATTCTGAGTCTCCTTCTTTCTCTGCCCCTCCCCTGATCATGCTCTGTCTCTCTCTCTCTCTCTCAAAAATAAATAAAAATATTTTAAAAATAAAATTATAATATAACAACATCATAATATACTATATTATTAGGTGAACAACGATTAGAAATTAAATAATACATGGAACAGATTGACAGCAACTTTGAGATATTCTGCCTAAAAGTTATCAAAGATCTAAATAAGCTTCTATCTCAGTATCTGTTTTGTAGTGTAAGTGGTAACAATTAGGGTTTTTTTAGTGCCTGACATTAAACTTTTTTATTGCTGAAACACCCATTTCAAAGTTAGCCACCTGGAATAAACATATTCCAAATACATGAATACATAAGGAGCAGAGTGCCCCACCAATGCCGTTCCCCTTTTAGAGAGCCCTGGTGACACAGGCAGCTGGTCACTCAAGTGACCCTGCTTTTCTCTTCCTGTGCTTTAATTCCTGCTCTTATGTTTTAAATTCAGCAAAGAAGAGTAAATGCACAATACCCTGGATACTCCTCCCCTGCTCCCAATAGAGGCAGAGCCCCAGGCCCATGTACTCTCTCCCTTTACCCAATCCCTGTGTGGCCCCAGCGGTACTGTGTACCCACAGGAGTGAGTAATAAACCTTGCCTTTTCAAAGCTCCCTGATGGTTGTTGCTGGAGAGTGTCTTGCAATTATAATAACAATATAACAGCTGGTCTAGCCACAACATTGACTCCCATCAGGAAAATGTCATTGAGGGCCTAGGTGAGTGCCCCAGCCATTCCTAGATGACAGCATCACTCTCAATAGGTGGAGACCAGCCAAAACAAGTCTATATAGGACATAGGAGTAGAAGTTAAACAAAATGATAAATAAGCAATAAGTCTAATTTAGAATATGGAACACCTATAGGACAGATAGTCAGATTTTTCCAATAGGTCAATGACATGATAAAAATGGGAGTTATCTGAGGTGCTATGAAATAAGGGAATAAGAAACATAAAACAAGATACATCGTAAGAACCTTGCTCAAATCCTAAGTCTAAGAAGCTATTTAAAGATAATTGGAAAAAATTGAATATGGCTTGCATATTAAATGACATTGAGGAGATTCTGATCATTGTGTGTCATAATGGCACTGTCAGTAGGGTTTTGTTCTTTTAATTTATATCGTTAGTTAACACACAGTGTAGTCTTTGCTTCAGAAATAGAAGCCAGTGATTTATCACTTAGATATACCACCCAGTGCTCAACCTAATAAGTGCCCTCCTTAATGCCCATCACCCATTTAGCCCATCCCCAACCAACTTCCCTCCCTCAACCCTCAGTTTGTTCTCTATATTTAATACTTATCATTTGCCTCCCTTTGTGTTCTTATTTTTCCTCCCTTTCCCCTAAGTTCATCTGTCGAGTTTCTCAAATTCCGCATGAGTGAAATAATATGATATTTGTCCTTCTCTGACTAACTTATTTCACTTAGCTTCATACACTCTAGTTCCACCTATATTGGTGCAAATCGCAAGATAGGTGATGATAGATGATAGATAGATAGATGATAGATAGATAGATAGATAGATAGATAGATAGATAGATAGATAGATAGATAGATAGATAGATAGATAGATAGATAGATAGATAGATAGATAGATAGATAGATAGATGATAGATAGATGATAGATAGATAGATAGATAGATAGATAGACAGACAGACCGACCAAATCTTCTTTATCCATTCATCTGTCAATGGACATTGGGCTCTTTCCATACTTTGGCTATTGTTGATAGCACTGCTATAAACATTGGGGTACATATGCCCCTTCAAATCAGCACTCCTCTACCCTTTGGATGAATACCTACTAGTGCAATTGCTGGGGTGTAGGGTAGTTCTATTTTCAATTTTTTGAGGAACCTCCACACTGTTTTCCAGAGTTGCTGTGCCAGTTTGCATTCCCACCAGCAGTGCAAAAGTGTTTCCTCTTCTCTGTGTCCTCACCAACATCTGTTGTTGCCTGAGTTGTTAATTTTAGCCATTCTGATAGATGTGAGGTGGTATCTCATTGTGGTTTTGATTTGTATTTCCCTGATGCTAAGCAATGTTGAGCATCTTTTCATGTGTCTGTTACTATCTGGTGTCTTCTTTAGAAGAGTATACGTTCATGTCTTTTGCCCAATTCTTGACTGGACTATTTGTTTTTGGGTGTTGAGTTTGAGAAGTTCTTTATAGATTTTGTATACTAACCCTTTATCCTATGTTTTATTTGCAAATAACTTCTCTCATGCCATTGGTTGCCTTTTAGTTTGTTGAATGTTTCCTTCTCTGTGCAAAAGCTTTTTATCTTGTTGAGGTTCCAATAATTCATTTTTCCTTTTATTTCCCTTGCCTCCAGAGACATGTCTAGTAAGAAGTTGCTGTGGGTGAGGTTAAAGAGGTTGCTGCCTGCTTTCTTCCATAGGATTTTGATGGTTTCCTGTCTTAAATTTAGGTCTTTCATCCATTTCGAGTTTATTTTTCTGTGTGGTGTAAGAAAGTGGTCCAGTTTCATTCTTCTGCATGTTGCCCAGTTCTCCCAGCACAATTTGTGAAAGAGACTGGGGTTTTTTTTTTCCCATTGGATATTCTTTTATGCTTTGTCAAGATTAGTTGGCCATATATTTGTGGGTCCATTTCTGGGTTCTCTATTCTGTTGCATTGATCTACGTGTCTTTTTGTTTTTTGTTTTTTTTTTTTTTTTTTTTTTTTTTTTTTTTTTTTTTTTTTTTTTTTTTGCCAATACCATACAGTCTTGATGATTACAGCTTTGTAATAGAGTTGGAAGTCTGGAATTGTGATGCCTCCAGCTTTGGTTTTCTTTTTCAACATTACTCTATTTGGGATCTTTTCTTCTCCAGAAAAAAATTTAGAATTGTTTGTTCCAGCTCCGTGAAGAATGCTGGTGTTGTTTTCATAGGGATTGCATTGAATGTGTAGATTGCTTTGGGTAGCAGCAACATTTTAACACTATCTATTCTTCCAATCCATGAGAATGAAATGTTTTGTCCATTTCTTTGTGTCTTCAATTTCGTTCATGAGCTTTCTATAGTTTTCAGCATACACATCTTTTACCTCCTTCATTAGGTTTATCTCTAGGTATCTTATGGTTTTTGGTGCCATTGTAAATGGGATCAATTCTCTAATATGTCTTTCTGCTGCTTCATTAATAGTGTATGGAAATGCAACTGATCTCTGTACATTTCTTTTATATCCTGAAATTTTGCTGAATTTATGCATCAGTTCAAGCAGTTTTTTTGTCGAGTCTTTTGAGTTTTCCAGGTAGAGTATAAGTTTATCTGTGAAGAGTGAAAGCTTGACTTCTTCCTTGCTGATTTGGATGCCTTTTATTTCTTTTTGTTTTCTGACTTCCAGTACTGTGTTGAACAACACTGGTGATAGTGGACATCCCTGTCATGTTCCTCACCTTAGGGGGAAGTTCTCAGTTTTTCCCCTGTTGAGGACGATATTAGCTGTAAGTCTTTCACATATAACCTTTATGATCTGAGGTTTGTTCCTTCTATCCCTACTTTCTTGACGGTTTTTATCAAGAAAGATGCTGTATTTTGTCAAATGCTTTTCCTGCATCTATTGAAAGGATCGTATGGTTCTTATCCTTTCTTTTATTAATATAGTGTATCACATTTATTGATTTGTGAATATTGAACCAGTCCTGCAGCCCAGGAATAAATCCCACTTGATCATGGTGAATAATTCTTTTAAAGCACTATTGGATTCAATTTGATACTATCTTGTTGAGAATTTTTGCATCCAGATTCATCAAGGATATTGGCCTGTAATTCTCCTTTTAGTGTGGTCTTTGTCTGGTTTGGAAATCTAGGTAATGCTGGTTTCATAGAATTAGTTTGGAAGCTTTCCTTCCATTTCTATTTTTTGGAACAGTTTGAGGAGAATATGTATTAACTCTTCTTTAAATGTCTGGTAGAATTCCAGTGGGAAGCCATCTGGCCTAGGACTTTTACTTGTGGGGATACTTTTAAAAACTGAGTCAATTTTTTTGCTGGTTATGGGCCTCTTCAAATTTTCTATTTCTTCCTGTTTGATTTTTGGTAGTGTGTTAGTGCCTAGGTGTTTGTCCATTTCTTCCAGATTATCCAATTTGCTGGCACATAATTTTTCATGGTATTCTCTTATAATTGCAATTCTGTGGTGTTAGTTGTGATTTCACCTCTTTTATTAATGATTTTATTTATTTGGGTACTCTCTATTTTAAGAGGTTTGGCTAGGGGGTTATCAATTTTGTTTATTTATTTCAAAAACCAGCTCTTAGATTCATTGATCTGTTCTATTGCTTTTTTTTGGATTCTATACCATTTATTTCCACTCTTATCTATACTATTTCCCTTCTTCTGCTGGATTTGGGCTTTATTTGCTGTTCCTTTCCTACCTCCTTTAGGTGCAAGGTTAGGTTGTATACTTGGGGCCTTTCTTCCTTCTTCAGATTGGCCTGAATGTTTTTTAAAATGTCTTTATGGGTGAGACTGGGAAGATGGCAGATTGCCAGGATCCTAAACTCACCTCATCCCACAGATACAATGAGATAACTCACATCAGCTTAAATATCCCAAAAAAAGACCCAAAGACTGGCAGAACAAACTCCACAACCAAGGTTAGAGAAGAGGCCACATCGAAGAAGGTTGGAAAGCCAGAGATGCACTTTGAGACCTAAAAGGACTGTGGCCATTTGTGGACCAGAAAAAGCCAAGGGCACGGGGACCCTGCACAGGGAAGATGAACCCCCAAAACATCTGGTTTGAAAGCAAGAGGACTCGAATTTCACGAGTCCTTCCAAACAGCCTGGACTTACAGCCTGGAATTCTTAAAATCAGCTGCTTGACTCTGGGAGAGCCCTGAAGGCATTGGGAAGCTGAGTCCCAGCGCTTAAAGTGGCAGCACAACAAGCAGCCTGACCAGATACAGTAGAGAGCCAGTAGTTTGAAAAACACTAGGGGATACAGGAGGATTTACTTATCACAGAGCATGTCTTGGAGAGAGATGGATCTCAGAAAGGCTCCTCCAGGAACAAAGGTACTGGCCAGTCCCATTTCCCTCCCCCACACCTAAGCATAAATACATGGAACCAACACTGCCTCCGCACTTGCTTCCTAACTTGCTTGCACCAAGCCACACCGCCACGTGCTTCCTTATCCAACCGTTCCTCACACTTGCCTCAGTCCCCGCACTGCAATCTCCTCCCCCAGAACACTAACGTGAACCTCACAAGCACTACATCTCCCTACCTTCACCTTGTGTGGGGCCTCGGTCTTGGCTGCTTTGGCGGGGGATGTGGCTGTGGCAATAGAAGCCTGAGGTGCACCTTATTAAAAGTGGGCAGGGCGCCGGGGTGGCTCAGTCGGTTAAGTATCCGGCTTTGGCTCAGGTCAGGATCTCATGATTCACAAGTTCGAGCCCCACGTTGGGCTCTGTGCTGACAACTGGAACCTGCCTCTGATTCTGTGTCTCCCTCTCTCTCTCCTTCTCCCCCACTCACACTCTGCCTCTCTCTCTCAAAAATAAACATTAAAAAATAAATAAATAAAAGTGGGGGACGCACCCATATGCCCATTGCAGTTCCCCATAAGCTGGCCATCCTGGCAGCAGTGTCTACAGGTCTCAATTAGCAAGCACACAACCAATGTGTACCTGTTAAAAGCCACACCTGCCAGGGACCAAACACTGCCCACATAGGAAAAAAGGCCACTGCAGATAACTGAACTGAAGGATAAAACAGCAAGAACACAACAGAGTGAATGCAACACACACCAGAGATACTCCCTGAAGTGCCAGGCCCTGGGGAAAAGAGGACACTGCTCTGCAGAGCATTTCAAGACCTTTTCTTCATAAGGCCATTACCATCAAGAACAAGAGACACAACTGACTTCTCTAACACAGAGAAACAGACACAGAAAGTTAGAAAAAATGAGGAGAGAGAGAAATATGTCCCAAATTAAGTAACAAGACCAAACCACAGCAAGGGCAAAACAGACTTAAGTAATATGCCTGATAGAAAATTTAAAGTAATGATCATAAAGATACTCGATGGACTTGAGAAAGGAGCAGAGGGTATCAGAGTCCCTTAGCAAAGAGATAAAAAATAATAATAGTAATAATAACCAGAGGTGAAAAATACAATAAATGAAATAAAAAATACACTTGATAGAATAAATAACAGACTAGATGAAGCAGAGGAATGAATTAATGATCTGAAAGACAGAGTAATGGATAATAATCAAGCTGAACAAATGAGAGGAAAAAATTATATAAATAGACTTAGGGAATCAGTGATTCCATCAAGCACAATAACATTCATATTATAGGGATCCCAGAAGAAGAAGAGACAGAAAAGAGGGTGGAATTTTTTTGTAAGAAATAATAGCTGAAAACTTCCTTCTGGGGTAAACAGAAATCCAGATCAAAAAAACTGAACCAACAATGTCCACGCCAAGACACATAGTAATTAAAATGGCAAAAAGTAGTCCAAAGAGAGAAGTTTAAAAGCAGTAGAAGAAAATAAGCCAGTTACATTCAAAGGAAACCCATAAGGTTATCAGAGGATTTTTCAGCAGAAACTTTGCAAACCAGAAGGGATCGGCATGACATATTCAAAGTGATGAATAGCAAAAATTTGCAGCCAAAAATACTCTATCCAACAAGGCTATCATTCAGAATGGAAGGAGAGATAAAGAGTTTCTCAAACAAACATAAAAGGAGTTTGTGACCACTAAACCAGCCCTGCAAGAAATATTAAAGAGGAATCTTTGAGTGGAAAGACCATAAATGAGAGTACGAAAAATAAGTCTATCTGTAAAAATCAGTCAAAACATTCAAAAAATAAAAGGGTGTTAAAATATGACATGATATACCTAAAATGGGGGGTGGGACACAGTAAAGAATGCATTCGAACTTAAGCAACTATCAGTTTAATATAGACTATTATATGCAGAAGATGTTATGTACAAACCTAATAGTAACCACAAATCAAAAGCCAATTAAAGATGAGCGAAAAATAAAGAGAAAAGAATTCAAGACTATCACTAAAGAAAAATCAGTAAGCCATGAAAGAGAGCAAGAGAAGACGGAGGAAAAGGTACAGAAACAACCACAAAACAAGTAACAAAATGACAATAAATATACATCTATCAATAATTACTTTGAATGCAAATGGCCTAAATACACCAATCAAAAGACATAGATTAAGAGAATTGTTTTTTTAAAAACCTATCTCTAAGCTTCCTACAAGAGACACATTTCAGAATTAAACACACCTAAAGATTAAAAGTGAGGGGAGGGAGAAACATTTATCATCCAAAGGGTCTCAAAAGAAAGCTGGGGTAGTAATACTTACACTAGACAAAATAGACTTTAAACCAAATACTGTAACAAGAGACAAAAAGGATAATATATAATAATAAAGGGGACAATCCAACAAGCAGATAAAATAATTATAAATAGTTATGGACCCAACATGAGGACACCAAACACATAAAACAATGAACAACAAACATGAAGGAACTAATCGATAGTAATAAAGTAATAGTAGAGCACTTTAACAGTTACATCAGTGGACAGATCACCCAAATGGAAAATCAACAGGGGAAACAATGGCTTTGAAAGACATACTAGACCAGATGGATTTAACAGGTATATTCAGAACATTCCATTCTAACACAGCAGAATACACATTCTTACCACATGTGCATGAAATAAACACTCTCTGGAACAGATCACATATTAGGCCACAAAACAAGTCTCAACAAATTCAAAAAGATCAGTCATATCATGCGTCTTTTCTAATCACGACACAATGAAACTAGAAATTACCCACAAGAAAAATTCTGGAAAGACCACAAATACATTGAGGCCAAATAACATGCTACTACACAATGAATGGGTCAACCAAGAAATCAAAGAAGAAATCAAAAGTACATAGAAACAAATAGAAATGAAAACACAACGTTCCAAAACATTTGGGATGCAGCAAGTATTGGTTCCAAGAGGGAAGTCTAGACCAACAAGGTCCTACCTCAAGAAGCAAGGAAAAGCTCAAATAAACAACCTCAGCTTATACCTAAAGAAGACAGAAAAAAACAAAAAAAACAAAATAGAACCCAAAACCTGCAGAAGGAAGGAAATAATAAAGATAGAGCAGAAATAAATGGTATAGACCCTGAAAAAAAAAAAACAATAGAACAGATCAATAAAACCAGGAGCTGGTTCACTGAAAAAAAATACCAAAATTGATAAGCCTCTAGCTACACTCATCAAGAAAAAAAGAGAAAGGACTTAAATAAATAAAATCACAAATGAGAGGAAAATAACAACCAACACAACAGAAATACAAACAATTGTAAGATTGTATTATGAAAAATTATATGCCAACAAATTGGAAAACCCAGAAAAAAATGGCTAAATTCCTAGAAACATATAAACTACCAAAACTAAAAAGAAGAAATAGAAAATTTGAACAGAACAATTGCTAGTAAGGAAATTGAATCAATATTTTTTAAACTCCCTACAAACAAAAGTCCAGGACCAGATGGCTTCACAGAGGAATTCTACCAAACATTTAAAGAAGAGTTAGTGCCATCACCCATCATCAGGGAAATACAAATCCAAACCACAACAAGATACCACCTCACACCTGTCAAAGTGGCTAAAACAAACAAATCAGGAAACAACAGATGCTGGCAAGGATGTGGAGAAAGGGGAACCCTCTTACACTATTGGTGGGAATGCAAACTGGTGAAGCCACTGTGGGAAACAGTATGGAGGTTCCTCAAAAAGTTAAAAACAGAGTATGTCCCAGCAATTGCACTATTATGTATTTACCAAAAGAATGCAAAAATACTAATTCAAAGAATTCATGCACCCCTATTTTTATTGCAGCATTATTTGTGATAGCCAAATTATGAAAGCAGCCCAAGCGTCCATCAACTGATTAATGGATAAAGAAAATGTGATATATATATACACAATGGAATATTACGTAGCAATAAAAAGTATGAAATCTTGCCGTTTGCAATGACAAGGATGAAGCTAGAGAATATAATGCTAAACAAAATAAGTCAGTCAGAGAAAGACAAATACCATATGATTTCACCCATATGTGGAATTTAAGAAACAAAACAAACGAGGACCAGGAAAAAAGGAGAGAGAGCCAAATCATGAAACAGATGCTTAACTATAGAGAACAAACTGATGGTCACCAGAATGGAGGTGGGTGAGGGGATGGGGGAACAGGTGATGGGGATTAAGGGGTGCATGTGTTATGATTAGCACCGGGTGTTATATGGAAGTATTAAATCACTTTATTATACTCCTGAAACTAATATTACATGGTATGGTAACTATATGGAATTAAAAGTTAACTTAAAAATGCCTTTACCAGTCATGGAGCACACTAAATATTTGTATATGGAACGTGTACTTATACAATGCACACATCTGAAAGTTGCTCTAAAATCCTGCAGAAAAAAAAGGAGCTATAAGTCATTGAAATAGGGTTGGCAAATGCAGATACTGAAGCTGGATGATGGCTGCATGGGGTTATTAGAATTTTCTCATTACTTTCATATATGTTTGAAATTTTCTATAATAAAAAAACTGAAAATAAATAAGTTCATTCATTAATCTTTAAATGTTAAAATAAATATTGTATATCCTTAGACTGGGCAGTTTAAATCTTAAGGATTTATTGTAGGAAAATCTGGATGTAAACTATGTTTGCACGGTGAAAGAATTGCATACAACTAAAACATCCCACAATCAAAGATTAAACAAATCATGTTTAGCCACACTAAAAGCCGAGAAGAATGAATGAGTACAGACCTGTTGAAATAGAAAGATGTTTAAGACATAGCGTCCAGGGGAAAACCGGATTACAAAGTTTCACAGTCCAAGTTGTTATTTGTTATATATATGTGTGTGTGTGTGTGTGTGTGTGTGTGTGTGTGTGTGTTTACACATGTGCACACACACACATTCACACATTACAAGTAACCAATATTTCTAGGTCTGCTTTCTGTTGCTGTTTCTGTATATCTACTTTCTATGTCAAATATTCATAGCCTATTTTAAAAAGAATAACAAAAAATAAAAGTAAATTTTAAGTGAGCACTTGAAATTGGTGCTCATTTTTAGTGTAACTATAGAATGTTTTACAGAGGGAAAGATCAAAATAGAACAAATTCTTCTTCCCCAACCAGTTCTGAAGGGCACCCCAATGGAGACACGCAAAGTCCAAACAAAATCCTCACCACCATCCTCCCTCAACTGAGTGTCTCAGCAAGCTTAATGTACAGAAGTCTCCGCAACGCCTGATGAACCTCCTTGTTCCTCAGGGTGTAGATCACAGGATTAAGAAGAGGGGTGACCACAGTGTAGAGCAGGGCGAAGACCTTGGAGAGAAGTTGGGAGCGGATGGCGGAGGGTGCGACGTACAAAACCATGAGAGTCCCGTAGAAGGTGGACACCACCGCCAGGTGGGAGGAGCAGGTGGAGAAAGCCTTTCGTCTCTGGGCCCCAGCAGGCACTCTGAGCACAGCTACCACGATCCGGGCATAGGATGTCAGAATCAGCCCGAAGGGGACAGTGAGGCAGACCACAGAGAGAATGAATGTTGTCATCTGGGCCACACTGGGATCTGAGCAGGCCAGGCCCATCAAGGGCATGAAGTCACAGTAAAAGTGGTCAATGTGGTTGGGGCCACAGAACCTCATTTGGCCCATTAGGGCCACAACCAGTCCATCCACCATGAAGCCAGAGAGCCAAGCTATGACCACTAACCCCAAGCACCCTCTGGGTCCCATCAGGAGCGGGTAGCGGAGTGGATAGCAGATTGCCAGGTAGCGATCATAGGCCATGACAGCCAGCATGAAGCACTCAGCCGTGGCTAGCGAACCAAAGACAAAGAATTGCAGCAAGCAACCAGCCACAGAGATAGCCGCCTCCTGCAAGAAGCCCTCCAGCATTTTGGGCACGACTGTGGAGGTGTAGAGGATCTCCAGGAAGGACAGGTTAGCCAGGAAGAAATACATGGGTGTGTGGAGCCTCCGTGAGCTAACCACCGCCACGATGATCAGCACATTCCCCATGACGATGGACACGTAGATGACAGTGAGCACAGTAAAGAAAAGGAGACGCAGCTCAGCTACGTCGCGGAAACCAAGGAGGACAAATTCAGTGATAGTTTGGTTTTCTGGAGCGATCGTTTCCATGGGGATCGTCCAAGCTCCTGCCTGGCAGAGATTAAGGGAGACACGTTAGTGCATCTCTGTCTCCAACACCAACTCCAAGATAAGGAAGGCTAAAACGAAAAGATGAGGGTGAGTCTCCAGCACAAAAGTCCCTTGCACATCCTGACCTGTCCCCCTGTAGTGGCTTCCTCCCACGACCCTGTTCCCCGACCGTCCTTAACTGTGTGTGCTCTTCACGGCTCAGGAGAGTTCGTCCAAACACAAGCACAGTCTTCAGGGCCGTTTACCCTATTAATTCAACTCAGTGTTTCTGTGTCTCAATGAATCCACCAGCGTCATGTGCAGACCCAGCCACACAGCCTTCCTCCTCGACAACAGACTAATACCCTCCAAATGCCTGCGAGACACGCCCTCTCCCACCTCAAAATCAGCACGTTCAAACACAAATCCCGTATCCTTCCCAACCACAACCAACCGGGCGAGTGGTGTGAAATTCCGCTTTGCTCCTGAGCTTACCATATCAGAGTCATTGCAGCCGAAAGCCCTCCCCCGTTCCCAGCCTCCGGCCAGTAAAACCCCACCGGGTGTTCCCTGGAAAGTCCTTACACGTTCCCTCCTCCCCACACGTTCCCTCCTCCCCACGTTCCCTCCTCCCCACACGTTCCCTCCTCCCCACAATCCCTCCTCCCCACGTTCCCACCTCCCCACAATCCCTCCTCCCCACATTCCCTCCTCCCCACATTCCCTCCTCCCCACACGTTCCCTCCTCCCCACATTCCCACCTCCCCACAGGTTCCCTCCTCCCCACAGATTCCCTCCTCCCCACGTTCCCTCCTCCCCACACGTTCCCTCCTCCCCACAATCCCTCCTCCCCACGTTCCCACCTCCCCACGTTCCCTCCTCCCCACGTTCCCACCTCCCCACGTTCCCACCTCCCCACTTTCCCACCTCCCCACGTTCCCTCCTCCCCACGTTCCCTCCTCCCCACACATTCCCTCCTCCCCACGTTCCCTCCTCCCCACGTTCCCTCCTCCCCACACGTTCCCTCCTCCCCACACATTCCCTCCTCCCCACGTTCCCTCCTCCCCACGTTCCCTCCTCCCTACACGTTCCCTCCTCCCCACACATTCCCTCCTCCCCACGTTCCCTCCTCCCCACATTCCCTCCTCCCCACACGTTCCCTCCTCCCCACACACCAACTTCACAGCCTCTTCATGTCCCCAGTTTCCCCTCTCCTTCATCAAAACAATCTTCTTTAGATACTGGTTTCATCAAGTCACTCAAGATTTTATAGGGGAAATGTGACAAATGTGGGGACAGGGAGTGGAGGGGGCGTGAGAGTCCAGCCAGGGAAGGTGGCTGTAGGCTCCGTCTCCAAGAACAGGCACAGCGCGCCTGTCCAGGGAAGAGCTGGCCAGGCGACAGGTGCTGAGGATTCTAGGTCCAATAAAACCCTTCTACACGCTCAGCATCTTGTGGGTAAAATGGACACATCCACAAATAACTGCAATACGCTAAAAGAGAGCTCATGAATCCAGCCTGTAAGACACCCTCCTGGGAGGAAGCCACCCTGGACTGACGGGATTGCCAGGGAGAACGGAAGGTATGGAGCCACGGCATCTCAGGTGAAAGGAAAAGGAAGAGCAGAAACTGAGCCGAGAACAGCACAACGTGAGGAGGGGAAGAGGGTGTCAGGGAGAAAGTAGCCAAGGGCAATTAAAAGAAATTCACTGCCGAAGAAGCATTAGGATTGAGGCAAAGAGTGTGGAAGGTAGGGATGGAGAGTCGGGCCCGGACCAGAGCGCAGGGGTCGTGTCCTGTCGCGCAGAGCGCTGGGGCTTTATCCCGTAGGCAGCAGGGTACACAGGGGTGACACGGTCCACCTGCGCCTGGCTGGTACTGAGGAAGGTAGCTGGAGCGGGGGGGGAAGGGCGATTCCACATCACGGCTGCAGCCTGGAGAGCAGGGGCTCTGCCTCGGGGTGACCACTCGATGTTCTGTTACCTGTACCCTCTCCTCGTGGAAAGACTGCCAGTTCGTCTATCACAGAGATTAGAATTTACAACCACACTGGACAAAGTTCTCGACGAAGATGAAATCTCAGTAAACACTGATGTTTAACACCTCCTGTCCCACAACCAAAGCCCACGGGAAGTGATCAGGGTGGTTCTCTGCTCCATGGACCTAGGAACCGCAGAGTTTCTGCTAATGTCTATTCCCTACCCTCTATGTCAATGCTCTTCCTGGGGGTCTGAATTTGACTTTCTTCTGGACCTCCTGTAGCCCCTAGATTATTTATGCATCCCAAACCTACTCTGAGGCTGGGGTTCTTTCTATACCACTGCTGCCTCAGAAGGAGAGGTATGCGTGAAAACCGGCCCGGAACACCCAGTAATAAATAGCTCCCCACCACCACCACCCCAGCAATCAGCGCCATGCTGGAACATGCTGACTCAGCCATTCATCCCTTCAGTGAACGAGATTTGCATTCCTACAGATTCCACTCGTTCACTCACCGGGCCATAAATGAAGTGCAATCCTTCTTTCCCAGGGCAGCACTGAGCCAGCGGAAACCAGAAAGAGGTGGAGAGGAGGACAGCATGTTGGGGACAAACATAAGGTTAATGATTTTGCTGTGAAACTGACGCCTACCTATTACAATCCATTTCATGACTTCGTCCAAAGGAACAAGGTATTATTTTCCTCACTCCAACTGCCTGGGAGAGGCTACTTCAAGGAAGGCAGAGAGAGGGTGAGAGCAAGTCAGAGGAGCGCTGCCCTGCAAGAGCAAGAGAGGAAAGCAGCCGCAGCACTCGGAGGCACGTGTCCCCGGGGGGCAACCTCTAAGGCACCACGAAGACCTCGATCTTGGCAAAACCAAGCCCCTCACACACGATATGAGAAGAGAGAACGAACATATTACAGTGTCCTGGGACACCACTTACCTTCATTATGCCACAGAACAAATGCTAAATAAACAATGCCGACTTATCCAGGGCTGTGGTTAGACAGTGAAAACAAAGGGTGAGATGTGAATAGTAAGGGAAGCTCCGGGGATAAGCCATTTTCAAGAGGCCAAGGCACTATAGCCCACCCATCCCTGTGCTAGGCAGCCTGGAGTCAAAGAAAGTTTCCACTTCTCATCCCCAGGGGAACACCTAATTTAAATAAATGCGTGATGTCACAGAATCTGCAGGAAGCATTCCTGGAAACATGGATGTATCCTAGCTCCCAAACCAGATTGTTCTCGAGGCTGTTCTAAAAGCTCGTTCATGAGAAAATGAGTTTTCTATCATAAGAGAACCTCGGTTTTTCCAGACCATCATGTTCCAGGCCGGTTTTTCAAGGGTTTACGGGGGTGGGGGTGCAAGAAGAAAGCCAAGGGGTGAGGGGGGTGCGTGAGGCCACCTGCAGGGGAGGCCACGGCCCCCCAGAAGCAGAGGGGCCACTGAGTAGGGAAGGAGCTCAATTTCGTGCTCGAAGACTGCTTTCTCACTGGGAGGGAATGAATATAGTGCAAAATATCTACTGTTTTTCTGAAAAATACCCAATCACAGACTCAACCCTGTACAGATAAACGTCATAACAGGGAGTGCTCAGTCAAAAGTATCGCCACTTACAGAAATGCAAACTGAGTTTTAATTTATCTTTAGAAAATGAGGAAAATTTATCCTCATATATTTTATAATATGTGGTAACCATATTACTTTTATAAACAGAAAATAAACAGTAAATAAATTTTAATTTAGTTGAATTTTTAATTTGTTAACTCTAATCCTCTTTGGCATTTACTCTATAATAAAGCAGAAAATACACGAAGATTTTTTTAAAGAAAACAGCGTGACTTTGGGCATATCTCAGTTGTTATCCCACAAGAAAGAGGATAAGTTTCCATCGTGAACGAAATTGGGGTGAAGACCCGGGCCCCCTCCAGGAGACCAGGAAGTGAGCTGGGCGCACAGGGGAGACTGAAAACCTGCCTTCTAAGGTCCCAAAGACAGAAGTTGCAACAATGGGTTCTGGAAGAAGGTGGGATTTCCTTAAAGGCCTTTGAAAAAGACACTTTTTGACTCTCTGGGTTAATGGAAATGTCTTACTGGTTAGTGGAGAAAACTGCAAACACCCATTCTTTAGCTTTCTAAGAGGATCTGCGAACCAAGCTGCAAAGACTTCTACAAACACAGGGCGCTCACCTGCAAGAGCAACCCTACAGGAAAACCATCAGGAGGAGGACGCGCTGAGGCGGGCTGGGGACCGGGAGCAGCGGCGCTTCCGCCCGGGGCGCTCGGCCTCCGGCTCTCCCGCCTCTCCACCCGGGAGCTCAGGCCAAGAAGGGCTCTGATTAGCAGCAGCTCCCAGGTCTCGCCCTCTCCGCTCCTCATCCCCTCTGCCCTCTGCCGTCCTGGGCCTTCCTTCGCCACCGCCACCGGGAAGCTGACGACCGCCTGCGGGGAGAGCCCCTGAGAGCCAATCACGGATTTTCTTGAGAGCAGCCCTAAATGAACACCAGAGACCTGCCTCCTGAGACACTAGTCTCTTTCCAGAGGCTCCCGAGCTGTTGGCTGGACCAGAAATGCAGGCGAAGCCAGGAAACCCCACGGAGACTGACGGTCCCCCCGCAGCGGTTCATCCCCATGCCCAGGCTGTTGCACAGAACTCCCACGAAATTCCCCTGGGTTCCCCCCAGCATCCCGCATAGTCCACCAGCTCCCAACAGCTCCCAAAGCGGTCCCCCTCCCTCGCTCGCTGCCTCCAGGCCGATCATCTCTCTGAGACAGCTGACCCTTGAACAGATGCGAGTGTCAGAGGCCCTGAGCCCCCATGCAGCCCAAACCCACATACAACTTTGACTCCCCAAAAATTTGGCTATTAGTAGCCTACTGCTGACCAGAAGCGTCACCGATAACAGTCTATTAGCACATATTCTGTATATTATATGTATTATATACGGTGTTCTTACAATAAGAAAATGCTATTAAAGTCACAAGGAAGAGAAAATACTTATACAGTTCTGTGCTTTGTTTAATGAAAAAAATCTGCATGTAAGTGGGCCCATGTTGTTCAGGAGTCAACTATGTTTCAGTAAGGACAGCCCTTAGGAGGAGTGTTTTGTGCTCGGGGAGGGAATCTCGCATGTTGCTACAAAGTAATGTCCAAAAGCAATGGTCCTGCAACCCGTCTAAGGGTGACCGTGCTTCGAGGGTGACCGTGCTTCGAGCTTATGCACCCCTTGCTTGCTGACATACGGCCCTTGGTCTGCAGCAGAAATAACCTACTTCTCTTGAGATTTGCGGACCACTGGCTTTGAGGAGTGAAGGCCCAGACCTTCCCAGAGAATAAGGCCTGACCGCATTGGAAAACAGCCACGGCGGGTGCCACCAAGTCTGTTCAGGGTCATGTCCACCCGTGACTACCCGCCTGGCCACGTGCTCCTCCCACATGCTCCTTCCCCCATGTCTTTCCCTTTAAAGCCTCCAGCTTCCCCGGGGACAGGGAAGATGATCTTTGAGACATTAGTCCATCATCTTCCAACTTCTGAGGTTGCTAGCTTCCTGAGTGAAGAGATCTTTCCTTTCCCACTATCTCTTGTCTCCAAGCAGTGAGCAGCCAATCTGAGTGGGGAACCAATTCTCGGTCAGTAACACAAGGGTTATATGGCCTGTCAGTACCCTCTGTGCAGAATGCCTGCCCAGTATAACTACTGCTTTGTAGGCAGTACGCAGCCATGAGGTGTATAAATGTTATTGACCTTAAACATTACCAGCTAAAATGGGTTTATTTAGGATGAATGGAGAATTGCAATTCAGGACATGCCAGCTACTATATTTGAAATCTCAGGACCTATGAGAGTTCTCCACACCCAAAAACGTGGCACATGGACCCAGACAAGCCCAAATTCAGTCAGGACTCCAACTTTTACCCCCACAAAACAGACTTACAGGGGTCTCGTTGTCAAGGTTCAGGTTGGGGAACACATACGACTTGGGTATTTTATACTCTCCCATCAATGCCCATATGTGTATGCTGTTTTTGTGGTTGACTTAAGGGACACTAATCATCACGAACAAAACAATTTGGAGATAATCCAAACTCAAGGAAGTTCATGATTATTGAGTCATTTCATGACCCTGACTTCCAGCAAGTCTGATCCAGGGATGAAGCTTATCGGGAAACATCACTTCAGACAGGAGTCAAGCTTACCGTGGAGAGACTGAACCTTCTTACTCTGAGGGTATTTCACAAAAATTTTTGTCAAAATACTTTCTATTGTCTTGTTGAGGCCCCAGGTCCAGACTATAATCCCATGGTGGGAAGAAAGATCATTTGTGGTGTAGATGTGAGTATTGCTAGTCATCCTGGTAACAGATTAATCCGGGACCAGAATATGCAGCTTCCAAAATTAGGTGTGATATTAGCAGGAAAAATATATTTCTCCTGTCTTTGGTGTGCTGGAGTCAGCTTGGCCCAGCCTGCAAGATGTGAAAAGGCCATGAGCAGGGGGAGGAGATGTGGGATCTATACCCTTGGCCAGGCGAATTGCCATGAACAAGGACATTCAGGTACACGGGGACAGTATGACAGCAAATAGTTATCTGCATCATATTTAGGTCCCATTAAACTACAGCTACAGCAGATTCACCTATAGCTACAACTTGATCAGGTGAGCGCCCTGTTTTTATAGAATCCTTTGCAGCTTGGTTCACAGATCCTTTTAGAAAGCTAAAGAATTAGTGTTTGCCGTTTTCTCCACTAACCAATAAGACATTTCCATGATCTGAGCTGCACAAAAGAGGATTCCGAAATGGCCTGTTCCCTTGCTTTGGGCCAGCAGTCATTCCCCACAGGAGGGGAAGGAGAGGCCAACCGTGAAAAGAATGTCTAAGGAAGGGGAGGCAGTCAGCACCATCACAGAGCAGGATCGTGAAGGCATGGGGAGGGACTGGGCAGGAAGCCCAGAGAAGGCCAGTCCTGAACACACAGTGCTAACTCTCAGAACGGACTATGGTGCAGTTCAGAGGGGGCTAATACCAGGCTCAAGCCTGAACACTTATATCATTGTTGTTTTGGTCACATAAACACCCCACTTTCCATCAGTAATTCCACTTGGAAAAGAAGTGCACATTCCCTTAGGGCCCTAGGATATTTCACAAGCCAGACCTCAGTACCATTTCCTGAGCATTCGTTTCCTGGCCCCATTTATGGCACCTTACACAACTTATATCCAAGGAGCTTTTAACAACAGTCTCTCTTGGACCTAAGTCGAAATACTGTCTTATCCCATATCTTCCAAGGCTTCTTGAGGATTAGCAATTCATTTTCTTTCTTTAAGTTTATTTCTTTACTTTGAGGGGGGAGAAGGCAGAGAAAGTGAAAGAGAATCCCAAGTAGGTTCCACACTGTCAGTGCAGAGCCTGACGAACCACAAGATCGTGACCTGCGCCGAAATCAAAGGTTGGACACCCAACCAACTGACCCATCCAGGCGCCCCTGAAAATCTATTTTAAACCATCATATTAATCATAAATTTGATTACCATGGAATAGTAAAAAAACATACAAGTTCATAAATGAGAAAGGAGTCATAAACCACATATATAGAAAAGACTTATTATTTATTACACTTGGTAAAACTCTAAAAGTAAATGTAAAAGTATAGAGGCAATGGATGCGGCACCTGGGTGGCTCAGTCGGTTGAGCAGCTGACTTTGGCTCAGGTCATAATCTCACCATTCCCGAGTTCGGGCCCTAGATTGGGCTCTGTGTTGACAGCTCAGAGCCTGAAGCCTGTTTCAGATTCTGTCTCCCTGTCTGTCTCTGTCCCTCCCCTGCTCATGCTCTGTCTCTCTGTTGCTCTCTGTCAAAAATAAATAAACATTAAAAAAAAAAGAAAATACAGATGCGATGGATAATTTTCTGTATTGTTATATCTGTATAATGGTACAATTCCTGATGAAATATAACTAGAAAATTTGAACAAGAATCCTGGAAAAGTTAAATGAATCTCAACTGGGAAAATAAAGATCTATTACCAATAATAATAATAATGATAATACAGAACTAAGAACAGAAAGCTTCACAGAGCTAGCTAAGCATTAAAAATAGATAACTTGAATTATTTAAATTAATTTAAGGGATAGAAAAAGAAAATTCCATAATTGAGTCTATAAAGTCAATATCACCTATATGTGCAAACCTGATAAAGATTTTTTTAATTTTTTAATGTTTATTTACCTTTGAGAGACACAGACAAAGCGAGGGAGGGGCAGAGAGGGAGACACAGAATCTGAAGCAAGTTTCAGGCTCAGCTTGAGCTGTCGGCACAGAGCCCAATGCAGGGCTCAGACTCATGAACTGTTGGGAGCTCATGACCGGAGCCAAAGTCAGACATTTAACCAACTGAGCCACCCAAGCCCCCAAAATTTTTTTAATATACATAAATCTGACTTATGAACATATAAAATGTTTGCCAGTTTAGAAGTTAAATATTCATAAAATAAAATTTTTATTGAAAAAACTAGCAGGGTATCAAAAGAATACATCATGACCAAATGAATTCAGGATATCAAAAAATCTTTCAACATAAGAATTACATCAACAAAGAAGAGTACCATATGAAATCAATGGATGCAAAAAAACTCATTCAACAAAATTCACAGGTCACTTATCCAATAAAACCTTGAAGTACAATAGCAATGAGAGTAACTTACTTAGTGATGATGAGGTTATTGACCTAAAAATGTAAAAGATATTTCCATTACAATTGGACTTCTTGCCTACAACTACTACCAATATTACCAATATTGCTATGCTATAAAAGTTTAACAAATGCAGTAAGAAAAAGATAATCAGTATGACATTTGGAGAAAATATAAACTTAATTGTAGTCTGATACTATTATTTTTCACTGGATTTTATAACTAGAAAGCTTAAGGGTTTATTTAAAATGCTGGAATTAAGTGACTTTGGCAGATGTTTGGATATAAGATAAATATACAAACTAATTGCTCTTTTTCCTTAGCAACCAGTCAGAAGTGAAATTGAGGGAGGATAACATTTAAAAAAAATTGAAAATTTAAGGAAAAGTAAAACACCTATCTAAAGAATATGATGAAATTATTAAAGCCCATGTGGACAAATGAAAAGATCTACTATGTTCCTAAGGAGAACACTGAATACAACAGAAATATAAGTTCTCCAAAGTTCATACATAAATTTAATATAAAAAATCCCAAGTTAGATACTTTAAAATTAGACAGAATAATAGTAAAATTTGTCTAGAGTGCTCTTCTCATGAAATTCAAGACAATTGTACAAAGGAGAACAGAGGGAGAGGAGAGTTTGGCATAACAGATAATAGGGTATACTATACACTTACATAGTCTATGAGAGACTCCCTTTAGATTTCAAGATGAAACTATATAAGAGGAAAGTGAAGGAATGAGAAAGATACCTTATGAAAACGGTAAACAAAAGAAAATAAATGTGGCTATATTTATATCAGACAAAATAGACTTTATGTCAAAACCTGTCTCCATAGACAAAGAAGGCAATTATATAATGATGAAAGGGTCAATTCAACAGGAAAAGGTAACAATTATAAATATACTTGCACCCAACATCAGAGCACCTAAATATGTAAAGCAAATATTGACAGATCCGAAGGGAAACATAGACAACAATGTGATAATAGTGGGGGACTTCATTACCCTACTTCCAACAATCGACAAGCTGATGTGTCTGGGTGACTCAGTTAAGTGTCTGACTTTGGCTCAGGTCATGATTTCACAGCTCCTGAGTTCGAGCCCCACATCAGGCTCTGTGCTGACAGCTCAGACCCTGGAGCCTGCTTCGGATCCTGTGTGTGTCTCTCTCTCTACCCCTCCCCCACTCATGCTCTGTCTCTCTCTCTCTCAAAAATAAATAAACATTTAAAAAATTTAAAAAAGAAAACAATGGATAAGCCATCCAGACAGAAAATCAGTAAGGAAACACTGGACTTGAACTATACTTTAGATCAAATGGACTGGGGCGCCTGGGTGGCTCAGTCGGTTGAGCTTCCAACTTCGGCTCAGGTCATGATCTCGCAGTCCGTGAGTTCAAGCCCCGCGTCAGGCTCTGTGCTGACAGCTCAGAGCCTGGAGCCTGCTTCAGATTCTGTGTCTCCCTCTCTCTCTGCCCCTCCCCCACTCATGCTCTGTCTCTCTCTGTCTCAAAAATAATAAACATTGAAAAAAAATTAAAAAAAAAAGAATTTTAGATCAAATGGACTAACAAACACAAACAGAACATTCCATCCAATAGCAGAAGAATATGCATCCACCCAAAATGCACATGGAACATTCTCCAGTATAGATTCTATCATAGATCACACAAGTGTTAACAAATTTAAGAAGATTTAAAAAATTTTTTAATGTTTATTTATTTTTGAGAGAGAAAAACAGAGCGTAAGTGGGAGAGGGGCAGAGAGAGGGAGGCACAGAGTCAGAAGCAGGCTCCAGGCTCTGAGCTGTCAGTTCAGTGCAGACGTGCGGCTGGAACCCATGAACTGTGAGATCATGACCTGAGCCGAAGCCAGATGCTTAACCAACTGAGCCTCCCAGGTGCCACAAAAATTTAAAACTTTAAAAAGCTCAACAAAATAGATATAGAAGGAACAAACTTCAACATAATTAAGATGACAATAATAGTAATAAAGGCTTTATGTGAAAAACCCATGACTGGCATT